>CM057233.1:94768822-95968822 GCA_029891385.1 Erythroxylum novogranatense
CCCACCAGTGACTGAACCATATCCTTCGGGATACGTCGGGTGAAAAAACGAGCAGCATCAGCTGAAGGAGGCGAGGGGGGAGAGCAGAGAATACCCTGAAAATAATCCACCGCCATCTGCCCCAGGGCTCCCTGATCTATGATATGCGTGCCAGTCCCATCATCCAGTCCATGTACTCGACCTCGGACCTGGCGATGGACCAAAGATCTGTGGAAAAATCTAGTGTTCGTCCCCAGTAGCAAGCCATCAACTCGGATCATTGTCGATAAATGACTCTCATCTCGCCGCAGCTGATACCGCTGTCAAGGTGACGCTCTACAATACCGAGATCTGTCGAGTGCGGTGAAGCATCAAGGGCTACCTGAGCAGAGGCCCACTGGGTCCGTGCCTCCCTAACCCTGCTGGAAATATGGTTGTAGTCCCGAAAATGAAAAGACTTCAACTCTCTCTTGAGCAGACCTAACCGATGAGTCAAACAGAACATCGGGTCACCTCGCACTGATGTAGCCCAAACCCTCCTGACGAGTTCTAAAAAGTGGGGATGATCAGCCCAACATTTTAGAAACTTGAAAGTAGTGGGAGGCCGATGTCGCAGGGAACCAAACTGAACCACTAAAGAGCTGTGGTCTGAGACGTCACGTGGGAGGACCTCGATAAATG
This sequence comes from Erythroxylum novogranatense, assembly GCA_029891385.1. Lineage (NCBI taxonomy): Eukaryota > Viridiplantae > Streptophyta > Magnoliopsida > Malpighiales > Erythroxylaceae > Erythroxylum > Erythroxylum novogranatense. The sequence goes on from CM057233.1 coordinate 94,769,483, forward strand.
TACTAGGCCATGAGGTGAACCATGCGGAGTTGCCAAAACTCCAATCCAAGCGCCTGAGGATAGAATCCTGTCCCTCCCGACCATTATGCCAAGTATAATGCAGACCCCGGTAAGGCAGTCGGAGCAACGCAGCATCACGTAAACACTCCCCAAACTCATCCATATGCCGATACCACCCGATATCTCCGCCGACTCGGTCTAAATGACTCAAAATAGCATTAAAATCACCCAACACAGCCAACGCATAGAAATAAATCCGGCGGCCTGACCGCGGAGAAAATCCCAAAGCTCTCTCCTAGTACCCGGATCTGTGGAGCCATAGACTACTGTAAGGCCAAAAACGATACGCTCTCACCATCGGGTCACCTCACAACTAATGCCCTGAAGAGCGGACGTCAAAAGTCGTACCTCAAACAGATTGGGATCCCAACATACCAAAATGCGACATGCTACCTGATCCGTCACATTACTCAAATAATCCCATCCACGACAAGTAGCCGAAACTACCCCCGCTAAGGAGGGAGAAACTACCTTGGTCTCCAAGAGACCCACCAAACTAAGATCATAATGCCGAATCCAATCTCTAACTGCTCGCTGAGTGTGAGGACCATTAAGGCCCCTAATATTCCAACTTCCTATCATAGGAAATGGAATATAACCAGATCGACAGAAATCAAAGAGAGGGGGGAGTCCCCTCACTGACGTCGTCACCCATCAATCCCCGGATAGGAATAGGCGAGTCACCAAGCGAAAAGTCTCCGGAGAGGCAAGCATATCAAGAGCCATCATTGCTACTAGGAATGGAGGCCTCAGTACTCAGAAGACAAGGCATCCTATTAGGGGTGGAACTCAGCGCTGTAGAAATCGCTGGGCTAGGCGTCCGATGCGGGCTAATGCTCGCCTGTGCAGGGTTAGGGCGACATGGAGCTGGAGAAGTCTGAACTGTAGTCATGATGTCAGGAGCAACTAAGGATCCCGAGCCATCCTGGATAGGGGTTTGTAGCACAACCCTGGACACTAAGGAAGCTACCGGTGAAGCTGGAAGCTAAACCGGATCAACAACCTGAGGTGCGACCGAATGGGGAGCGTAACAGCCGGGAGCCGCAGAACCAGGTGTTGCCCCGAGGCACCGGCAAGCGGCGGTGGTGCAGTAGTAGCCTGTGGAGGGGCGCAGGAGTGTCCAAATACGTGACACATGGAGCATCACCGAGGTGTCCACTCATACTCCACTCGGATGCGAATCGGCTCGGGACTCAACTTGCATCGAAAGGCAATCTCACAAACCGGCTCGGAAGCGGCAGAAATCTCCACACATAGCCTAGCAAAATCGAGATGGGTGCGGGCGGAGGTATGCCGGTCACAAAGAAGAGGCTGCCCGATCTAGTGGCCAATGATGCCGAGACTACGCTCATTCCATAAAGGAAATGGCAACCCATATAAAAGAACCCAAACAAGGATACGGGAAACGTGAGATTTATCATAGTCGAAGTGCGGGTGCCACTGTTGAAGCACGATGGCTTTTTCGTCAAAAAGCCACGGGCTCCACTCAAGAACAGCCTGTGCAGCTTCCTCAGACTGGAAACGAAATAAAAAGAATCTCGTGCCAGTGGAGATGACATCCTCAAAGCCTAAGGTCTTCCAAGTATGCGTAGCGAGAATCCGCATAGCCGGAAAGGGCATGCTATGCCCCGGAAAAAATCCGACCAGACAACGAGTCCACTGGTGTAAACTCTCATCTATACATTCATCCGGAAGCTCAAACATATCCTCCGGAGGATTTCCAGACATAATCGGGAAACGGAATCCAGTATTGGAATCCGTGAGTACACCGACTTTCTCAGCCCAGGAGAAGTCAGAAGGTTTCTTCCCAGAGTTCTTCCTAGGTTTAGCATGCATACTAGGAACAGGTGCGGTTAATGAATTGCTTAAAAGGGCGTTTTTAAAATTACCTCCTGCAGGCGGTGGCAGTGTAGGCTTCAGCCCATGTGGACCTTGGAGTGGAAGCCCTCCTCCATGGGCCTGACTTGTTGGGTATCCTCCTAAGGCCTTTCCTTTTTTATTGGTGTGTGTAGGTTGGAGTGGGCCTCCAAGATGCTTAAGCCCATCAGAGAGGCCCATGGGATGGGCATGAGACCCATGGGACTTGCTTCCTTCCACCGATGGAGCGTCGGGCTTCAAGGGGATAACCATCTCCTCGCCGGCGAGTGCAACACCGGCCAGAGCAGCAGTCATAGGGGGAGCAGTCGATGGAAGGACCGGCGGCATCACGTTGGTCGGCGACAAGGCAGGGAAGGCATCAGACGTGAGCAACACCTCCTTCCCCGTGGACAGCACCGGTGGTCGAGGCAGATCCATGAGGCCTCCGGCAGCTCCGACGCCTCCTCCGTGGTCGACAAGGTGGGTAAGTGGTAAGGTTGGTGATTTGTGAAATGGGGGCTGTGTGAATGACGGTGAATGGGTTAGGGGGAGTGAAGAAGGGCCGACGGTGGTTGGGATGGCGGATGTAGATCTGCGGCTGGGGGGTGGCTGTTGGAGGAAATGGTTGGTAGGGTTGGGTAGATCTGGAGATGACGAAGCTGTTGGTGTGGGTGGTTTGGCAATCCGACCACCATGTGGGCTGATCGGAGTTGGAATGTGTGCGGTGGCCGGATGTTGGGACCCGATCCGGGAACCGGATCCTAACCGGAAACATAACGGAAAACGGAACAAAGTACAAAGCGGAGACAAAAGCTTCTTGCTCACCGAAGAACGGAAAATGGAATCGAATGGAAACAAAAAGCGAGAAACCGCTAATCGGAATACAAATCGCATTTGAGAACTCGGATTACGGATAACAAAACGGATAACAAAGCGAAAACCAATCGAATATAGCGAAGCGAAATAATCGAATACAAATGCAAAGCGAATGCGGAAGCGAAAATAGCGAAACGAATCCAAGAAGTTTAATCGAAACCAATCGAAAAGCTTAACAAATCGAAAGTAGCGAAAGCAAAAGCAAGCTAAGCAAGAACTAATCGAATCAAACGAACAGATTGCAAAGCGAAACGAAATCAAAGCAGACACATCCGACATCCGGAAACAATAATCAAAGAAAACTTATCGAATGAACATAATCACGTTGGGAATCCTAAGACGTTCCAAAATTCGGTATAATTTTTTTTTCTTTCTTATTCTCATATCTTACATCAATCACATCCATATAATTTCCCATAGGAAATTCAATCTTAAACCCAAAACTCAGCAATCATACAAATTCTTATTTATCCATACAAATCTCAAATTCTATTTTTTTATCCCAATTTTTATCGAAATTTTGGCAGCATAACGGCTGCCTTTTTCCTAACCCAAACCTGCAAGGGTAAAGAAATACACTTCTAAATGCCAAATAGATCTCAGAATCATCGGACTCTCCCGTCCGGAATCCAAACACCAGCAAAACGCAAACCTAAATCTAATACTTCCATAATTCTCAATTCAATACCAAACTCAGAATTCAATCAAATTCCCAAATCAATCATACATATATATTCCCAAATTATCCATAATTTCATATACAAATTTCACAATCATTCACAATTCTCAACTTTGCTATATAACTTCATTTCAATCAACTCATCCACTTGATCATTCATATTACCAAATCAAATTGTCACTCAAGGTTCGGGGTCCAACATTTCTCCCCCTCTTAAAAGAATTTCGTCCTCGAAATTCACTCTTACTTAAACTCCAAGTAACTCATTCTTGCATAAATTTCTTTCTAAACAATGATCATCAAGCACTTTCTTACTAATTTCTTTCCACAACTCATAATCAATTTCTTTTTCATCACTTTTTACTCTTCATACATATTCTCAATCGCTTCAAAATTTTCACTTCCTTAAATCATATATCACTCAGATCATATCAAAACACTATATCTATAACTCATTATTTCTTCATATATGGGCACAAATTAATGGTCCATTTCTTAAGGAACCCTAATATGGTTTAATCATCATTATGTCATCATTCTTTCATCTATCTCAAGTCATCACAATTTCTCAAGAAGTTCTAATCTTAATTTCCTCAACACATTCCGAAAATCAAACATATTCTTAACACTCAAATCAAATCAATCATTTGAATTCGTCAAATAGTCATGCACATCAATTTCAAATTCCTAAAGACCATCATATTTCTTTCATCAAAATCAAATGACCACCTAGCACACTCTCACAAATTCACTTTTATCTTTACAAACTCGTATCAATTCCTTATTCCTACTCATACGCCCAAGTAAGATCATATTACTGGGCTCTGATACCATAAATGTTGGATCCCGTTACCGGAACCCAACTACATACGCAGAACGGAAAACGAAGCAAACGGAAACGAACGGAAAATACGAAATATCGAAGCGGAAACAAAATGCGGAAGCCAAAAACGGAATCCGACGCGAATCAGAAAGCGGAAGCAACAACTAATCAAATCCAACGAATAGATTTTATCGCACACAGAACGGAAACGAATATTCAAAGAAAACTTATCGAATGAACATAATCGCGTTGGGAATCCTAAGACGTTCCAAAATTCGGTATAATTTTTTTTTCTTTCTTATTCTCATATCTTACATCAATCACATCCATATAATTTCCATAGGAAATTCAATCTTAAACCCAAACTCAAAGAATCATACAAATTCTTATTTATCCATACAAATCTCAAATTCTATTTTTTATCCCAATTTTATCAAAATTTCGCAAAGATAATTTGCCTTTTTCCTAACCCAAACTGCAAGGTAAAGAAATACACTTCTAAATGCCAAATAGATCTCGTAATCATCGGACTCTCCGTCCTAATCCAAACACCAAAGAAAACGCAAACCTAAATCTAATACTTCCATAATTCTCAATTCAATACCAAACTCAGAATTCAATCAAATTCTCAAATCAATCATACATATATATTCCCAAATTATCCATAATTTCATATACAAATTTCACAATCATTCACAATTCTCAACTTTATACACAAATACATTTTTCCCCAACTTATCTAAAGTTATAAACATACTCATACTCAAGATCCAAATTACTCAAAAGCTAACGTATTCAAAAGTCGAAACTGACGTCTTCACATTCTTTCATCCGATCTCCTGCTCGAAACCTGGAGATGAGGATGAAAGGGGGGGTGAGCTCGGAAGCTCGTGGATAACACATTTATAAACTGATAAATAAGCAGAAAACATTTCTTTATAAACTTTTTGCCAAAAGGGCTAATATTTCAAACTTTTTAACTTTGGAATATTTCTCTCACACTCTTTCAAATTTTCCCAAACTTCTCATAAAAATCTCATTTTTCTCATTTTTCAAAATTCTCGAATTCTTCATAAATATGAATGCAACCTAAATTCAATTTTCATTTCTCACTTTATAAACATGAATGCGAACATAGAAACAAATCAAAACACATAACATATCGTAATGGTGCAGCTAGGTCCAAGCGAGCGTCGCATGCCCCCGTATACGGTCCCAGCGATCGTGAAATGTAACGCATTACACTTTCTCGCATTGCGGTCCAAGTAGCCGTGAAGGAGTTCGAAATCGAAGCTCGTACACTAGCGACGACTGGAGAAGGCTATACACATAGAGACAATGACGACTCACAAAGGACCTAACAAACCCACATAACACATATCAAAACGGAAATTCAAATTGCCAAAGGCACTTTCCAAAATTTTACTTTTCTAACATAAATTCATCAACCTAAAACAATCTCACAAATTCTCACATATCACATAATTCAATTAATTCAATCAATCAATAATTGCAACAATATGCATAATTATCAATGCGTATACAACAATGCATTTTCGAAATTTCTATCAATTTATCAAATCGCTTATAATAATTTTTCAGAAAACCTTCGAAATCAAAATTTCAAACTTTTAATCAATTCTTATTTTCAAACATTTACAAACAATAATTTATCAAAATCCAAACTTTTGCTTTCTTTCAATTTTTTTCAAGATTCAGTATTAAGCTTACAAATCAAAATATAAATATGCTACCCACCTCAATTTTTGCGGAAACTTGATTTCAAGCTCCAATTGATCCTTGCTTTTCTCTCTTCCAAATTACCAAAACTTAAACCATAATCATCCAATTTTCACATCGAAAAATACTTAATTTTCACAATCAACTTAGGAATTCACCAATTCCATTTACATTCAAGTTATTTCAATTTCCAATTTTGAAAATCCCAATTTTCAAAATTGGCCTAAACCAAGACACTCAATTCAATCTCATAAAACATAATTTCTTCAAAATTAATTCCATATTTCATCAATTCATGCTATTTTGATGATTCTACACCTTTAATTCACAAAATTTGGGAAAACCCCCAAATCTCTAATTTGGCCTAAACCCCCAATTCATAATTTTTCAAATTAAACTTCACCTAAAGCATAAACATCAAAATTAACTTAGGATATCTCAAATTCATCACTAATTCTAGCCATCTAAAGCATCAATTTCACAAAACCCCAATTTCAAAATTTGACATAAACTCAAATTTCATCCTAATCCAAAATTAAGCATAATCATAGCCTAATCTCTTCAATTTATCATAGGAAACTTCAATTCATAACCATATTAAGCTAAATCAACCAATAACTCATCAAAATTCAAACATAAAAATTTTCTCTCTCTTACCTTCTCTCTCTAAGATTCGGCCATGAGAGCTCCAAGCAAGTTTTCATGTTCTTCTTCCCCTTTCCTCTTAGAAACAATGAAAATCCCTTAGAATATCAAAGAAAATCGGAAATTTTCTTCTTCTCCAATCTTTTCTCCCATACGAAACTCTCTCATCTTTTCTCTCTTCTCATTTTCTTCTTATTTTCTCTTCTTCCTTCTTTCCTCCACGACTTCTACTCTTTTAATTTTATTCTTTCATTTTCCAGATCCTTCTTATACGACAACTCATCACTTAATGTGCCATGTCATTAAAATTTGATCAAAAGACCAAAATGTCCTTGTCACGTTACTTTAAGTCATGTTCACTTGCGGGTCTGATTCGCACTATCAATTTGAAGGAATTTGCTAAAACTTTCTTCTCGAGAAATGTTTCTCGCAATCATACGAATCCAACGCCACCGATCGCGCTCAATTCCGATCACTACATCAAAAGTTATGCGTAAAACAGTTCGGATAAATCCACATTCTAACATATTCTCCATGTACGATTATTTCCGTCCAAAATTTCACATTCTTAATCCCAGAATTGAAACTCGATGTCTTCATAACAATTGTAGCCTTATGTCTCTAGTTTAATTCAAAATAAGAATCGCCTCATTTCAATTCCCAGATCAAAAGTTATGCTTAAAATACTCTCAGGTGTTCCCAATCTGAAAATTACACCCTAATCCGAACTTAAATTCAAAAATTAAAAGTCTTAGGGGCAAAATTGACATTTCATGTCTTCATATGATTTGTAGCCCCTTGTCTTATCTTTATTTCTCCTCAAGAATCGCTTCAATCGGATCTCTACAGATCCCGAATTTCACAAAACACTGAATCATGCTCGGAAAATTTCCCGACTCACTTTGATTAAATTAATCACCATTAATTTAATCTCAAAAGTTCACAAATTTCTTATAAAATGAAATTCATTGTCTTAGGAATCCAACGCAAAAAGAATCAACTCAATCGGATGTCGGACGGAAAAGATATAAGCAAAATAGTGAACAAAGGTCGGATTGGAGAGGAAGCAAGCGAGCAAAACGACGTCGTTTGGGCAAGGAAAACGCTTGCATCACCAGTATGACGCGTCGCCCTGGTGATGCGAAGCTGAAAGTTCGCATCGCTACGGCGATGTGTCGCCAGTGACGGCGGTTGAGCGCTTCGCCGTCGCTACGGCGATCGTCAGCCAGAGTGACGGGATGCTTAATTATTATTATTTTTTTTAAAATCTAAAACTTCCGAAATTCATAACTTTTACTCCCGAACTCCGATTTTGACAAACTTAGTCTCTATAGAAAGCTTAAAGAAAGCTCTACATCATTCACGAAGGACATAAAACTCAATTCGACTCCTACGGGAGTCCATTTTTCGGTCAAAGATACTATCCTCTATACAAACTTGTAAAAATCATACTTAATATTCCGAGATCGAAAAATTTCATAATTTATATCGAAATAAAGATCAAAACAAATCCTTCAATTTTCATGAAAAACATCAAAGCTCAAATAACTTCTAACTAGGTTAATTTCTCAGTCAAAGTTTCAACCAATATAAAAGTCAAACCCGATCAAACATAAACTTTGACTGATCATAACTTTCACTCCCGATATCGAAAAATTACAAACTTTATGTCCACAAAAATCTCTTAACATAACCTACAAGTTTCCAGAAGACCATTTTATCAAATTTTGCCTAAATCATAAGTCAACTCTCAAAGTCAAACATTCTCTCTCCAGAAAGTCAAACTTTCTAAATCCTTCAAATTTTCACACTTTTTCTTTCTAATTCTTGCTATATAACTTCATTTCAATCAACTCATCCACTTGATCATTCATATTACTAAATCAAATTGTCACTCAAGGTTCGGGGTCCAACACCGGAGGTGGAAGTGGGTGGTTTTCGGTGGAGGTTTACGAGGTTGAAGGTGGTCCGAAGGCAAAACCGAGGGTAGAGATGGACAGATCGGGTGATGGCGAAGAGGATGATGTGGTTTGTGGTGGAAGATGATCACCGGAAAAAATTTCGGTGATCGATCTTGGCGGTCTGCAGCTTAGGAGGGGATCATCTTGATGGCGACGCCGGTGGTCATGGGTTTTGTGGTGGCCGGAGAAGATTTCTGGCCTTTCCTGGTCATGGTGGCTAGGACCCTAAATCCTAAACCCTAAACTCTAAACCCCAAACCCCTAAACCCTAAACCCTAAACCCTAAACCATGCACCGATGGTATTTAGACAGTGGTTGCTTGCGACATATGACGGGAAGAAGGTCTATGTTCCTAGATCTTCAGTATAAGAAGGGAGGATCGGTAATTTTCCGAGACAACCAGCAGGGCAAGATAATTAGAATCGGTAAAATAGGTAAAGATTCCTTTGCATGTATTGATAATGTGCTGCTTGTTGATGGTCTGAAACACAATTTGATTAGTATCAGTCAATTGTGTGATTCTGGTTTTAAAGTCACGTTCAATCAAAATCTTTGCGAAGTCAGAAACAAAGATGGGTCTATATTCTTTTCTGCCAAGAGAAGAAATAATCTTTACAAAATTGATTTAGAAGATTTTAAAAATCAAAATGTTTCATGCTTTTTATCAACTGAAGAAGAGAGACTAATCTGGCATAAAAAGCTAGGTCATGTCAGTTTTAAACATATTTCAAAACTATTAAAGCATGATTTGATAAGAGGTTTTCCAAAAATAAGTTTTGAGAAAGAGTTCTTTTGTGAAAATTGTCTTAAAGGAAAACAAGTCTAAACATCATTTTCTTCTAAAAACACTGTAACATCTTATAGACCTCTAGAGCTGTTACATATGGATTTGTTTGGTCCAACTAGGACGGTAAGTCTTGGCGGAAAGAAATATGATCTTGTTATTGTTGATGACTTTACTAGATTTTGTTAGATATTATTTTTGTCACACAAAGATGAGTCTTTTAAGTGTTTTAGGACCCTTTCCAAAAAATTACAGAATGAAAAAGGAATGTCTATAGCCAGTATCAGGAGTAATCATGGTGGAGAATTTGAAAATGAGAAGTTTAGAATATTTTGCGAGGAAAATGGAATTTTTCACAATTTCTCTACTCCTAGGACTCCGCAGCAGAACGGAGTTGTTGAAAGGAAGAACAAGACGATTCAAGAGATGGCAAGGACTATGCTGTGTGAGATGAATCTTCCTAAGTACTTCTGGGCAGAAGCTGTGAATACAGTGTGTTACATTCAGAATAGAATATTGATGCGACCATTGCTGAAGAAAACTCCTTATGAGTTATGGAATGGAAGGAGACCGAATATATCTTACTTTCATCCATTTAGTTGCAAGTTCTCTATTCTGAATACAAAGGAATTGTTGGATAAGTTCGACTCAAAGACCTTTACAGGAATCTTTCTAGGCTACTCTTTATCATCCAAGGCTTTTCGGGTTTATAATCTAACCTCAAAGACAGTTGAGGAGACCATTCATGTCAAGTTTGATGATAGTTCCCAACCCCGTAAGAAAGATGACATGGAGAGTGAAGTCCCTTCAAAGTCCTTAGATGATACAATAAAAGCTCCATCATCAGGAACTTAGGTAGACAAAGTTGAGGATATTCCAGAAAGTAGTGGATTAAAAAGAGATTGGAAATATAAGAGTTCTCATTCAGAAGAGTTAATTATAGGAGAGACCTCTGAAGGAGTCAGAACAAGGTCCAAATTCAGAAGAGAAGCTAATGTAGCTTCTATCTCTGAAATAGAGCCTAAGAAGATTGAGGAAGCTCTTCAGGACGAAGCTTAGATTTTAGCCATGCAAGAGGAGCTGAACCAATTTACTCAGAATAAAGTTTGATCCTTGGTTCCTAAACCCTCGAAGAAATCCATTATAGGAACTAGATGGGTTTTTAAGAATAAGTTAGATGAATCAGAGAGAGTGAGTTGGAATAAAGCTAGATTAGTAGCACAAGGCTATAATCAGCAAGAAGGAATAAACTACAATGAGACATATGCTCCAGTAGCAAGACTTGAAGCAATTAGGATATTGCTGGCATATGCGGTCTGTCATGATATAAAGCTTTTTCAAATGGACGTGAAAAGCGCGTTCTTGAATGGTTTTATAGCCGAAGAGGTGTATGTTAAGCAACCTCCTGGTTTCGAGGACACTAGATATCCAGATCATGTCTATAGACTTCATAAAGCTTTATACGACTTAAAGCAAGCTCTTAGAGCTTGGTATGATCGTCTAAGTACCTTTATTTTAGAGAGTGGTTTTAGTAGAGGTCAAGTAGATAAGACACCTTTTAGGAAGAACTACGAAAATGAGTTTATTTTAGTGCAAATCTATGTTGATGATATCATCTTCGGTGCTACCTCAAAGAAGTTATGTATGAGTTTTGAAATTCTGATGAAAAATGAGTTTGAAATGAGTATGATGGGTGAGTTGAAGTTCTTTCTTGGGTTGCAAGTTAAGCAAACAGATGAGAAGATCTTTATTCATCAACAAAAATATGTGAAAGAACTGTTGTCTAAATTTGATATGTGTAATGTGAAGCCTATGGCTACTCCGATGCACCCTTCAAACCTTTTGTCGAAAGATGAAGTTGGTAAGAAGGTGGATCAAACCCTGTATAGAGGGATGATCGATTCTTTGCTTTATTTTATAGCAAGCAGACCTGACATACTATTCAGTGTATGCTTGCGTGCAAGGTTTCAGGACGATCCTAGAGAGTCTCATTATATTATTGTTAAAAGAATTATGAGATATCTCACAGGTACTATTGATCTTTGCTTAATGTTTGAAAAAGATTAAAATTTCAGATTGATCGGATACTGCGATGCGGACTATGCCGGAGATAGAGTTGAAAGGAAGAGTACGAGTGGAGGCTGTCACTTTCTTGGCTCAAACCTAGTTTCCTGGTCAAGCAAGAGATAAAGCTCAATCGCGCTATCAACTGCTGAAGCTAAGTACATGTCTGCCGCAAGCTATTGTTCGCAAACACTATGGATTAAATACCAACTAGAATATTATTCAGTTCATGAAGAGGAGATCCCAATTTTTTGTGACAACACTAGTGCCATCAACTTATCGAAGAATCCTATACAGCATTCGAGAGTAAAACACATCGAAGTCAGACATCATTTCTTGAGAGACTACGTTCAGAGAAAAGTTGTGAGTCTACAGTTTATTGAGACAGAGTTTCAATGGGCGGACATCTTCACTAAGCCATTGAGTGAAAAACGATTCAAGGAAATTAGACGGAACCTCAACATGGTAATGATTAATGACCAACCGTCTGATATTTCACAACCAAGTTAAAAAGGTAGTCAAAGTTAACGGCGTCAGAAACAGTGAGTTACAGCTGGTAACTTCTCTTTCAAGGAAATTTTGGAGGGAAAGTCTCATAGCATTGAGAACCTCACCGATTCTAGAACACGCCTGATAAGACCTTTTGAGTAGCCTCAAATCAGAAACCCTTCGAATACTCCTAACTCACAAACTTTCATCCCTCTCAAACCTCTGAAATCACTTTACCTTTGAAGAACAGATTACCGGAGTCAGTTTCTAAGTCAGAATCAATGGAGCAAGTGATGATTTACGAAAGGCATGTGGATTTTGAATCTCTGAGGAAAGATGCAATGGATATCGAACCAGAGATCGTAGAAGCCGGTTGGAGGAAGTTCTTTCAGGTGCGAGAGTATGTGTACCAAAATGAAGTATATGACTTTTGGAAGAATGCACAGATGGTAGAAAAGGCTATTGTTTCTACAGTAGACGGAATGTCCATTATTGTAACAATGGAGCTGATCAAGAAGGTGACTGGACGTCCATCTGTTGGAGAGAAGCTATCTAGCAAAGCCAGATGGATGACAAAGGTTAGTTTAAAGGAAGACGAAGTGAATAGACGATTGTATGGAGAAAATGACCCAACAGAGAGGAAGACCTCGAGTCTAGTGCCGAAGGCCAGGGTCTTACATGCGATTCTGTTTAACTGTGTCTTGCCGAGAGCGGGTTCAAGGCACTTGGTGACTACTCTGGATGAACAGTGTCTATTTTACCTGCTAAACCATAAACCAGTTGACCTACCATTTTTTATCTTTCATTATATGGTTAAAGGAATAAAGGATACAAATAGCTACCCATACGGAATGCTGTTAACAAGAATTTTCAGGGAGTCTAGAGTTCGTCTTGATTGGGGAATCAGACAAATGGTGCCTATTAGGAGTGTTATCGACTCGGGTATTATAAGAAAAATGGGCTTGAAGAATCTCGACATAACATAGGCAAATTCTGAGAACAAAGCTAGAACTGAAGGGGAGCGGATAAAGAAGAAGTCTCCCACAAAGAGTTCTAAATCTCATGTTAGTACAAATATGCCCATTATTGAAAGAAGAAAATCATCTGAAGAAGTTTTGAAAGAAAAGATGATTTCTCAAAGAGAAAGTAACCAAGTTCGAAGTTTAGACGAAAATGTCTTGAAGAGAAAAGGGGAGAAGCTTCTGAATGATTTTCCTAAGAAGGCGAAGAGATCATCCAGGATTCGAACCTTGAGACAGCAAGAAGAAAAGCGGTCCAGAGAACGAAGTCAGGCAGAAGTCTCTGTGACTCGCGCACGGAAGGCTACAAGATCTCTAGTCTCTATTTTAAGTGAAGAATCAGCCAATCAAGCCAAGGAGACTGAGAGGAAAAGATCATTGGAGTTTGAGAAACAGAGACCCCGACCTCAAAAAACTCTAAGACTGACTGAGGCAGTGAAAAAGACTAAGGTAGTTAGTCAAAAGAAAAATGTCACTACTGTTAGGGAAGTTAGTCAAAAAATGACTACTTCAATTGCTGAAATACCAAGACAGGAGAAAGCTACTCTTATTGTTGTTCCAACAGAGAAATCAGCAGAAGATAGTCAGGAGAAGACTACTCCTATTGTTGTTCCATAAGAGATAACAACATAATTAAGTCTGGTAAGTGTTACTCCTACTGAGGTTAACCAGCTGGAAGCTACAAAACTTAGTTTGATACAGGTCCAACAAGAAGAATCTCAAAAACTCAGTCTGGTTCCATATAATTATTCTGAATTTCTGAGGAAAGACGAATTGGAAGTTAGATTGATTGAAGTAGTTGAGCCTATGACCAGAAGGAGTACTTCAATAATTATCAGGGATACACCGAGGAGGTTGGTTAAGGCATATTTACAACCCATTCCAATAAATAGTGAGACATGGCATCTGTTGAATGAAGAAGAAAGAAATTTTTATGAAGCCTTGAGGTATGCTTCCACAAAGCCATATCCTACAAAGATGACCAGTCAACCGCACACTATTTACCCGATTACAGAGCATACAGTGATAAGGGTTGTACCAGACCTGCAACCAAGATATCCCTTGGATGTTGATAAGGGGGAGATGAAGATATACCCAGAAGGGGTAATTGATGATCTGTCCACAAATCAGATTGCAGAAGAAGTGCGAAGAATAGATGAAGCATGCACTTCAAATAAGACATTTACAAGAGCCAGTTGTAGTTTTACAGAGAAGGATGAACACTGTCCATTGGGGGGAAAGCTGACTAAAGGGACATTTATTGAATCCCTTGTGCAGACAGTAGTGCGTATTAGGCCACTATCTAATACACTGTCCATAGAAAAAGAAGCTCTACCCTTGTGAGGAAGACAAGTACTAATGCTACCTGCTCCTTATGACTTAGACCTTCCAGAGCCAAATCTATCTGTTCAACCACCTACCTTTGAGATTGTTGAAGATTACATTCCATCTTCAGATGCATATGCTACTACAATTGCATTTGTAGAACTCCCAGAGGATGATAATCAACCCACCTCGTCTTTTGACTTACAAGCTGAGGTAATGCACCTACGAAGAAAAGTCAAAGAGTTGAAGGAGATGATGAAAGAGTTGTTGAAGCGTCATCAGAATTAATCATTTTTTATTATAAAAAATAGGGGGAGAAGAAAATGGAAAGCAGAAATCAAAGGGGATGTACGAAGAAGATGAATTTTTCATGAAGAAAGAAAAAGATAGGGGGAGGAAGAGTCAGCGAAAATGGAGAAGTCAGACGAAGACTGTTCGAAGATATGTTTTTCAACTGAATCGAAAGATTATTTGTTATCATCAAAAAGGGAGAGATTGTTAAGTCAAAATGACTTTACATTAATGATTTTGATGAAGTAAAAATAATGAAGGAATGAAAAACAGACGAAGAATCGAAAAACAGACGAAGAGTAAAAAACAGACGGAAGATTGAAAAACAGACAGAGAAGCAAAAAGTAGACGAAAGGAAATACGATTTAAGAAGAAAAAGCGGCATTGATAATAAAAAGTAGATGAAGAATAAAAGCGATTTAAGTAGAAAAGTGGATGAAGTCAAAAGCGATTTGAAGCCAAAAATGATTTAAAGAAAAAGCATACGGAGGCAAATTAAGAGTCAGTTCGAGTTAGTTACAGAACTCAACTGAATAACCGTTTCTTTCAAGATTCAAGAAGGAAGAATCAAGAAGCAAGATTAAAGAAGCAGTTACAGACGAAGGCTATAAATATGAGTCGAAGTCAAAGATTGCAAAGTTAGCTGATATACATTTACGTGTACATTGAAAAAGCTTATTTGAGAGTTTACTGCACAAATTGCTAGAGCTATCTTATTGTAACGAAGCTCGAAAATCTTTCTGTAAGAAAGTAGTACAGATAGCCTACAAAGTGTTGGATCCCGATTCTGTTTTCAATTTTGTTTTCTTATTATTTGTTTAATGATTTATGTATGCTTGTTTAATTTTTTTATTATTATTTTAGAATTGGTCCCTAACTAGAGTTTGTTGGGGAAGAATTAAAAATATGGAATTGGAGTTAGAAAGAAGAGTTAGTTGAAGTTAGAATTGAATTAAGCTAGTTGGGTAATTGAAAGCCAACCAAGGGCATAGTTGGACAAGGGCTTTAAGTGAGGGGCATAATGGGCAAAGAAGAAGGAAAATAAATGACAAAAATTAGAGAAGAAGAGGGAATTGTCGTGGGTTGTCAAGAAGAAGAGGAGAAGAGAGAGAAAAGTGGGAGAAATACAGAAGAAGGAGATTTCGAAAATCCAAGAGGAAAGGTGGAAAAATCGTGGAAAGGAGGAGAAAATCAAAGCTTCTAAGGTAAGTTATCCTATTTTCTTCTTGATTTGTTGAAGAAAGAGGGATTGTGTTATGTTGAATGGAGAAACCTAGAGAGAGAGAGAGAGGGATTTTCGTGGATGAGGAAGAAGATGGAGAAATCTTTGAATTTCTTTGAGTTTCTAAGCTAGTGTTGTGATTTCTAACCTATAGGAGATATGGGTAGGTTGGATTTGTGTTTAATTAGGGTTATGACATTTTGGGGTTTTGTTGATTAAGGGAAAATTTGGGGATTTTCCCAATTGGATTGAAGTTATGAATTTTGTTTGTGTATAGGCAATCAAGAGGCTATCCTAGAGCAAGAGAAAGGAGGCAATTGACTTTGGATTTCAAGAGTAATTATGTGGGTAATTTATTTATGGTTATTGTGTAATGAGCAAATGCATTGTGTATGTTATATGTGCTAAACGAATTGTTTAAATTTCTATGATGTGGATAAATTATTTATGGTTTTTGTGCAAAATGAGCAAATGCTTGTATATGCATTGTATGTGACTTGTTCGCATATTTGTTATGTTGATATGATGTATATCATGATGATTAAACCATAGAAATGTGATTATGCTATGTTATGTATGAATGAATGCTTGACATTTGGATAAGAATGTATGCCAATGAATGAAATCATGGCATTTTGTTATATGAACATTTGAATTGGATTATGTGCTTTGTTTGGGCTGAGAGGAACCGTTTCGAGTCATGTGCACATCGACATCAAAGCCTTATCCCGGCTGTCCGTTTGTGGCCCACGAGATCTGAGTATGGACTCGTTTCGATTCACGGCGTAAACTTCGGTTTCGTCGTTTTGTTTACGGAACCCTCTAGCCATTGAAATGTGCATTGCATTTAATGTTCTAAGTTGCCTTGAAATGAATTACATTTAGTGTGTAAAGATGATTTGAAATTATGAGTTGACAATTGCTTTGTGAATGTTGGATTCTCATTGTTATATACTTATGCCTAAACATGTTGGATGTATATGTATTTGGTTGATTGTGTGGCTCAATGCCAATGGCTATAAATATTTTAGCCACTGAGCTGTGAAGCTCAAACCATTTTTCCCCACTCCTCAGGTGCAGAACAAGAAGAATTAGCCATCCTTGCAAGACAATTGGACAACTTCGAGATAGATAGCCTTTGTACTAAGCTAGTTTGAATTCTTTGTATAGCTTAATAAGTATGTTGAACATTGAGCATTCATTTGTATTGTTCTCAATTTGTGACGTGTATTTTGATTTGTAAATAAAGTTTGTTCAATGATTTATTTTGCATAGAAATGAGAACAAGCAATCGAGGATTTCCTTTTGTATATGTATATGTCTTTTTAAGGTTGGAATTTATGATAATGAAAATGGCTTGTGTGTACGCATATGATTCCTTGTTGAGATTGTGAATTGTTGTTCGTTTTAGAATAGGATGTTGGCGATTGGAAAGGTTTCATGGGATGAATTAATTGAGTTGGAATTAGGCACACTTAAAAAGGGAATCCTTTGAGTTGATGAACTTTGAATAGGAGTGTTATATGTGTGAGATATTATGGAAAAGCAAGAGAGGAGCTTAGTGATTGATAAGATGTTATTGATTTTAAGAAATCATATGAATTGAGTTTGAGTGATGTATGAATGCCAATTGGAGGATGAACGGTTGGGATGATGTTGTGATAGAAGTTAGTTGGGATGAATGTGCTAAGTTTTCATAAGGGAAATTGTATGTTCTGACTTCCAATGAAAAACTGTATCGATCTAGGTAGGATTAGCCAAAATGGTCTGCTTGAAGGTTGTAGTTCGTCTTTATAGCTTTCCAACGCTATAAAGTATGAAATTTTTCGGTATCGGAGTTGAGAGTTATGCTTATTACAAGTTAGGATGTCGTATAGGATTAAATTCCCTAACCATTTGAGTTTATGAAGTGATATCGGGCTCGAAAGAGTGGACTTTGGCAAGATTATGAGTATATGAGAAGTTAGGATGGGTTTAGGACCTTTGGAGGGGTCTTGGGGTGAAAAATTGAAGATAGTGTAAATTTTACACGGACTGTGTGATTTTGCACGTGGCAACATCCGTTCACCCGAAGGTTACACGGGCTGACCGTGTGATTTTCACACGGTCCATGCTTTTTCAGGATATGAATATATCGGATTCCTTTGGTCATAACTCCTTCGTTTGACATCCGAATGTGGCGATTCTTAAGGCGTTAGATTCCTAACACGTTTTTATACCTCTACACAAAAATTTGTAGCCATTGGATTTAAATTCAGAAAGTTTTATGGAAAGGAAGTGAAGGGTCGGATTGGAGAGCTTGATCGGGCTATGAATATACTTTCGATTTTTGAGCATACCTTGAGCTATAGAGCTCCGATTGAGGTGGTTCTTAGTTCTACATAAACTAGAGACTAAGGGCTACCATTTGGAAGAAGTCAATTGTGATTATTGTTGTGATTTCGTTGTGTGGGCTCGCCTTTGCGGCTTGAGATGTCATGCAAGTGAGGACTGTTCGAAGAGGGTTAAAGAGTTTTCATTGAAATAACCCTATAGGGCGATATGTGCACGTCTTATGTTATGACTTTTTTTGGTGCAATCGTTGGGCTTCGGAAGCGAGGCCCAACACAGAGGCTAAGTGTGAAAGAATACTGATTATAAGAGACCTGAAGAGGCTCGGAGTAAAAGAATACTTGTAACATTTGAGAAGTAGTGAAATCTCAGAAAGAGATCTGAGGACTGGACGTAGTCCACGGTTTGGGGTGAACCAGTATAAAAATTATTGTGTCAACTTCTCTATCCCTATCTCTCTTAACGTTCAAAGTTTCGTTTTTTACTTAGTTTTCTAACAAGTTTTCGAGAATACGATTAACTTTGATTTATAGTAGTTTCTGTTAAAAGAATAAGTTTTCTTTTAGCAAAACGTTTTCGAAGATTTTTCAAAGAAGGGAAATACACAATTCAACCCCCCTTCTTGTGCATTTATACATCGTATAATTAGCATTATAATAACGTGTGATTCACTTCAGGATCAACTTTTTGGATGTTTGGCCCGAGGAGAGACTACATTTTGTCCTATGGTTGACCCTTCACAAAGACAACGAGAAGTTTAGGAAGTATATATTCCTTCTCCAGCTGCTAGTCATAATGCTCATCATCAAATGTCAGCCTATTATCATCATGAAAATATAGATGAGACTAGTAGTTTAAACAATTGGGAAGAAGTGTGGAGAGAATCTACCCCGACCCCTCAAGCCACACATGATGAAGGGATTGCGAGAAGAAGATGCAAAAGGGTTTTAGAGGGTGATAGTTCACAAAGTAATAAGAGTGCAAGAACTGATTCCGCTAAAAAGGCAGGAAGATCTGCAGCAATATATGAGAGACCTGATGGTGTGATACAATTGATTGAAGGGAGGCAGAATGCAACAATGGAGATGAATAGATCCATGACGAAAATGTTGGATATGATGAATATTGGTGTATCACAAAGTACTAGTGCTGGTACGTCACACCATGATGTTACGAATTCTTTGGAAAAAATATGTACTTTGCCTGATTTAGAGACTGGTACTCCTGAATTTTATTTTGCTTGCATGTTGATTGAAGATCAGCCAAAAAGGTCTATTTTTTGGGTTTACTAGATGATACAAAGAGGGTTGAATACATAAAGTTTGTGTATGAGTATGACAAACAAAAAAAAACATTAAACATAGCTTCTATCAATCCATTACTATGTTTAGTTTATTGTTTTTATTATTTGTGCACCTATGTTTACCTGCTATATTATTTATTTCTTTATATGTAGACATATAAGTGTGTTATTTATTTATAATATAATTTTACATATTGATCTATAGGTATGGATGATAATGTTATGAAAATTATGCAACTTCTGTAAATGAAGCAATTGTTGGATAATGAGATTGAATTGTGGGATCTGATGACTTGTGCAGTGGGATATATGAGTGTGTTTTTTTTTTTGACCACATATACAAGGAACCATGCATGACTTCCTATTAAATAGGAGAATTATGGATGAATGAATTATTGAATGGTCATGAAAAAAGATGTTTTAATACATTTAGGATGAATCAAAATACATTTCGTCAATTATGTATTATTTTGGAAAACAATTATGGTTTGAGACCTTCAGATAGGATGTCTATTTTGGAGAAAGTTGTTTTATTCGTGTATGTCCTCAGTAAAGGTTTCTCTAATAGAGATACCCAAGAGCGCTTTCAACATTCTGGTGAAACTGTGAGTAGAGATTTTAAAGAAGTCTTGACTGCTATTGATGGATTTTCAAGGGATATACTCGTACCAAAAGATCCCAAATTCAAGGACACTCTACCACAAATTGCCAATGATGTTAGATATATGCCACATGTTAAGGTAATTGAATATGTTCTTCCTCCCCCTTCATTATATTTTCCATTAAAAAATATTGTTTTATCATCTTATGATTATTTTTATATTAGGATTGCATTAGAGCTATTGATGGTACACATATAGCGGTAGTTGTCGCAGAAGAGGATCAAATGAGATATAGAGGACGGAAAGGAATAACAACAACAAATGTATTGGTAGCATGTGACTTTAACTTACTATTTACATATGTTTTAGCGGGTTGGAATGTATCAACGCATAATTCTCGTATTTTCCTTGATACAATCGGTAATCCGAGACTTAAATTTCCAAAACCATCGATGGGTAAGATTTGTAGTATTTGCTATTAATGATTTAGACTTTTTATGATATCATTTATACTAATTATATTGCTTCTATGAAAATTCAGGAAAATATTACTTGGTTGATAAAGGCTATCCAGAAAGAGAAGGATATTTAACACCTTACCCAAAGACAAGATATCATCAATCGGAGTTTTGTGGTGCAAATCCAAGAGGATCTTGAGAAGTTTTTAACCGAGCTCATTTATCATTGAGAAGTTGTATTGAGAGGGCTTTTGGTGTTCTTAAGGCTCGATGGAAGATATTGGAGAAAATGCCTAGCTATTCATTAATGGATCAAAATAGAATAATTTGTTCAGCTTTTGCGTTGCATAACTATATTAGAAGAAGTACAATTGGTGACCCGACTTTTACCATCATCGATCAAGATCCTGAATTTATACCTCCAGATGTATTTCAAGATGTTGAAGTTAACTCTACGTAAGAAGATATTGAAGAACAAAGAACTCAAGAGATGATAACTATTCACAATAATATTACGTCTACTTTAATGGCAGCTAGACGTCGTTCTTAAATTGTTATAAACTTTTACTTTAAATGATAGATGTTTATTTCTTTTGCTCTATTTGATATGTGTTGTTAAACTTAAACTTCATTTGGATTCTTATATTTTATGTTTGGATGTATCACTATCATTATCACCATCACCATCGTCATTATTATTATTATTATTATTATTATTGTTGTTGTTGTTGTTAATAATAATATTAATAACAATTATTATTATTATTATTATTATTATTATTATTATTATTATTATTATTATTATTATTATTATTATATATGTTCTATGTTTTTATTAGAGTTATAAACTTAATTTGTGTAGAATTAAATATCTAAAATCTAAATTCTTATAAGAATATTCATTGAGATACTAAAATATATAATATTCATATTCTTATATTTTTTTAAAGTCATGTCCTTAAAAGTCATTTTACACTTAAACAACTAATATTAAACAGCTAATTTTACCAAACATCTTTAACAAACAGCTAATGCAATCCACTGGTCAAACCAGCTGATATAATCAGCTATCTGCTATCAGCTGATAGAATCATCTATCAGTTATCATCTATCAACTGATTGCCAAACAGGGCCAAAAAATTCTACTTGACTTTGTGGCTTTTCAACGTTAAGGTTTATCAAATCGCTTCGTGCAAGCGAAGGTTATAGTTGCTTATTCAAAAGTCTTAGGAATTACCCAATTAAAGAATATTCCATGTTGGCATTTCCCTTACTTCTTCATTTGAGCTAGTCAAAGAAATTACCAACCGTTGTAAAATCAATATGTAAGAAACTGAGACAAAAATTCAATAATAAAATAATAGCAATGAAAATTCTACTCTAGCTAACTGGCATATAGAGCAGGATTGCAGGATACATTACAATTCATGAAATAAATGTGTGTGAGAGGGAGCTCATAAAATCTTCTACTTACCCAATTCAAACCCAATCCTTAATTGTCATAAATCACAAACATAGCTGACACTATTAAGAGAAAGCCGTTGGATCGGAAAAAGAAAACATGCTTTGTTTGAAAAAACGGTAGATTTCAAAACTTTTAAGAAATCATTACTTGCAGCGGAAGCAACAAATCCAAATCAACATGCCAATCCATACATCATATGGTATAAGGATAATAAAATATAAACAAGATCAGAGTATTACCGACTCTTCGCTCTGACTTTAAATCCTCATTGCGCTTATCCTCTCCTTCTTCGTGTATCCAAATCATTTGCCTTTGACTCTTTTCCTTTAGCAATCTACTTTCTCCTTATTGTAGTATCCTCAACCAATTAGATTTACCACCTGTTCTTCAAGGACAATTAGGTTAACAAAATCCTTTGGTGGGAAAGGAGAAGAAATGTTTGGAGGAGATTTTCGTAGAAGAAGAAGAAGCAAAATTAAAACTCTTTCAATTGGTATTTTCGATTCTCTCTTTCATGAAAGGAGAGAAGGTATAAAGAACATGCAAGAACTCTTTCTTGCCTACCAATTTCGTATATGCATGGATGGAAGGATAGAGAGGCATCAAATGCATCACTTCTTTCATTAATCACTCATAAAATAGCCAATTAATGAGATTATCTTCATTTATCTTTATGATGGCTATTTGAAAAGACCATAACCTAAAATTCAATACCCAATTTCGGTTTTGCCAAGAAGAAAGAAGGAAGATGGTCCATCTAATGTACATCTTTCATCTTTAATCTAATAAATGCAAATAGGTTACAAGCCAACATTAAAAGACAACCATTAAACCATTTAATGGTAAGTTCATAACTCCATTTAATGATAATTAACCATAATAAAGACCATCTTTATTTAGCATTTTAATGTCAAATGTGTGGTTACACATTTAAACTAGGAATAACCGAAATTGTTATCTTCTTCTTAAAAAAAATTGTTTTAATATAATTAATCTAATTAATAACATTAAACAAAAAACTAAGCCCATTACTAAATATACATTTGGGCTTCTTTAATTAGACCAAGCCCAAGATTCAATTATGGGCTTCTAATTAACCTCCATTTATATTTCTTACTTAGCTTGATAACCTTCCTTAAAGCCAAGGGGGAATCTTATTGGACTTTGATAATTCAAGCTCTAATAAGCCCGTAATTAATTCAATCTCATTGAATTAATTCTAGCTTATTAACTAAATGTCATTCCACTAAAGACAATTAGTTGAACTCTTGAATTATTAAATATTATGAGAATATGTCCAATTGCAAACCCTATTTAGAACCTTATTATAGCCATCCGCACAACAAAGGGTAAAAATACTATTTTGCCCTTATGTTGGTTTTTCCTTCTAGATCTCTCATTTTACTTTATATGGTGATTAACACATAAGATCTCATCTCAGTGTTAAGACTTGATGGGTAGCTAGTCCATCAAACTATCTACGCCAGCTTTAATCACCAAATCTCCTTAAAACATCTAGAAGAGATGATAACACTATAAACTCTTTATTCGAGTGAATGTTCCATGATACATGTTTCAATTAATAATTCCAACATGCATACCTCGGATTAATACTCAGTAAAAATCCATTCCGATCATATCAAGAATTATAATGAAACATATATGAGTTCACCACTCATCAAGATTATGGTTCATAATAAGCTAATGCTTAAGTTGTATGTTTTAAGATTAAAGTAACGCCCACTTTATTCTTGAAAACATACTTGATTCCAGATTCATTTAATAGTGCCATTATCGATAGTCAACTACTATCATGATATGAAACTCATCATTCCCTTGAAGTAAACTCCTTTACTTATATGGAGATAAATCGCAACACTACAGTCTAAACCATAATGAAGCGACCAACTTGATTATTCAACTGTGAATCAATTAATTCAGATTCTAATAATATACATGTTTCTCATACATCTCTATGTATATGTATATTACTTACAAAAGAATCTTGGTACCTTATGTGTTGGACCTCACACCACACCCGTAGGTGTTTGCAGGTTATACTGCGGCGTGTGTTTGCTGGTGATACCGCGACATCCAACACAAATTGGCATTGGCTCAATGGTAAGAGGCGTGCTGCTAGATAGCAACAAAACCTTGAGGTCAGGGGTTCGAATCCTGACCAAAGAGGACAATACCAATTTGTGTTGATGTCGCGGTATCACACATGAACACATGTCAGATATAACACTTCAAACACTCTACGGTGAGGTTTGGGGTCCAACATTAAAAAGCGCATTTTAATATTGGACCCCACACCCCACCCGTAGGTGTTTGCAGGTTATACTGTGGCATGTGTTTGCGGGTGATACCGCAGCGTCCAACCTTAATAAGTATGGTCCCCTCTGGCCTCAGGTGAGTTCTAGCCCTCAAACCCAAGACTTCAGGATTTTGTTCTACTTTGCGTGGACGCCTCTCACCATTGATCCAATGAGAAGATTCGTTATGGTTATAAAAAAGAAGTTGAAAATTAAGAAAGAAAGAGAAAAAGTGTAAAAATTTGAAGAATTAAGAAAGTTTGACTTTTTGGGGAGAAAATTTGACTTTTTGATTTAGGCTAAATTTGAGAAAATGATCTTCATGAAACTTATAGATTCTGTTGAGAGCTTTCCGTAGCCATAAAGTTTGATATTTTTCGATATCGGGAGTGACAGTTATGATTTTTCGAAGTTAAGTGAATTTTGTTTTGGTTTTGAAAGTGCTTTAAGTGTAAGATTGTGTATGCTGAACTTTGAGGCAAATCGTCGGATGGATGCGGCCTAAATTGGAGTAAATGGCCTTAATGAAAGTTGTAACTTGTCTTTCAATCTATCTAACGCCATAAAGTTTGCAATTTTTTGATATCGGGGCTAGGAGTTATTGTTAAGTCAGAATGACTTTACATATAAATGATTTTGATGTATAACAAATATAGTGAGATCAAAAATAAGAAAACAAAACAATCCTGCATTTAAGTCCAAGATGCATTTAAGTTTGAATAAATGACATAAACACAGGAAGTTGCAAGACATCGATCGACATGCATTTAAGTTGATACAAGTCAAACACAGACGAAGTTTGTCAAAGTAAAAAATCAACACAGACGCAGATGACACAAGACAATAAACAGACAAAGACACAAATGTAGATACAGACGCAGAAAGAAAAGCAGACGCAGACGCAGACGCAAAGCGAAGCAGACGCAGACGCAGAAAAGAAACAGACGCAAGAGTCAGTTCGAGTTAGTTACAGAACTCAACTGATTAACCGTTTCTTTAAAGATTAAAGATTCAAGATTCAAGAATCAAGAAGCGATTCATGAGCGAGGCTATAAATACAAGTCAAGTCAAGACCGCAGAGTTAATTGCTTTTGAGAAAAAATTACACAAAGTGAAAAGCGATTAAGTGCGAATTAGTGAACGCTATCTTCTTCAGTAATAAAGTGTTCAAATACTTTTCGAAAAGAAAGAGTTATACTGAGATAGCCTGCAGAGGCTAAGTGTGAAAGAATACCGGTGTAGAGACCAAGAGGCTCGTGAAAGAATACTTGTAAAGTTTGAAGAGATAGTGAAATCTCGGAAGAAACTCGAGGATCGGACGAGCCCACGGTTTGGGGTGAACCAGATAAATCATGTGTCTACTACTCTCACTCTCTATCTCACTTTTAGTTTCAAAGTTGATCTTTATTTACTATTCATATACTTAGCATTGAAAAGCTTTGATCAATTAGGATTAATAAGAATTCAGAAAAAATTTATTTCTAACAAGTAATTTGAAAAGATATTCAAAAGGGAATACACATTCAACCCCCTTCTCGTGCATTCTATTATCATTTTATAAGTGTTGTATTAACTTGTGATTCACTTCAATTGGTATCGAGCTTGGTATCCAAGAATCACTTTGGCGAAGTGTGGATTAAAGATAATGGCGAGTCACACGATACATCATTGAAGGAGCCTCACCACTAGACCTCCAAAGATTCAATGGAGAAGACTACCATTATCGGAAAGATAGAATGCGGTTATTCATCGAATCTACACATGTAGACCTTTGGGACGAATAGAGAACGGACCTATATACCGTAGATGAAGAAGGTAGTTCTATTCCACGAAGCGGATGGACGGTCGATCGTAAAGCAAGAATACAATCAATTCAAAGGCGAAATTCTTCTTAACACGTGCCCTAAGAGTAGCAAATACTGACAAAGTGCATGGTTGCGACATTACAAAAGAGATGTGGGACACATTGTCCATTGCTCATGAAGGCACTAGTCAAGTTAAAGAATCCAAGATAAGTATTCTTGTACATCAATATGAACTTTTCAGATGGAAGATGAAGAATCTATTGATCAAATGTTTGGAAGATTTCAAACAATTGTCAACGGATTAAAAGCTCTTGAAGGACTTACAATAACCAAGATCATGTTCGAAAGATCCTAAGAAGCCTTCCTAAGAGATGGAGACCTAAAGTAACTGCAGCAGCAAGAAGCAAAAGACTTGAGCGTCTTTGAAGCTAGATGAGTTCTTTGGGATCCTCAAGATTCATGAAGTAGAACTCAATGTCAAGACAAGCCCAAGCGTGACAAATCAATAAGATCAAGGTCGGACGGAAGAATCATAAGACTCATGAAGGAGGAAGTCATCGAAGGCATTGAAGATTGAAGAATCAAAGGATGATAACTCCAATCAATCAATCGAGTCAAGTGATGAAGATGACGAATTATCTTTCATTTCCGTAAAGATAAGACGATGTGGAAAAAGAAGCCCGTATAACCGACATTCGTAAAGAATGGAAAAGAGGAAGCCAAACCAGAAAAGTCTTCTATCATTTGCTACGAGTGCAATCACTTGACACTACAAGTCGTAATGCCCTACTCTCAAGAAGAAACCTAAGAAGAGTAAAGAAGGCAAGAAAAGCATGATGGCAACATGGAGGATCTAGATTCATCTGAATCGACATGTGCTCCGAGTCATCGTAACATGCAAACATTTGCCTAATGGCTGAAGAAGATAGTGATGAGGAGGTAAAATCCGATTATGATAACTTGCATGATGCATATTCAGAATTGTTAGAAGATTCTCATGCTATTCTGAAACAGTACAAGCTGTTGAAGAAAAAGTATGCAGAGAATATTAAACATACTGAGAAAATAGAGAGAGAAAATAGTTGCTTAAAAAAGGAGTTAGAAGTTAAAGGAAACTTGTAGACAGATCAGATGAGATTAATCAGCTTAAGCTAAGGATCAAGAATCTATCAACTGATCTAGCTACTTTCACTGAGAGTACAAAGAAAATGAATGATATGCTAGGAAAATGTAGACATCCTAGTGATAAGACTGGTTTAGGGTTTATCGAAACAATACTCGGCCTCGTAATAAATTTGTCTCTCAAAAGGAAGAAATAGGACAACACATTTTAATCAACGTCCGAGTAATATGCATTA
The DNA here is from genome assembly GCA_029891385.1 of Erythroxylum novogranatense. Classification (NCBI taxonomy): domain Eukaryota; kingdom Viridiplantae; phylum Streptophyta; class Magnoliopsida; order Malpighiales; family Erythroxylaceae; genus Erythroxylum; species Erythroxylum novogranatense. The sequence continues at coordinate 94,796,956 of CM057233.1, forward strand.
TAGATTACATCATGTGCATACTACTAACCATAAAGGACCCAAGAAAATTTGGGTACCAAGAAATAAAATAGTTTCTCCTGCAGATATCCTTCCTTGAAGATACTGCAAGCACCATTGGTATTTAGACAAGGATGCTCATGACATGACGGGAAGAAGGTCTATGTTCCTAGACCTTCAAGATAAGAAGGAGGATCGGTAACTTTGGAGACAACCAGCAGGGCAAAATCATTGGAATCGGAAAATAGGTAAAGATTCCTTTGCATGCATAAATAATGTACTTGCTTGTTGATGGTCTAAAGCATAACTTGATTAGTGTGAGTCGGTTGTGATTCTTACGGTTTCACAGCTTACATTCAATCAAAATCTTTGTGAAGTCGTAAACAAAGATGGGTCTATACTTTTCTCTCGCCAAGAGAAGAAACAACCTTTACAAAATCAATTTAGAAGATTTTCAAAATCAAAATATATCATGTTTTCTATCTTCTGAAGAAGAAAGACTAATCTGGCATAAAAAGCTAGGTCATGTCTCTTTGAAACATATTTCAAAATTGGTAAAACATGATTTAGTAAGAGGTTTGCCAAAAATAAGTTTTGATAAAGAACTTTTCTGTGAAAATTGTTTAAAGGGAAAACAAGTTAAAACCTCTTTCTCTTCTAAAAGTTTTGTAACGTCTTCAAGACCTTTAGAACTATTACATATGGATTTATTTGGTCCTACAAGGACATTAAGTCTTGGCAAAAAGAAATATGGATTTGTCATTGTTGATGACTTTACTCGATTTTGTTGGATATTATTTTTATCACACAAAGATGAGTCCTTTAAGTGCTTTAGAACTCTATCCAGAAAGTTACAGAACGAAAAAGGAATGTCCATTGCTAGTATCAGGAGTGATCATAGTGGAGAGTTTGAAAATGAGAAGTTTAGAGTTTTCTGTGAAGAGAATGGAATTTCCCACAACTTCTCGGCCCCTAGAACTCCACAACAGAATGGAGTTGTTGAAAGAAAGAATAGGACGGTTCAAGAGATGGCAAGGACCATGCTATGTGAGACTAATCTTCCTAAGTATTTACAAGGTAAGTCATGAACACAAAGATGCTATATTCAGAATAGGATCTTGTTGCGACCTATGTTGAAGAAAACTCCTTACGAGTTATGGAATGGAAGAAGACCAAGCATATCCTACTTTCATCCATTTGGGTGCAAATGTTCAATTCTGAATACGAAAGAGCTGTTGGATAAATTCGACTCGAAGACCTATCCAGGAATCTTTCTAGGCTACTCATCATCGCCTAAGGCTTTTCGAGTTTACAACTTGATTTCAAAGACATTGAAGAGACAATTCATGTCAAGTTTGATGATAGTTCTCAATCCCATAAGGAAGATGACATGGAGATTGAAGGTCCTTCAAAGAACCTAGATGATGCCTCGTAAACTCCCTCGCCGTACACTCATGAGGATAAGATTGAAGATATTCCGAAACTATAGAACTAAGACGAGATTGGAAGTATAAAAGTTCTCATCCGAAGAGTTAATTATCTATGAGACCTCGTAAGGAGTTAGGATAAGGTCCAGATTCGCACGAGAAGCTAATGTAGCTTTTATCTCTAAAATAGAACCTAAGAAGGTTGAGGAAGCTCTTCAAGATGAAGCTTGGGTGTTAGCCATGCAAGAAGAGCTGAACCAATTCATAATGAATAGCGTCTGGTCCTTAGTTCCAAAACCTCCTAAGAAATCCATTATTAGAACCAGATGAGTTTTCAAGAATAAGCTAGACTTAATCAGAAGAGTGAGTCGTAATAAGGCTGATTAGTAGCACAAGGCTACAATCGCAAGAAGGAATAGACTACAACTAAACATATGCTCCAAAGAGCAAGACTTGAAGCTATAAGGATTTTGTTGGCATATGCAATCATCACGATATAAAGTTATTTCAGATGGATGTTAAGAGTGCATTTCGAATGGCTTTATAGACGAAGAAGTCTATGTGAAACAACCTCCGGCTTTGAAGATGTTAAAATCCAGATTATGTCTATAGACTTCACAAAGTCTTATACGGCTCAAGCAAGCTCCCGTAGCTTGGTATGATCGTCTGAGTACTTTCTTAATAGAAAATGGTTTCAGCAGAGGTCAAGTTGATAAGACGCTCTTCGTGAAAAGTTCTCGTAATGATTTTATCTTAGTCTGATTTACGCTGATGATATCATATTTGGTGCTACTTCAAAAGGGTTATGCTTGAAGTTTGAGAGTCTAATGAAAAGAGAATTTGAAATGAGTATGATGGGTGAATTAAAGTTCTTTCTTGGGTTGCAAGTTAAGCAGACCAAAGAGAAGATCTTCATTAATCAACAGAAGTATGTGAAAGAGTTGTTGAATAAGTTTGACATGAATAATGTGAAGCCAATGGCAACTCCGATGCATCCTTCAAACTTTTTGTCGAAAGACGAACTTGGTAAGAAGGTGGATCAAACCCTATGTAGAGGGATGATCGGTTCTTTATTGTATCTTCATGTTAAGTAGACCGATATTCTCGCTCAGTGTATGCTTGTGTGCAAGATTTCGTCCGATCCTAGAGAGTCTCATTTCTTCGCCGTTAAAAGAATTTTGAGATATCTCGCAAGTACTACCGATCTTTGCTTAATGTTTGAGAAAGGTAAAGATTTCAGTTAATCGGATATCGTGATGCGGACTATGCCGAGATAGAATCGAAAGAAAGAGCACAAGTGGATGATGTCACTTTCGAGGAAATCTAGTCTCCGGTCAAGCAAGAGACAAAGCTCAATTGCTCTATCAACCGTTGAAGCGTATATATATGCCGCAGAAGTTGTCGCTCACGACGCCGTGGATCAAGTATCGCCTGAAGACTATTCATTAAGGAGGAGGAGATTCCAATTTATTGCGACAACACCAAAGGTAATAAATCTGCAAAGAATCCAATTCAAGATTCCGAGTAAAGCATATAGAAGTCGACATCATTTCACGAGAGACTACGCTCGAGAAAGGTGGTGCTTCTAAAGTTTGTTGAAACAGAGCTTCAATGGGCGTACATCTTCACTAAACCACCGAGTGAAGAACGCTTTGTAAGATAAGACGCAATCTCAATATGGTGATGCTAAATGAGCAAGCTAGGCTAAAATAACGGAGAAACTAACGGCGTTATACACAAGTGAGTTACAAATGGTAACTTCTCTCACAAGGAAGATTTTTGAGGGAAATATCTGATAAACTCGAGGTTCTTAATGATTCGAGAACCCATCAGTCTATAACCCTATAAGTAGACTGAGATGAGTTTATAGTAGTTTTTTTATCATCTCCTGACGGTTCATTTCTACTTTACCAATTCTCTCAAAATCTTCTCACTCAAAAGTTTTTTCAGAAGATAATCTTTCACTCTATACAATGGAAGCAGCCATGGTTTATGGAAGACTTGTGGATTTTGAGTCACTGAGGAGAGACGGCATGGATGTAGAACCAGAGATCACAAGAGCTGGTTGGAAGAACTTCTTTCAGATTCGAGAATCTGTCTATACGGACGAGGTTTATGAGTTCTGGAAGAACGCCGTCGATAGAAGACACTATTGTATCCTCTCGTGGATAGAATATCGCTTATTGTCACAAAGGATTTGATAAGGAAGGTAACGGTTGCCCATCGGTTGGAGAGAAACTGTCTACCAAGGCCGGATGGATGTCCTCAGTTGGAATGAAAGAAGAAGATGTCAAGAGGCAGCTCTATGACACAAATGATTCCAGAGAGAGGAAGACATCAAATCTGATTCCGAAGGCCAGAGTTCTTCATGCAATCCTATTCAACTGCATTCTTCCCAGAGTTGGTTCGAGGCATTTGGTGACCACTCTAGACGAACAATGTCATTCTTTCTTCTCAATCGAAATCCTATAGATCTACCCTTCTTAATCTTTCACTATATGGTTAAGGGGTTAAAGGAAACTTCCAGTTATCCTTATGGTATGATTTTGACAAGGATTTTTATAGAATCTAGTATTCGTCTGCACCACGGCATCAGACAAACTGTTCTTGTGAAGAACAAAATCGATGCACACACGATTCGGCGAATGGGTCTTAGCACAGTAGACAAAGATCACGCCTGTTCTTCAAAGAAACCAAAACCGAGGGGAACGTATTGAAGAAGACTCTGCCTCAAGTTCTCAATCGCTCAGAAGTATCAAATCGCCATCGCCAATTAAGGAGAGTCCTAGGAGACCTCTTATGAAAATGACGAGTCCTCTTTTCAAGAAAATCAATCTCGAGGGCAAAGCAAACCGCACCAAAGAGACAAGGAGAAAGTCTCGAGCGAAGTTGTGAAGAAAGCCAAGCGATCTCCAAGAATCGGGACTCGAGGCAACAGAAGAAAAGATTGTCGAGAATAAAGGCGAGAAGAAACTTCTAAATCTTGTGCAGCCAAAGCCACAAGATCCTTAGTCTCACTCGAAGAGGATACGCCAAGATCTAAAGAGACCGAGAGGAAGAGAAAAGCAACAATTGTTAAAGGAAAATTTCCGTGAAGAAATCAAGAAACTAATCAAGCGTAGAAAAGACTAAGAAGGTTAGTCAAAAGAAGAGCATCTCAATCACGAGGATGTTAGTCTACAAAAGAGACAAATGATCTCGCTCAAGTTGAAACAGAAATCGAGCATTTTACAGCTTCAGATACTCCCGTGGTCCAACAAGAAGAACCAAGAATGAAAGCACTGCTCATGAGACACCGGCATTATAAAGGAGGAACCAGCAGAAGAATGGCGGTTCAGAAACTTCTAAGGAACACAACAAGAAGCAACTACAAGATCAGATTTGGTGATGATGAACCAAGATCAAGGTATATAACTACCGAAGTTCTTGAGGAAATATAGGTCGGAAATCAAATTGGTAAAAGTTATTACCAATCGAGCAATGCTATTATAATCGGTGTTGAACCAATGAAGAAAATAGTAGCTCTGTGCAACCTATGTTGATTAATGGTATCACGTGGCGCTTACTAAATGAAAAGAGAAGTCTTTTTACGATACCTTGAGGCTTACTGATCATTTGCCATATCCCTCAAGACGTCCCTGCTCACCGTGTACTATGTTCCCAATCACAGAGAACACAGAGATAAAAGTTGTTCCAGACATTCAGCCAAGGCGTACAAAAGATTTAACAAAGGGAAAGTCAAAATTATTTCCTGAAGATAATGTTGATGATGATCTGTTCGCAGATCAGATTGCAGAAGAAGTGCGGAAAATTGATGAAGCATGCATTCCTGCACAAGATCCAGATCAAGCGAGTTGCAGCCATACAAATCGAGCGAAAGACGCCGATGAGGGGAAGTATAAGAACAGAACATTTATCGAAGTTCCTTGTTCGCATAGCTTCTTCGATTAGGCCTCTGCCTAGTACATCGCCTATAAAGCAAGCTTTATCCTCGCAAGGAAGGCATTCTTGTCTTGTCGGTTTCTTTTGATCTAAATCTTCCCGAAGTCGCAACATTCATTCATCCACCTACTTTTGAGATTAATGAAGACTACACTCCATCTTCGATGCCTATACTACTTCAATTCCTTTCGCCCTCCATCGCCAGGCGATCAAGCCTCTTCGTCGATGAAGTCGAGAGATTACGAGGTGAACTCAATGACATGAAGGAGACGGTGAATGATATAAAGAAGATGATAATGAATCGCCAAGAACCGAATCGATAATCATTTTTATTATAACAAATAGGGGAGAGCAGGAAAAGAAGAAAATAATCGAAGAGGAGATGATGTTTAGATGAAGAAGGTGAGACCACAATGCATTTAAGACAGAAGAAGATAAGTTTGTTTTTTTTGTCTTATTTTGCAACATTCAGAATTTTGTTTTGTTTTCTTTTCTTTTCTTATATGTAATTTGTTATATTCAAAAGGGGAGATTGTTAAGTCGTAATGACTTTACATATAAATGATTTTAATGTATAACAAATATAGTGAGATCAAAACAAGAAAACAAAATACATATGCATTTAAGTCCAAGATGTATTTAAGTTTGAATAAATGAATAAAGACACAGATTTAAGTTGCAAGACATCACCGATATAGGCGAAGTTGATACAAGTCAAACATGATTTAAGTTTGTCAAAGTAAAAATCAACATGACGCAGATGACACAAGACAATAAATGCATAAAGACACAAATGTAGATACTGACGCAGAAGAAAAGCGACGCAGACGCAAACGCAAAGCGAAGCAGACGCATACGTAAAAGAAACAGACGCAAGAGTCGCCTCGAAAGTTAGTTACGTAACTCAACTGATTAACTTTCTTTAAAGATTAAAGATTCAAGATTCAAGAATCAAGAAGCGCTATGCATTTAAGGCTATAAATACAAGTCAAGTCAAGACTGCAGAGTTAGCTATTTTGAGAAAAAATTACACAAAGTGAAAAGCGATTAAGTGCGAATTAGTCAACGCTATCTTATCAGAATAAAGTGTTCAAATACTTTTCCGAAAAGAAAGAGTTAGTACAGATAGCCCGCAGAGACTAAGTGTGAAAGAATACTGGTGTAGAGACCTCAAGAGGCTCGTGAAAGAATACTTGTAAAGTTTGAAGAGATAGTGAAATCTCGTAAGAAACTCGAGGATCGGACGTAGCCCACGGTTTTGGGGTGAACCAGATAAATCTGCGTGTCTACTACTCTCACTCTATCTCACTTTTAGTTTCAAAGTTGATCTTTATTTACTATTCATATACTTAGCATTGAAAAGCTTTGATCAATTAGGATTAATAAGAATTCAGAAAGAATTTTTATTTCTAACAAGTAATTTGAAAAGATATTCAAAAGGGAATACACAATTCAACCCCCCCTTCTCGTGCATTCTATTATCATTTTATAAGTGTTGTATTAACTTGTGATTCACTTCAGTTATGATTGACTGAAATTTGAAAGTTGTTTAGGAAAAGTTGATCAGGACAGTAACTTTGACTAGGTTTTTGACCCCTTTAGAGATGGAATTGATTTTTGAGTTCTTCATAGAAGTTGTAGAGCTTCCTTTTATCTTTTCATCGACATCAAAATTATCAAACATTTATACCAACACTATTTTATAAACAATTCTAAAGCATTCGGAAATCTTAATTTTTCAAACACTTTCATTCCGAAAGTATTCGGAAATAATAAAATTTTCAAACATTTTCATAAACAACAATTTATAATTAATTTCAAAGTATTTGGAAACCATAAATTTTCAAACATTTTATAAACCATATTTTCTAAACAATTTCAAAAGCATTTTCGAATCAAAATCTTCCAAATATATTCGAAATCATAATTTTTCAAACCTTTACATAAACTATATTTTATAAACACTTTCAAAATCTTCGAAATCATACTTTTTTCAAACCTTTACATAAACGATATTTTTATAACAATTTCGAAAGCTTTGAAATCATAATTATTCAAACACTTTCATAACCAATAGTTTTATAAAATTTTAAAGCATTAACTTTCATCATTCAAACCCAAAATGTCTCAATTATAACTATCAATGGATGCAACATTTGTCAAAAGTTAACAATTCATTTATTAATTTCAGAAATTCTATCAATTTATCAAAATCATACGGAAACAATAACAATTCGAAAATACTTTCTTTCTTGATTTTCCGAAAATATAAACAATAAACTTCCAAAAATTTTGTTTCTTCTAGATCTTTCAAAAACAACCAAACAATCATTTAATTTCATCAAAATAGTCAAAACAATATTTTTCGAAAACAATAATTAAAAATCCATTCACTTTCTTAATTCCTCAAGAACACACACAAAGCTTATAATTCGAAATATAAATACATTACCCACCTCGAATCCTTGCTAGGAACTTGTCCAAAGTAGCAAGTCTCCAAGTCTTTCTTCTTTCCTCAATTCTAAAATTACCTAAGCCATAATCATCCAAAATTAACATCATAATTAACATAATCCTCAAAATTGACTGTAGGAAATCTATAAGTATCATAGTTCCAAGCTCTCTATAGCAATAATTTCAAAAATCCCTAAATCATAAAATTGGGCATAACCCTAATCATCCAAAATTAAGCATAATCATAGCATAATCTCTTCAATTCACCTTAGAAAACTCAATCCCATAACATCCTTAACCTATCTAAACTAAAAACTCATCAAAAGCTTCAAAATCAAAAACTTCTCTCTCTTACCTTTTTCTCCTCCATTTTTGGTATTTATAGGCTCCAAAGGAAACTTCCAAGCTCATCCCTCCTTTCCTCTTGAAACAAGATCGAAAACCCCTAAGAAATCCATGGAAAAACCGAAACTTTCACTTTCCTTATTCTTCTCCTCCATCGCCACCATCTCTCTCTCTTTCTCTCTCTCTCTTCTCTTTCGCTTTCTTTTCTTTTTATTTTGTTAAGTATCGTGACTTTGCTGCTTCTTAAAACGACAAAGAAGACATGCTCCTTCATTTAATGAGCAAAATGACTATTATGCCCTTCATTTAGCCTTTAAAACCGACATTTTGCATCCAGAATTTGATCAGAAAATGACATAATTTGGCACAACTTTTTCTAGAAAATGTTCCCTATGTCTCATCTCTAAAATGACACAAAAAACGCTCAAATCGGTTAAGAAACGAAGGAGTTATGGCCAAAATATGCGTTTAGCTCTTACTAATCCGAGACTGAACATTAATCCAACTTCAATCCAGAATTTGAAAATCTTAGGGACTAAATTGGAATTCGATCCCTTCACATGATTTGTAGCCCCATGTCTCAATTTTATTTTTCCTCAAGAATCAACTCAATCGGATCTCTACAGCTCCCAAACTTCTCAAAATACAGAACCATGTTCAGAAAATTGTCTAACTCATAACCTTTAACCAACCCTCTCACTTTGGTTCAATCAATCTCTTTTCATTTAAATGTCTTAGGAATCCAACGCTTCAAAAATTGAATCAATCGGATATCAGACGAAGGAATTATAAGCAAAAGATTGTGAAAAGGTCGGATTAAAAACAAAAGAATAGAACTTCAATCAATTGAAAAACCGAATTTTTCAAAAGTCATAACTCTTGATCCTGAACTCCAAATTTGACAAATTTGGTGTCGATGGAAAGATAAAAGGAAGATCTACAACTTCCATGAAGAACTCAAAAATCAATTCCATCTTTAAAGGGGTCAAAAATCTTGTCAAAGTTATTGTCATGATCAACTTTTCCTAAACAACTTTCAAATTTAAGTCGATCATAACTCCTAGCCCCGATATCGAAAAATTGCAAACTTTATGGCGTTAGATAGATTGAAAGACAAGCTACAACTTTCATTAAGGTCATTTACTCCAATTTGGGCTGCATCCATCCGACGATTTGCCTCAAAATTCAGCATACACAATCCTACACTTAGAGCACTTTCAAAACCAAAACAAAATACACTTAACTTCGAAAAATCATAACTGTCACTCTCGATATCGAAAAATATCAAACTTTATGGCTACGGAAAGCTCTTAACAGAATCTATAAGTTTCATGAAGATCATTTTCTCAAATTTAGCCTAAATCAAAAAGTCAATTTTTCTTCCCAAAAAATCAAACTTTCTTAATTCTTCAAAATTTTACACTTTTTCTCTTTCTTTCTTAATTTTCAACTTCCTTTTTATAACCATAACGAATCTTCTCAAATCTCGAAGCCATCAAAACTAATTAATTCTGTCCTCATTAATTTTTTTAAGGCACAAAATCATCTATAACACACTTTATATTCAAAAACACTCATTTCCATTTATTTTGATTTTTTCTCCATCAATAGTTTGGGGTCCAACATTTCTTCCCCTCTTAAAAGAATTTCATCCTCGAAATTCCAACTGAGAAATCATCAATTACCACATTCTCGTAACTACTTTCTTCCCATGATCCTAGTCACTCACTTTCTTGTCGAATTTCGTATCACACATATTTTCAACTCAATTACATCAAATACACATGCGTCATATCAAATCACTATTTCTTAATCTTAATAAACCTTAATATGGATCAACATCATTTCATTCAATCTTTTGAATCTCTATCCTTATATCTCTATCATTCATCTCAACTTTCAAATACTTACTCTCTATATCTCACAAATGCATAATCAATTTCATTTGTCCCCAATTCATCAAAATCATTCTACTCTCAATATCATACACATTCTGAAAAACAATCATAATTCTCATCATTTTGATCAAAGAATCAATTTAACTCTTCAACTATTTCATGGCATAACTTCACATTATTTAATCCTATCCTCCAAGTATTTCTTATTTCATCTCACACATGTATATCTGAAATCCATTCATCAAATTTTATCATGAAATTCTCCTCTCAATTTCCATTAACACTTTCTTATAATCAATCAAAACTCATCATCTTATTCAAACAATCCATTTACATCTCTAGATTCACTCTGAACAAACATAATGCCCAAGTAAGATCCTATTATCGGCTCGATACTATAATCATTAGACCCGATCTCGGGACCGGACCCCAACCGAAAAAAAGAACAAAAAATGGAAACGAAACGAAATGCGAAGCAAAATGCGGAAGCGAAATCAAAGGCAAACGCGTGCGGAACGAAATCGACCGAAAAAAAGCAGCAGATTTCGAACGAATCGACCAAAAGAACGAAAACTAATCGGAACGAAACGGAAACTCAAATAAAACCGAAGCGAAATCGAATGCGAAACGCAAATTGCGTAAGGGCAAAAGTTAATTCCGACATCCGGTAACGAAAACTTCCACAAAGTGTCGCGTTGGAATCCTACGACTAACTTGGTCCAAACTAATCCGAAACCGGTATAATTTTTTTTTTCCTTTCTTTTTCATATCTTTCATCTTTAGTCAAATTCATTCAAAACATCACAAATCATAGAAATCTTCTTAACAATATTCTATATCCCATAAACTATCTTTTACACATCTAATTCTTATTTTTATTCTTTTTCAACTTATTATCTAACGAAATTTCGGCAAAGATAACAAATGCATTTGTAAAACTCAAACCCGCAAAGGTAAATAAACACTTCTAAAATACTCAAACAATCATCAAAATCATCGGACACTCCCGTCCGGAATCCAAACACCAGTAAAACACAAATCTATACCTAACACTTCCACAATTCTCAATTCAAATCAAAAACATCCTTATTCAAATTCCTCATTCAATCCAAACGCATCTAATCATATCTATATAATCACAAGTCATATTTCATAATCACACAAGTTCTCATATCTCCAACCCATACACAAGTCCAAAAATCACTTACAATCCCATAACTCATTTCCATACACAAATTCATATGCATCATGAACTAAATACGTCATAAACATAAATGGCATTTCAAGCCATATACAAATTACAAAAACATACAAAAGTCGAACTGACGTCTTGACCATCTTTCATCCGATCTCCTGCTCGAAAACTTAGAGATGGGGATGAAAGGGGGGGTGAGCTAGATAGCTCGTTGATAATATGTTTATAAAACGAATAATAAGCAAAAACAGTTTTCTTCTAAAACTTTTGCCATCTTAAAATTTCACAGTCTAAAGATTGGAAATTTCTTATTTCTCAAACTTTTTCACTTTTCAAAACATTTATAAACAATTTCATAAATTTCCCGGTTGAAAAACCTCAATTGCTCTTTTCTTCAAATTCTCAAATTTTCTTTCCTTCTTCACAAACCATAACCAATTTTAAAACATGAATGCATCACATATTAAACAAATTAAAAACACCTAACATATCAAAATGGTTTGATTCGGTCCTAACAGAACGTACTGCACATTCCCGTAAAGCGATTCTGTGAAGCCGTGAATAGAGGGGAGTCCAAAATCTGAACTCCTATGCCACTAGCGGGCAGTCGGAAGAAGGCTATCAAAGGGAGATCAGTGCACTGACTCATACGGAGGGGACCTAACCAAACCCACATAATACACATAATCGAAAACGAAAATTCGGATTGCTCGAAGGCACATTTCGAAATCTTGATTTTCAAATCGTGTCTAACTAGACACACTGACATTCACAACTACACATAATTTCACGTAGCAATTACATAATACATTCCCAATCATTCAAGAATGCACAATTTCCAAGACATTTAAACAAATTGCCATTCTCATGTTAGAATCTCACACATTTAAACACAAAGAATGCAAGCATCATAGTAATTTCTTAGAATCATGAATCAAACAATTTTTTTTCTAATATATCAATTCAAACAATTTTCATAATTATTAATTCATTCAGAAACTTCATCAATTAATCAAATCATTCAAAATCGAAGAATGTAAACAATGAAAAACATTTTATTCAAATCATAAAACAAAACCCTGAGGTCTTGGGTTTGAGGGCTAGAACTCACCTGAGGCCAGAGGGGACAATACTGATTAAGGTTGGATGTCGCGGTATAACCCGCAAACACACGTCACAGTATAACCTGCAAACACCTACGGGTGGGGTGTGGGGTCCAACATTATGACCAGATATATAATGCTCATACAGATAAAATCAAACTATTTTTTTAAATTAATAATAAATATTTTTATTACAAAACTGTAACTGAAGAAGATAAAGTTACATGTAAATACACTTACTTTCCAGGGAACTATATTTACATAACTCCAACAATCTCCCACTTTCCCTAAAGCAAGTTTGACATATCCCTCATTTCCATCCCTTCTAGGTGACCCTTAAAGCTATTTTGAGTCAATGTCTTTGTGAACGGATCAGCAAGGTTTTGCTCGGTGGGAATCTTTACCACATCCACTTCTCCACGTTGTATTATCTCCCTTATAAGATGAAACTTTCGCTCAATGTGTTTGACAGCTTTGTGGTTCCGAGGTTCTTTAAAATTAGCCACTGCCCCACTATTATCACAATAAAGTGTAATGGCCTTTTTCGCCTCTGAAACTACCTCTAAATCATTTAGAAACTTCCGGAGCCAGATTGCTTCCTTTGCTGCTTCACAAGCAGCAACATACTCAGCCTCCATAGTTGAATCAGCAATACAAGATTGCTTGACACTCCTCCAAACTATGGCTACACCTCCTAAAGTAAATATTGAACCAGAAGTTGATTTCCTTGAATCAACATCTGATTGGAAATCAGAATCCGTATATCCTATCGGAATAAGATTACTTCCAGAGTAAACAAGCATTAAGTTCTTCGTCCTACGAAGATAATTAAGTATACACTTAACCGCAATCCAATGTTCCATTCCTAGATTGGATTGAAATCTGCTTACTAGTCCCACTGCGTAACAGATATCCAGTCTAGTGCACAGCATTACATATATCAAACTACCAACTGCTGAAGCATATGGAATGTTACGCATGTGTTCAACCTCCTCTTGGGTTTTAGGTGCTTGTTCCTTTGAAAGTTTGATTCCATGTCTAATAGGAGTGAAACCCCTCTTGGAATCTTGCATGGCGAACTTATTGAGCATATTCTCAATGTAGGTTAGTTAAGACAAAGCTATCTGCTTATTCTTTCGATCCCTTATAAGTTTGATCCCTAGAACATAGGTAGCCTCTCCTAAATCCTTCATTGAAAACTGTTCATTCAACCATCCCTTAACTGCAGATAACATTCTCACATCATTCCCAATGAGCAGAATGTCATCAACATACAGGATTAGGAAAGTAACCTTACCTTCTTGTATTCTTTTATAAACACAAGGCTCATCTAGGTTTTGTATAAACCCATAGGTTTTGATAGCCTTATCAAACCTAATGTTCCAAGACCTAGATGCTTGCTTAAGTCCATAAATGGACCTTTGCAACTTGCAAACCTTATGCTCATTACCTAGCTCAATGAATCCTTCTGGTTGGGCCATATAAATGGTCTCCTCAAGATCCCCATTAAGAAATGCGGTCTTGACATACATTTGTCATATTTCATAATCGAAATAGGCTGCTATGGCCAAAAGAATCCTGATGGACTTAAGCATGGCAACCGGAGAAAAAATCTCCTCATAGTCTATACCCTCCTTTTGAGTATAGCCTTTAGATACCAATCTAGCTTTAAAGGTCTCTACCTTTCCATCCGATCCCCTTTTTCATTTGTAGATCCATTTACACCCTATGGCTTTTAGACCTAGTGGTAGATCTACAAGGACCCAGACTTCATTAGTATACATAGAATCTATTTCCGATTCCATTGCCTTGAGTCATTTTCCTGCATCAACATCATTAATGGCCTGTGTATACGTAATGGGATCTATTTCTTCTTGGTCCAAGATAGCAATTAAGCCTTCTCCTAAACACAGATACCAAAACCCTCCCACTATGTCTAGGCACACCTTGATGTTCAGGTTGCACTTCTGATTCAACTCTTGAATCCATTTCGACATCTTGTTCTGTCATATCCAAAACAACTTTTGATTTGGATGAAATAACTAACTCCTTTAGTACTACTTCACTTATTCCTTTGTGATTTTTCACAAACTCTTCATCTAATAAGGTTGCATTTATCGACACAAATACCTTCTTATCATGAGGACTGTAAAAATAGTACCCTTGAGTTCCCGTAGGATATCCTACAAACAAACATACTTCTGACCTTGGTTCCATCTTTGTGGATTCAGGCTTTAGAACATGGGCTGGGTAGCCCCAAGTCCTCAAATGCCTCAATGAAGGCACTCGGCCAGTCCACAACTCCCTAGGTGTTTTAGGCACCGATTTGGACGGAGCAAAGTTAAGAAGATATGTTGTCGTTTGTATGGCATATCCCCAGAACGATTCTGGAAGGCTAGCGTAGGACATCATTGATCTTACCATTTCCAATAGAGTTCTATTTCTCCTCCCTGCTACGCCATTCTGTTGAGTGTATGAGGAGCTGACAAATTAGAAACAATTCCATTGTCAATTAAATATTGCTGGAACTCTCCAGATAAATACTCACCACCTCGATCTGATCGAAGCTGTTTTAATGGCTTTCCAAGTTGCTTCTCAGCTTCAGCTTTGAATTCTTTGAACTTTTCTAAAGATTCACTCTTTTAATGCATCAAATAAAAATAGCTATTTTTTGAGTAATCATCTATAAAAATTATGAAATATTCATAACCTCCTCTAACTTGTACATTCATGGGCCCACACACATCAGTATGTACCAGGTCCAATGTGGATTCAGATCTGTTTCCTTTAGAAGGAAATGAGGCTTTGGTCATTTTTCCTTCAATACAAGATTCACAGGTGGGTAATGGATCACTATCCAAGCCCATAAGGATCCCATCATTTACTAGCCTGTCAAGTCTTTTCTGATTGATACGACCCATTCTTAAGTGCCACAGATACTTTGAATTAATGCTAGAGATTTTGGATTGTCTTGGTTTTATCAATTCAGTGGTGTTTAGTGAGCCTTTCATAGGTTCTATAAAAAACAATCCATGTTTAGTTATCGCATCACAAATAAAATCCTTATTCTCATATATTGAAACAACCTTTTCAAAATATAAGGAATAACAAGATTTTATTAGATAAAAAATAGAAATCATGTTCCTTACAATCATTGGCATGTAATAAATATCCTCCAAATATAAACTATGACCACTAGGAAAGTCCAAGATAACTACTCCCACTAATTCTGCTGAAATATAGGAACCATCTGCTATCTTGACTTGAAACTGACCTTTAGGTATTCTTTTCCTTTGCTGGAACCCCTTGTTTGCTTTTGAGGGACTCTAGGTAGACTGGACAATTTCTTTTCCAGTGGCCCATCTCATCACAGTGGAAACACTTTCCTTTGATGTTCTCTTTGGCCTTTTTTTCATGGATTTGACCTTGACCCTTGTTTGGGCCTTCTTTTTCATTGGACCCTTCTTCTTTTCCTTGCCCTTACCCTTGGGCTTAGAAGAAGAAGCTACATTAGCTTCTGGCCCTTGAGCCTTAATATTCAATATCTCCTCCGTGCTCTAGAAGGTATTCATTAACTCACTCAAGGTGTAATCCTTGCTGTTGAGCTCATAGTCTAACTTAAACTGCTGAAAAGAAGAGTTTAAGCTATTGATGATCATAATCATCTGTGTGTCCGCATCCATATCCGCCCTAAGCATCTCAAATTTCAAGGACCGCAGAGATTACCTTCATCATGTAATCCCGCACCGGTTCACCTGTGTTTCGTCTCGAGATTATGAAAGGTTTGGATAGCTTTCACTCTTGCAGACCTAGTCCTCACACCAAACATCTCATGTAGGTGATGGACCATTGCACTAGCAGTTTTCATACAAGCAATTTGCTTTTGCAACATACCGCTAACAGAAGCCAGAATATAACACTTAGTAGTCTTGTCAGCATTCTGCCAACACTCATGTTGTTGGACTTGCTCAGGAGTTGAATCTCCACTTGGAGGTGTAGGCTCATTTTCAGTTAACACCCATGAAATACGTTCATATTAAAGAACAATGTCAAGGTTACATCTCCATTCATTAAAATTGTCTCCATTTTCCAATTTGTTATTAGTCAAGAGCAAGGTGAGTGGATTCATTTTGTGGTTGATTATGTCTGAAAATATAAATTATTAAAACATGAGCATACTATTCAACAATTTATGGAACTTTGTATAAAATCATGATGCATGTATGCATGATGATAGATTTAACAAAACTTAAAAAATTAAAACATTATACGACGGTTATTTTTCTTATTTATAACAGACTAAGTGACGGTGGGCCATCTTATCCATTAAAAGAAAAACTGGGACTCTCCCACTGAAAAATTACCAAGCATCTCATGCCCAATGTTTTAAGAAGCATCTTAATTTGGTCCATACTTTTACCAACAGAGCTACGGTGGGCAGTTTATTGATAAAAAATGTTGAGTTTTTAACCATTTGATTCATTCACTAAAGATACCTACAAACCATGCCTCGGTGGGAGGTCACATTTGCTATCATTAAGTGGACTTATCCTTAAGGAGACCCAAACCATGCAAGATCTAGGATCCATGCCCTCCGATGGGGAGTAACACTTCACCACATGCAAACGGGCCATCATTTGGAGACCATGGACTCTCACAGGAGCATCCTCTCCCACTCAATCTTTTTGGGCTTTAAGTTTTAAATACTATCTTGTCTAGATGCAATTTATTATCCATCCTATATTGTTTCATTATATATCTCATACATAATGAATGCATGGCAAAGCCTAGGGTTGACAATTTTCTAAATGACATGCAATCACATAATATCACATATTATAAGCATTCATTTCTCCATTCATCACATAAACTAATAAAGCCACTTTTGATTGTCCATCCTAGAAAAATTAAATAATTACAAGCCTTTTAGGCCCAAAGTATTCTTCTTGGACTTGGATCTTTCGCTTCGAACTCTTCACAAACATGATCTAGCCCATTCGGTAAACAAAATGTAATGGCATATATGAAAATCGAATTTTGTCACTTGGAAAAATAAAATTCCAGCACCAGATTTTTAGAAAACCAAATCTTTGTTTTGACAAAAAATTTCAACACTAGTTTTCATTAAAACCGACGCTCATTTCATGAAAATAAAAAACCAGCACTTAGTATTTTAGTAAAACCAAAATTTGATTCTTTGAAACAAAAATCCAGCACTTATGTTTTCACAAAACTTATGCCAATACACAAAAGGATACACCGAAAATTTTACCTTTCCATTTCTTCAATCCATGGCTGCTCCATCTTCATCATTACATCAATTTGTACAATACAAATCAAAGAAAATAGAAAAAAGAAACCGAGGAAACATGGTAATGATAGACCACCCTCCTTGTTACAACCAATGAAGAAATCTTACAAGGTAAATTTAACTTCTATGGACAACCAAAAGAGCAAACATACACCATGTATATTTCTATCACATAAAAATATGCAACATACACAAAAAGATTGCCAACCCATGCATCCAATATATAGGAACCGAAATCGTGCATTAGAAACTGGCTTTGATACCAATTGTTGGATCGGAAAAAGAAAACATGCTTTGTTTGGAAAAACGGTAGATTTCAAAACTTTGAAGAAATCATTACTTGCATCGGAAGAAACAAATCCAAATCAACATGTCAATCCATACATGATATGGCATAAGGATAATAAAATATAAACAAGATCAGGAGTATTACCACTTCTTCGCTCATGCCTTTAAATCCTCACCGCGCTATCCTCTCCTTCTTCGTATCCAAATCCTTTGCCTTTGACTCTTTCCTTTAGCAATCTACTTTCTCCTTGTTGTAGTATCCTCAACCAATTAGATTTACCACCTGTTCTTCAAGGACAATTAGGTTAACAAAATCCTTTGGTGGGAAAGGAGAAGAAATGTTTGGAGGAGATTTTCATAGAAGAAGAAGAAGCAAAATTGAAACTCTTTCAATTGGTATTTTTGATTCTCTCTTTCATGAAAGGAGAGAATGTGTAAAGAACATGCAAGAACTCTTTCTTGCCTACCAATTTCGTATATGCATGGATGGAAGGAGAGAGAGGCATCAAATGCATCACTTCTTTCATTAATCACTCATAACCTAAACTTCAATACCCAATTTCGGTTTTGCCAAGAAGAAAGAAGGAAGATGGTTCATCTAATGTACATCTTTCATCTTTAATCTAATGAATGCAAATAGGTTACAAGCCAACATTAAAAGACAACCATTAAACCATTTAATGGTAAGTTCATAACTCCATTTAATGATGATTAACTATAATAAAGACCATCTTTATTTAGCATTTTAATGTCAAATGTGTGGTTACACATTTAACCTAGGAATAATCGAAATTGTTATCTTCTTCTTAAAAAATTGTTTTAATATAATTAATCTAATTAATTACATTAAACCAAAACCAAGCCCATTACTAAATGTACATTTGGGCTTTTTAATTGACCAAGCCCAAGATTCAATTATGGGCTTCTAATTAACCTCCATTTATATTTCTTACTTAGCTTGATAACCTTCTTTAAAGCCAAGTGGGAAATCTTATTAGACTTTGATAATTCAAGCTCCAATAAGCCCAGAATTAATTCAATCTCATTGGAATTAATTCTAGCTTATTAACTAAATGTCATTCCACTAAAGACAATTAGTTGAAATCTTGAATTATTAAATAATATGAGAATATGTCCAATTGCAAACCCTATTTAGAACCTTATTATAGTCATCCGCACAATAAAGGGTAAAATTACCGTTTTGCCCTTATGTTGGTTTTTCCTTCTAGATCTCTCATTTTACTTTATATGGTGATTAACACATAAGATCTCATCTCAGTGTTAAGACTTGATGGGTAGCTAGTCCATCAAACTATCGCTAGTTTAATCACTAAATCTCCTTAAAATATCTGAAGAGATGATAACACTATAAACTCTTTATTCGAGTGAATGTTCTCGATACATGTTTCAATTAATAATTCCAACATGCGATAATCGGATTAATACTCTGTAAAATCCATTCCGATCATATCAAGAATTATAATGAAACATATATGAGTTCACCACTCATCAAGATTATGGTTCATAATAAACGAATGCTTAAATTGTATGTTTTAAGATTAAAATAATGGCCCACTTTATTCTTGAAAACATACTTGATTCCATATTTATTTAATAGTGACATTATCGATAGTCAACTACTATCATGATATGAAACTCATCATTCCCTTGAAGTAAACTCCTTTACTTATATGGAGATAAATCGCAACACTAAAATCTAAATCATAATCAAGCGACCAACTTGATTATTCAACTGTGAATCAATTAATTCAGATTCTAATAATATACATGTTTCTTATACATCTCTATGTATATGTATATTACTTACAAAAGAATCTTGGTACCTTATGACCAGATATATAATGCTCATACAGATAAAACCAAATTCTTTTGTTTTATTAATAATAAATATTTTCATTACAAAACTGTAACTGAAAAAGATAAAGTTACATGTAAATACACTTGCTTTCCAGGGCACTATATTTACATAACTCCAACAAAAGCACACCTGAGCTATTTTCATGTGGACAAGGCCTAAGAACCCATACCTCAAGCCAAATCCCATTGCACTTAAAGTTACAGGCTCAAACTGCAGAGTAGCAGAGAAACAGGTAGAACCAAATATTTTATTCAATGACTTCAAATATTTATGCTTGCACATTCCTTTCCAACATATAAATTAAAACTCCTTTTAATTTATCTTTAATTCTTCAACTAAATAATTTATAATCATAGATTAAGATTGGCGTCTAGCAACGCATCATGACCACCCAAATATTCAAAAATGTCAAAGTAGTTTTGACTAACCTTTCCGTGCATAATTTTTTCGTATAATCTAACCCTTTCATCATACAATGTTTCGATTAGATATAGAGTATGGAATTAATGTCTACTCTAATTTGAGTCTAATTATATTAGTTCTCTGTCATTAGCTATCAATTTAATTAATGACATTTGTAAACTATTTACAAAGCATCATTTCTCCTTGCCCAAGGATTTCTTGAATTAATACTAATCGAAAATAGCGAAACATTATCCCTAATTACTTTAGGGTGATGAATCATATCTTAATCATTCAACTATCTCTATATAGTTCATGTTACATCCAATGACTTTCAATTTAACAACCTGTGATAAAATAGATTATAAGTAGTGTTAAAACATAGCAATTCTTATACAAGATAATTTTGATGACCTCAAGTCAAATGATTACTTATATAATCATCACAATGAGAATTCTATAGAGATACAAGTAATGTTCCAAATGGATTTCTCATATCGGGTATGTTCAGTGAACTTGTTCTATAGCAAGCACCCACATGTTTGTTTAAGTACCTCTATACTTTAGCCTATGAGATCGACTACTTCCTTCATAAGGAAAAAACAAAACGTGTGTTAGTCTTTTTATGTTCTATTAATGTCTAGTCTTAATTGAAAATGACTAGAAACATTTAGGAATAATACATAAATGCAATATGAATTCCATAATTATAATCTCATTATAATTTCATTTGCAACATACAATTATCCCATAGACTTATCATATATATCTAAACATGTATAAGATAAAGAATGCCTTTTAAATTATTTGTCACTAAACTACAACCAAAGTGACTGGCTGTAGGGTATAAACCAACAATCTCCCACTTACACTAAGACAATCGTTTAAGTATCTTATACCATATCACCATATGACGATTATTCTACTACTACGAAAGTGGCTTAATGAGAGAATTCTATAAGATTCTCTATAGTCAGCACTTGATTAAAATCTTGCAACTCCCATCTTAATTATCATCATAATTAAGAAAATTTGCCTAAATGCATTCTTGAATCTTTTATGAGTCATTAGCTCCTTATGCATGCCCAATGGCTTTAATGTTTTACAATACATTACTGTCTTGAACAATAAAAAGAAATTATATCAAGTTCACTAAAGAACTTGTTGATCCAATTAATCATTTCCACTAAATGAAAAATATATCATGACTTAATTAGCAACTAATTGCTACATTGGAACCTTTCCAATCCTAAATGATTTAGTTCTAAGTAGATAAACTTGGCACTGACACCACTATTGGGAAACCGAGTTGAGATCTGATCCCAATCGCAGTCGAATAATCACGAAATTCTTCCATAACTTTTGATTTCCCGAAAAACAAGATCTATTTAATTCTGTAAAATGATTAACACGAATCATAATAAAGTAAAATTTTAATTTATACCTTATTCCAAAACTTGCTCCCTCGAACCATTTCTGAAACCAATTCGCCTTAACTACTATAGCTGCACAAGTATCTGGCCTATAATAGTATTCACATAATAGATTGAGAGAACTCTGTAACTAGGGATGGCAATTGGTTTTCAACCCGATTAATATCTATACTACCATACCCGAAAAATGGACATAGAGGCTAAAAAATATATTTTAAATAGATTTTAAATGGATGATAAAAAATGAATGTGGATATGGATTTAGATATAGGTTTAGTGATAACCCAAACCGATAGATCCCCATATCCTACCTATTTTTTATTAACTCTATTTTTCTATTTTTTGAATATTTATGGTTAAATATAATAAAATATTAATATTTTCTCAAAAGAAACAACTTTAAAATCTCCACTTTACTCCTTAGTCCTCACCTTTTTCATTATATTTTATTTTCTTATGGGATGATAATAATGCAAATGATATGGAGATGGAGTTTTGAATATTGTAGAGTTTACGCAAAGACAATTTGAAGCTTTGGATATTTTAGTCTTTGTTCCAGTTCTTGATTGTGAAAATTATATGTTGTCTTTACACTAGACATTATGATTTTTATTATTCCAATTTTATGGTTTTTTAAGATATGCAAATCAAAATCTTGACTTATTATTATTAAGGTAATTTTGATTTGGAGCGTTCACAAAATCTGCTCTTTATATTTTCCATTTAGAAGTTATATTTTTATATGTTATACAACCCAATGGATATCCAAAAATTCGAACAATCCAATAGATTTAGATATAGGTATTAAATCTTAAAAATAGATAAATATGGATATACATATTAGGTTGAGTCATAAAAAATGGATATGGATATAAGTAGAATAATACCCGAACTAAACCCTACCCATTGCCATCCCTATCTGTAACTCTTATAAAGAGGGCTAAGCATGAAGTGCTAGCTCCATAGAGCTTAAGCCTATTTACAATAAGCTTTGGACGTTTTAATAATTTAATTGAAATTAAATTCTAATTTCAATTAAACTTTAATTAGAATTAAAAATAATTCTAATTAAATACTAATTATGCTCATATAAGATTCAATATCTTATATTGATCCTTATTTATTAAATATCTCATATTTAATCATAAAGTTTCTCAAACTTTACAATCAAGTCCAACTTGATTAAATTAACTTTACTCTCTTCAACTCATTTTTTATGTGAGACTCATTAGGTTCCTAAATATGGTGGCAATGATTATAAAATATAATTTTAATTCATATTTAAAATTAGATAAATTAAAACTTATTTAATTTATCTTTAATTCTCTAATTAAACATTTTAAAATCATAGATTAAGATTGACGTCTAGCAACACATCATGACCACCCAAATATTTGGAAATGTCAAAGTGGATTTGACTAACTTTTTCGTGTATAATTTTTTCGTATAATTCAATCCTTTCATCGTACAATGTGTTGATTACATATAGAGCATGTAATTAATGTCTACTCTAATTTGAGTCTAATCATATTAGTTCTCTGCCATTAGCTATCAACTTAATTAATGACATTTGTAAACTATTTATAAAGCACCATTTCACCTTGACCAAGGATTTCTTGAATCAATACTAATCGAGAACAACGAAACATTCTCCTTAATTACTTTAGGGTGATGAATCCTATCTTGATTACTCAACTATCTCTATATAGTTCAGGCTACATCCAATGAATACCGGTTAAACGACCTATGATTAAATAGATCATAAGTAAAATCAAAAAATAGCAATCCCTATACAAGATAACTTTAATGACGTCAAGTTAAAGGATCACTTATACGATCATCACAATGAGAATTCTCATATTGTATTTTACTCCTTATAGATAATCAAAAATTTAAAACTTGTTATAAGGATCTCATCGATGTGCTTCAACATTCTCAATGCTTGATTTCTACTTTTATTTAAACAGTTTAATTGGTTAAGAATAAGTTTAGGTTGATAATTGATGTCATAACTAAAGGAATTGATGGTTTGATATCAATGTATCTAAATTTGGGATTTATGAGTTGTTAATGGTATGAAGATGTTCTTATGAATGCAAATGTAATTCGAAGGAAATAAACAATATGAATTAGGTATAAATGAATGAGAATTGGGAAATTGTGCGAATATAAAGCATTAGAAAAGGATTGGTAATCATATGATTGATGAATTGAGAGTGATCAAACTTATTTAAGGTATAAACCTAATTGCAAACAAGTTATGTACAAGTTATAATGAATGAATGGTGCAGACTTGTGAATAAAGATACATACCCAGAATAGTCAATTAAGCATGCATTGAACACGACACATATACTTGTGCATGGTTTAATAATTATGTGATTGATCAACTTAGTAATATGTGAATTCTGTGTGTATTGCATGACAATAGAAGCACAAATAGACCGATAGCATCTATACATTGCTGGATCGTCAAGGCAATAGCTATTCTGGAACATAATGTGAGTCATCCTAGATGCTTTCTCACTATATTTTATTTGTTTTTGTTTAAATTCCAATTACTGAATTGTTACTGATGAGACTATGATAACTTTGGACATTGATAGTCCGAGGAGTCCAATATTCGGAAATGTATTGGAGATGCTATTTACTTGTATGTGAATATGAAAAAATGAGTGCTCAACTGAATGTTGAATATCGGACTTAGATCTGATGAATGTGATAAATAATAGTGCATACTGAATGAAAACGATTGATAGTATATTATGTAAATTGATGCATTTCATGATATTAATATGCATTATCAGATAAAAGAGTTGTAATTGGAGTAACCAATATGAAAAGTGCTTAAATCTTAGGAAATTGACAGAGCTATAGGCTCAGTTATTAGTAAGCCCGGTATCTACAATGGGTACAAGATAGTATCTGAAATGAGCCTGATATTTGCAACAGATACGAAAGAGTTAAATAAGTGCTCAGTCACAACAAAAATAAAAATAGAAGTGGAGTCTCATGTGCATTCACATATACATATCCTTACATGTATCCTAAGAATGATTGGAAAAAACCATTGATTTATGTTGAATAGTGATATGAAATACCTGTGTATATGTTGATAATATGAATGATTAAGATGAGTGATTGGATTGTTCTGAGATGACTTTATGAAAAGCTTATATTCCTCATATGCTTGTGAAATATGATATGTATATTGTGATTTGGTATACAAACCGAGTGATGTGATGAATGAGAATTGATTCTGAATAATGTGATATATTCGTGAAATTGGTTTTGTACTCCTAATATTTGTGTTCTGTTTTGAGTAAGCATATCAATGATGGTTCACTCACTAAGTTCACAAATTCATCAAAATTGCAACATTGTTTTTCAAGTTAAGAAGGAATCTAGCCAGACTTGTTGAAGTAGCTTCTTCATTTGGACATGGGTCAGTGTCGAGATCATTTGTATCTGCAATAGAAGTTATCTCTTATATATATAGCATACAGGAGGTTATAGACGTGTCCGCTACGGCCTATCTACGTTTGTGCGCGTTCTTTCTTTATTTTCATTAATCTTGTATCATAGCATTCGTAGTGACAGGATTTCATAAGTTGTACAACTTCTTTCTGAAATGCACTATTTGTTATTGTATTGTATGGATTTATTGCGTTCTTGGGGTGTGAATTTATTTTGTCACTAGTAATAGACTTACGTGTGATAAGGGGTTTTGAACATCAGGTCACACGTGCCGGTCATGCGCCCGTTTCAGATCGCAACATATTAATGCTTCTGCAATAGGGAGGCCTAATGCGATTCTCGATAAAGTTGCATTCATTAATACCATCTACTTCCTTAGGAAAGAACGAAACTGTAAGCACTGTTCCAACCTTGAAGAGAATCCATATCAACTTCCAGATAAGATCATTAACTATATTAGGAGGAAATATGCCCAAAGATCAGGGACTTTGAAAGGCACATGGTTATCTGGCATAATTGCTAGTAGGAAATGATGATTATTAGTCAGTAGATCGATCACGGTGTGAAATCTGACAGTTGCATTCTTCTGAATTGGTTCCAAGACTTTGACAAGTCTTAATTCTATCATGGGAATCATACTTTTCTTTAGAATTGTGAGCATAGAACTATATTAAATTTCTTAAAAAATCATCGAGACATGAAATAAGTTTCATCAATACGTATAGAACATAGCCTCAATGCAGGTATGAAATGACCAACTAAAGAATTTGACAGCTCTATTGACTTCTCAACAACTGCCACTTTGGAATGGATTCATCAGATTTAGTGCTTTAGGGCATATGAAAAAAACAACTCCAGGATTTGAATACATCATTTTTACAAGGACTAAAATTGTTGCGGAAACTTACTTCTATTTTCTTCCTCCATAAGATGATGTGCTAGAGCGGCTTCTTGAGCTATCATATCCAGATTGATTGTCACTCATTACTTCCTAGAAATTAAAAAAGGAAATAAATTAATATTAAATGTTTACTCTACCAATCAGTGCTGTGTGATGCCATGAGATTTTGCAAATGTTGTGTTCTACAAAAGTTGGTCGTCAACAGCATTTTGAAGTTAAGCAACTTTTTGAGTGAACTTACTGTTGTGGAAACACTACTCTGACTTAGTGAGCTTCCTGTGTTGTATGCAGACATGAGGTTTGGCATATGTTCTTCGGCAAGATCACTCAGCCTCTGAAGCTCTGGCAAGACTATCTTTCCAAGATCTGGCCTGTCTTTTCGTCGCAGTTCTGCACATTGCAGAGCTAATTTGGCAAACTTTAAGGCCTCTTCTACAGGCCAGTCTGGAACAATTGGGTCAAGTATCTCAGGAAAAGTTCCTCTCTCAATCGCTCTTTCAACATGATGAGTTAAACCCATCGGTGGCTTGCCCGTTATTATTTGTAGTAGCATGACACCAAGTGAGTAAATATCTGATTTGGTCCCAAGCATTCCGGTTTGTTGATATTCAGGATCAATATAGCAGAATGTTCCAGCTGTCGATGTCATGCGGTATTGAGTAACACTGTTGGCAACAGATGGAGGAACAAGCCTTGCCAAGCCAACATCACTAATCTTGCTAACATAGTTTCGGTCGAGCAAAATGTTGCCAGGTTTCAGGTCACGATGCACCAGTGGTTCTGGCTTAGTTTGATGAAGGAACAGAAGGCCAGTGCCTATTTCTGCAGCTATGCGGAACCTTACTTGCCAAGAAAGAGGTGGAGTCCTCCCTCGTCTAAATAAACGGTCATCTAAACTTCCATTAGCCATATGCTCGTACACTAAGCAACCATACTCTGGGCAGGCTCCAAGGAGGAGAACCATGTTTGGGTGTCTTATGCAAGATAGAACTTCTACCTGCAGAGAAATTTTAAGCCTCTAAGAATTTTCTTTTTCATTCAAGCTAAAGTTGGTATGCAATTCACGTTTTTACTTGAAAAACTGATTAACCAGATTGCTTTGATGAATTTTTAGCCATATCCTAAATTCGAAAGCCAGCAAACTATGACCAATGTGTGTACATAAGAATCCATGTAAGAATTTCCAAACCTCTTGCTGAAATTGTGCACGTCCATGAGCTGCATCTGGACGCAGAACTTTTATTGCGACTGATGTATGATCCAGATAACCTTTGTAAACTGGTCCATAACCTCCTTCCCCAATCTTTAGAGAATTTGAAAAGTTCTCTGTTGCTATTTCAATTTCTTCAATAGTGTATCTCCGGTATCTAATGTCCTTATTCTCTAATGACTGTATTGCCTTCTTCTTCTCCTCAGCTTCCCTGAAAGCTTTCATTTCTGCTTTCCTTCTTTTTTGTGCTTCCAGTTCAGCAATCCTCTGAGCTGCTTCAGCTGCCTCGACTGCTACCTTACACTTTGCTTTCTCTTTCTCTACCAGTTGAAGTGCAGCTTCCTCCCCTAATCGTGCCTCTTCCAATTTTTGTTGTTCTTCCAATTTCCACAGGTGAAGTTCCTTGGCCTGTGAGGAAATTTCAAGAGAACAGGGTCTGAAGTAACAGGTAGCATGCGTGAGCCAAACCATTTAACTTGTGCTTTATAGGCCTAAATGGCTTAGCATTTTATATTAAGCTACTTTGCTAGTTTGACCAGAGTGTGAATAATGGCTATAAAATTATGAACGTTTTGCCTGCCTACATTCATTTTGAAATAGAACGTAAAAGGTTTAGTCCAAAAGATTCACACTTTTACGAGAACCAAGCTTTTACATTTGGCTTAAAGAAAAATTTCACTTCAATACCTTCTGTTTTGCAGTAAGTGCCTCCTTGCATGCTGAACTGTACAATTCCATTGTTTGCTTAAGCTCTTGTCTTAACCTTCTCATCTCAGACTCGACATCTTCCTGTAGATTTTGAGTGAAGCACACATGAGTCATCAGTAACATATTTGTGATCTTTTAAATATGTTTGTAAATATCTATGTGGACATATGCATATCTTGTTCCTTAACTTTTGTTCTCAACCTCTCTTTTCCTTCTTTTTGTAAAATATATCTAGAAATGTTTTG
The DNA here is from genome assembly GCA_029891385.1 of Erythroxylum novogranatense. Taxonomy (NCBI): domain Eukaryota; kingdom Viridiplantae; phylum Streptophyta; class Magnoliopsida; order Malpighiales; family Erythroxylaceae; genus Erythroxylum; species Erythroxylum novogranatense. The sequence goes on from CM057233.1 coordinate 94,825,171, forward strand.
AATTAATTTCGATTCTGATAATTACTGCCATATTCCTAAGGACTAGTGAAGATACAATGTTCCAAAGGAACCTTGCACAGAGAAAATTGATAAGAGAATTTTCTCGAGAAATCTACAGCATGCGAGGCAGGCCCTTGGTCATGGCATTTTCTATAGTGCTCCCCAGTGGATTCCTATTAAGACCATTTCAGGGAGCAAAAGGATGGATATATTATGTCTTTATTTTGATATATTTAACCATGCTTTTTTTTCTAAAAGTTTGTGCAAGTTCTTACAATGTTCTGTGAAGTACAAGACAGTCTCCCACTATCCTGCGAGCTTGACGAGAAATTATGCTGTGAACTAATGTCAAATGATTTGTTTCCATAATATGGTGATCCGATGCTTTTAATGTCGTATTCTGAGCCATTTGAAAACCTAGGTGTCATTCCAGATTCTGAATCACAGAAAGAAGGGGAAATGTGATCAATGCTCAGTCTTTCACTGCTCACAAATGATATGTCAGTATCTGGTATGGACGGCTCATATGGTCTGCCAACTGAGCCTCTACTCCTGGTGAATGGTGACCTGCTCGTGTGCTTATACAATTAGTTCATTAATTAGGTGATCAGATCATTCTACAGCAAAGCAGAGACTTTTGTGAAAATAGGAATCTAATTATCTGAGCATACTTGATTTCCGCATCTTCATTGAAGCCAAATCCATATGATCTCTCTGATCCTGTTAAAGGATTAGAGTAAGCAAAATGTGAGCAAAGATGAACTTATAGATGAAAATTTGACGATGTTGACTGCAGAAGTGTACCTTTGGACATTTGACTGCTCCTGGAGAGTGTTTCATGTACATCAGAAATGTTGCTTGATTTACTCTCCATTTGATTAAGAGGGGAAGGCTTTAGTGGTGGTGGGGCTGTAGCAGACTTCACAGATGAAATCTTTCCTTTGTTAATGATATATACTGTGCAGAAGTCTGGTGCCCCTTTAGAGACGCTTGTTGTAACATCTGTAGTCTTGAATCTTCTGCACAGTAAGAGATGATCATATTATTATATCTTTTTTCTGGAATTCATCTTTTTCGAGTTTAACCAAACCTACGATATATCATCACAGCTCGTTTTTTGAAGTTTGAGATGTCTGCCAATATTCTTTCTCCCTAATCCTGAGCATGAATTGCATAGATTCCTTTCTGACACAGCATTTATGGTTCCAATTGCGTAAAAATTTCATTACAGATACTACACAATGAGACCATAAGTGGTCTCCATTTCAGAAGGATTATAGAAGGTCCACAGTAAGATGAATTTTCCTGTTAATTTGTTCCTATCACATACATTGGCCATTAACAGTGAATTGTCATACCTGACGAAGCCGCCTCGTGATGGATAACCTAGTATCAGAGTGTCCATTACATTGGATTCAACAAATTCTAGAATTGCTCTGGATATATCCATGTCCTCCACTATGATTTCTGTGCATTTTATCTGCATCAGTAATCAATGGTCAGTTGTGCTTAGCATACAATAGATGAACTTTTTATTGGTAGACTTTGATCAGAAAGTATTGTTTCTTGGGAAAAGTATGCATGAATTTTGAGGGAGCCGAAGTAAACTAACTTACATCCTTCCTGGTGCAAAAGCAACGGAATGGGAGGAACAGCTCTTTGGCTGGGCTTTCAGCTACTTTCCTATTACTTGATTTTGTAGCCTCGTCGTCACTGAGTGCACCTTGGGATCCACCTGCAAATAAGCATCACCCATCCGTGTAAATTGGTTTAAAAATCGGAATTGTCAAAAAAAAAAGATTAAAGTTCAACTTTTTATAAAACTAGTATATAATAAACAAGAAATAAAGATTATAAGAATAAGTAAAATATGGTATAAAATAAAATATTTTATTGAAATAAAATACAATAATATTGCCTAATATTATATAGTAAACTAATAATAAATATAATAATTAAAACTAAAATTGAATCTAACATAAAATTAAAAATAAAATAAAATATATTTTATATTTTATATTATTATTTATTTAAAGATTTATAAAATTGAACTATGCTTTAAAAAAAGTTAACGGAAATCATTCGAACTTTATTATAACTTCTTTTTATTTCCTTTAAACATACTTTAAAAATTATTTTAATACATTATTAAATTATCTTAAGCAAAATTATTTATATATAATAATTAATAATTCAATTTATTAAAAAATTATAATAAAAATAATAATTAGTTTTAACAATAATAATTTAAAATTTTCAATTAAAATATAAATAGATAAATAAAACCTAAAATTTGAAAAATATAATTTATTAGTGAGATTAAACAAATTTAATATTTTTAAGGATACAAATAATGATTTATTTTTAACAACAATTTTAATGAAAATATAAAAGATAAACAAAATATAAATTTTGAAAAATATAATTTATTAGTTATATTGTCCGTGAGAGTTGAAAAGATTAAAAAATAATAAATTCATTGAGAAGTCAAAATATATTAAAAGATTTTAAAAGTATATCTTGTAGTAAGACAGAGGAAATTTGTGAATTTCCTAATTAATACATAGCAATTCAGGAAAAACCAATAAATGCTAATTTATTTTCTCTTTTTTGTGTTATTTATGTTCAAAATTTTTGGTTCTTTATTGTTCAAGAAAATCAGCCAATTTTTTTTTAAAGGCCGGTTCCTATTTATTTTGGTTAAACTGTTAGTCAGGTCTCATTTTTAAATCCTTAGATGTATGAATCTATGAACATCGTAATATCTCTACATTAAAGAACAATTTCAATTTCCTACTACAAATAACAAGATGAATAAGGCTTGAAAAGGAAAAGGGGACCATACTTGAAGTAAGGGTCGATGACGACTTCTGCTTGATATGCAAAAGTGTCACTGTCTGGCCTCTGGTGAGAAGATGATCAACAGCCCATTTAAGAGCATATTGGCTTCCCTTATCTTTGTCTATGGCCACTACCACTCTATCTTCTTTCTTTCCTCCATTCTGCTTTCCCATGATCTACTCTTATGCAACGTGTAGTTCTTGCTGCTTTACCTCGGAAATCTTCCACAGAAGTAGAAAGTAACAGCAACCCAGAAACTGCAATGATAGAAATGGCAAGCCCTTGGTATTATCTTCTTAACATATATACATATACAAATACGTATATATGCTTTAAGATCCCAAGGGATGCACAGAGAAAACAGAAGTTGACACCCTCCTGTAGTTCCTTCCCCTCTCGATGACAGAAACAGATCAGTTTGTCCTTGTAGCCTGGTTATCAAGACAACGTAAACATCCTCTGTGTCTTGTCTTTTTTACTTTCTATATTGAGCCCTTTTGTTCTACGAAAATTTAGCTTCTCTCTCCTAGTTTAAGGCTAGAGACGATGCCGTTATTGAAGGGTAGTTGTCCAAATTATGTTGGTGATGACTTTTTCCCAAAATAGCATGCTCATGCATGCAAAATTGTAGTACTTGTTCCGACCACGTTTCCTTCTCTAGAATATTTGCACCTGTTTATCATTGAACCCACCATATAGTCATACACATATTCTCTCTTTTTTTTTTCAATCTATACCAGTTTGACTATATTCTTCAGGTTGATGAGGTGTGCAAGCTAAATCTTTCTAGGACCTGACCTGAAGTGTTTAGAGAGAACAACCGAGTCTTCGTTCATGGATACATTTGGCTAGAGTTCAACTTCTGAGAAAGGAAAGATGGAATCCTTAAAGAAAGAAAAACAATTATTGATAAGCATGAGTGTTTATCCGCAGAACCTGAAGCCGCCGCAGTTACTCTCTGTTTAATACAGCACTTAGAAAAATAATAATAGAATGCACGAGAAGGAGAGTTGAATTGTGTATTCCCCTCTTTATAAGTCTTTTCAGAATTATTTGTTAGGAATAAAAAAACTTTACAGAATTTTTATTTATTCCGATTGATCAAACTTCTCAATACTATGTATATGAACAGTAAGTAATGATAAAATTTGAAACTAAAAGCGAGATAGAGAGTAAGAGTGGTAGACACGGATTTATCCCTGGTTCACCCCAAATCGTGCTACGTCCGATCCTCGAGTTTTTTCGAGATTTCACTATCTCTTCAATCGTTATAAGTATTCTTTCACGAGCCTCTTCAGTCTCTACAACCAAATTCTTTCACACTTAGCCTCTGCAGCTATCTCATACACCTTTTCTTTTCAAAAATATTTGAATACTTTGTTACAGTAAGATAGCACTCAGCTAGTTTGCACTTAATCGCTTTTTCACTTTGTGTAATTTTTCTAAAATCAACAGTTTTTCAGTTTTCGACTTCGACTTGAATTTATAGCCTTCGTCTCTAACTGCTTCTTGAATCTTGAATCTTTAATCTTTAAAGAAACGGTTAATCAGTTGAGTTCTGTAACTAACTCGAACTAACTCTTGCGTCTGTTTCTTTAATGCGTCTCCATCTGCTTCACATTTGCGTCTGTTTTGCTTTTGCGTCTGCGTCTGCTTTGCATTTGCGCGTCTGCGTCTGCTTTGCATTTGCGTCTGCGTCTGCTTTGCATTTGCGTCTGTGTCTGCTTTGCATTTGCGCGTCTGCGTCTGCTTTGCATTTGCGTCTGCGTCTGCTTTGCATTTGCGTCTGTGTCTGCTTTGCATTTGCATCTGCGTCTGCTTTGCATTTACGTCTGCGTCTGCTTTGAATTTCTTGTATATGATCTCTCTTTGTTTGTTATACATCAAAATCATTTTTATGTAAAGTCATGTTAAGTCAAAATGACTTTACATAAAAATGATACAAAATTTACCATCTAAATTACTTACACAAAATACCATCTAAGATTACTTACAAAAGCTCCTTTATTGTTTACTACCTCAAAGTCCCGGCAATATCTAGAATCGGTTGCTCGATGCGTTCCTCTATAGCATTCAATACAAACATATATTACTATTATGCACAATTATGAATATAATTATGCACATGTATATTTAATATGTATGATGCATGCTCATGACAAATTTGGGTTTCTTATCCTTAATATTCTCATATTATCATTCATATGAAACCAAACTCAATTCCTCAATCCAGATTTATTTCATACTCAACTTTTGGGTCCACATTGCTCAATTATTCACATTAGGTAGTTGAGGCAATTAGGTAATACTTCCTTCTAGAAAGTTGTCCCTGTTTTTCTAAGGTTTCCAATGATACCAAGTTCGTCTAATTTGGTTTAGTATACTGAAAGTTATATTCAAAAGATTTCAGGTTGTTCTTGAGCTTCAACAGAATTCTTATCTCAACTTCCAATCAGATTATGAAATTCTTAGAGACAAAATTATATTTTAATCTCTTCATACAATTTGTAGCCTTATGTCTTTAGTTTACTTCAAATTAAAAATTACTCCATTCGGATAACTACAGAGAAAGTTATGCCTAAAATATCAAAGTATATACAATGCCGCGATGAACTCAAGAGTTAGCCGCGGTGAACTTCACTACATTTGGTCATCTTCTTCCTCTCTCTACTGTAACTTTTCATCCTTACTACATTTGTTTCCTTAACACTCATTCATCCCAACCACTCCACTCATCCGAAACCTTTCTACTTCACTAAGTTTCTCTTTAAGCTACATGCAATCGGTATTACACCTCCACCTTTCCATTGTACAATATTACCAACCCATCTCATCATCACTTTCACTGAACCATTCAACTGATATAACTCATGCATGTGTTTATTCTCAAAATATAAGACTCATCCAACTAATGCATGTACTTATTTCCAATACATATCATCGGAATCATTCATAAAACTCAGAAAACTAAAACTTACTAACCTTGTTTTCAGGAAAAAAACAAAATACCAAGGTTTCGGTGATGGTTGAGGAGCAAGACTAGAGAGATTAGGACAAACTAGTGTTTCGGTGAAGAAGATTCAATGATTTTTCAAATGACACCCACATAGGCCGAAGAACAACAAGGCTTCTGTGATTTTTCCTCTCCAGCACAAGTACTCATGTGTGTTATTATCACGTGTATTTCTACCAACTTGACACATGACTCATTTCATATGAGCCATTTGTCATGCACATAGAGTGCTACATGTTATTAAGCCATTGATCTATTTCTCTTGATAATCCAAAATTTCAAAGAATTTCCTAAAATTCCCAAAAATTCCAAAGTAATGCTAATAATTTCCAAATAAATTTTCATCACTAATAAACCACAATTCTCACCTTAATCAAAATTCTAAAACCAACTACACCCGGAATTGTCATGAATGCATACACAAAAATTGTATGGGTCCAAAATGCTTATGCATAAATAAGCAAGTATTCAAATATGCAAAGCATAAAATGTACTAAATTTCCTTAATAATCTAACCCTTAGCATGGGGTTACAATGACATGTCATTGACTAACATTTTTGTTTATGAGGTTTTTAATGTTTGGGGCATAGACTTCATGTGACCATTCCCTAAGTCTTTCTCCAATCAATATAGATTGGTTGCTGTTAATTATGTTAGCAAGTGGGTGGAAGTAGAGGCATTGCCCACAAGTGAGGCTAAAAGTGTTGTTAAATTTTTAAAAAAGAACATTTTTACACGTTTTGGCACACCTAAGGCTATCATTAGTGATGGGAGTTGCACTTTTGCAACAAACTTTTTGATTCATTATTAGCTAAGTATGGGGTGACTCATAAGGTTGCTACTCCATACCACCCCCAAACTAGTGGGCAAGTTGAAGTCTCAAACAGGGAATTAAAGAAAATACTAGAGAAAATTGTTAATGCTTCTAGGCGAGACTGGTCTTTAAAGCTAGACGATGCACTTTGGGCATATAGGACCGCATTTAAGACACCCATAAGCATGTCACCATTCAAGATAGTGTATGGCAAGTCTTGTCATCTTCCAGTTGAATTAAAGCATCGTGCATACTGGGCTACCAAATTTCTTAACTTTGATTTATCTGTTGTAGGTGCTAAGAGACTTATGTAGCTTCACGAGCTTGAAGCATTCCGTTTGGATGCTCATAACAATTTGAAGTTATATAAGGAGCATGTGAAGAAGTGGAATAATAAGAATATCCTCCACTAAGACTTTAAGGTAGGCAACCAGGTATTGATCTACAACTCCCGTCTTCGTATTTTTCCAGGGAAGCTTAAATCAAGGTGGTATGGTCTATTCAAGATGATCCAAGTCCTTGCTTATGGGGCCCTTGAGGTAAAACCAGAAAATGAAAATCCCTTCAAGGTAAATGGACAACGAGCTAAATTGTATATGCATAGGTTTGTAGATAATTTTGAGGAGTGACTATCTCTTCATGACACTTCACCTCCTTGATTGCAGTGCATGCCTTTCGGTGGGACTGTAGTTTTCTTTCTTTTTTTTCTTGTTGTTTCCATTGTGTTTCTTTATAGTTTAATGCATTTATTTGAGTTGTTTTGAGTTTTCTTTAGGGTTTGCGTAGTTGGTGGCAAAAAGTTCTTGGCTGATTCCTTTTCAGGGAAGTTTCTTCTTTCCCTTTCCTCTCTTTGTGTTTGATTGTTGACTACTTGAACATTAGGAACAATGTTTATATTAAGTATGGGGGGATTGAGATTATATGCATGCTGATGTTGATGTTTATGACATTGATGTTGATGATGAGAGATACACACTTGAATGGTTGTGACTCTTTTGGTAGCTAACTTGGGTCTCACTTGTGATGAATTTGATCATACGATTCTATCAAAGTAGTTGGAAAGAGAATTGAGTTGTATGCGTGAACTTGGATTAGGCAGCTTGAGAGGACAGTGAACCATGTGGATTGATTGAAGTAGTTGATTGCATAAACTTATTCAATAACTAATGTTGAGTGATGAGGCAATGTATAGAGTTTTGATGGATTTGCATTTTAACAAGTGTGAGGTCTTGAGCTATATGACTGCATCTCATAGTCATTTATTTTCTTTGTTGTATGTGATGCTTCCCTATGTGGATTACCTTCAGAACTTGCTCTGAACATGTTTGATACTGCTAGTTACATGCTTTATGGACATAATAAAGGCCTTCTTTGTTTTTAACCTTTAGCTTAAATACCCACCAAGTCATATTTTCCTTGTTATTCCTTTTGAGCCTTTGGCCTTGTTTGTTTTTGTATTAATCACATTGCATTAAAACCTGAAAACTTCTTAGTCTAACCCTTTTCACAAGTTGAATGAAGTACTAAGTATTTGATGTCTTTGATTTAGGAGTTTTTATTTATATGCTATTCTGAGATGTTTTAGAGATACATCTACTCAGTGATGTTGATTTGTGCTACTACTAAAAAAAAGAGAAACAAATAAACAAAACAAAACAAACAAAAGAAGAAAAAAGAAAAAATATCAAATAGTAGCATTGGATAGTGATGAGTAGCTATAGTCTCGTGTTTCTGTTTGCACATCTCAAAAGTTTTTTTTTAGTCCCACATTACTTAGTAATTTGTGAATGGTTGTGAGTGGCCTTTGTCCTTTTTACCTCACGTTAACCTAAGCCCCATTACAACGCTTAGTAAAAGTCCTTTTGATTCATGATGACTTGTATTCCATGTAGTGAAAAATAGGTGAATTTGCAAGCCTATGGTAGTGTAATCTTTTAAAGGAAACTTTAACTGAAACACGATCCTTATACACTTGAGTGATATGAGTGAATATCGTGAGGAAAGTCTATTTTAATTTTGTGTTTGCTTTTGACCAAAGATAACTACCTTTGATTTTGTTTCTGTGCATTAATGAAAATATTATGATACATGTTGTAGCTTGATACTTGAGTTTGTTAAAATTTAAGGGATTGCAAACACTTGATTTTCGTTGAAAATGAAATAACAGAATAGGTTGGTTGTGATCTAAGTAAGTTGCTTGAGGACAAGCGACAATTCAAGTGTGGGGGTGTTGTTAATAGGCATTTTATATTAATTTTTGCAGCAAAATAATGCTTGAGAGCTGGTTGATTTGTTGAAAGGAAAAAAGGCAATTGGATGTAAATGGGTCTTCAAGATAAAACGAAAAGCAGATGCCTCAGTGGAAAGATACAAGGCTAGGCTCTTGCTAAAGGTCGCACACAACAAAAGGGCATAGAATTTTTGGATACTTTTAGTCCAGTGGCTTAAATGACAACAGTTCGACTTCTCCTTACGTTAGCAGCAATCAAAGGGTGGCATTTACATCAACTTAACTGTTAGAGTAGTTGTTGGACCCCGTTTCCAGAGCCCAACTGATGTCGAATCCCGTTTCCGGAATCCGACTCCTGAATCGTAAAACATGAAACTTGATTATCTTGTCTTGTAGGGGTTTATTTCATTTAACCCTAATTTCAAATTGATTTCTCTTGTAAGTCATAGCCTTATGACTCTTGCTTAATTTAGGTCAAAAATCGCTTCAATCGGAGTTTTATAACTCAAGATATGCTCCAGAAACCTAAAGGAGTTCCTACTCGAAACATGCCCTCTTAACTGACCTCTCACTGACTTTGATGCAAACTTCGTCAATTTAACTCAAATTGAGACCTATTTCTGTAGAAAGAAAGATACAAGTCTTAGGAAGCTAATGGTTCAAGCCTCACCTCGTTTGGAGGTCATATGAGGGGTTTATGCCCAATTTAATAGGCCATGCTCACTTCCAAATTCAAACTGAAACTCTTTTGGGACAATTACCATAACTTTTTATATATAGGTCAGAATGTGTTTGCTCTTTCACCATTTGAAAGTAGACATCTAGATCTACAACTCTCATGAAAACTGCAAAACCAAATTCGGCCTCTAACAATGCTCAAAACGCTTGACTAACAACTCGACCTGTGCTGAAAATTAGCCTATAAGTCGACTTATACTGAACAACTCGACTTATCGAGGCAAATAAGTCGACTTGTCACCAACAAGTCGACTTATCGAGGAAAATAACTCGACTTATCTATCTAAAAAGTCGACTTATTATGCAAAAACTTCACAAGTCGACTTATGGGTCCAATAAGTCGACTTTATATCTATCCGAACTCAAAATCTAACCTCTACACTCTCTCTTGACTTAACTCTAACACCATGAACACTCCTAACCTTTCTAAATCTATCCATAACATCATGAATACTTTTAATCCTCTCAAATCATTCATTCCACTCTCAACATACTATAATCTCACTTGTACTAACATCATCCTCCTACTCACATGAATTTCAAAGCCATTCCATACAACTTTGGAAACTATGCTTAAACATGGAATAAATGGTTGTGAAAGACCATGGTAAATCATAATTCATGCATTTCATTTACATTCAACACAAGTAGCTCACAATGCTTTAGTGGGCATTTCAAGCCCTTTACAACATGGTTCAAAACACACTTCCAAAATGCTACTGTTTTCTCAAATGCATCTAAAGCATTGTTTACAACAAAATCATGAAATACAAAGACAAAACACTAAGATCTTGGAGTATGCCTTGAGCTCATTCTTCGAGATCCAGATCTTCACCTGGAGATGGGACGGAAAGTGGGGGGTGAGCTTTCACTCGTGGGTAACACGTTTATATTTATACTACTAAGCTGAATCTATTCATTATTCATACTGTTTGCAATATTCTCATTAACAAATCTTATAACTTGCATTTCACAAATTCATCAAGCTAACAACAAAATTTCATGATTCATGCATTCATCATTCTTGCTAACATATGCTAACACATAATCACATAGCTGATGGTTTGAAAAGTCCATGGGTTACTGATGAGCTACACAAGTGTAGTCATATGCTGAGGAGTTCAAAAAGAACATCCTATGCCACTATCGGGCAAATGGAGAAGGCTATATCGGTCAACGTGCACATGACTCTGCTGGTGGACTTAACTAACCCACATAACACTGAATTTCATGCATAAAAACTGGGCTTTTATTGCCCACTAGTTGAATTTCTGAAAATGGATTTTCATGCAATCCATAAAGCTGATTTTCTGAAAAATGCTTTTCATGCTTAGCTCAAATGTCATAATCTCATTAATATTCATTCTCATTCAATTCATGACTTTATCAAGCAATGTCAAGCAATGTCATATACTATCAAGTTCTCATATAATGGCATTCATACATCTATTTTACTCAATCAATTCATCTCCCAATAATTTGAAAGAACATAATTTCTTTAATTAAAGTAGTATTTATCACTTACTAGCATAAAGATAAAAATGAAACCCACTTTATATCCTTGCTTAAGCTTGCCTAAGGAAGCTCCTCTTCTTGTTCTCCTCTTATTTCTTGTCCTCCTTCATTTATAACAAGAAAAGAACCTTACATCACTTAGGGTTTCTAAAATTGAAAACCCAATGAACTTAAATCATGAAATTAACTCTAGAATCACTAAACCCACTCCATTCTTAGTCTTTCTAATCCATAACCCAAGCAAAAGCTTAACCTTAACCAAGAAGCTTACCTTGAATCTTTACTAAACCAAGTGATTTCTTGGTTCAAAATGAAGCTTGCACTTTCTTCCACACCTTTAACTCTTGATCTTTCTTCAAAAACTCACTCAAACTCATAGGAATCACTAACCTTTCTTCTCTTCTTCTTCCTTCCTCCACTTTGCCGTAACTCTTCCTCTCCTCTTCTAATTTTCAAATTTCCTCTCCTTCCTCTAATAACTTACTCTTTTCTTTCTCTTTTATACTTCTTAACATACTAACTTAAGCCCATTATCCTTTCTTTGGCCCATTTGCTCCTCCTTCATCTTCCTTTCCTTATACTACTTTCCTACATCATTTTCTCTTAACTTAAGCCCATTCACTTCTTTTAAGGCCCAACTTATTCCTTCCTCTTCTTTTCTATTTCATTTGGACCCATTTACTTAAGCCCACTTAACACATTAAATTTCCCTATTTCATTTAAACCAACTAACACATTTAATACATGCTATCTAACTCATTTAAGCACATTTACTTATTACCTAACTCATTTATGTTATTACATGCTAATTAATTCCATATGCTATTTAATGCTATCATATTAAATTCATGCTAACTCAATTTCTTAATTAGTCTAATTATGCTTAATTAAATAAACAAATAAATAAAAAATTAAATAAAAAAAAATTTGGGGCTAATATTTCTCCCCTTAAGAAATTTCGTCTCTAAATTCTTACCGACTCATCAAGAGGTGTGGATACTTCTCCTTCATTGCATCCAATGGTTCCCACGTCGCCTCTTCAACTGCATGGTTCCTCCACAGGACTTTAACCAACTGAACAGTCTTGTTCCTGAGGACCTTCTCCTTGCTATCCAGAATTTCGACTGGCATCTCCTCATAGCTCAAATCATCACTCAGCTGAACCTCTGAGGTCTGAATAATGTGAGAAGGATCTGATCTGTACCTCCTCAACATGGAAACATGAAATACATCATGGATCTGAGATAATTCTGGAGGCAATGCCAACCTGTAAGCTAACGGCCCGATCCTCTCTAAAATCTCATACGGACCTACATAACGAGGACTTAGCTTCCTTTTCCTGCCAAACCTCATGACCCCTTTCCATGGAGAGGTCTTAAGAAATACTTTGTCACCTACTGCATACTCCATTTCTTTTCTGTGAGCATCTGCATAACTTTTCATTCTGTCCTGCGCTGCCTTAAGCCGCTGCTTGATTATATCCACTTTTTCAACTGTCATCTGGACCAACTCTGGTCCTACTAGCTTCCTCTCACCTTCTTCATCCCAACATATCGGAGTCCTGCATCTTCTACCATAAAGGGCTTCATAAGGAGCCATCTGTATGCTCGAATGGTACGAATTGTTATAGGCAAACTCGACCAACGGCAAATGTTCGTCCCATGCTCCTTTGAAGTCCATGACACATGCTCTGAGCATTCCCTCTAGGGTCTAGATAGCCCTCTCAGACTGACCATCCGTCTGAGGATGAAACGCCGTACTGAAATTCAGCTTCATTCCTAATGCTTCCTGCAAACTACTCCAGAATCTCGATGTAAATCTAGGATCCTTGTCGGATACTATGGAATCTGGAACTCCATGCAACCTCACTACTTCATCAATATACTTCTTGGCTAAGACTTGCAATGAATCTGTTTGCCTAATGGCCAGAAAATGGGCTGACTTGGTCAATCGGTCTACAATGACCCATATAGCATCATGCTTCCTAACAGTCCTAGGTAAACCCATCAGAAAATCCATCGTGATCCTTTGCCACTTCCATTCAGAATGGACAATGGCTGCAACATGCTGAAGGTGCTGGTGTTCACCTTTGACTTGACACACTAAACACCCGCTCACATATTCACCACATCTCTCTTCATGCCTTTCCACCGTAAATGCTCCTTCAAATCTCTGACATCCCGGTGTTTGCTGGGTGCATGGAATAAGGCGATTGTGCCTCATCCATGATCTCATCCTTAATCGCCTTATCATTTGGAATGCATAACTGCTTCCACTACCATTAGCCCATCATCCTTTACTAACACTTCTGACTGCTTAATATGTTGAATTTCATCTCTCAGCTTACTCAATTATGTATCCTGCTCCTGCAGCTCCTTGACCTTCTCCCTAAGGATAGGTCTCACCCTGAATTGAGCAAGAATACAATCTGACCGATCCCGCTTCAGGTCGATCTTCAACTTGGCCATTTGCTCCAAAAGAGGCAAGTAAACTGCCTGAACATAAGCTAAGGATGACTTCCTACTCAATGCATCCGCTACTACATTTGCCTTGCCTGGATGATACTCTATCATCAGGTCATAGTCCTTGAGCAACTCTAACCATCTTCTCTGCCTCAGATTCACTCTTTTCGCTCATAATGTACTTAAGACTTTTGTGGTCCGTGAAAACCCTTATTCGAACCCCATATGATAGTGTCTCCATATCTTTAAGGCAAAAATCACTGCTGCCAATTCCAGATCATGAGTCGGATAATTCAACTCATATGGCTTCAACTGCCGTGAAGCATAGGCTATCACCCTGTCATTCTGCATTAACACACAACCCAAGCCCTTTCTCGAGGCATCCTTTGTACCAATACCCCGATCTTCATTGGGCAAAATTAAAATGGGAGCACTAGTTAACCGCCGCTTAAGCTCCTCAAAACTCTGCGACAATTCTCATTCCAAATAAACTGTTGATTCTTCCAGTAATAACTTAGTCATCGGCGCAGCTATCATGGAGAATCCTCCACGAACCTCCTGTAATAACCTCGCCAGCCTAGAAAACTCCGCACCTCCTTTACCGTGTTGGCTCTTGCTAATTCACTCTCGCTTCCACTTTTCTCGGATCAACATGGATCCCATGGTGGAAATCACATGTCCAAGGAAAACTACTTCATGCAGCCAAAATTCACACTTCTTGAATTTGGCATACAGACTCCCTCTCTCAATCTCTGCAATACTATCCCGAGATGTTGTTCATGCTCTCCTTCATCCTTAGAATAGACCGAATGTCATCAATGAACACTATGACAAACCGATCTAAGAACTCTGAAAAACCCTATTCATAAGGTCCATGAATGTAGTGGAGCGTTGGTCATCCGAATGGCATGACCTCGAACTCATAGTGCCGTGGCGGGTCGAAGTCGCTTGTTAACATCGGACTCCACGATTCGGAGTTGATGATAACTTTGATCTGAGGTCGATCTTGAAAGACCTTGCTCCTGCAATGATCAAACAGATCATCTATCCTAGGTAAGGGATATCGGTTCTTAATCGTCACCTTGTTAAGCTTCCTCAGAATCTATACACATCGCCATGTCCCATCCTTCTTCTTAACAAATAGAATGGCGCCCCAAGGTGATGAACTGGGCCTGATAAACTGCTTCTCTAACAACTCCTCTAACTGCTCCTTAAGCTCCCTTAACTCAGCTGGAGCCATTCTGTATGGTGGCATCGAGATTGGCGCGGTTCCGGGAATCAAGTCAATTTCGAACTCAATTTCCCTCACCGGTGGCAACCCTGGTAATTCTTCTGGGAATACTTCAGGAAACTCCCTCACAACCCGAAAATCTTCTAATCTGCCCATATTCACTTCTGGATCCACTACATGCGCCAGGAAGGCCTCACACCCCTGGCTCATTATACTGTCACCATCAAGGTGAAATGATCCTCTACCGGCGTTTCATCGTCCCCTTGAAAATCACTTTCTGACCATCTCCCAGATCAAACTCTACTTCTTTGAGGCTACAGTCTAGCTTGGCCTTATACTTCTCCATGACATCCATTCCTAGTATGACATCTAGCCCTTCTAGAGGTAGCAAATCTACTACCAATCTAGTACCACTGATGCTGAGCTCACAATTCTTATACATCACACTGATCACTACTTTACTCCCCAAAGGAGTACTAACAACCAGAAAATCATCCATAATCTCAGGATTAACAACATGCATATTCATACTTGAGGAAACAAAGAATGTGGAACCCAGATCAATCAAAACATAAAATGCAGAATTGAACAATCGAGCCATACCACCACAACCTCGGGAGCATTCATGACCTCCTCTCTCGTCATGGCAAATACTCTAGCTGGAGCTCGACCTGTGTTCTTGGCCTCCCTGCAGATTAGCCTCTCGACTGCTCAGAATCGCCTACCTCTGATCGGCCTGTTCCCACTGCTCCGTCGCCTCTGAGCTTGAGCTTGGGAACCCTCCTGTCTCAACCTCTGGGGACAATCTCTCATCATATGCCCCTTCTCTCCACACTGGAAGCAACCAACAAAACCCTTGAGACACCTCCCTGGATGAAACTTCCCGCACTGATCACACTGGGGATACTTGCCCTTCCATGACTTCCCTGGGCCTGCCACACTAGAGACTGTTTTAAATTGCCTCGATCGCGACCCTTGGCAGACCACCACCGCCCATGCCACTGGGTATGATGAGTCTTGATGCTCCTCTCGGATCTTTGGAGCACTCCTCCCTTCCCGAAAGACTGTTCTCTGTTCTTCCTTTTCCCCTTACCTCGACTTGATGTTCTCCGACTTTTACACTGAAGTCAAGCATCTACCAACTTTGGTAGTCATGGAAATTATGGATCAAGATCTTCTCCTTTATCCCTAAGTGCAATCCACTCTCAAACTTGCGGCACTTATCCTCTTGATCGCCACAATGTTTCTTGATATCGTGACAATTGAGTGAACTTCAGCTCATATTCACTCACGCCAGCTCCCTCTATGTGAGGCTCAGAACTCCCCGCCTTCTCTTGAATGTAAACTCTCGAGAAGTACTTCCTCCCAAAACTTCTAGAAACTCCTTCCATGTCACTCTGGAGGTACTACTCGATCATGGGCACCGCTTGCCTCCAAAGGCAACAGATCCCCCGCAATAAACTAGCTGCATACTCTACCCTCTCCCCATCTCGAGCACTTCATCGATTCAGACCCTTCGGTCCTCTTCAGCCATGCTTCTGCCTCTTCGGGATTAGTAGTCCCACTGAAATCGACAGCCCATACTTCCGGAGCTTGTCATACTGCCCACTCCGATCTGCTGGAGCTGGCATCTGAGCTTGTGGTCCTTGGCCCATGGCATGGATGAAAGCCTGGGCGAAGGCCTGAAAGAACTGGGGATCTACTGGATGCACTTGAGGCATAGGAGGGGGCTGGAGAGGCACTTCATGCTGTACACTTGGCACCTCTGATCCGAGACAGGATGGTCCACGCATCACAGGGAATGTGGGATTCATCCGTACTTCCCCTCTGAGAGTCTGGTCGAGATTGAGCTCCTCGAGTTCTTCTTCGAGGCGGCATATTACTCCTTTAAATAAAAACCATTTCAAATCTTTAATTCATGCCTTTCAAACCAATTTAAATCATGTAAAACAATTTAAAACCAATGATGCATGTCTCAGATTTAAAACAATGCTTAGGGTTCATGTAACATGATGCATGCTGACTCTACCCTTGAGGCTACCCACTAGGGTTCCTAGGAAATCATAAACCTAGAGCTGCTCTGATACTACAGATGTTGGACCCCGTTTCCAGAGCCCAACTGATGTCGAATCCCGTTTCCGGAATCCGACTCCTGAATCGTAAAACATGAAACTTGATTATCTTGTCTTGTAGGGGTTTATTTCATTTAACCCTAATTTCAAATTGATTTCTCTTGTAAGTCATAGCCTTATGACTCTTGCTTAATTTAGGTCAAAAATCGCTTCAATCGGAGTTTTATAACTCAAGATATGCTCCAGAAACCTAAAGGAGTTCCTACTCGAAACATGCCCTCTTAACTGACCTCTCACTGACTTTGATGCAAACTTCCTCAATTTAACTCAAATTGAGACCTATTTCTGTAGCAAGAAAGATACAAGACTTAGGAAGCTAATGGTTCAAGCCTCACCTCGTTTGGAGGTCATATGAGGGGTTTATGCCCAATTTAATAGGCCATGCTCACTTCCAAATTCAAACTGAAACTCTTTTGGGACAATTACCATAACTTTTTATATATAGGTCAGAATGTGTTCTCTCTTTCACCATTTGAAAGTAGACATCTAGATCTACAACTCTCATGAAAACTGCAAAACCAAATTTGGCCTCTAACAATGCTCAAAACGCTTGACTAACAACTCGACCTGTGCTGGAAATTAGCCTATAAGTCGACTTATACTGAACAACTCGACTTATCGAGGCAAATAAGTCGACTTGTCACCAACAAGTCGACTTATCGAGGAAAATAACTCGACTTATCTATCTAAAAAGTTGACTTATTATGCAAAAACTTCACAAGTCGACTTATGGGTCCAATAAGTCGACTTATATCTATCCAGAACTCAAAATCTAACCCTCTACACTCTCTCTTGACTTAACTCTAACACCATGAACACTCCTAACCTTTCTAAATCCATCCATAACATCATGAATACTTTTAATCCTCTCAAATCATTCATTCCACTCTCAACATACTATAATCTCACTTGTACTAACATCATCCTCCTACTCACATGAATTTCAAAGCCATTCCATACAACTTTGGAAACTATGCTTAAACATGGAATAAATGGTTGTGAAAGACCATGGTAAATCATAATTCATGCATTTCATTTACATTCAACACAAGTAGCTCACAATGCTTTAGTGGGCATTTCAAGCCCTTTACAACATGGTTCAAAACACACTTCCAAAATGCTACCGTTTTCTCAAAATGCATCTAAAGCATTGTTTACAACAAAATCATGAAATACAAAGACAAAACACTAAGATCTTGGGTATGCCTTGAGCTCATTCTTCGAGATCCAGATCTTCACCCGGAGATGGGACGGAAAGTGGGGGTGAGCTTTAAACAAGTGGGTAACACGCTTATATTTATACTACTAAGTTGAATCTATTCATTATTCATACTGTTTGCAATATTCTCATTAACAAATCTTATAACTTGCATTTCACAAATTCATCAAGCTAACAACAAAATTTCATGATTCATGCATTCATCATTCTTGCTAACATATGCTAACACATAATCACATAGCTGATAGTTTGAAAAGTCCACGGTTCTTGATGAGCTACACAAGTGTAGTCATATCTTTGAGGAGTTCAAAAAAAGAACATCCTATGCCACTATCGGGCGTAGGAGAAGGCTATCTTGGTCAACGTGCACATGACTCTGGCGGTGGACTTAACTAACCCACATAACACTGAATTTCATGCATAAAACTGGGCTTTTATTGCCCACTAGCTGAATTTCTGAAAATAGATTTTCATGCAATCCATAAAGCTGATTTTCTGAAAAATGCTTTTCATGCTTAGCTCAAATGTCATAATCTCATTAATATTCATTCTCATTCAATTCATGACTTTATCAAGCAATGTCAAGCAATGTCATATACTATCAAGTTCTCATATAATGGCATTCATACATCTATTTTACTCAATCAATTCATCTCCCAATAATTTGAAAGAACATAATTTCTTTAATTAAAGTAGTATTTATCACTTACTAGCATAAAGATAAAAATGAAACCCACTTTATATCCTTGCTTAAGCTTGCCTAAGGAAGCTCCTCTTCTTGTTCTCCTCTTATTTCTTGTCCTCCTTCATTTATAACAAGAAAAGAACCTTACATCACTTAGGGTTTCTAAAATTGAAAACCCAATGAACTTAAATCATGAAATTAACTCTAGAATCACTAAACCCACTCCATTCTTAGTCTTTCTAATCCATAACCCAAGCAAAAGCTTAACCTTAACCAAGAAGCTTACCTTGAATCTTTACTAAACCAAGTGATTTCTTGGTTCAAAATGAAGCTTGCACTTTCTTCCACACCTTTAACTCTTGATCTTTCTTCAAAAACTCACTCAAACTCATAGGAATCACTAACCTTTCTTCTCTTCTTCTTCCTTCCTCCACTTTGCCGTAACTCTTCCTCTCCCTCTTCTAATTTTCGTAAATTTCCTCTCCTTCCTCTAATAACTTACTCTTTTCTTTCTCTTTTTATACTTCTTAACATACTAACTTAAGCCCGTTATCCTTTCTTTGGCCCATTTGCTCCTCCTTCATCTTCCTTTCCTTATACTACTTTCCTACATCATTTTCTCTTAACTTAAGCCCATTCACTTCTTTTAAGGCCCAACTTATTCCTTCCTCTTCTTTTCTATTTCATTTGGACCCATTTACTTAAGCCCACTTAACACATTAAATTTCCCCTATTTCATTTAAACCAACTAACACATTTAATACATGCTATCTAACTCATTTAAGCACATTTACTTATTACCTAACTCATTTATGTTATTACATGCTAATTAATTCCATATGCTATTTAATGCTATCATATTAAATTCATGCTAACTCAATTTCTTAATTAGTCTAATTATGCTTAATTAAATAAACAAATAAATAAAAAAATTAAATAAATAAAAAAAAATTTGGGGCTAATAGTAGTGCCCTAAAGGCAATCCCCTTTAGCGCATTTTGTTCATAGTCATTTACGACTTTATGAATAAATAAAGCAAGGCATATTTCATTTATTTGATATTCATTTTATTATGAATTGATAATGATCTTTAATCAAATTAATGAAGTCTACGATCTGAGACGTAGCATGAAGGAAATTATGATGTGATCATACTATTGAGATTCCTATCATGTGCAATTATGTCAATCTAAATTATCCTAGTCATAGGATTAATGAGGCCGGACATCGTTAATCCGAATAGACTAGCACATGTCAAACTCCTTGATTGGATCAAGCAGTGGATCTCAGAAAACTGTAAATATTGAGATATTTGGATTTGACATGTGGATGCTTACTAGTGGTAGTAAGTACATTGGATGACCTGCTATGAGATCATCACATGGATGTCCTATACAAATGTCGTTGATAATCTCATCATAGAATGGTGCAAGTATCCTTAGACTTGAGGTACTCGAGGATATCTTGGTCTTGATTACGTACTTTGACTCCATTCCATGTTGCCTTTCGAGGTCGCTCATAGGGTGGTGATTGGGTACGACTTGAGGTATTCAAGGTAATTGAGTAGCCAATAGAGGATTCACCACTTGTGATAGCGGAAGAGATACCCATAGCCTCTTATCGGGATCATTACTTTGAAGTCTCTGGCGCCGAGCATACATATGTCATGAAGATGGTCTTCATGGACATATAAAGTAATGGGTCCTAGGGCGAGAACCGATTACACTTGGACTAGATTTGATCGATCGGTCTAGTAAGAGTTGACACATTGCCTATACTCAAACCAAGTGGGGTATAGCATGGTGAAAGGACGAATTGCACCAGAATTGTCTATGGAAGGGTTCGTGATATGGTTTCATTAGTCAAACCAATTACTTTCCAGTCAATTGGGGTCATGATGTGTTGCTAGATACGCTCATGACTTGCTTCAGATTAAGTGTTAATCTAAGTGGCCAACATAACCGGAACCTAATGGGTCACACGACAAGAGTGACTTGAGAATCAGAAAATAGTTTGAACGAGATCGATATCCGGAGAGCAATAGGATTAAATGGATCCCGATGAGATTGGGATATGTCCCATGAGATCGCGACATCGACATTCTTGAAAACCGCTTAAGCGATTTTTTACGGCGGCGGCCCTAGAGGCCATGGGACCAATTCCCAGGTTGATCGACCACTTCAGCAATTATATATATTAATTAATTAAGTAAATAATTAATTAATTATATATATATATGTTGAATTTCGTGGAAGAACCTAATGGAGAAGAAAAGTAAGTTTGAAAAGTCAAACTTAATCATTATTTAGCATTTTAAGGCATTTTTATGCCATTTACGTGGATGAGCATCCACCAAGCCTTTCTATGACTTTTAATAAGCTAAAAGACATATATGAAGGTTAAGAGAATGAGGATATACGGTGGTTTTTTAGGGAAGAGTCAAGAGCTTAATGGTTAAGCTTTGAAAAGGTGATTTTCATCTTCTTCCTCTCTTAATCTCACAATTGCTTCTACTTCCAAGGCTCCACCAAGATCATCTCACTTGCTCTCCAAGGCTAAGTTAAGAGCTAGCACTCTTTTCTTTAGTCTAGCTATTCCGGGTCAAAAGAGTTTGTCCGGTTAGGTTTTCCGACCTCTGCGTGGATACTGTTAGAGACGGTCTCCTTTAGTCGTTATGGTTTGATTGTTTGTACTTACATGGATCCTGACTTTCGGGAATGTCCGGGACTCAAAATTTTAAATTCCGCACCGTGGGCATGTGATGCCTACCCCGGGATTTTCCTACAGTGGTATCAGAGCCGCTTGTGTTGTATATTCAGTCGAAATGATAACTAGGTCGGAATTCCATTGTGAATGAGCTGCTGATGCATGTTATTTCTGTGAATTTCGAACCAGTGTAGACTTAGGGTTTTCGAAATTTTCTGCCATAGACTTGCTCATAAGATGTTGCTGAATGTGTCTATAAAAGAAAAAAATTTATCGATGTCGATTGATATGGTTTTGCTAGTTTAATTCCCTAAGTTTCGGATGCTGTCTTGTTGAACTTTTCTGAAACAGGTATGCTTGTAAATTCGAGAAGAAATTCTAGAAAAATTGTTTTTCGGATTGGTTTTCACCGACATGTCCCTAAGATGTTTGTGAATGTCTCTGTGGATGGAAAATTGTTTTCAAGGTGATTTACTATTTATTTCCGAATTTCTTGTGTGCTGTTGGGAATGTCTGTGTTGGAGAACACAGATTCTGGTTTGACTAGATTGCTGAGGTTCAATGAGTTTTTGTGGGAAATAAATCCTGGAATAATTCATGGAGCATGTTGGGAACATGTTTTAACCTCTGTAATTTTCTCAGAATTTATTGAAAGTGTTTCAATGATCATTTTGAGCAAAAGGCAGAGCTTGGCAGTTTTGAGAAACATGCTGGGGCTGTTTTGTTTGAAATGATTGCTTGTGTTATTTTCTGCTCCAATGCCATGAATCATTTTTATAGTGATTAAAAATGTGTTATATTGATGTGACATGCATCCCAAAATGAGATTCTTGAAATTTGGTTTCTAATAATTTTTGGATGTCGAATAGGTCACTTTAGCGTCTCGTTAGCTTATTCCGTTATCTTGGTTATTTTGGCCGTCACAATTTTGTGACAAGTGCCGAAGTAATCTTGATAACATGTAGCCTACCTAGAGATACTTAGCATGATTATTTGGTGTCCTTGAATTATGTGGAAATCTAGTGATTAATGGTGGATTAATTGGTTTCAAGTTTTTCTCATATAGTATGACTATTTGGCAAGCATGATTTGATGAAAATGTTTCATTAGCACATTAATATAAAGGATAATATACTTGCTATATGGTATTGTGAATTAGAAATGCACGGATTGAGAATTAGCCGATTAGATAGCAATTCCAAATGCACAATGAACAAGTCGACTTATATGTTCATAACTCGACTTGTTTGGTGCTCTGTAGACTAATAAGTCGACTTGCATAATGGTACAAGTCGACTTGTTCATGCATGATTACACAAATCGACTTACACATGCATAAGTCGACTTATATATCTAGAACCATAAGTCGACTTATACATATACAAGTCGACTTATATCATGCTGTAATGGGATGATGGGTGATTTTGGTATGAATTCAATGTGATTGATGCGATACCTAAATCGGACCATATAGTCATGGTGATTATGATCCTTGGATGAGATTAATTAGATGAGACCTAAAATCCCTCAACTTAAAATATGAAAACTAACGCCTTCCATTAATATGGCAAGAACCAGAGTTCTTATAGGGTTGAGTTGTTGAGCTAACCTCAAGCTCACTCTATCTGAATATGTTCAAACCATGAAAATAAGATTTTCGGATTAATGGGTCGGTTTTCCTAGAAGCGTTGATTTGTTGAGCTAACCTCGAGGTCAGCGTGAATGAGGCGAAATTGGGTAGTGTACATCGGATGTACACGCATCAAGTGTTGATAACCCAATGTATGTGCATACATCAACTGTTGATAGATCGGCGATAGTTGCATTAGAGATGCAATTGGTATGACCGATACCTACCGATTGACCTAAGGTGACTTGTTGAGCTAACCTCGAGGTCATTCTTAGCAATGTCGATATCGACCCACTAGGTCATTGTGCCATTTTGTTTCTTGGATTCATGATGAGGGTTATGGATTCTATTGAAACTAGTGGGAGCCATATGTATGTCATTTAAGTCCTTATGAGCATACATTTAATTCTATTCTAACTTTCTCTCTCTCTCTATGTTTAGGTTGGTTGAAGATGTCGACTAGTGTGAATCTTCGCGCTCTCATGGACTCAAACAAATTAACCGGACCAAATTTTCTTGATTGGCTGCGAAATCTGAGAATTGTTCTCAGATCTGAGGATCTAGGATATATCCTTGATTTTCCACTTCCGGATCCACTTCCTGAAGGAGCTTCTGATGATGATCAGAAGGCATATCGTAAGCATCTAAAAGACAGTGACATAGCCACCTGCATTATGCTTGTATCGATGTCACCGAGGCTGCGAAGCGACGAGTCTATGGATGCTCACACGATAGTGTTTCATCTTAGAGAGTTGTTTGATGAGCAAGCACGGTCCGAGCGGTTCGAGACCTCAAGGTTGCTCTTTACAACGAAGATGACTCTGGTTCATCTGCGGTCAATATGCATTGAAGATGAATGGCTATATTGAGAGGTTGGTGCGTCTTAGGTTTTGTGATGGATTACGAGTTAAGTATAGACTTAATTCTTGTTGGTTTGTCATATAGTTATTCACGGTTTGTGTTGAACTATCGAATGAACCAAATATCCACCACAATTCCCGAGTGATCAATTTGCTCAAGACAATGAAACAAACTTGTCAGCAAGATAGCAAGGCGTTCTTATTGGTGGATTCTTCTTCCTCTGGTTCCAAGAAGAGGAAAGAAGAAGAAAAGGCTCGAAGCGAAAGGAAGTGCAAATAAAGGCAAGAAGAAGACCAAAGAGATGCACCAAAAGGTACCGCTTCCATTGCGGTAAGGCTGGTCATTGGGCGTAACTACAAAATCTATCTGGAAGAATCAAGCGAAGAAGGCATCGAAGCCTCGACTTCTTCGTGTATGTTTGTCATTGAGGTTAATCATTTTCGATCATAACATATGGGTATTAGATACGGTTGTGGCTCACACATATGCAATGATATCACGGGCCTCGGGGACGATGGCGGCTCATAAAGGGAGAAATGGACTGCGTGTTGGCAATGGAACAAGGGTTCTTTGCATTAGCCGTAGGAACTTATGTTTGACACTCCCAATGGGCTTGTACTTAACTTGGATGATTGTTATTTTGTACCGTGTTAACAAAGAACATATTATGTCTTTCTTGTTTAAATAGAGTGGTTTCCATTTGTCTTTTAGTAACAATGGTTGTTCTATTAGCTCAAATGGAATGTTTTATGGTCTTGGTACATTATGCAATGGAATTTACATATTAGATATGTCACATCCGCTTATGAATGTCAATGACGCTAAAAGACATAAAGAGATAATTTAAAATCAACTTACTTATGGCATTGTCGCCTTGGCCATATAAATGAGAGGCGATCGCTAAGCTCCACAAGAGTGGAAGTTTAGGGTCATTCGATTATGAATCTTATGACACATGTGAATCTTGTTTATTAGGCAAGATGACTAAGTTACCTTTAAGGAAAAGGGTGAGCAAGCGATGGATTATTAGACCTAATACATTCGGATGTATGTGATCCGATGTCCATCCATGCGAAGTGGTTGTCGTTATTTCATTACCTTTATCGATGATTATTCTCGATATGGGTACCAGATTCGATGAGATACAAATCAAAGCATTTGAAAAGTTCAAACAATTGAAATGAAGTAGAAAAACAACTTGGGAAAAGTATCAAAACATTACGATCCGATCGTGGTGGTGAATACTTAGACCAAGAGTTTTGGATTATCTCGTAGATAATGGGATTTTATCTCGGTGGACCCTCCTTACACACCACATAATGGTGTGGCAGAAGGAGAAATCGAACCTTGTTGGACATGGTTCGATCTATGATGGCTTTACACATTGCCAAAATCCTTTTGGGGTATGCCTTGAGGCAATTTGTTTACTTGTTAAGCGAGTTCCATCAAAGACATGTTGATGTTACTCCATATGAGATGTGGACTAACAAGAAACCTTATCTTTCTTATTTGAAAGTATGGGGTTGTCACCTTATATGAAGCGGACACGATCGATAAGTTTGAAGCAAAATCGACAAGTGTTTGTTCGTAGGATATCCTAAAGAAACAAGAGGATATCAATTCTACCTTCTTTGAGGAACAAAAGGTGTTTGTTTGATGCATCTGTCTTTTAGAAAAGAGTTTCTTTTAAAAGAGGACGGTGGGAGCAAAATTGAGCTTGAAGAAGTTCAAGATGCTCGGACAGACGCGATCAATGCTGAACTCAAATCAGTAACTCATATGATGAGGTAATAGTTCAACCTTCTACTACACACGAAATTGTGTAGGTCAAGTAGGATACGCTCTGCTTCCAGAGATATGGATTTCTCGTAAGTGAACAGAATGACGTATTGCTCATAGAGGATGATGAGCCTACCACCTATGAAGAGGTTACGAAGAGTTCGAGTCTAAAAATGGCTTCGTGCCATGAAATCAAATGGATTCCATGTATGAAAACCAAGTATGGACTTTGGTTGATGCACCAAGGATAAAACCTATAGGGTGCAAATGGATTTTCAAGAAGAAAATCGACATGGATGGTAATGTGATTACCTATAAAGCAAGGCTTGTGGCCAAAGCTTTCGTCAAAGACAAGGAGTTGACTATGACGAGACCTTGATCGATGAGCAATGCTTAAATCCATTAGGATACTCCTAGCCATTGCGCTCATTATGATTATGAGATATGGCAAATGGATGTGAAGACGACTTTCTGAATGGAAATCACCGAGGATGTACATGACACAACCGAGAGCTTCATTTCGGCGATGGCGAAAAGGTATGCAAGCTTGTAAATCCATTTATGGATTGAAGCAAGCATCCAGGAGTTGGAATATCCGTTTTGATGAGACAATCAAAGAGTTTGGTTTCTCAAAAAATCCGGATGAACACTGTGTGTACAAGAAGGTTAATGGAACTGCGATCGTATTCCTTGTATTATATGTAGATGACATTGTTGCTAGGAAACGATATCTCAATGCTGCAATTAGTAAAAATTTGGTTGTCCAAACAATTTGTCATGAAAGACCTTGGAGAAGCAACTTATATCCTTGGGATAAAGATTTATAGAGATAGATCGAAGAGGTTGCTTGGTCTTTCACAGTCAACGTACATAGACAAGGTGCTAAAGAGGTTTAGCATGGAGCAATCCAAGAGAGGGTTTCTTTCCATTGTTCATGGGATAACACTCTCGAAGTCCATGTGTCCTCGGACACAGGATGAGAGGATGCGTATGAATATGATCCGTGTCGTCTGCGATAGGATCTATTATGTCTGTAATGTTATGTACGAGACCCGATGTATCATATACTCTAAGTGTTACGACGAGATACCAATCGGATCTGGTGAAGGTCATTTGGGTGGTGCCAAGAATATCTAAAGTACTTGCGAAGAACTAAGGATGTTTTCTTGATATTTGGAGATGGAAATCTCAGTGGCGGGCATCTGATGCGAGCTTTCAATCTGATAAGGGCGACTCGAGTCCCAATCAGTTATGTTTTCACACTAATGGCGGAGCGATCGGTTGGAAGAGTTCCAAACAGAGACGATCACGATTCAACGATCGAGGTAGAGTACATTGCGGCATCGGATGCAAAGAAAGGAAGCGATTTGGATCGAAGTTCATTTTGAACTTGGTATGGTTCCTAATGTGATGGACCCATCTGATTGTATTGTGACAACAATGGAGCTATTCAGTAAAGGAACCAAGGTCTCATCAACGATCCAAACACGTACTCATGATACCATTTGATTCGGAGATCATTGCTCGAGGTGATGTCACGATAGAGAATTCCACAGAGCAAAACATTGCTGATCCGTTGACAAAGCCATTGCCACGTAAGAATTTTGATTCTCATGTACTCGCTATGGTATTAGATACCAAGGCGATTGACTTTAGGTCAGTGGGAGATTGTTAGAGTAGTGCCTAAAGGCAATCCCTTTAGCGCATTTTGTTCATAGTCATGCATGCATTTTTATGAATAAATAAAGCGAGGCATATTTCATTTATTTGATATTCATTTTATTATGAATTGATAATGATCTTTAATCAAATTAATGAAGTCCCCGATACGGGACATAGCATGAAGGAAATTATGATGTGATCATACTATTGAGATTCCTATCATGTGTAATTATGTCGAGATCTAAATTATCCTAGTCATAGGATTAATGAGATCGGACATCATTAATCCGAGTAGACTAACATGTCAAACTCCTTGATTGGATCAAGCGGTGGATCTCGAAAACTGTAAATATTGAGATATTTGGATTTGACATGTGGATGCTTACTAGTGGTAGTAAGTACATTGGATGACTGCTATGAGATCATCACATGGATGTCTATACAAATGTCGGTGATAATCTCATCATAGCAATGGTGCAAGTATCCTTAGACTCGAGGTACTCAAGGATATCTTGAGTCTTGATTACGTACTTTGACTCCATTCCTTGTTGCCTTTGTAGGTCGCCATAGGGTGGTGATTGGGTGCACTTGAGGTATTCAAGGTAATTGAGTAGCCAATAGAGGATTCACCACTACGTGATAGCGGAAGAGATACCCATAGCCTCTTATCGGGATCATTACTTTGAAGTCTCTGGCCGAGCACACATATGTCATGAAGATGGTCTTCATGGACATATAAAGTAATGGGTCCTAGGGCGAGAACCGATTACACTTGGACTAGATTTGATCGATCGGTCTAGTAAGAGTTGACACATTGCCCATACTCAAACCAAGTGGGGTATAGCATGGTGAAAGGACGAATTGCACGGTAATTGTCTATGGAAGGGTTAAGTGATATGGTTTCATTAGTCAAACCAATTACTTTCCGGTCAATTGGGGTCATGATGTGTTGCTAGATCTCGCTCATGACTTGCTCGGTTAAGTGTTAATTTAAGTGGCCAACATAACCGAGAACCTAATGGGTCACACGTAAGAGTGACTCGAGAATCAGAAAATAGTTTGAGACGGAGATCCGATATCTGGAGAGCAATAGGATTAAATGGATCCCGATGAGATTGGGATATGTCCGATGAGATCGCGACATCGACATTCTTTGAAAACCGTTTAAGCAATTTTTCACGGAGGCCTTGAGAGGCCAAGAGATCATGACCCAGCTTGATGGACCACTTCAGCAATTATATATATTAATTAATTAAGTAAATAATTAATTAATTATATATATATATATGTTGAATTTCGGTGGAAGAACCTAATGGAGAAGAAAAAGTAAGTTTGAAAAGTCAAACTTAATCATTATTTAGCATTTTAAGGCATTTTTATGCCATTTACGTGGATGAGCATCCACCAAGCCTTTCTATGACTTTTAATAAGCTAAAAGACATATATGAAGGTTAAGAGAATGAGGATATCGGTGGTTTTTAGGGAAGAGTCAAGAGTTTAATGGTTAAGCTTTGAAAGGTGATTTTCATCTTCTTCCTCTCTTAATCTCACAATTGCTTCTACTTCTCCAAGGCTCCACCAAGATCATCTCACTTGCTCTCCAAGGCTAAGGTAAGAGCTAGCACTTTTTTCTTTAGTCTAGCTATTCCCGGGTCAAAAGAGTTTGTCCCGGTTAGGTTTTCCGACCTCTGCGTGGATACCGTTAGAGACGGTCTCCTTTGGTCGTTATGGTTTGATTGTTTGTACTTACACATGGATCCTGGCTTTCGGGAATGTCCCGGGACTCAAAATTTTAAATTCCGCACCGTGGGCATGTGATGCCTACCCCGGGATTTTCCTACAGTGGTATCAGAGCCGCTTGTGTTGTATATTCAGTCGAAATGATAACTAGGTCGGAATTCCATTGTGAATGAGCTGCTGATGCATGTTATTTCTGTGAATTTCGAACCAGTGTAGACTTAGGGTTTTCGAAATTTTCTGCCATAGACTTGCTCATAATATGTTGCTGAATGTTTCTATAAAAGAAAAAAATTTATCGATGTCGATTGATATGGTTTTGCTAATTTAATTCCCTAAGTTTCGGATGTTGTCTTGTTGAACGTTTCTGAAATAGGTATGCTTGTAAATTCGAGAAGAAATTCTAGAAAAATTGTTTTTCGGATTGGTTTTCACCGACATGTCCCTAAGATGTTTGTGAATGTCTCTGTGGATGGAAAATTGTTTTCAAGGTGATTTACTATTTATTTTCGAATTTCTTGTGTGCTGTTGGGAATGTCTGTGTTGAAGAACACAGATTCTGGTTCGACTAGATTGCTGAGGTTCAATGAGTTTTTGTGGGAAATAAATCCTGGAAAAATTCATGGAGCATTTTGGGAACATGTTTTAACCTCTTTAATTTTCTCATAATTTATTGAAAGTGTTTCAATGATCATTTTGAGCAAAAGGCAGAGCTTGGCAGTTTTGAGAAACATGCTGGGGCTGTTTTGTTTGAAATGATTGCTTGTGTTATTTTCTGCTCCAATTCCATGAATCATTTTTATAGTGATTAAAAATGTGTTATATTGATGTGGCATGCATCCCAAAATGAGATTCTTGAAATTTGGTTTCTAATAATTTTGGATGTCGAATAGGTCACTTTAGCGTCTCGTTAGCTTATTTACGTTATCTTGGTTATTTTGGCGTCACAATTTTGTGACAAATGCAAGTAATCTTGATAACGTGTAGCCTACCTAGAGATACTTAGCATGATTATTTGGTGTCCTTGAATTATGTGAAAATCTAGTGATTAATGGTGGATTAATCGGTTTCAAGTTTTTCTCATATAGTATGACTATTTAGCAAGCATGATTTGATGAAAATGTTTCATTAGCACATTAATATAAAGGATAATATACTTGGTATATGGTATTGTGAATTGGAAATGCACGGATTGAGAATTAGCCGATTAGATAGCAATTCTAAATGCACAATGAACAAGTCGACTTATATGTTCATAACTCGACTTGTTTGGTGCTCAGATTAATAAGTCGACTCACACGATGGTACAAGTCGACTTGTTCATGCATGATTACACAAGTCGACTTACACATGCATAAGTCGACTTATATAGAACCATAAGTCGACTTATACATATACAAGTCGACTTATATCATGCCTGTAGTGGGATGATGGGTGATTTTCGGTATGAATTCAATGTGATTGATGCAATACCCTAAATCAGACCATATAGTCATGGTGACTATGATCCTTGGATGAGATTAATTAGATGAGACCTAAAATCCCTCAACTTAAAATATGAAAACTAACGCCTTCCATTAATATGGCAAGAACCAGAGTTCTTATAGGGTTGGGTTGTTGAGCTAACCTCAAGCTCACTCTATACGAATATGTTCAAACCATGAAAATAAGATTTTCGGATTAATGGGTCGGTTTTCCTAGAAGCGTTGATTTGTTGAGCTAACCTCAAGGTCAACGTGGACAGAGGCGAAATTGGGTAGTGTACATCAGATGTACACGCATCAAGTGTTGATAACCCAATGTATGTGCATACATCAACTGTTGATAGCACTGGGCGATAGTTGCATTAGAGATGCAATTGGTATGACCGATACCTACCGATTGACCTAAGGTGACTTGTTGAGCTAACCTCAAGGTCATTCTTAGCAATGTTTGATGTCGACCCACTAGGTCATTGTGCCATTTTGTTTCTTGGATTCATGATGAGGGTTATGGATTCTATTGAAACTAGTGGGAGCCATATGTATGTCATTTAAGTCCTTATGAGCATACATTTAATTCTATTCTAACTTTCTCTCTCTATGTTTAGGTTGGTTGAAGATGTCGACTAGTGTGAATCTTGGCGCCTCATGGACTCGAACAAATTAACGGACCAAATTTTCTTGATTGGCTGCGAAATCGAGAATTGTTCTCGGATCGAGGATCTAGGATATATCCTTGATTTTCCGCTTCGGATCCACTTCTGAAGGAGCTTCGATGATGATCGAAGGCATATCGTAAGCATCTAAAAGATGTGACATAGCCACCGCATTATGCTTGTATCGATGTCACCCGAGCTGCGAAGCGACGAGTCTATGGATGCTCACACGATAGTGTTTCATCTTAGAGAGTTGTTTGATGAGCAAGCACGGTCCGAGCGGTTCGAGACCTCAAGGTTGCTCTTTACAACGAAGATGACTCTGGTTCATCTGCGATGTAATATGCATTGAAGATGAATGGCTATATTGAGAGGTTGGTCGTCTTAGGTTTTGTGATGGATTACGAGTTAAGTATAGACTTAATTCTTGTTGGTTTGTCGATAGTTATTCACGGTTTGTGTTGAACTATCGAATGAACCAAATATCCACCACAATTCCCGAGTGATCAATCTGCTCAAGCAATGAGTAATTTCGTCAAGCAAGATAGCAAGGCGTTGCTATTGGTGGATTCTTCTTCCTCTGGTTCCAAGAAGAAGCGAGAAGAAGAAAAGGCTCGAAGCGAAAAGGAAGTGCGCGAAAGGCAAGAAGAAGACCAAAGAGATCGCACCAAAAGGTACCGCTTTCATTGCGGTAAGACGGGTCATTGGGGCGAATCGCAAAATCTATCTGGAAGAATCGAAGCGAAGAAGGCATCGGATGCCTCGACTTCTTCGTATGTTTGTCATTGAGGTTAATCTGCTTCGATCATAACATATGGGTATTAGATACGGTTGTGGCTCACACATATGCAATGATATCACGAGGGCCTCGAGGACGATGGCGACTCATAAAGGAGAAATGGACTGCGTGTTGGCAATGGAGCAAGGGTTCTTTGCATTAGCCGTAGGAACTTATGTTTGACACTCCCAAATGGGCTTGTACTTAACTTGGATGATTGTTATTTTGTACCGTGTTAACAAAGAACATATTATACATTTCTTGTTTAAATAGATTTGGTTTCCATTTGTCTTTTAGTAACAATGGTTGTTCTATTAGCTCAAATGGAATGCTTTATGGTACTTGGTACATTATGCAATGGAATTTACATATTAGATATGTCACATCCAGCTATGAATGTCAATGGCGCTAAAAGACATAAAGAGATAATTTAAAATCAACTTACTTATGGCATTGTCGCCTTGGCCATATAAATGAGAGACGATAGCTAAGCTCCACAAGAGTGGAAGTTTAGGGTCATTCGATTATGAATCTTATGACACATGTGAATCTTGTTTATTAGGCAAGATGACTAAGTTACCTTTAAGGAAAGGGTGAGCGAATGATCGGATTATTAGACCTAATACATTCGGATGTATGTGGTCCGATGTCCATCCATGCCGAAGTGGTTGTCGTTACTTCATTACCTTTATCGATGATTATTCTCGATATGGGTACCAGATCTCGATGAGATACAAATCAAGCATTTGAAAAGTTCAAACAATTGAAATGAAGTAGAAAAACAACTTGGGAAAAGTATCAAAACATTACGATCCGATCGTGGTGGTGAATACTTAGACCAAGAGTTTTTGGATTATCTCGGAGATAATGGGATTTTATCTCGATGGACCCTCTCCTTACACACCACACAAAGATAATGGTGTGGCGAAAGGAGAAATCGAACCTTGTTGGACATGGTTCGATCTATGATGGCTTTGCACAATTGCCAAAATCCTTTTGGGTATGCCACTTGAGGCAATTTGTTTACTTGTTAAGCGAGTTCCATCAAAGATGTTGATGTTACTCCATATGAGATGTGGACTAACAAGAAACCTTATCTTTCTTATTTGAAAGTATGGGGTTGTCCTGCTTATATGAAGCGGACCGGTCGAGATAAGTTTGAAGCAAAATCGATAAGTGTTTGTTAGTAGGATATCCTAAAGAAACAAGAGGATATCAATTCTACCTTCTTTGAGGAACAAAAGGTGTTTGTTTGATGCATGCTGTCTTTAGAAAAAGAGTTTCTTTTAAAAGAGGACGGTGGGAGCAAAATTGAGCTTGAAGAAGTTCAAGATGCTCGACGACGACGGATCAACTGCTGAACACAAATCTGTAACTCATCTGAGATGAGGTAATGATTCGACCTTCTACTACACACGAAATTAGTAGGTCAAGTAGGATCGCTCTGTTTAGAGATATGGATTTCGTAAGTGAAACAGAATGACGTATTGCTTTCATAGAGGATGATGAGCCTACCACTATGAAGAGGTTACGAAGAGTTGAGTCTAAAAATGGCTTCGTGCCATGAAATCAAATGGATTCCATGTATGAAACCAAGTATGGACTTTGGTTGATGCACCAAGGATAAAACCT
This sequence comes from Erythroxylum novogranatense, assembly GCA_029891385.1. NCBI lineage: Eukaryota > Viridiplantae > Streptophyta > Magnoliopsida > Malpighiales > Erythroxylaceae > Erythroxylum > Erythroxylum novogranatense. The sequence goes on from CM057233.1 coordinate 94,858,974, forward strand.
ATAGGGTGCAAATGGATTTTCAAGAAGAAAAGCGACATGGATGGTAATGTGATTACCTATAAAGCAAGGCTTGTGGCGAAGGCTTTCGTCAAAGACAAGGAGTTGACTATGGCGAGACCTTGATCGATAGCAATGCTTAAATCCATTAGGATACTCCTAGCCATTGCCGCTCATTATGATTATGAGATATGGCAAATGGATGTGAAGACGACTTTCTGAATGGAAATCAGGTGAGGATGTGTACATGACACAACCTCGAGAGCTTCATTTCGGCGATGGCGAAAAGGTATGCAAGCTTCGTAAATCCATTTATGGATTGAAGCAAGCATCCAGGAGTTGGAATATCCGTTTTGATGAGACAATCAAAGAGTTTGGTTTCTCAAAAAATCCGGATGAACACTGTGTGTACAAGAAGGTTAATGGAACTGCGATCGTATTCCTTGTATTATATGTAGATGACATTGTTGCTAGGAAACGATATCTCAATCTGCTGATTAGTAAAAATTTGGTTGTCGAACAATTTGTCATGAAAGACCTTGGAGAAGCAACTTATATCCTTGGGATAAAGATTTATAGAGATAGATCGAAGAGGTTGCTTGGTCTTTCACGATCAGCGTACATAGACAAGGTGCTAAAGAGGTTTAGCATGGAGCAATCAAGAGAGGTTTCTTTCCATTGTTCATGGGATAACACTCTCGAAGTCCATGTGTCCTCGGACACGGAGGATGAGAGGATGCGTATGAATATGATCCCGTATCGTCTGCGATGGGATCTATTATATCGTAATGCTATATACGAGACCCGATGTATCATATACTCTAAGTGTTACGGCGGATACCAATCGGATCTGGTGAAGGTCCTTTGGGTGGTGTCAAGAATATCCTAAAGTACTTGCGAAGAACTAAGGATGTTTTCTTGATATTTGGAGATGGAAATCTCAGTGGCGAGCATCTGATGCGATTTTCAATCTGATAAGGGCGACTCGAGTCCCAATCAAGGTTATGTTTTCACACTTAATGGCGGAGCGATCGGTTGGAAGAGTTCCAAGCAGAGGCGATCTGCGATTCAACGATCGAGGCGAGTACATTGCAAAGACGGATGCGTGAAAGGAAGATTTGGATCGAAGTTCATTTTGAACTTGGTATGGTTCCTAGCTGTGATGGACCCATACAGTTGTATTGTGACAACAATGGAGCTATTGCGCAGGCAAAGGAACCAAGGTCTCATCAGCGATCCAAACACGTACTCCGCCGATACCATTTGATTCGGGAGATCATTGCTCGAGGTGATGTCCTGATAGAGAGAATTCCCACAGAGCAAAACATTGCTGATCCGTTGACAAAGCCATTGCCACAGAAGAATTTTGATTCTCATGTACTCGCTTATGGTATTAGATACCAAGGCGATTGACTTTAGGTCAAGTGGGAGATTGTTAGAGTAGTGCCTAAAGGCAATCCCTTTAAGCGCATTTTGTTCATAGTCATATATGACTTTATGAATAAATAAAGCAAGGCATATTTCATTTATTTGATATTCATTTTATTATGAATTGATAATGATCTTTAATCAAATTAATGAAGTCCACGATACGAGACGTAGCATGAAGGAAATTATGATGTGATCATACTATTGAGATTCCTATCATGTGTAATTATGTCGAGATCTAAATTATCCTAGTCATAGGATTAATGAGATCGGACATCGTTAATCCGAGTAGACTAAAGACATGTCAAACTCCTTGATTGGATCAGCGGTGGATCTCGAAAACTGTAAATATTGAGATATTTGGATTTGACATGTGGATGCTTACTAGTGGTAGTAAGTACATTGGATAACTTCGCTATGAGATCATCACATGGATGTCTATACAAATGTCGGTGATAATCTCATCATAAAGCAATGGTGCAAGTATCCTTAGACTTGAGGTACTCGAGGATATCTTGAGTCTTGATTACGTACTTTGACTCCATTCCTTGTTGCCTTTCGAGGTCGCCATAGGGTGGTGATTGGAGTGCGACTTGAGGTATTCAAGGTAATTGAGTAGCCAATAGAGGATTCACCACTACGTGATAGCGAAAGAGATACCCATAGCCTCTTATCGGGATCATTACTTTGAAGTCTCTGGCGCCGAGTTACACATATGTCATGAAGATGGTCTTCATGGACATATAAAGTAATGGGTCCTAGGGCGAGAACCGATTACACTTGGACTAGATTTGATCGATCGCCTAGTAAGAGTTGACACATTGCCCATACTCAAACCAAGTGGGGTATAGCATGGTGAAAGGACGAATTGTACGGTAATTGTCTATGGAAGGGTTCGTGATATGGTTTCATTAGTCAAACCAATTACTTTCCGGTCAATTGGGGGTCATGATGTGTTGCTAGATACTGCTCATGACTTGCTCAGATTAAGTGTTAATTTAAGTGGCCAACATAACCGAGAACCTAATGGGTCACACGCATAAGAGTGACTCGGAGAATCTGTAAAATAGTTTCGGACAGAGATCCGATATCTGGAGAGCAATAGGATTAAATGGATCCCGATGAGATTGGGATATGTCCCGATGAGATTGGGATATGTCCCGATGAGATCGCGACATCGACATTGCTGAAAACCGTTTCCGGCGATTTTTCACCGGCGGGGCCCTGAGGCGATGGGGACCAACCCAGTTTGATCGACCACTTCAGCAATTATATATATTAATTAATTAAGTAAATAATTAATTAATTATATATATATATGTTGAATTTTGGTGGAAGAACCTAATGGAGAAGAAAAAGTAAGTTTGAAAAGTCAAACTTAATCATTATTTAGCATTTTAAGGCATTTTTATGCCATTTACGTGGATGAGCATCCACCAAGCCTTTCTATGACTTTTAATAAGCTAAAAGACATATATGAAGGTTAAGAGAATGAGGATATACGGTGGTTTTTTTAGGGAAGAGTCGAAGAGTTTAATGGTTAAGCTTTGAAAAGGTGATTTTCATCTTCTTCCTCTCTTAATCTCACAATTGCTTCTACTTCTCCAAGGCTCCACCAAGATCATCTCACTTGCTCTCCAAGGCTAAGGTAAGAGCTAGCACTTTTTTCTTTAGTCTAGCTATTCCCGGGTCAAAAGAGTTTGTCCCGGTTAGGTTTTCCGACCTCTGCGTGGATCTGAATAGAGACGGTCTCCTTTGGTCGTTATGGTTTGATTGTTTGTACTTACACATGGATCCTGGCTTTGGGAATGTCCCGGGACTCAAAATTTTAAATTCCGCACTGGGCATGTGATGCCTACCCCGGATTTTCCTACAGTGGTATCAGAGCCGCTTGTGTTGTATATTCAGTCGAAATGATAACTAGGTCGGAATTCCATTGTGAATGAGCTGCTGATGCATGTTATTTCTGTGAATTTCGAACCAGTGTAGACTTAGGGTTTTCGAAATTTTCTGCCATAGACTTGCTCATAATATGTTGCTGAATGTGTCTATAAAAGAAAAAAATTTATCGATGTCGATTGATATGGTTTTGCTAATTTAATTCCCTAAGTTTCGGATGTTGTCTTATTGAACGTTTCTGAAATAGGTATGCTTGTAAATTCGAGAAGAAATTCTAGAAAAAAATTTTTTCGGATTGGTTTTCACCGACATGTCCCTAAGATGTTTGTGAATGTCTCTGTGGATGGAAAATTGTTTTCAAGGTGATTTACTATTTATTTTCGAATTTCTTGTGTGCTGTTGGGAATGTCTGTGTTGAAGAACACAGATTCTGGTTCGACTAGATTGCTGAGGTTCAATGAGTTTTTGTGGGAAATAAATCCTGGAAAAATTCATGGAGCATTTTGGGAACATGTTTTAACCTCTTTAATTTTCTCATAATTTATTGAAAGTGTTTCAATGATCATTTTGAGCAAAAGGCAGAGCTTGGCAGTTTTGAGAAACATGCTGGGGCTGTTTTGTTTGAAATGATTGCTTGTGTTATTTTCTGCTCCAATTCCATGAATCATTTTTATAGTGATTAAAAATGTGTTATATTGATGTGGCATGCATCCCAAAATGAGATTCTTGAAATTTGGTTTCTAATAATTTTTGGATGTCGAATAGGTCACTTTAGCGTCTCGTTAGCTTATTTCGTTATCTTGGTTATTTTGGCCGTCACAATTTTGTGACAAATGCCGAAGTAATCTTGATAACGTGTAGCCTACCTAGAGATACTTAGCATGATTATTTGGTGTCCTTGAATTATGTGAAAATCTAGTGATTAATGGTGGATTAATCGGTTTCAAGTTTTTCTCATATAGTATGACTATTTGGCAAGCATGATTTGATGAAAATGTTTCATTAGCACATTAATATAAAGGATAATATACTTGGTATATGGTATTGTGAATTGGAAATGCACGGATTGAGAATTAGCCGATTAGATAGCAATTCTAAATGCACAATGAACAAGTCGACTTATATGTTCATAACTCGACTTGTTTGGTGCTCTGTAGACTAATAAGTCGACTTGCACAATGGTACAAGTCGACTTGTTCATCTATGATTACAAAGTCGACTTACACATGCATAAGTCGACTTATATGAGAGCCATAAGTCGACTTATACATATACAAGTCGACTTATATCATGCCTTAGTGGGATGATGGGTGATTTTGGTATGAATTCAATGTGATTGATGCGATACCTAAATCGCACCATATAGTCATGGTGACTATGATCCTTGGATGAGATTAATTAGATGAGACCTAAAATCCTCAACTTAAAATATGAAAACTAACGCCTTCCATTAATATGGCAAGAACCGAGTTCTTATAGGGTTGGGTTGTTGAGCTAACCTCAAGCTCACTCTATCTGAATATGTTCAAACCATGAAAATAAGATTTTCGGATTAATGGGTCGGTTTTCCTGAAGCGTTGATTTGTTGAGCTAACCTCAAGGTCAACGTGGACAGAGGCGAATTGGGTAGTGTACATCGGATGTACACGCATCAAGTGTTGATAACCCATGTATGTGCATACATCAACCGTTGATAGCATCGGGCGATAGTTGCATTAGAGATGCAATTGGTATGACCGATACCTACCGATTGACCTAAGGTGACTTGTTGAGCTAACCTCGAGGTCATTCTTAGCAATGTCGGATATCGACCCACCAGTCATTGTGCCATTTTGTTTCTTGGATTCATGATGAGGGTTATGGATTCTATTGAAACTAGTGGGAGCCATATGTATGTCATTTAAGTCCTTATGAGCATACATTTAATTCTATTCTAACTTTCTCTCTCTCTATGTTTAGGTTGGTTGAAGATGTCGACTAGTGTGAATCTTCGCGCTCATGGACTCAAACAAATTAACCCACCAAATTTTCTTGATTGGCTGCGAAATCGAGAATTGTTCTCGATCGAGGATCTAGGATATATCCTTGATTTTCCGCTCGGATCCACTTCTGAAGGAGCTTGATGATGATCGGAAGGCATATCGAAGCATCTAAAAAGCGATGACATAGCCACTGCATTATGCTTGATCGATGTCACTGAGCTGCGAAGCAACGACGAGTCTATGGATGCTCACACGATAGTGTTTCATCTTAGAGAGTTGTTTGATGAGCAAGCACGGTCCGAGCGGTTCGAGACCTCAAGGTTGCTCTTTACAACGAAGATGACTCTGGTTCATCTGCGATGTAATATGCATTGAAGATGAATGGCTATATTGAGAGGTTGGTCGTCTTAGGTTTTGTGATGGATTACGAGTTAAGTATAGACTTAATTCTTGTTGGTTTGTCGGATAGTTATTCACGGTTTGTGTTGAACTATCGAATGAACCAAATATCCACCACAATTCGAGTGATCAATCGCCAAGAGAATGCAATGAACAAATGTCGTCAAGCAAGATAGCAAGGCGTTCTTATTGGTGGATTCTTCTTCCTCTGGTTCCAAGAAGAAGAAAAGAAGAAAAAGGCTCGGCGAAAGGAAGTGCAAATAAAGGCAAGAAGAAGACCAAAGAGATCGCACCAAAAGGTACCGCTTTCATTCATGGTAAGATCGGTCATTGGAGGCGAATCGCAAAATCTATCTGGAAGAATCAAGCGAAGAAGGCATCGATGCCTCGACTTCTTCGGTATGTTTATCATTGAGGTTAATCTCGCTTCGATCATAACATATGGGTATTAGATACGGTTGTGGCTCACATATGCAATGATATGCAGGCCTCTCGAGGAGATGATGGCGACTCATAAAGGGAGAAATGGACTGCGTGTTGGCAATGGAGCAAGGGTTCTTTGCATTAGCCGTAGGAACTTATGTTTGACACTCCCGGTGGGCTTGTACTTAACTTGGATGATTGTTATTTTGTACCGTGTTAACAAAGAACATATTATCTGCTTCTTGTTTAAATAGAGCTGGTTTCCATTTGTCTTTTGGTAACAATGGTTGTTCTATTAGCTCAAATGGAATGCTTTATGGTAATTGGTACATTATGCAATGGAATTTACATATTAGATATGTCACATCCAGCTATGAATGTCAATGACGCTAAAAGACATAAAAGAGATAATTTAAAATCAACTTACTTATGGCATTGTCGCCGGCCATATAAATGAGAGACGACGCTAAGCTCCACAAGAGTGGAAGTTTAGGGTCATTCGATTATGAATCTTATGACACATGTGAATCTTGTTTATTAGGCAAGATGACTAAGTTACCTTTAAGGAAAGGGTGAGCGAATGATGGATTATTAGACCTAATACATTCAGATGTATGTGGTCCGATGTCCATCCATGCCAAAGTGGTTGTCGTTACTTCATTACCTTTATCGATGATTATTCTCGATATGGGTACTGTATCGATGAGATACAAATCAAGCGCGTTTGAAAAGTTCAAACAATTGAAATGAAGTAGAAAACAACTTGGGAAAAGTATCAAAACATTACGATCCGATCGTGGTGGTGAATACTTAGACCAAGAGTTTTTGGATTATCTCAGAGATAATGGGATTTTATCTCAGTGGACCCCTCCTTACACACCACAGCATAATGGTGTGGCAGAAAGGAGAAATCGAACCTTGTTGGACATGGTTCGATCTATGATGGGCTTTGCACAATTGTCAAAATCCTTTTGGGGGTATGCCCTTGAGACAACTGTTTACTTGTTAAACAGAGTTCCATCAAAGACAGTTGATGTTACTCCATATGAGATGTGGACTAACAAGAAACCTTATCTTTCTTATTTGAAAGTATGGGGTTGTCACCTTATGTGAAGCGGACACGGTCAGATAAGCTTGAAGCAAAATCTGACAAGTGTTTTTTCGTAGGATATCCTAAAGAAACAAGAGGATATCAATTCTACCTTGCTGAGGAACAAAAGGTGTTTATTTCGATGCATGCTGTCTTTTTAGAGAAAGAGTTTCTTTTAAAAGAGGACAGTGGGAGCAAAATTGAGCTTGAAGAAGTTCAAGATGCTCGGACGAGCGGATCAACTGCTGAACTCAAAGCTGTAACTCATACAGATGAGGTAACAGTTCAACCTTCTACTACACACGAAATTTGTGGGTCAAGTAGGATACGCTGCTTTTAGAGATATGGATTTCTCGTAAGTGAACAGAATGACGTATTGCTCATAGAGGATGATGAGCCTACCACCTATGAAGAGGTTCTGAAGAGTTCAGAGTCTAAAAAATGGCTTCGTGCCATGAAATCTGAAATGGATTCCATGTATGAAAACCAAGTATGGACTTTGGTTGATGCACCAAGGATAAAACCTATAGGGTGCAAATGGATTTTCAAGAAGAAAACGGCATGGATGGTAATGTGATTACCTATAAAGCAAGGCTTGTGGCCAAAGGCTTTCGTCAAAGACAAGGAGTTGACTATGGCGAGACCTTGATCGATAGCAATGCTTAAATCCATTAGGATACTCCTAGCCATTGCCGCCCATTATGATTATGAGATATGGCAAATTGATGTGAAGGCGACTTTCTGAATGGAAATCGGCGAGGATGTGTACATGACACAACTGAGGGCTTCATTTCCGTGATGGCGAAAAGGTATGCAAGCTTCGAAATCTATTTATGGATTGAAGCAAGCATCCGGAGTTGGAATATCCGTTTGATGAGACAATCAAAGAGTTTGGTTTCTTACAAAATCCGGATGAACACTGTGTGTACAAGAAGGTTAATGGAACTGCGATCGTATTCCTTGTATTATATGTAGATGACATATTGTTGCTAGGAAACAATGTCTCAATCTTTGAATCGGTAAAATTTGGTTGTCGAAACAATTTGCCATGAAAGACCTTGGAGAAGCAACTTATATCCTTGGGATAAAGATTTATAGAGATAGATCGAAGAGGTTGCTTGGTCTTTCACGATCAGCGTACATAGACAAGGTGCTAAAGAGGTTTAGCATGGAGCAATCCAAGAGAGGTTTCTTTCCATTGTTCATGGGATAACACTCTCGAAGTCCATGTGTCCTCGGACACGGATGAGAGGATGCGTATGAATATGATCCGTATCGTCTGCAGTAGGATCTATTATATACGCAATGTTATATACGAGACCCGATGTATCATATGCTCTAAGTGTTACAAGCGATACCAATCGGATCTGGTGAAGGTCCTTTGGGTGGTATCAAGAATATCCTAAAGTACTTGCGAAGAACTAAGGATGTTTTCTTAATATTTGGAGATGGATATCTCCAGTGAGCGAACATCTGATGCCGATTTTCAATCTGATAAGGGCGACTCGAGTCCCAATCAGGTTATGTTTTCACACTTAATGGCGGGCGATCGGTTGGAAGAGTTCCAAACAGAGGCGGCTGGCGATTCAACGACCGAGGCGAGTACATTGCGACATCGGATCGTGAAAGGAAGCGGTTTGGATCGAAGTTCATTTCGAACTTGGTGTGGTTCCTAGGCGTGATGGACCCATACTGATTGTATTGTGACAACAATGGAGCTATTCTTGCAGGCAAAGGAACCAAGGTCTCATCAGCGATCCAAACACGTACTCCGCCGATACCATTTGATTCGGGAGATCATTGCTCGAGGTGATGTCCTGATAGAGAGAATTCCCACAGAGCAAAACATTGCTGATCCGTTGACAAAGCCATTGCCACAGAAGAATTTTGATTCTCATGTACTCGCTTATGGTATTAGATACCAAGGCGATTGACTTTAGGTCAAGTGGGAGATTGTTAGAGTAGTGCCCTAAAGGCAATCCCCTTTAGCGCATTTTGTTCATAGTCGTATACATGACTTTATGAATAAATAAAGCAAGGCATATTTCATTTATTTGATATTCATTTTATTATGAATTGATAATGATCTTTAATCAAATTAATGAAGTCCACGATACGAGACATAGCATGAAGGAAATTATGATGTGATCATACTATTGAGATTCCTATCATGTGCAATTATGTCGATATCTAAATTATCCCTAGTCATAGGATTAATGAGGCCGGACATCGTTAATCCGGATAGACTAGCACATGTCAAACTCCTTGATTGGATCAGCGGTGGATCTCGAAAACTGTAAATATTGAGATATTTGGATTTGACATGTGGATGCTTACTAGTGGTAGTAAGTACATTGGATGACTGCTATGAGATCATCACATGGATGTCTATACAAATGTCGTTGATAATCTCATCATAGCAATGATGTGCAAGTATCCTTAGACTTGAGGTACTCGAGGATATCTTGAGTCTTGATTACGTACTTTGACTCCATTCCTTGTTGCCTTTCGAGAGGTCGCTCATAGGGTGGTGATTGGGTGCAACGAGGTATTGAAGGTAATTGGTAGCCAATAGATGATTCACCACTACGTGATAGCGAGAAGAGATACCCATGGCCTCTTATCGGGATCATTACTTTGAAGTCTCTGGCGTCGGAGCGGACATATGTCATGAAGATGGTCTTCATGGACATATAAAGTAATGGGTCCGGGCGAGAACTGATTACACTTGGACTAGATTTGATCGATCGCCTAGTAAGAGTTGACACATTGCCCATACTCGAACCAAGTGGGGTAGCGTGGTGAAAGGGCGAATTACACGGTAATTGTCTATGGAAGGGTTAGTGATATGGTTTCATTAGTCAAACCAATTACTTTCCGGTCAATTGGGGTCGTGATGTGTTGCTAGATACCGCTCATGACTTGCTCAGTTAAGTGTTAATCTAAGTGGCCAACATAACCGGAACCTAATGGGTCACAGCGTAAGAGTGACTCGGAGAATCAGAAAATAGTTTGGACGGAGATCCGATATCACGGAGAGCAATAGGATTAAATGGATCCGTTGAGATTGGGATATGTCCCGATGAGATCGTGACATCGACATTCTTTGAAAACCGTTTTAATGATTTTTTTAGCCGGGAGGCTGAGAGGTAGGTTTAAGGACCGACCCAGTTTGATCGGACCACTTCACAATTATATATATTAAGTAATTAAGTAAATAATTAATTAATTATATATATATATGTTGAATTTCGTGGAAGAACCTAATGGAGAAGAAAAGTAAGTTTGAAAAGTCAAACTTAATCATTATTTAGCATTTTAAGGCATTTTATGCCATTTACGTGGATGAGAATCCACCAAGCCTTTTCTATGACTTTTAATAAGCTAAAAGACATATATGAAGGTTAAGAGAATGAGGATATACGGTGGTTTTTTAGGAAGAGTCGAAGAGCTTAATGGTTAAGCTTTGAAAGGTGATTTTCATCTTCTTCCTCTCTTAATCTCACAATTGCTTCTACTTCTCAAGGCTCCACCAAGATCATCTCACTTGCTCTCCAAGGCTAAGGTAAGAGCTAGCACTCTTTCTTTAGTCTAGCTATTCCCGGTCAAAAGAGTTTGTCCCGTTAGGTTTTCCTCTGCGTGGATCTGAGTTAGAGACGGTCTCCTTTGGTCATTATGGTTTGATTGTTTGTACTTACACATGGATCCTGGCTTTCGGGAATGTCCCGGGACTCAAAATTTTAAATTCCGCACCATGGGCATGTGATGCCTACCCCGGGATTTTCCTACAATAACATCAACAATCCATTCCTTCATGGAGACCTTGATGAAGAAGTTTATATGCAACTTCCTAAAGGCTATGAAGGAAACAAAAACGAAGTTTGTAGATTGATTAAATCTCTTTAGGGACTAAGACAGGCAAGTCACCAATGGAATGTTAAATTAACTTCAGCATTACTTTAGTATAGCTTCAAACAAGCTAAATCATATCAAACTTTGTTTCTCAAGACTGGAATTGAGTGTTTCATGGAACCTGGTGATGATATAGAAGCAAAAATGTTACCCCCAGAATTTTTTTATGATAAATCAAGCATGATTAGATTAATTAAGTAATTGAGTTAGCATTATTTGAGATGATAGTAATTAAATATGATAGCATTAAATAGCATATGACATTAAATGAGTAAGTAGCATTAATTGATTAAGTTAGATAACATTAAGTAATAAGTTAGGTAAGAGTTAATAACATTTAATATGTTAGTTAGTTAGTTAGGTTAAGATTAAATGCAATGGGCTTGTATGGGCTAAGCAAGTTGTAGTAGGGAAGTATAAGAAGAAGAAGGAATTAAGTGAAGAAGTGGGCTTGGGCTTAAGTGAGTAAGGAGTATAAAAGAGAATGAAAGAAGTGATTTAGTAGGAAAAGAAGAGGAGTTTGAAATTTTAGAGGAAAGGAAGAGAAATGTCGTGGAAGGTGGAGAAAGAGGGAGAAAAGAAGAGTTCTTGCTAGGGTTTGATTCTCCATGAGATTTAGAGGGTTTTGAAGAAAGTTCAAGAGGAAAAGTGTGGAGGAAGGTTGAGTTACACTTTGAACCAAGAAATCACTTGGTTAGCTAAAGATTCAAGGTAAGCTTCTTGATTTAAGGTTAAGCTTTAGTTGGGTTTTGGTTAGAAAGACTAAGAATGGAATGGGTATAGTGATTTCCAAGTTGATTTCATGAAAGGTATAACATGGTTTCTCAATTGAAGTGAGATTTACATGAGTTTTGGTTTTAATGAAGAGAGAAGGAAGAGAAGAGGAACAAGAGTTGTAGCAAGAAACCAAGGATTTAGCAAGTCTTAAAGGTGGGTTCCATATTTATCTTTATATTTATGAGCAATTAATGCAAGTTGATAAATGACACTAATGAATGTTTGTTACTTATGCGTGAGTATAAATGATTGCTATAAATGCTTGTGTTAGTTGTGGTTAGATGACATTAATCATGAGTTATGTGTAAATGAAAATAATACATGTTGATGATTTGATGATGGTTGAGTTAGTATTGAATGAAGTAGCTTAAATAAGTATGAATGCACAATATGACTTATGCATGAAATGTACAATATGAAATATGCATGAAAGATAAGATTTTCAAGAAAGCGTTGAATTGGACAAGAACGGTCCAATTTTATTATTATGCATGATTGTTATGTTATGTGGGTAAGGTATAGTCCCAAGAACCGCCACGTGCACGCCGACCATGAAAAGGCTTCGCCCTTTGCCCGATTGTGGCATAGGATGATCCATTATTTGGACTCCTCAAGATTTGCCCATATAAGCTCACAAATGAGACTATATGGTTGCCATGAATATGGACTTATCGAGCCATTTGATGTGTTTCATATGTGATTACATGAAATTGCAAGAATTATGAGCGTTCAATTGTGAGAAATTATGTTTATGTATTGATGAAAATTGCATGATGCATGTATTATGATTTCATTGAAAGATTGCTTAATGTGTGAATAACTAAATAGACATGCTTGTTATATAAATATAAATGTGTTACCATGAGCTTAAAGCTCACCCCTCGATTCTCCGGATATGAGCGGGGATCAGGAGCAAGCTTAAAGGCATTTACTCCAAGAGTTTTCTTTTGGTTTTGTAACTGAAATGATTTTTGTAAAACAATGCTTTAGTTGCATTTTGAGAATGATATTGTACTTTGAAGTTTCATGTAATTGGACTTAAAATGCTCACTGAAGCATTGTATGAAATATGACATGATTTGATGGAGATGGAATGAATGAATTATGATTCAAAAGTGAATTTTAAACCCTAATGTATAACGCTTGATTGTATGACCTTTGATCTTTTGAGATGATGCATGAGATGGCATGAATATCATATAGGTAGGTAAATGTTATGAGGTTGGGATTGATGGTCATGCATGTGTAATGAAGGTGAGAATGAGGCTTGTGTGAGGTTGATTGTGCAAAGTCTTGTAGATGTGTTAAATTGGTTGAGACAATAGAAGTTGGAAGTTGAGATTTATGATGGTTGAAAGTTAGCGGGATGCATAAGTCTTGTTTATGAGGATAGCTTTGATGGTTGCGTGGGAATCTAGGGTTTGATGGACAAATCAATCAAGAATTGATAGAATGATAAAATAAGTTGGATGTTTGGAGTTGTTATGAAGTATTTAGTAGTAGAGTAAGTGAATCTTGCAAGATTACAAGTGTATTTAGTGTTAGGAATAAGTTAGAAAGCATGGGTGAGGTTTAAGAGGCATGGGAAAATCTCATTATTACAGTGGTTTTTTTTCTGGCCGAGATCCATAACTTCATGGTATGAACATAGAAAATCAGAAGAGCCTCGACTTTCTGTTCGTTTCTTCCTCATGGTATGAGATCCATACCTCATGGTATGAACATAGAAAATCGGAAGAGCCTCGACTTTCATTTGTCTCTTTCTCATGGTATGAGAGAAGTAAATCATGGTAGCGACCCAGTTAAGTGCTGAATTTCATTTTAGGCTTCTAATATGAGTTGTAGATCAGGATGTGTACATATCGATTGGTATAAAGATGACATCAATCCGACATCTGTGGCAAGAGTTATGGCGTTTTACCAAAGTATGTCAAATATACATCGGGATATGAATATGAAGGATTGTTTTGATCATAACTTCCTCATCAGACCTCCAAATGAAGTGATTTTTGAACCATGGATTCATGAGACATGTAGGTACCTACCCATAAGAATCTGTGTCATTTGGAGTTAAATTGAAAGAGTTGGTATGAACTCAAGTAAAGGGTCAGTCGAGAGAGCGTGATCGAGAGATGATCACATGTTGGTATTTTGTCGATATCTTGAGTTATAGAACTCCGATTGAATCGATCCTTGTCTTAAATTAAACAAGAGTCATAAGGGTATGATTTACAAGAGAAACCTAATTTGAAATTAGGGTTAAATGAAATAAACCCTACAAGGCAAGATGATCAAGTTTCATATTTTACGGTTCAAAAGTTGGACTCCGGTATCGGGATCCAACATCTATGGTATCAAAGCGAAACCGAGTTTAGGGTTTCCTAGGAACCTTAGTGGGATTGTCTAAGGTTCAAGTCATCATGCATTTTCCTACATGAATTATATGAATTATGTGCATTGTTTTAAATGCATAACATGCAACATTGCTTTTAAATGAGTGAATTGACTTGTTTTAAATTGATTTACATGAATTGAACTTGTTTTATGTGAACTAAAGATTTTCACTGATTTTTAAATTGAAGGAGTAATGCCTCGAAGAGAACTCGAGGAGCTCAATCTCGGCCAGACTCTCGGCGGAAGCACGGATGAGTCGTGCGTTCCGCAGATGCAGGACCTTCCTCTCAGACTCGATGCACCAAGTGTGCAACATGAGGCGCCTCCGCCTCCTCCTCAAGTGATCCCTATGGATCCCAGTTCTTCAAGCATTTACTCGAGGCTTTCACCTATGCCATGGGCCAAGAAAGACAGGCTCAAGTGCCGCTCCAGTGAGAGGAGCGGCCAAGTATGATAAGCTCCGGAAGTATGGGCGGTTGACTTCAATGGGACTACTAATCCCGAGGAAGCCAAGCATGGTTGAAGAGGACCGAGAGGTCTGAATCGATGAAGTGTTCGATGATGAGAAGCTCGATTATCGATCGACTACTGCGAGGGATGCACCGAATCGGTGGAGTCGGTGCCCGTAGTCGAAATACCTCCGTCTTGACATGGAGGGAGTTCTTAGAGGCCTTCGAGAAATATTTCTCGATGGTCTACATGCAAGAGAAGGCGGGGAATTTTGAATCTCACTCGAGAGGGAGCCGAGTGTGGCGGATTATGAGTGAAGTTCACTCGGTTGTCGCGATATGCGGCCAATATCGTGGCGGCTCAAGCGCAACAATCTTAGGAAGTTTGAGGTGGATTGCACCTAGGGATCGAGGAAAAGGTGGTAATTCACAACTTCCGTGATTACCAAAGAATGGTTGATCTTTGCTCTTCAAGCGAAGAAGTTAGAGAACATCGTATGAAGTGACTAAGAAGAGAAAGAACGAGAGCGCTTCTCAAGAAGGGCATGAGTGCTCCAAAGACTGCAAGGAGCACCGAACTCAAGACATACAGTGAGGTGGGCAGCGGGGCCCCACTCGGAGCAAGCGACCTAGGGCTATGTCGTGGCAAGCTTCAAGTGTAGCAAGCCCGGGATGGACAGGTAGAGGAAATCCCCAGTGTGATCACTGTGGGAGATTTCACAAAGGGGAATGTCTGCTGAAGATAGGAGCATGTTTTGGTTGTGGCCAAAGGGGGCACAGAATCAATGATTGTCCCAGGCGCAACGAGCGAAGGGTCTCAGTCTCAGGCCCCAAGAAGAGCAGAAACAGTGGCATCTCGGCCAGTACATGATGTGGGCAGTTCAGGAACTGCAAGGAAGGCATATCCGGTAGGGAGACCTAGAGGACAGGGTCAGGCACCAGCTCGGGTCTTTGCCATGACCAGGGAAGAAGCTGCAGCCGCTCCGGAAGTGGTGACTGGTATGGCTCAGTTGTTCAATTCTGCAGTTTATGTTTTGATTGATACGGGTTCCACACATTCATTTGTTTCCTCAAGTATGAATATGCATGCTGCATGTCCTGAGATTATGGATAACTTTCTGGTAGTTAGTACTCCTTTAGGGAGTAAGGTGGTGATCAGTTTGATCTACAAGAACTGTGAGCTCAACATAGACGGTGCTAGACTGGTAGTAGACTTACTACCTCTAGACCTCCAAGGGTTGGATTTCATTTTGTGAATGGATGTTATGGAGAAATACAAGGCGAAGCTAGATTGTAGTTTGAAGGAAGTAGAATTTGATCTGGGAGATGATCAGGAGATAGTTTTCAAGGGGACGAAACGCCAAAGGCTTAGAGGATCATTTCGGCTATGTTAGCTGACAATATGATGAGCCAAGGGTGTGAGGCCTTCTTGGCGCATATAGTGGATCCAGAAGTGAATGTGGGCAGATTAGAAGATTTTCAGTTGTGAGGGAGTTTTCGATGTATTTCGGAAGAATTACGGGGTTGCCACGGTGAGGGAAATTGAGTTCAAATTGACTTGATTCCGGAACGCGCCAATCTCCATACCACCTACATAATGGCTCCAGTTGAGTTGAGAGAACTCAAGGAGCAATTGCAGAAATTGTTGGAGAAGCGGTTCATCAAGCGAAGTTCTTCACCTTGGGAGCTCGGTCTGTTTGTTAGGAAGAAGGATGGAGCGTGGAGGATGTGTATAGACTACGGGAAGCTTAACAAGATGACGATTCGAATAAGTATCCGTTGCCACGGATAGATGATTTATTTGATCATTGCGGGGGCAAGGGTCTTTTCAAGATTGACCTAAGATCGAGTTATCATCGACTCCGAATTAGGAGTCTTATGTAAACAAGATAGCTTTCAGACCGTTCTGGGCACTATGAATTCAGTTCATGCCCTTCGGATTGACCAATGCTCCACCGCCTTCATGGATCGATGAATAGGGTGTTTAATGAATTCTTAGATCAGTTTGTCATTGTGTTCATTGATGACATTCGTCTATTCTAAGGATGAAGGAGAGCATGAACAACATCTCGTGATAGTATTGCGAGATTGAGAGAGCGGGAGTCAGATGCCAAATTCAAAGAAGTGTGAATTTTGATGCATGAAGTAGTTTTCCTTGGACATGTGATTTCCAACAAAGGGATCCATGTTGATCCGAGGAAAGTAGAAGCGATGAGTGAATTGGCAAGAGCCTAAGGCAATGAAAGAGGTAAGAAGCTTCCTAGGTTTGGCGAGTTATTATAGGAGATTCGTGGAAGGATTCTCAATGATAGTTGCCCTATGACTAAGTTGTTAAGAAAGAATCAACAGCTCATATGGGTGAGGAATGTCGGAAGAGCTTTGAGGAGCTCGAGAAGATTGACAAGTGCTCCAAGATTGGTTTTGCCCAATGGAGACCAGGGTATACGGTGTCAAGTGATGCTTGAGGAAGGGTTTAGGATGTGTCTTGATGCGAGGATGACAGGTAATAGCCTATGCTTCACGGCGATTGAAGCGATATGAGTTAAATTATCCGACTCATGACTTGGAGTTAGCAGCGGTAATTTTTGTCCTAAAGATTTGGAGACACTACCTATATGGGGTTCAGACTAGGATCTTCACGGATCACAAAAGTCTTAAGTACATTATGAGTCAGAAAGAGTTAAATTTAAGGCAGAGACGATGGTTGGAGTTGCTCAAGGACTATGACCTGATAATAGAGTATCATCTAGGCAAGGCGAATGTAGTGGTAGATGCTTTGAGCAGGAAGTCATCCATATCTTACGTGCAATCAGTTTACTTGCCTCTGTTGGAACAGATGGCCAAGTTGAAGATCAGTTTAAAGTAGGATGAATCAGATGGTGTTTTTGCTCAATTCAGGGTGAGACCTATCCTTAGGGAGAAGGTCAAGGAGTTGCAGGAGCAGGATACAGAATTAAGTAAGCTGAGAGATGAAATTCAACATGGTAAGTAGTCAGAAGTGCAAGTAAGGGATGATGGGCTAATGGTAGTCGGAAACAGGCTATGTATTCCGAATGATAAGGCAGTTAAGGATGAGATCATGGATGAGGCACACAATGCGCCTTATTCCATGCACCTAGGCAGCACCAGAATGTACAGAAATTTGAAGGAACATTTCTGGTGGAAAGGCATGAAGAGGGATGTAGCTGAATATGTGAGCAGATGTCTAGTGTGTCAGTAAGTCAAGGCTGAACACCAGGTACCTTCAGGCATGCTAAGGCCATTGTCCATTCCTGAATGGAAGTGGCAAAGGATCACGATGGATTTTCTGATGGGCTTGCCTAGGACCAGCAAGAAGCATGATGCCATTTGGGTTATTGTTGATCGGTTGACCAAGTCAGCCCATTTTCTGGCAATCAAGCAAACAGATTCATTACAAGTCTTAGCCAGGAAGTATATTGATGAAGTGGTAAGGTTGCATGGAGTTCCGGATTCTATAGTATCCGACAGGGATCCTCGATTCACATCGAGATTTTGGGGAAGTTTGCAGGAAGCATTAGGAACTAAGCTGAATTTCAGTACGGCGTTTCATCCTCAGACAGATGGTCAGTCTAAGAGGACAATCCAGACTCTAGAGGGGATGCTTAGAGCATGTTTCATGGGCTTCAAAGGAGCATGGGATGATCATTTGCCGTTGGTCGAATTTGCTTATAACAATTCGTACCATTCGAGTATACAGATGGCTCCTTATGAAGCCCTTTATGGCAGAAGATGCAGGACTCCGATATGTTGGGATGAAGAAGGTGAGAGGAAATTAGTGGGACCAGAGTTGGTCCAGATGACAGTTGAGAAAGTGGATGTAATCAAACAGCGGCTTAAGGTAGCCCAGGATAGAATGAAGAGTTATGCCGATGCTAACAGAAAAGAAATGGAATATGCAGTGGGTGACAAGGTGTTCCTCAAGACGTCTCCATGGAAGGGAGTTATGAGATTCGACAAGAAGGGGAAGTTAAGCCCTCGGTATGTGGGTCCGTATGAAGTTTTAAAGAGGATTGGGTCGTTGGCCTACAGGTTGGCATTGCCTCCAGAATTGTCGCAGCTTCATGATGTATTCCATGTTTCCATGCTGAGAAGGTACAGATCAGATCCTTCTCACATCATTCGAGACTCTCGAAGTTCAATGTGAGGATGATCTCAATATGAAGAAATGCTGTGGCAATTCGACAGAAGAATAAGGTCCTCGTGAACAAGATAATCAAGCTAGTCAAGGTCCCGTGGAGGAATCATACAGATTGAAGAGACGACGGGGAGCCTCGGGATGCAATGCACGAGCAAGACTACACACCTCTTGATGAACTGTAAGAATTTCGAGGACGAAATTTCTTAAGGGGAGAAATGTTACCCCCAAAATTTTTTTATGATAAATCAAGCATGATTAGATTAATTAAGTAATTGAGTCAGCATTATTTGAGATGATAGTAATTAAATATGATAGCATTAAATAGCATATGACATTAAATGAGTAAGTAGCATTAATTGATTAAGTTAGATAACATTAAGTAATAAGTTAGGTAAGAGTTAATAACATTTAATATGTTAGTTGGTTAGTTAGCTTAAGATTAAATGCAATGGGCTTGTATGGGCCTAAGCAAGTTGTAGTAGGGAAGTATAAGAAGAAGAAGGAATTAAGTGAAGAAGTGGGCTTGGGCTTAAGTGAGTAAGGAGTATAAAAAGAGAATGAAAGAAGTGATTTAGTAGGAAAAAGAAGAGGAGTTTCGAAATTTTAGAGGGAGAGGAAGAGAAATGTCGTGGAAGGTGGAGAAAGAGGGAGAAAAGAAGAGTTCTTGCTAGGGTTTGATTCTCCATGAGATTTAGAGGGTTTTTGAAGAAAGTTCAAGAGGAAAAAGTGTGGAGGAAGGTTCAAGCTACACTTTGAACCAAGAAATCACTTGGTTAGCTAAAGATTCAAGGTAAGCTTCTTGATTTAAGGTTAAGCTTTAGTTGGGTTTTTGGTTAGAAAGACTAAGAATGGAATGGGTATAGTGATTTCCAAGTTAATTTCATGAAAGGTATAACATGGTTTCTCAATTGAAGTGAGATTTACATGGGTTTTTGGTTTTTAATGAAGAGAGAGAAGGAAGAGAAGAGGAACAAGAGTTGTAGCAAGGAAACCAAGGATTTAGCAAGTCTTAAAGGTGGGTTCCATATTTATCTTTATATTTATGAGCAATTAATGCAAGTTGATAAATGACACTAATGAATGTTTGTTACTTGTACGTGAGTATAAATGATTGCTATAAATGCTTGTGTTAGTTGTGGTTAGATGACATTAATCATGAGTTATGTGTAAATGAAAATAATACATGTTGACGATTTGATGATGGTTGAGTTAGTATTGAATGAAGTAGCTTAAATGAGTATGAATGCACAATATGACTTATGCATGAAATGTACAATATGAAATATGCATGAAAGATAAGATTTTCAAGAAAATGTGAATTGGACGAAACGGTCCAATTTTATTGTTATGCATGATTGTTATGCTATGTGGGTAAGGTATAGTGCCAAGAACCGCCACGTGCACGTCGACCATAAAAGGTTTCGCCACCGCCTGATTGTGGCATAGGATGATCCATTATTTGGACTCCTCAAGATTTGCCCATATAAGCTCACAAAATGAGACTATAAGGTTGCCATGAATATGGACTTACCGAGCTATTTGATGTGTTTCATATGTGATTACATGACATTGCAAGAATTATGAATGTTCGAATTGCGAGAAATTATGTTTATGTATTGATGAAAATTGCATGATGCATGTATTATGATTTCATTGAAAGATTGCTTAATGTATGAATAACTAAATAGACATGCTTGTTATATAAATATAAATGTGTTACTCGCGGAGCGAAAGCTCACCCCCCTCAATTCTCCAGGATATGTGTTGGACCCCGAACCTTGAAGCGAAAATCTAGAAATAATAAATGAGATCAAATGAGTGTTTTGTGTGTAAATTATGTTATAGATGATTATGATATTATAATGTGATTTTATGCATGGTTAATGAGCTGGAAAAAAAAAACCTTAAGCACGAATCATGGTTATGTTATATAGTGAGATATTAGAAAAAGGCAAGAGAGGATCTTGGTGAATGAGAAGATATGATTTAAATGTAAGCAATCTTTTGGATTGAGGTTGAGTATTGGATTGATTTTCAATGTCAAAATTAATTGGTTGAATGAGATTAAAATAGAAGAAATGAAGTTGGCAAGAATGATAAGTTTTGCATGTGGATAGGAATGTGTATGTTGATTTAAGGGAAATTAGGGAATAATTGACATATAATTGGCCAAGGTTGCCTTCTTTGAAGTTGTATCTTGCTCTTTTATCTTTCCAAGGAGATCAATTATGCATGTTTTCGAGATCAGAGTTAAGAATTATAGTTGATACAAGTTAAGATATTATATAAAGATTTATGTTTTGTGACAGCTTTGATGAATGTTTGACATTTTGAGGTTTTGATGAACCAATTTAGTTGAAATTTGAGGATTTCATGAATTGAAATTGTTGCTTGAATTGTTATGAAGTGTTTAGGCCTATGAATGAGTAAATATGTGGAGATTATAAGTGTTTATGAAGTTAGTTTTGATGGAAGAAACATTGGAAGAAGGTTGAAGAAGTTTTGGAAAATCGCATGTCCGTTAAACGGACATGGAAGTCCATTTCACGGACAGCTACTGGTCAAAAGGACCCCTTGCTATGTGTATGTCCGTTAGACGGACACGGATGTCCGTTAAACGGACTTTCTCGGACGAATTGGCACACTTTTGGCCGTATGTGTCCGTTAAACGGACATGCATGTCCGTTTAACGGACAGCTACGGGTCACCTTAGGAAAAACGTGATTTTGACCAGTTTTGAAGCTGAATCTCGCTTTGAGACCTAATACGAGTTGTAGATATTGAAGTTATCTTTCAAATGGCGCTAGAACGAAGGAATTCGGAGATTTGTAGAGAAAGTTATGGCGTTTGCGCCAAAAGAGTTTCAAATGGATTTAGAGTTTAAGCATGGGTCAATGTTTTGATCATAACTCACTCATCCGACCTCGGATTGAGGCGATTCTTGAAGCATTGAATTCCTAACACATGTGTCTTTCTCCCCATGAAAATTTGTATCAATTGGAGTTGAACTGAAAGAGTTTGATTGAATCATATGATAATCAGAATGTTTTGTCTCATTCTAAGCTTGCTATTTTCCTTCCTCATCCGACCTTGTCAAATAATTTGTTTATATCTTTTCCGTCCGACATCCGAATGACTTGGTTCTCGAAGCGTTGGATTCCTAAGATACTAAATTTCATATTAATGAAAAATTATGAGTTTTAGGGATTTATTTGGGCAAGAGTTTTTGAATCAAAGTGAGACAGGAAAGTTTATGAACATAGTTCAGTATTTTGCAAATTTTGGGATCTGTAGAGATCCGATTGAAGTGATGTTTAAGGCATAATAAAGTTAAGACATGGGGCTACAATTGCTATGAAGGAACCAAATTTTATTTTAGCCTTTAAAGATGTCTATTTGTGGAAGGAAGTGAATTGCTAGAAAATGTGTTAGCAAATGATATGTCCGATATGTTTAAAGCTATAACTTTTGATGTAGTGCTCAATTGAATGATTCTTGAGGCTTTATGAAATTAAGACATAGAGGAACAATTATCTAGAAGGAAGTTTTAGCAAATTCCTTCATTTAGATGTGAGAACAATTGTCCAAAAGTGAGCATAACTTGAAGAAATATTCAGGGGCATTTCTGGAAGTCAACTTAAAGAGTAAAGTTTAAAGGCAATTGAGGAGGGGCAGAAGGGTCTTTTACCCTCTAAATAAATGGCTTGGCATATAAAAAGAGGAGCATGATCGTGGGAAGAGAGAAGAGGCTCGAAAATTCTAGAAAAGAAGAAGAAAGAAGAAGAAGGAAGAGAGAGAGAGGAGAGCTCGTGGAGAAAGAAGGAGGAAGCTAGGGTTTTGGATTTTGAAGGTTCCAAGCTTGTTTTCTTGTGGATTCATGAAGGAAAAGAGGAAGGAGAAGAGATTTTATTCCAAGCCAAGAGGAATTTCGAAAATGGGAAGAGAAAGAGGTAAGAGATGATTTTAATGTTTGAGTTTTCTTGAGTTTTAGTTGATTTATCCTAAGATGGTTATGGGTTTGTTATGTATGAGGTTAATTTAAGTGATTATGCTTTGGGTTATGTTTAATCATAGATGAGAAACTATTTAGAAATTTATGCTAAAGTATATGAGTAGAGATTTTGGGAAGATTATGATGTAGAGGGGTTGGAATCTAAATGGGTTTGTGAAATATGATGACTATGATATGGGTTTTGGGATAATTATAAACTTCCTATTGTTAATTTGAAAAGTATGAGGTTTATGATTTTGGGAATTGGTTGATTATGGCTTAGGTGATTTTAAGTTGGAAGAGAGAAGTAAAGATCAAATTGAGGAGAGGCTAAGGAGACTTGAGCATTGGACAAGAGTATAGCATGGAATTAAAGGTGGGTAATATGTTTATTTTTCAAATTATAAGTATTTATAAATGTTGGCTTTATAATGATTTGAATCAATTGATTTTATGATTTATGAACTATTGGTTTATAATTTCCAAGTGAATCGAGTTGTTTGGGACTTGTAAACGAAATGATTCAATTAACTGTTTTCAAAGTAATTGAAGGATTTTGATGAAATGTGCTTAATATTTATGTTTATTGTTTGAGTTTCAATATGTGAATAGTGGTCATGGATGAAATTGATTGATTGGTTGAGAATATGTTTGCATTGTTATATACATGTATACATATTTGGAAATGTAAGTGTCTTTGAATCTGACGTTACATGAAAAGTTAAGTTTGAAATATGCCTTTGGGCAACATGAGATTTTCAAGCATGAATCGTGTTACATGGGTTTGGTTAGGTCCTTCATGTGGAGTCGGTCAATAGTCTCGTTTCAAAGCCTTCTCCGGCTGCCCGCTAGTGGCATAGGAGCTCGTTTGGACTCCTTCACGGCTACATTGACCGCTATGCGAGAAAGTGTAGTACGTCTGCTTCACGGCAGCATGAATCGCTTTGCGGGAATGTGCATCGCCTATTTTGGACCGACCCAAACCGATTGATGTGTTATATGCTTTACTTTGTTTAGAATGTGCTGCATTTATATGTAATGCATTTCATGTGTCTGATGGTTTGAAAGTGTGACAAAATGAGAACTTGGATTTTCAACTACGAGAGTTTTGCAAAACTGTTTGTAAAGATTTATGAAAGTTTTTGATTTGAAAAGTTATTGAGAAGTAAACCCTTCACTGTTTTCGATCAACGAAAAGTAAGGTTTGAAAATACTCTTGCTTATCATTTATTTAATAAACATGTTATCCACGAGCCTCCGAGCTCACCCCCCCTTTCATCCCCATCTCTAGGTGTTCGAGCGGGAGATTGGATGAAAGACGTCAAGATATCAGTAATTGTGCATGTGCTTGTAAATTGTGTATTTTGCTATTGGCATTGAGGTATGGCTTGAAATGCCATTAGAATATTGTAAACATTTGGGTCATAATGTATTTTGGTTTATGATATTGTATAAGACTTTTGAGTTATGGAATTGGAAATGTATTGGTTTTGGATTGTGTATATTGGATTTGTATATAAAGTGAATTGATTTATGAATGTATTTGGGATATATTTATATATATGGATATGGAAGAATGTACTGGAGGATGTGATATGTGTTTGAATGTGAAAAATGTGAATGAATATAAAAATGACTTGAAATGGTTTAGAATCTAGGATTTGCGTTATTGTTGAGATCCCGGACGGAGGGTCCGGTAGATCATGATGGATGTGTGATTGTTGATGGTTATAGTAGTGAGTTTACTATTTGCAGGTTTGGGTTTTGTTCTTGTGCAGCCGTTATGCTGCCGGATTTTATATGATAGTATATGGATGTCCGTTTAACGGACACTCTGAGGGTCATCTTAGGAAAAACGTGATTTTGACCAGTTTTGAAGCTGAATCTCGCTTCGAGACCTCTAATACGAGTTGTAGATATTGAAGTTATCTTTCAAATGGCATGAGAACGAAGGCATTCGGAGATTTGTAGAGAAAGTTATGGTGTTTGCGCCAAAAGAGTTTCAAATGGATTTAGAGTTTAAGCATGGGTCAATGTTTTGATCATAACTCACTCATCCGACCTCGGATTGAGGCGATTCTTGAAGCATTGAATTCCTAACACATGTGTCTTTCTCCCCATGAAAATTTGTATCAATTGGAGTTGAACTGAAAGATTTTGATTGAATCATATGATAATCAGAATGTTTTGTCTCATTCTAAGATTGCTATTTTCCTTCCTCATCCGACCTTGTCAAATAATTTGCTTATATCTTTTCCGTCCGACATCCGAATGACTTGGTTCTCGAAGCGTTGGATTCCTAAGATACTAAATTTCATATTAATGGAAAATTATGAGTTTTAGGGATTTATTTGGGCAAGAGTTTTTGAATCAAAGTGAGACAGGAAAGTTTATGAACATAGTTCAGTATTTTGCAAATTTTGGGATCTGTAAAGATCCGATTGAAGTGATGTTTAAGGCATAATAAAGTTAAGACATGGGGCTACAATTGCTATGAAGGAACCAAATTTTATTTTAGCCTTTAAAGATGTCTATTTGTGGAAGGAAGTGAATTGCTAGAAAATGTGTTAGCAAATGATATGTCCGAAATGTTTAGGCTATAACTTTTGATGTAGTGCTCCGAATTGAATGATTCTTGAGGCTTTATGAAATTAAGACATAGAGGAACAATTATCTAGAAGGAAGTTTTAGCAAATTCCTTCATTTAGATGTGAGAACAATTGTCCAAAAGTGAGCATAACTTGAAGAAATATTCAGGGGCATTTCTGGAAGTCAACTTAAAGAGTAAAGTTTAAAGGCAATTGAGGAAGGGCAGAAGGGTCTTTTACCCTCTAAATAAATGGCTTGTCATATAAAAAGAGGAGCATGATCGTGGGAAGAGAGAAGAGGCTCGAAAATTCTAGAAAAAGAAGAAGAAAGAAGAAGAAGGAAGAGAGAAGAGAGGGAGAGCTCGTGGAGAAAGAAGGAGGAAGCTAGGGTTTTGGATTTTTGAAGGTTCCAAGCTTGTTTTCTTGTGGATTCATGAAGGAAAAGAGGGAAGGAGAAGAGATTTTACTCCAAGCCAAGAGGAATTTCGAAAATGGGAAGAGAAAGAGGTAAGAGATGATTTTAATGTTTGAGTTTTCTTGAGTTTTTAGTTGATTTATCCTAAGATGGTTATGGGTTTGTTATGTATGAGGTTAATTTAAGTGATTATGCTTTGGGTTATGTTTAATCATAGATGAGAAACTATTTGGAAATTTATGCTAAAGTATATGAGTAGAGATTTTGGGAAGATTATGATGTAGAGGGTTGGAATCTAAATGGGTTTGTGAAATATGATGACTATGATATGGGTTTTGGGATAATTATAAACTTCCTATTGTTAATTTGAAAAGTATGAGGTTTATGATTTTGGGAATTGGTTGATTATGGCTTAGGTGATTTTAAGTTGGAAGAGAGAGAAGTAAAGATCAAATTGAGGAGAGGCTAAGGAGACTTGAGCATTGGACAAGAGTATAGCATGGAATTAAAGGTGGGTAATATGTTTATTTTTCAAATTATAAGTATTTATAAATGTTGGCTTTATAATGATTTGAATCAATTGATTTTATGATTTATGAACTATTGGTTTATAATTTCCAAGTGAATCCGAGTTGTTTGGGACTTGTAAATCTAAATGATTCAATTAACTGCTTTCAAAGTAATTGAAGGATTTTGATGAAATGTGCTTAATATTTATGTTTATTGTTTGAGTTTCAATATGTGAATAGTGGTCATGGATGAAATTGATTGATTGGTTGAGAATATGTTTGCATTGTTATATACATGTATACATATTTGGAAATGTAAGTGTCTTTGAATACTGACGTTACATGAAAAGTTAAGTTTTGAAATATGCCTTTGGGCAACATGAGATTTTCAAGCATGAATACGTGTTACATGGGTTTGGTTAGGTCCTTCATGTGGAGTCGGTCAATAGTCTCGTTTCAAAGCCTTCTCCGGCTGCCCGCTAGTGGCATAGAGTCTCGTTTTGACTCCTTCACGGCTACATTGGACCGCTATGCGGAAAGTGTAATACGTCTGCTCAAGGTCGCAGAACATCTTTGCGGAATGTGCAAGACGTCTATTTTGGACCGACCCAAATCGATTGATGTGTTATATGCTTTACTTTGTTTAGAATGTGCTGCATTTATATGTAATGCATTTTATGTGTACAATGGTTTGAAAGTGTGACAAAATGAGAACTTGGATTTTCAACTACGAGAGTTTTGCAAAACTGTTTGTAAAGATTTATGAAAGTTTTTGATTTGAAAAGTTATTGAGAAGTAAACCCTTCACTGCTTTCGATCAACGAAAAGTAAGGTTTGAAAATACTCTTGCTTATCATTTATTTAATAAACATGTTATCCACGAGCCTCAAAAGCTCACCCCCTTTCATCCCCATCTCTAGGTGTTCGAGCGGAGATTGGATGAAAGACGTCAAGATATCGATAATTGTGCATGTGCTTGTAAATTGTGTATTTTGCTATTGGCATTGAGGTATGGCTTGAAATGTCATTAGAATATTAAAACATTTGGGTCATAATGTATTTTGGTTTATGATATTGTATAAGACTTTTGAGTTATGGAATTGGAAATGTATTGGTTTTGGATTGTGTATATTGGATTTGTATATAAAGTGAATTGATTTATGAATGTATTTGGGATATATTTATATATATGGATATGGAAGAATGTCTTGGAGGATGTGATATGTGTTTGAATGTGAAAATGTGAATGAATATGAAAATGACTTGAAGTGGTTTAGAATCTAGGATTTGCGTTCTTGTTGAGATCCCGGACGGAGGGTCCGTAGATCATGATGGATGTGTGATTGTTGATGGTTATAGTAGTGAGTTTACTATTTGCAGGTTTGGGTTTTGTTCTTGCATGCAGCCGTTATGTTTGCCGGATTTTATATGATAGTATATGGATGTCCGCTTTAACGGACAGCTACGGAATCATCTTAGGAAAACGTGATTTTGACCAGTTTTGAAGCTGAATCTCGCTTCGAGACCTCTAATACGAGTTGTAGATATTGAAGTTATCTTTCAAATGGCGTGAGAATGAAGGCATTCGGAGATTTGTAGAGAAAGTTATGGTGTTTGCGCCAAAAGAGTTTCAAATGGATTTAGAGTTTAAGCATGGGTCAATGTTTTGATCATAACTCACTCATCCGACCTCGGATTGAGGCGATTCTTGAAGTATTGAATTCCTAACACATGTGTCTTTCTCCCCATGAAAATTTGTATCAATTGGAGTTGAACTGAAAGAGTTTGATTGAATCATATGATAATCAGAATGTTTTGTCTCATTCTAAGATTGCTATTTTCCTTCCTCATCCGACCTTGTCAAATAATTTGCTTATATCTTTTCCGTCCGACATCCGAATGACTTGGTTCTCGAAGCGTTGGATTCCTAAGATACTAAATTTCATATTAATGGAAAATTATGAGTTTTAGGGATTTATTTGGGCAAGAGTTTTTGAATCAAAGTGAGACAGGAAAGTTTATGAACATAGTTCAGTATTTTGCAAATTTTGGGATCTGTAGAGATCCGATTGAAGTGATGTTTAAGGCATAATAAAGTTAAGACATGGGGCTACAATTGCTATGAAGGAACCAAATTTTATTTTAGCCTTTAAAGATGTCTATTTGTGGAAGGAAGTGAATTGCTAGAAAATGTGTTAGCAAATGATATGTCCGACATGTTTAGGCTATAACTTTTGATGTAGTGCTCCGAATTGAATGATTCTTGAGGCTTTATGAAATTAAGACATAGAGGAACAATTATCTAGAAGGAAGTTTTAGCAAATTCCTTCATTTAGATGTGAGAACAATTGTCCAAAAGTGAGCATAACTTGAAGAAATATTGGGGCATTTCGGAAGTCAACTTAAAGAGTAAAGTTTAAAGACAATTGAGGAGGGGCAGAAGGGTCTTTTACCCTCTAAATAAATGGCTTGGCATATAAAAAGAGGAGCATGATCGTGGGAAGAGAGAAGAGGCTCGAAAATTCTAGAAAAAGAAGAAGAAAGAAGAAGAAGGAAGAGAGAAGAGAGGGAGAGCTCATGGAGAAAGAAGGAGGAAGCTAGGGTTTTGGATTTTTGAAGGTTCCAAGCTTGTTTTCTTGTGGATTCATGAAGGAAAAGAGGGAAGGAGAAGAGATTTTATTCCAAGCCAAGAGGAATTTCGAAAATGGGAAGAGAAAGAGGTAAGGGATGATTTTAATGTTTGAGTTTTCTTGAGTTTTTAGTTGATTTATCCTAAGATGGTTATGGGTTTGTTATGTATGAGGTTAATTTAAGTGATTATGCTTTGGGTTATGTTTAATCATAGATGAGAAACTATTTAGAAATTTATGCTAAAGTATATGAGTAGAGATTTTGGGAAGATTATGATGTAGAGGGGTTGGAATCTAAATGGGTTTGTGAAATATGATGACTATGATATGGGTTTTGGGATAATTATAAACTTCCTATTGTTAATTTGAAAAGTATGAGGTTTATGATTTTGGGAATTGGTTGATTATGGCTTAGGTGATTTTAAGTTGGATGAGAGAGAAGTAAAGATCAAATTGAGGAGAGGCTAAGGAGACTTGAGCATTGGACGAGAGTATAGCATGGAATTAAAGGTGGGTAATATGTTTATTTTCAAATTATAAGTATTTATAAATGTTGGCTTTATAATGATTTGAATCAATTGATTTTATGATTTATGAACTATTGGTTTATAATTTCCAAGTGAATCGAGTTGTTTGGGACTTGTAAGCGAAATGATTCAATTAATCATTTCAAAGTAATTGAAGGATTTTGATGAAATGTGCTTAATATTTATGTTTATTGTTTGAGTTTCAATATGTGAATAGTGGTCATGGATGAAATTGATTGATTGGTTGAGAATATGTTTGCATTGTTATATACATGTATACATATTTGGAAATGTAAGTGTGCTGAATACGACGTTACATGAAAAGTTAAGTTTTCGAAATATGCCTTTGGGCAACATGAGATTTTCAAGCATGAATACGTGTTACATGGGTTTGGTTAGGTCCTTCATGTGGAGTCAGTGCAATAGTCTCGTTTCAAAGCCTTCTCCCGGCTGCCCGCTAGTGGCATAGGAGCTCCGTTTTCGACTCCTTCACGGCTACATTGACCGCTTATGCGGAAAAGTGTAGTACGTCTCATTCACGGTTTGCCTGAGAACCGCTTTCTGGAATGTGCGAGACGTCTGTTTTTGGACCGACCCAAACCGATTGATGTGTTATATGCTTTACTTTGTTTAGAATGTGCTGCATTTATATGTAATGCATTTCATGTGTACAATGGTTTGAAAGTGTGACAAAATGAGAACTTGGATTTTCAACTACGAGAGTTTTGCAAAACTGTTTGTAAAGATTTATGAAAGTTTTTGATTTGAAAAGTTATTGAGAAGTAAACCTTCACTGTTTTCGATCAACGAAAAGTAAGGTTTGAAAATACTCTTGCTTATCATTTATTTAATAAACATGTTATCCACGAGCCTCCGAGCTCACCCCCTTTCATCCCCATCTCTAGGTGTTCGAGCGGGAGATTGGATGAAAGACGTCAAGATATCAGTAATTGTGCATGTGCTTGTAAATTGTGTATTTTGCTATTGGCATTGAGGTATGGCTTGAAATGCCATTAGAATATTAAACATTTGGGTCATAATGTATTTTGGTTTATGATATTGTATAAGACTTTTGAGTTATGGAATTGGAAATGTATTGGTTTTGGATTGTGTATATTGGATTTGTATATAAAGTGAATTGATTTATGAATGTATTTGGGATATATTTATATATATGGATATGGAAGAATGTCTTTGGAGGATGTGATATGTGTTTGAATGTGAAAATGTGAATGAATATAAAATGACTTGAAATGGTTTAGAATCTAGGATTTGCGTTATTGTTGAGATCCCGGACGGAGGTCCGGTAGATCATGATGGATGTGTGATTGTTGATGGTTATAGTAGTGAGTTTACTATTTGCGGGTTTGGGTTTTGTTCTTGTCTTTGCCGTTATCTTGCGGATTTTATATGATAGTATATGGATGTCCGTTTAACGGACAGCTACGGGTTATCTTAGGAAAAACGTGATTTTGACCAGTTTTGAAGCTGAATCTCGCTTCGAGACCTCTAATACGAGTTGTAGATATTGAAGTTATCTTTCAAATGGCATGAGAACGAAGGCATTCGGAGATTTGTAGAAAGTTATGGTGTTTGCGCCAAAAGAGTTTCAAATGGATTTAGAGTTTAAGCATGGGTCAATGTTTTGATCATAACTCACTCATCCGACCTCGGATTGAGGCGATTCTTGAAGCATTGAATTCCTAACACATGTGTCTTTCTCCCCATGAAAATTTGTATCAATTGGAGTTGAACTGAAAGATTTTGATTGAATCATATGATAATCAGAATGTTTTGTCTCATTCTAAGATTGCTATTTTCCTTCCTCATCCGACCTTGTCAAATAATTTGCTTATATCTTTTCCGTCCGACATCCGAATGACTTGGTTCTCGAAGCGTTGGATTCTTAAGATACTAAATTTCATATTAATGGAAAATTATGAGTTTTAGGGATTTATTTGGGCAAGAGTTTTTGAATCAAAGTGAGACAGGAAAGTTTATGAACATAGTTCAGTATTTTGCAAATTTTGGGATCTGTAAAGATCCGATTGAAGTGATGTTTAAGGCATAATAAAGTTAAGACATGGGGCTACAATTGCTATGAAGGAACCAAATTTTATTTTAGCCTTTAAAGATGTCTATTTGTGGAAGGAAGTGAATTGCTAGAAAATGTGTTAGCAAATGATATGTCCGAAATGTTTAGGCTATAACTTTTGATGTAGTGCTCCGAATTGAATGATTCTTGAGGCTTTATGAAATTAAGACATAGAGGAACAATTATCTAGAAGGAAGTTTTAGCAAATTCCTTCATTTAGATGTGAGAACAATTGTCCAAAAGTGAGCATAACTTGAAGAAATATTCAGGGGCATTTCTGGAAGTCAACTTAAAGAGTAAAGTTTAAAGGCAATTGAGGAAGGGCAGAAGGGTCTTTTACCCTCTAAATAAATGGCTTGTCATATAAAAAGAGGAGCATGATCGTGGGAAGAGAGAAGAGGCTCGAAAATTCTAGAAAAAGAAGAAGAAAGAAGAAGAAGGAAGAGAGAGAGAGGAGAGCTCGTGGAGAAAGAAGGAGGAAGCTAGGGTTTTGGATTTTTGAAGGTTCCAAGCTTGTTTTCTTGTGGATTCATGAAGGAAAAGAGGGAAGGAGAAGAGATTTTACTCCAAGCCAAGAGGAATTTCGAAAATGGGAAGAGAAAGAGGTAAGAGATGATTTTAATGTTTGAGTTTTCTTGAGTTTTTAGTTGATTTATCCTAAGATGGTTATGGGTTTGTTATGTATGAGGTTAATTTAAGTGATTATGCTTTGGGTTATGTTTAATCATAGATGAGAAACTATTTGGAAATTTATGCTAAAGTATATGAGTAGAGATTTTGGGAAGATTATGATGTAGAGGTTGGAATCTAAATGGGTTTGTGAAATATGATGACTATGATATGGGTTTTGGGATAATTATAAACTTCCTATTGTTAATTTGAAAAGTATGAGGTTTATGATTTTGGGAATTGGTTGATTATGGCTTAGGTGATTTTAAGTTGGAAGAGAGAGAGAAGTAAAGATCAAATTGAGGAGAGGCTAAGGAGACTTGAGCATTGGACAAGAGTATAGCATGGAATTAAAGGTGGGTAATATGTTTATTTTTCAAATTATAAGTATTTATAAATGTTGGCTTTATAATGATTTGAATCAATTGATTTTATGATTTATGAACTATTGGTTTATAATTTCCAAGTGAATCCAGAGTTGTTTGGGACTTGTAAATCTAAATGATTCAATTAACTGTTTTCAAAGTAATTGAAGGATTTTGATGAAATGTGCTTAATATTTATGTTTATTGTTTGAGTTTCAATATGTGAATAGTGGTCATGGATGAAATTGATTGATTGGTTGAGAATATGTTTGCATTGTTATATACATGTATACATATTTGGAAATGTAAGTGTGCTGAATACGACGTTACATGAAAAGTTAAGTTTTCGAAATATGCCTTTGGGCAACATGAGATTTTCAAGCATGAATACGTGTTACATGGGTTTGGTTAGGTCCTTCATGTGGAGTCAGTGCAATAGTCTCGTTTCAAAGCCTTCTCCCTACGCCCGCTAGTGGCATAGGAGCTCGCTTTCGGACTCCTTCACGGCTACATTGGACCGCTATGCTGAAAGTGTAGTACGTCTGCTCAAGGTCGCATGAATCGCTTATGGAATGTGCAAGACGTCTATTTTGGACCGACCCAAATCGATTGATGTGTTATATGCTTTACTTTGTTTAGAATGTCTGCATTTATATGTAATGCATTTTATGTGTACAATGGTTTGAAAGTGTGACAAAATGAGAACTTGGATTTTCAACTACGAGAGTTTTGCAAAACTGTTTGTAAAGATTTATGAAAGTTTTTGATTTGAAAAGTTATTGAGAAGTAAACCCTTCACTGTTTTCGATCAACGAAAAGTAAGGTTTGAAAATACTCTTGCTTATCATTTATTTAATAAACATGTTATCCACGAGCCTCCGAGCTCACCCCCTTTCATCCCCATCTCTAGGTGTTCGAGCGGGAGATTGGATGAAAGACGTCAAGATATCAGTAATTGTGCATGTGCTTGTAAATTGTGTATTTTGCTATTGGCATTGAGGTATGGCTTGAAATGCCATTAGAATATTGTAAACATTTGGGTCATAATGTATTTTGGTTTATGATATTGTATAAGACTTTTGAGTTATGGAATTGGAAATGTATTGGTTTTGGATTGTGTATATTGGATTTGTATATAAAGTGAATTGATTTATGAATGTATTTGGGATATATTTATATATATGGATATGGAAGAATGTACTGGAGGATGTGATATGTGTTTGAATGTGAAAAATGTGAATGAATATGAAAATGACTTGAAGTGGTTTAGAATCTAGGATTTGCGTTACTGTTGAGATCCCGGACGGAGGGTCCGGTAGATCATGATGGATGTGTGATTGTTGATGGTTATAGTAGTGAGTTTACTATTTGCAGGTTTGGGTTTTGTTCTTGTGCAGCCGTTATGCTGCCGGATTTTATATGATAGTATATGGATGTCCGTTTAACGGACAGCTACGGGTCATCTTAGGAAAAACGTGATTTTGACCAGTTTTGAAGCTGAATCTCGCTTCGAGACCTCTAATACGAGTTGTAGATATTGAAGTTATCTTTCAAATGGCGTGAGAATGAAGGCATTCGGAGATTTGTAGAGAAAGTTATGGTGTTTGCGCCAAAAGAGTTTCAAATGGATTTAGAGTTTAAGCATGGGTCAATGTTTTGATCATAACTCACTCATCCGACCTCGGATTGAGGCGATTCTTGAAGTATTGAATTCCTAACACATGTGTCTTTCTCCCCATGAAAATTTGTATCAATTGGAGTTGAACTGAAAGAGTTTGATTGAATCATATGATAATCAGAATGTTTTGTCTCATTCTAAGATTGCTATTTTCCTTCCTCATCCGACCTTGTCAAATAATTTGCTTATATCTTTCCGTCCGACATCCGAATGACTTGGTTCTCGGCGTTGGATTCCTAAGATACTAAATTTCATATTAATGGAAAATTATAAGTTTTAGGGATTTATTTGGGCAAGAGTTTTGAATCAAAGTGAGACAGAAAGTTTATGAACATAGTTCAAGATTTTGCAAATTTTGGGATCTGTAGAGATCCGATTGAAGTGATGTTTAAGGCATAATAAAGTTAAGACATGGGGCTACAATTGCTATGAAGGAACCAAATTTTATTTTAGCCTTTAAAGATGTCTATTTGTGGAAGGAAGTGAATTGCTAGAAAATGTGTTAGCAAATGATATGTCCGAAATGTTTAGGCTATAACTTTTGATGTAGTGCTCAATTGAATGATTCTTGAGGCTTTATGAAATTAAGACATAGAGGAACAATTATCTAGAAGGAAGTTTTAGCAAATTCCTTCATTTAGATGTGAGAACAATTGTCCAAAAGTGAGCATAACTTGAAGAAATATTCAGGGCATTTCGAAGTCAACTTAAAGAGTAAAGTTTAAAGGCAATTGAGGAAGGGCAGAAGGGTCTTTTACCCTCTAAATAAATGGCTTGTCATATAAAAAGAGGAGCATGATCGTGGGAAGAGAGAAGAGGCTCAAAATTCTAGAAAAGAAGAAGAAAGAAGAAGAAGGAAGAGAGAAGAGAGGAGAGCTCGTGGAGAAAGAAGGAGGAAGCTAGGGTTTTGGATTTTGAAGGTTCCAAGCTTGTTTTCTTGTGGATTCATGAAGGAAAAGAGGAAGGAGAAGAGATTTTACTCCAAGCCAAGAGGAATTTCGAAAATGGGAAGAGAAAGAGGTAAGAGATGATTTTAATGTTTGAGTTTTCTTGAGTTTTAGTTGATTTATCCTAAGATGGTTATGGGTTTGTTATGTATGAGGTTAATTTAAGTGATTATGCTTTGGGTTATGTTTAATCATAGATGAGAAACTATTTGGAAATTTATGCTAAAGTATATGAGTAGAGATTTTGGGAAGATTATGATGTAGAGGGGTTGGAATCTAAATGGGTTTGTGAAATATGATGACTATGATATGGGTTTTGGGATAATTATAAACTTCCTATTGTTAATTTGAAAAGTATGAGGTTTATGATTTTGGGAATTGGTTGATTATGGCTTAGGTGATTTTAAGTTGGAAGAGAGAGAGAAGTAAAGATCAAATTGAGGAGAGGCTAAGGAGACTTGAGCATTGGACAAGAGTATAGCATGGAATTAAAGGTGGGTAATATGTTTATTTTTCAAATTATAAGTATTTATAAATGTTGGCTTTATAATGATTTGAATCAATTGATTTTATGATTTATGAACTATTGGTTTATAATTTCCAAGTGAATCCAGAGTTGTTTGGGACTTGTAAACGAAATGATTCAATTAACTGTTTTCAAAGTAATTGAAGGATTTTGATGAAATGTGCTTAATATTTATGTTTATTGTTTGAGTTTCAATATGTGAATAGTGGTCATGGATGAAATTGATTGATTGGTTGAGAATATGTTTGCATTGTTATATACATGTATACATATTTGGAAATGTAAGTGTGCTGAATACGACGTTACATGAAAAGTTAAGTTTTCGAAATATGCCTTTGGGCAACATGAGATTTTCAAGCATGAATACGTGTTACATGGGTTTGGTTAGGTCCTTCATGTGGAGTCAGTGCAATAGTCTCGTTTCAAAGCCTTCTCCCGGCTGCCCGCTAGTGGCATAGGAGCTCCGTTTTCGGACTCCCTTCACGGCTACATTGGACCGCTATGCGGAAAGTGTAGTACGTCTGTTCACTGTTTACAGAATCGCTTATGGAATGTGCAGTACGTCCTATTTTTGGACCGACCCAAATCGATTAATGTGTTATATGCTTTACTTTGTTTAGAATGTGCTGCATTTATATGTAATGCATTTTATGTGTACAATGGTTTGAAAGTGTGACAAAATGAGAACTTGGATTTTCAACTACGAGAGTTTTGCAAAACTGTTTGTAAAGATTTATGAAAGTTTTTGATTTGAAAAGTTATTGAGAAGTAAACCCTTCACTGTTTTCGATCAACGAAAAGTAAGGTTTGAAAATACTCTTGCTTATCATTTATTTAATAAACATGTTATCCACGAGCCTCCGAGCTCACCCCCCCTTTCATCCCCATCTCTAGGTGTTCGAGCGGGAGATTGGATGAAAGACGTCAAGATATCAGTAATTGTGCATGTGCTTGTAAATTGTGTATTTTGCTATTGGCATTGAGGTATGGCTTGAAATGCCATTAGAATATTATAAACATTTGGGTCATAATGTATTTTGGTTTATGATATTGTATAAGACTTTTGAGTTATGGAATTGGAAATGTATTGGTTTTGGATTGTGTATATTGGATTTGTATATAAAGTGAATTGATTTATGAATGTATTTGGGATATATTTATATATATGGATATGGAAGAATGTCTTGGAGGATGTGATATGTGTTTGAATGTGAAAATGTGAATGAATATGAAAATGACTTGAAGTGGTTTAGAATCTAGGATTTGCGTTCTCGTTGAGATCCCGGACGGAGGGTCCGTAGATCATGATGGATGTGTGATTGTTGATGGTTATAGTAGTGAGTTTACTATTTGCAGGTTTGGGTTTTGTTCTTGTGCAGCCGTTATGTCACGGATTTTATATGATAGTATATGGATGTCCGTTTAACGGACAGCCACGGGTCATCTTAGGAAAACGTGATTTTGACCAGTTTTGAAGCTGAATCTCGCTTGAGACCTCTAATACGAGTTGTATATATTGAAGTTATCTTTCAAATGGCGTGAGAATGAAGGCATTCGGAGATTTGTAGAGAAAGTTATGGTGTTTGCGCCAAAAGAGTTTCAAATGGATTTAGAGTTTAAGCATGGGTCAATGTTTTGATCATAACTCACTCATCCGACCTCGGATTGAGACGATTCTTGAAGCATTGAATTCCTAACACATGTGTCTTTCTCCCCATGAAAATTTGTATCAATTGGAGTTGAACTGAAAGAGTTTGATTGAATCATATGATAATCAGAATGTTTTGTCTCATTCTAAGATTGCTATTTTCCTTCCTCATCTGACCTTGTCAAATAATTTGCTTATATCTTTTCCGTCCGACATCCGAATGACTTGGTTCTCGAAGCGTTGGATTCCTAAGATACTAAATTTCATATTAATGGAAAATTATGAGTTTTAGGGATTTATTTGGGCAAGAGTTTTTGAATCAAAGTGAGACAGGAAAGTTTATGAACATAGTTCAGTATTTTACGAATTTTGGGATCTGTAGAGATCCGATTGAAGTGATGTTTGAGGCATAATAAAGTTAAGACATGGGGCTACAATTGCTATGAAGGAACCAAATTTTATTTTAGCCTTTAAAGATGTCTATTTGTGGAAGGAAGTGAATTGCTAGAAAATGTGTTAGCAAATGATATGTCCGACATGTTTAGGCTATAACTTTTGATGTAGTGCTCCGAATTGAATGATTCTTGAGGCTTTATGAAATTAAGACATAGAGGAACAATTATCTAGAAGGAAGTTTTAGCAAATTCCTTCATTTAGATGTGAGAACAATTGTCCAAAAGTGAGCATAACTTGAAGAAATATTCAGGGGCATTTCTGGAAGTCAACTTAAAGAGTAAAGTTTAAAGGCAATTGAGGAGGGGCAGAAGGGTCTTTTACCCTCTAAATAAATGGCTTGGCATATAAAAAGAGGAGCATGATCGTTGGAAGAGAGAAGAGGCTCGAAAATTCTAGAAAAAGAAGAAGAAAGAAGAAGAAGGAAGAGAGAAGAGAGGGAGAGCTCGTGGAGAAAGAAGGAGGAAGCTAGGGTTTTGGATTTTTGAAGGTTCCAAGCTTGTTTTCTTGTGGATTCATGAAGGAAAAGAGGGAAGGAGAAGAGATTTTACTCCAAGCCAAGAGGAATTTCGAAAATGGGAAGAGAAAGAGGTAAGAGATGATTTTAATGTTTGAGTTTTCTTGAGTTTTTAGTTGATTTATCCTAAGATGGTTATGGGTTTGTTATGTATGAGGTTAATTTAAGTGATTATGCTTTGGGTTATGTTTAATCATAGATGAGAAACTATTTGGAAATTTATGCTAAAGTATATGAGTAGAGATTTTGGGAAGAATATGATGTAGAGGGGTTGGAATCTAAATGGGTTTGTGAAATATGATGACTATGATATGGGTTTTGGGATAATTATAAACTTCCTATTGTTAATTTGAAAAGTATGAGGTTTATGATTTTGGGAATTGGTTGATTATGGCTTAGGTGATTTTAAGTTGGAAGAGAGAGAAGTAAAGATCAAATTGATGAGAGGCTAAGGAGACTTGAGCATTGGACAAGAGTATAGCATGGAATTAAAGGTGGGTAATATGTTTATTTTTCAAATTATAAGTATTTATAAATGTTGGCTTTATAATGATTTGAATCAATTGATTTTATGATTTATGAACTATTGGTTTATAATTTCCAAGTGAATCCGAGTTGTTTGGGACTTGTAAACTAAATGATTCAATTAACTGCTTTCAAAGTAATTGAAGGATTTTGATGAAATGTGCTTAATATTTATGTTTATTGTTTGAGTTTCAATATGTGAATAGTGGTCATGGATGAAATTGATTGATTGGTTGAGAATATGTTTGCATTGTTATATACATGTATACATATTTGGAAATGTAAGTGTCTTTGAATCTGACGTTACATGAAAAGTTAAGTTTTGAAATATGCCTTTGGGCAACATGAGATTTTCAAGCATGAATACGTGTTACATGGGTTTGGTTAGGTCCTTCATGTGGAGTCAGTGCAATAGTCTCGTTTCAAAGCCTTCTCCCGGCTGCCCGCTAGTGGCATAGGAGCTCCGCTTTGGACTCCTTCACGGCTACATCGACCGCTATGCGAGAAAGTGTAGTACGTCTGCTCACTTGGCTGCATGAAATCGCTTATGGGAATGTGCAAGACGTCTGTTTTGGACCGACCCAAACCGATTGATGTGTTATATGCTTTACTTTGTTTAGAATGTGCTGCATTTATATGTAATGCATTTCATGTGTACAATGGTTTGAAAGTGTGACAAAATGAGAACTTGGATTTTCAACTACGAGAGTTTTGCAAAACTGTTTGTAAAGATTTATGAAAGTTTTTGATTTGAAAAGTTATTGAGAAGTAAACCTTCATGCTTTCGATCAACGAAAAGTAAGGTTTGAAAATACTCTTGCTTATCATTTATTTAATAAACATGTTATCCACGAGCCTCGAAGCTCACCCCCTTTCATCCCCATCTCTAGGTGTTCGAGCGGGAGATTGGATGAAAGACGTCAAGATATCAGTAATTGTGCATGTGCTTGTAAATTGTGTATTTTGCTATTGGCATTGAGGTATGGCTTGAAATGCCATTAGAATATTGTAAACATTTGGGTCATAATGTATTTTGGTTTATGATATTGTATAAGACTTTTGAGTTATGGAATTGGAAATGTATTGGTTTTGGATTGTGTATATTGGATTTGTATATAAAGTGAATTGATTTATGAATGTATTTGGGATATATTTATATATATGGATATGGAAGAATGTACTGGAGGATGTGATATGTGTTTGAATGTGAAAAATGTGAATGGATATGAAAATGACTTGAAGTGGTTTAGAATCTAGGATTTGTGTTACTGTTGAGATCCCGGACGGAGGGTCCGGTAGATCATGATGGATGTGTGATTGCTGATGGTTATAGTAGTGAGTTTACTATTTGCAGGTTTGGGTTTTGTTCTTGTGCAGCCGTTATGCTGCCGGATTTTATATGATAGTATATGGATTTTATGAGATTGTGTAAGAATTTAGGGGTTTATGGACATGAGTATGAGATAGTTATAGTAAGAAATAAGCATATGATGAATAAGAGGATTCAAGTGATTTAAGATAAGTATGAGGTGAAGGATAAGTTTACAAAGAGGAAAATGATTTGTTTGTCAGTGATATCTTATGTTTAATACGATGGACTAAATGATGAAAGGAATGAACAAAAAGAGAAAAACAAAATTTTATACCTATTTTGGATGGATTAGTACAAGCTATCCAACGCGTCAAGCTTTCTATTTTCACGCTTCGGATGTCGGGATTTGAACTTTCAGTGTCAATTGATCTATTTGATTCCCATTGGTATTTGATATTCGATTTCAGTTGAATTTCGATCCTATTAGCTTCTCATTTGTTTCGTTTCACTTGTATATTCCGATTCATGTGATTGTGTCCCATTTGTATTCGATCTGATCCTTTATTTTTCGTTCCGTTTCGGATTCTTTTAAGACTGATCATATGCAGTACAATCGAATTCTATTCAAGAGTGCTCATGATCAAGTGGTTTATCAGCGTTAGTGTATTAAGTGGTTAAGAAGTTGGGTCTCGGAATCGGGATCCAACAGTTATGGTATCAGAGCCCAGTAATATGGTCTTACTGGGGCATATGTGTATGAGTGACTTTCATGAGCGGTTGATAAGAGTTTGTAAGGCTAAGATTGATTTTGTGAAAGTATAATATTGATGTAAATAGATTTGCATGAATTATTTGAAGGACCTATGTGATTGTTATTATGATTGAGTTTAGGATTTTTGATACTGGAAGCGAAGATTTAAAATTACCATGATGAAATTTGAGGATGTGACTTCGAATATACGGGTGATGTAAATATGAATTCTCAAAGATGAGCTTGATGATAGGAATACATGTATAGAAGTTAAAAAGATTGAGATTGAATTAGATCATTGGCTTATGTGAAGAAATAGTGTTTGATATGATAGTGATGATCCAATCTCATGGTGAAGTGAAAATTTGCGAGTAAGATAAGAATATGTGTGATGAGAATTTGAGTGATTTTAGGTTTGTGGAGATGAAAATGAGATTAGCATTTGATGATGAATTAGGTTGTTGCTCTTGGGGTAATGAGTTGAGATCATTTGTATTTGAATGTGTTAATGAATGAGAGTAGAATTCATGATGAATTGGAATAAATGGATATTTGTTTATCCTGTTGTGAATGGAAAATATAAACATTTGAAGATAGAGATATGTGTATTAGTGAAGGGTCCATTAAGAATCGGACCATTAATTTGTTTCTATAGGTTGAGGAACATTGAAGTGAAAAACATTATGAATAAGTGTGGTGAGGCTTTGATTATGTGAATAACTAGGATTATTTGGGAGACATGAGTTAAGAGAATGTATTACTTGTGTTTGCTTTAGTATGAATTTCGAGGACGAAATTCTTTTAAGAGGGGGAGAAATGTTGGACCCCGAACCTTGAAGCGAAAATCTAGAAATAATAAATGAGATCAAATGAGTGTTTTGTGTGTAAATTATGTTATAGATGATTATGATATTATAATGTGATTTTATGCATGGTTGATGAGTGAAAAAAAACCTTAAGCACGAATCATGGTTATGTTATATAGTGAGATATTAGAAAAGGCAAGAGAGGATCTTGGTGAATGACAAGATATGATTTAAATGTAAGCAATCTTTTGGATTGAGGTTGAGTATTGGATTGATTTTCAATGTCAAAATTAATTGGTTGAATGAGATTAAAATAGAAGAAATGAAGTTGGCAAGAATGATAAGTTTTGCATGTGGATAGGAATGTGTATGTTGATTTAAGGAAATTAGGAATAATTGACATATAATTGGCCAAGGTTGCCTTCTTTGAAGTTGTAGCTTGCTCTTTATCTTTCCAAGGAGATCAATTATGCATGTTTTCGAGATCGAGTTAAGAATTATAGTTGATACAAGTTAAGATGTTATATAAAGATTTATGTTTTGTGACAGCTTTGATGAATGTTTGACATTTTGAGGTTTTGATGAACCAATTTAGTTGAAATTTGAGGATTTCATGAATTAAAATTGTTGCTTGAATTGTTATGAAGTGTTTAGGCCTATGAATGAGTAAATATGTGGAGATTATAAGTGTTTATGAAGTTAGTTTTGATGGAAGAAACATTGGAAGAAGGTTGAAGAAGTTTTGGAAAATCGCATGTCCGTTAAACGGACATGGAAGTCCGTTTAACGGACAGCTACGGGTCAAAAGGACCCCTTGCTATGTGTATGTCTGTTAGACGGACACGGATGTCCGTTAAACGGATTTTCTCGGACGAATTGGCACACTTTTGGCCGTATGTGTCCGTTAAACGGACATGCATGTCCGTTTAACTGACAGCTACGGGTCACCTAAGGAAAAACGTAATTTTGACTAGTTTTGAAGCCGAATCTCGCTTCGAGACCTCTAATACGAGTTGTAGATCTTGAAGTTATCTTTCAAATGGAGCTAGAACGAAGGAATTCGGAGATTTGTAGAGAAAGTTATGGCATTTGCGCCAAAAGAGTTTCAAATGGATTTAGAGTTTAAGCATGGGTCAATGTTTTGATCATAACTCACTCATCCGACCTCGGATTGAGGCGATTCTTGAAGCATTGAATTTCTAACACATGTGTCTTTCTCACCATAAAAATTTGTATCAATTGGAGTTGAACTGAAAGAGTTTGATTGAATCATATGATAATCAGAATGTTTTGTCTCATTCTAAGCTTGCTATTTTCCTTCCTCATCCGACCTTGTCAAATAATTTGCTTATATCTTTTCCGTCCGACATCCGAATGACTTGGTTCTCGAAGCGTTGGATTCCTAAGATACTAAATTTCATATTAATGGAAAATTATGAGTTTTAGGGATTTATTTGGGCA
The DNA here is from genome assembly GCA_029891385.1 of Erythroxylum novogranatense. Lineage (NCBI taxonomy): Eukaryota > Viridiplantae > Streptophyta > Magnoliopsida > Malpighiales > Erythroxylaceae > Erythroxylum > Erythroxylum novogranatense. The sequence continues at coordinate 94,902,296 of CM057233.1, forward strand.
AGAGTTTTTGAATCAAAGTGAGACAGGAAAGTTTATGAACATAGTTCAGTATTTTGCGAATTTTGAGATCTGTAGAGATCCGATTGAAGCGATGTTTGAGGCATAATAAAGTTAAGACATGGGGATAAAATTGCTATTAAGGAACCAAATTTTATTTTAGCCTTTAAAGATGTCTATTTGTGGAAGGAAGTGAATTGCTAGAAAATGTGTTAGCAAATGATATGTCCGACATGTTTAGGCTATAACTTTTGATGTAGTGCTCCGAATTGAATGATTCTTGAGGCTTTATGAAATTAAGACATAGAGGAATAATTATCTAGAAGGAAGGTTTAGCAAATTCCTTCATTTAGATGTGAGAACAATTGTCCAAAAGTGAGCATAACTTGAAGAAATATTCAGGGGCATTTCTGGAAGTCAACTTAAAGAGTAAAGTTTAAAGGCAATTGAGGAGGGCAGAAGGGTCTTTACCCTCTAAATAAATGGCTTGGCATATAAAAGAGGAGCATGGTCGTGGGAAGAGAGAAGAGGCTCGAAAATTCTAGAAAAAGAAGAAAGAAGAAGAAGGAAGAGAGAGAGAGGGAGAGCTCGTGGAGAAAGAAGGAGGAAGCTAGGGTTTTGGATTTTGAAGGTTCCAAGCTTGTTTTCTTGTGGATTCATGAAGGAAAAGAGGAAGGAGAAGAGATTTTACTCCAAGCCAAGAGGAATTTCGAAAATGGGAAGAGAAAGAGGTAAGAGATGATTTTAATGTTTGAGTTTTCTTGAGTTTTAGTTGATTTATCCTAAGATGGTTATGGGTTTGTTATGTATGAGGTTAATTTAAGTGATTATGCTTTGGGTTATGTTTAATCATAGATGAGAAACTATTTGGAAATTTATGCTAAAGTATATGAGTAGAGATTTTGGGAAGATTATGATGTAGAGGGGTTGGAATCTAAATGGGTTTGTGAGATATGATGACTATGATATGGGTTTTGGGATAATTATAAACTTCCTATTGTTAATTTGAAAAGTATGAGGTTTATGATTTTGGGAATTGGTTGATTATGGCTTAGGTGATTTTAAGTTGGAAGAGAGAGAGAAGTAAAGATCAAATTGAGGAGAGGCTAAGGAGACTTGAGCATTGGACAAGAGTATAGCATGGAATTAAAGGTGGGTAATATGTTTATTTTTCAAATTATAAGTATTTATAAATGTTGGCTTTATAATGATTTGAATCAATTGATTTTATGATTTATGAACTATTGGTTTATAATTTCCAAGTGAATCCAGAGTTGTTTGGGACTTGTAAACGAAATGATTCAATTAACTGTTTTCAAAGTAATTGAAGGATTTTGATGAAATGTGCTTAATATTTATGTTTATTGTTTGAGTTTCAATATGTGAATAGTGGTCATGGATGAAATTGATTGATTGGTTGAGAATATGTTTGCATTGTTATATACATGTATACATATTTGGAAATGTAAGTGTGCTGAATACGACGTTACATGAAAAGTTAAGTTTTCGAAATATGCCTTTGGGCAACATGAGATTTTCAAGCATGAATACGTGTTACATGGGTTTGGTTAGGTCCTTCATGTGGAGTCAGTGCATTAGTCTCGTTTCAAAGCCTTCTCCCCGCTTCGCGCTAGTGGCATAAGAGCTCGCTTTGGACTCCTTCACGGCTACATTGGACCGCTATGCGGAAAAAGTGTAATACGTCCCTTCTCACTTGCCGCATGAAACACTTTGCATGAATGTGCGATACGTCTGCTTTTGGACCGACCCAAACCGATTGATGTGTTATATGCTTTACTTTGTTTAGAATGTGCTGCATTTATATGTAATGCATTTCATGTGTACAATGGTTTGAAAGTGTGACAAAATGAGAACTTGGATTTTCAACTACGAGAGTTTTGCAAAACTGTTTGTAAGATTTATGAAAGTTTTGATTTGAAAAGTTATTGAGAAGTAAACCCTTCACTGTTTTCGATCAACGAAAAGTAAGGTTTGAAAATACTCTTGCTTATCATTTGTTTAATAAACATGTTATCCACGAGCCTCCGAGCTCATCCCCTTTCATCCCCATCTCCGTGTGTTCGAGCGGAGATTGGATGAAAGACGTCAAGATATCAGTAATTGTGCATGTGCTTGTAAATTGTGTATTTTGCTATTGGCATTGAGGTATGGCTTGAAATGCCATTAGAATATTGTAAACATTTGGGTCATAATGTATTTTGGTTTATGATATTTTATAAGACTTTTGAGTTATGGAATTGGAAATGTATTGGTTTTGGATTGTGTATATTGGATTTGTATATAAAGTGAATTGATTTATGAATGTATTTGGGATATATTTATATATATGGATATGGAAGAATGTCTTGAAGGATGTGATATGTGTTTGAATGTGAAAAATGTGAATGGATATGAAAATGACTTGAAGTGGTTTAGAATCTAGGATTTGCGTTCTCTTTGAGATCCCGTCTGGAGGGTCCGGTAGATCATGATGGATGTGTGATTCTTGATAGTTATAGTAGTGAGTTTACTATTTGCGAGTTTGGGTTTTGTTCTTGTGCAGCCGTTATCTTTGCGGATTTTATATGATAGTATATGGATTTTATGAGATTGTGTAAGAATTTAGGGGTTTATGGACATGAGTATGAGATAGTTATAGTAAGAAATAAGCATATGATGAATAAGAGGATTCAAGTGATTTAAGATAAGTATGAGGTGAAGGATAAGTTTCCAAAGAGGAAAATGATTTGTTTGTCAGTGATATCTTATGTTTAATACGATGGACTAAATGATGAAATGAATGAACAAAAAGAGAAAAACAAAATTTTATACCTATTTCGGATGGATTAGTACAAGCTATCCAACGCGTCAAGCTTTCTATTTTCACGCTTCGAATGTCGGGATTTGAACTTTCAGTGTCAATTGATCTATTTGATTCCCATTAGTATTTGATATTCGATTTCAGTTGAATTTCGATCCTATTAGCTTCGCATTTGTTTCGTTTCACTTGTATATTCCGATTCATGTGATTGTGTCCCATTTGTATTCGATCTGATCCTTTATTTTCGTTCCGTTTGATTCTTTTAAGACCGATCATATGCAGATAATCAATTCTATTCAAGAGTGCTCATGATCAAGTGGTTTATCAGCGTTAGTGTATTAAGTGGTTAAGAAGTTGGGTCTCGAAATCGGGATCCAACAGTTATGGTATCAGAGCCCAGTAATATGGTCTTACTGGGGCATATGTGTATGAGTGACTTTCATGAGCGGTTGATAAGAGTTTGTAAGGCTAAGATTGATTTTGTAAGGCTAGCACAATATGAAGAAAACCATAGAGGAAAGATTGAAGAATCCTTACCTATGGAGGAAATCGAAATCACCGTGGAGAAGAGGAAGAAGAAAAACGTTAATGCCTTAGGTAACTTTCCCAAATCTCAAACCTAGGCTATATATATAGACCTAAGTCTTCAAATCAGTCCAAATTTCAGTCTCTAAATTTCAATGGCTCACATTTTAATTCCCTAACAATATAACCCTAATATTTCCTTTGCCATTGGACAATTATTTGATCTTATCTGATCGATCGATGCATCACTCCAAAACTTCCGGTCCGGCATTTTCTCCCAAATTTCCGAAAATTTTCTATAAACCACTAAGATTTACCACCACTCAAATCAATATTAAATCACCAATTGAACCTAATAACTCTAATTTCCCAATTAACCCCCAATCCAGTCAGTCCGGTCAGTTCATGCTCACAATCAAATCCCGGAAATCATGAATGCAAGTACCTATGGATAAATGCATATGCAATAAACCTGTTCCTCTATAACTAGAGGCCAGTAACATGCTCAGTCAATGAATGCAGTGAAATCCAATCAGTTCAACCCAATGACCAAAATACCCTTGCTAACAGTAACGGGATGTTACAAGCAGGATCCCGAGGAGCAAGCTTAAAGGCATTTACTCCAAGAGTTTTCTTTTGGTTTTGTAATTGAAATGATTTTTGTAAAACAATGCTTTAGTTGCATTTTGAGAATGATATTTTACTTTGAAGTTTCATGTAATTGGACTTAAAATGCTCACTAAAGCATTGTATGAAATATGACATGATTTGATGGAGATGGAATGAATGAATTATGATTCAAAAGTGAATTTTAAACCCTAATGTATAACGCTTGATTGTATGACCTTTGATCTTTTGAGATGATGCATGAGATGGCATGAATATCATATAGGTAGGTAAATGTTATGAGGTTGGGATTGATGGTCATGCATGTGTAATGAAGGTGAGAATGAGGCTTGTGTGAGGTTGATTGTGCAAAGTCTTGTAGATGTGTTAAATTGGTTAGACAATAGAAGTTGGAAGTTGAGAGTTATGATGGTTGAAAGTTAGCAGGATGCATAAGTCTTGTTTATGAGGATAGCTTTGATGGTTGCGTAGGAATCTAGGGTTTGATGGACAAATCAATCAAGAATTGATAGAATGATAAAATAAGTTGGATGTTTGGAGTTGTTATGATGTATTTAGTAGTAGAGTAAGTGAATCTTGCAAGATTACAAGTGTATTTGGTGTTAGGAATAAGTTAGAAAGCATGGGTGAGGGTTTAAGAGGCTGTGGGAAAAATCTCATTATTCTGGTCGTTTCTTCCTCGCGGGCGCGAGATCCATAACTCGCGGGCGCAAACATAGAAAATCAGAAGAGCCTCAACTTTCTGTTCGTTTCTTCCTCGCGGGCGCGAGATCCATACCTCGCGGGCGCGAACATAGAAAATCAGAAGAGCCTCAACTTTCTGTTTGTCTCTTTCTCGCGGGCACGAGAGAAGTAAATCGCGGGCGCGACCCAGTTAGAGTGCGAATTTCATTTTTAGGCCTCTAATATGAGTTGTAGATCAGGATGTGTACATATCGATTGGTATAAAGATGACATCAATCCGACATCTGTAGCAAGAGTTATGGCGTTTTTACCAAAGTATGTCAAATATACATCGGGATATGAATATAAAGGATTGTTTTGATCATAACTTCCTCATCAGACCTCCAAATGAAGTGATTTTTGAACCATGGATTCATGAGACATGTAGGTACCTACCCATAAGAATCTGTTTCATTTGGAGTTAAATTGAAAGAGTTGGTATGAACTCAAGTAAAGGGTCAGTCGAGAGAGCGTGATCGAGAGATGATCACATGTTGGTATTTTGTCGATATCTTGAGTTATAGAACTCCGATTGAATCGATCCTTGTCTTAAATTAAACAAGAGTCATAAGGCTATGATTTACAAGAGAAACCTACTTTGAAATTAGGGTTAAATGAAATAAACCCTACAAGGCAAGATGATCAAGTTTCATATTTAACGGTTCAAAAGTTGGACTCCGGTATCGGGATCCAACACAAGTCACCAATGGAATGTTAAATTAACTTCAGCTTTACTTTAGTATAGCTTCAAACAAGCTAAATCATATCAAACTTTGTTTCTCAAGACTGGAATTGAGTGTTTCATGGAACCTGGTGATGATATAGAAGCAATTCACAACATCAAACAATACTTACATGATGCATTTACAATTAAAGATCTGGGAGAACTAAAAATTTTCCTTGGACTTAAAGTGGCAAGAACAACACAAGGAATAAATATTTGTTAGAAGAAGTTCACATTGGACTTGCTCAAAGACACTTAGTTTCTAGAATCAAAACCAATGCCAACATCAATTTTACCAAAGACGGAACTTTCAAAGGATGCAGGAGAGAAATTAGAGGATGTTACACAATTCAGAAAGTTAATTAGTAAGCTCTAATATCTGACTACAACTAGACCAGACATCACATTTGTTATACAGCAGTTAGCACGATTTCTTGATTCTCCTACATCATATTATTTGGTTGCTGCTCACAAAGTGTTAAGGTATCTAAAAGGAACTATAGGATAGGTCTTTTCTTCTCTTTTGAGAGTGAAGTCAAGCTCGAAGCCTTCTCATATTCGGATTGGGAAACTTGTCTAGACACCAAGAGATCCATTACAGGATATTGTGTGTTTCTTAGTTATTCCTTAATTTTTTGGAAAATCAAAAAACAAAGCACAGTCAACGGTAGCTCTTCAGAAGCATAATACAGAACACTAGCAACTACAACACGTGAACTACAATGGCTACATTATTTACTCACTAAACTTTAGATGCCTGATTGAGCCCAAGTTTAATATATAATTGGCTACACTTTCATGGTTATTAATGCACTTTTTGACTCTTAATTCATGATTTTTGCGTTTAAATTAGTCTCTTACGGTGAGCTTATGTTTTATGTAATTTGCTAGTAAAATTGTACAAACTGACATTAATTGCATTATAATTTTTTTAAGAACAATTGATACTGCAAATTGTTATTTTATATTGTAGGAGAAAAAGAGTCAAAAAGGATCAGAAGAGTCAACACGGCATAAAGTCCTTAAGGCACGGCGCATCAACACAGATCGTACGTCGTGACGAGAATTAATTCATACGTCTCAGCGAGCAAGCCAGAGCACACATCGCGACGAGAATTAATTCATACGTCGCGACGTGCAGATGGGTATTCGGACTTTAAATGGAAAAATCACTCACTGTACTGACCCGGCCCGTGAACCATCCTTTAAATATTGCTAAATTAGGTTAGAACGGGTATCTTCTGGGGGGTCGACATTCGGCAGAGAGAATAGAGACGAGTGAAGAGAGAACAAAGAAGAACGATGAGAGATTCTCGATCTCACCATCCAGGGTTCTCTTCGGGGTTCCCTGGGTGAAACCTTTGTATAGGCTTTCTTTTCATTTTCACCGCCGACTCCATCATGGATAGCTTGGATTCGTCACGAGTTGTGAAGGTTCCGGTTAAAATGCGTGGTTAGGCATTTGTTTTCTCCTCAAGATGCAAAGATGGTGGAGTTCACCAAGGGGAGTAGCTTAATCTGTAGTTTAGCTATGATTTATAAATGCCTAGGTCTAGGGTTTGTAATTTGTACTGAAGCTACTTGATTATAGCTAAATGTTTGACATTTAATGTGTTGTTTGAATTGGTAGTTTACATTGTTACATTTAACTACATTGTTATGAACAGCCGAGTTGGGGTTTATTGCTTTGTAGTTAGATTAGTTTAATTAGATTTTAATTAAGCGTTGAACAATGTAATGTGTTATAGATTTGTTTATGTAGAATTATGTGCTTAAATATATGAAGTCTCATATATGTCAACTTGTGATCTTGTTGATTCTCTTCTATCTGCCTAGTTGTGTTTGATATAGAGTTGATGCTAGATTTTATTTGACCCATCGCATTGGCAAGTCCACCGCACACACTAAGATGCTTTTAACAAGGTTTTAAGCAACGGAGTTCATTGATTAAAGCCTTGGACTTAAAGAATTCTTTAAGGTTCTGAGGCTCAAGAGCACTCAATGGGATCTTGAGAAATGGAGTCGAGAGTGACAGGAGTCCATTAATCAAGATCCTGGACTTAAAGATAGTTCTTTGAGGTTTATCATTCAAACTTAGTGATTTCTAATCCCACCGCACAAACTAAGATGAGCTTAACGGGATCTTGAGCAATGAAGTTCATTGATCAAGATCCTGGACTTAAAAAGTTCTTTAAGGTTCTGAGGCTCAAGAGCACTCAATGGGGTCTTGAGAAATAGAGTCGAGAGTGACAGGAGTCCATTAATTAAGACCCTGGACGTAAAGTGAGTTCTTTAACTTTTACTATTCACACTTAGTTTTGAACTGTGATAGCCAAAGCTCGTTTTCAAGAGGATTTTATCACTTGTTTTAGTATTTTCTTTTTCTATTTTCAAAAATCTAAAAATACTTTTTACATGCTTTTTAGTGTAGTTAATGTTTTCAAACAAAACCCCCTTTTTCTTATTGATTTCACTTGCATTTTATGACATATAGGCTAGCTTAGGTCCATTTCATTAGGTTCCGATTAAGTGAGACGACCCGAGGTTGCATCCTATACTGCAATCTTGGAATTTATTATTTTTGACCGGTTTCCAAGGATCGATCTTAAGGTCGAATCGACAAAGTCGCGATCAATGCCTCCTACAGTTCTAACACCACTCTTTTGCGACAACCAGTCTACGGTATACTTGGCATAAATTCCAGGTTTTCACGAATGCACAAAACATATTGACATTAACTGTCATGTGGTTCGAGAAAAACTACAAAATGGTGTTATTGTGCTACTTCTTGTTTCTTCCAAAAATCAGTTAGCATATTGCTTCACTAACGGACTTTTCTTAACTGCTTTTTAGGATTCTTTTAGCAAACTGGGAGTACATAATATATACTCACTAGTTTGAGGGGTTATTAGAATTATATAAACACAAAGTTGACAGTTAAGTTCGTTAGTTATAAGTTAGTTATAGTTAGTTATATTCATTATTTATTCTTAAGACATTTTGAATAAATACTCTTATTTTGTTAAGACAAAATAGACTTTTATCTTTCTTCAATTCAGTTTTCTATAATTAATCAAGATCATGTCAGGATTTATGAAGTATCATACCTGCAGTGGCAATTAATAAGTTTCTCATGTTAACTTTTAAAGATAGAGAAGAGAAATACTTCCTTTGATTGTATTAAAAAAATGATATGATCTAATCTCAGACCCATTTGAATGTAGCAGATAATAGCAGAGCCTAAAAATTGATGTGTATTCGAATCATAGGAGTGAGTAATCGACTCCAATTTATTTATTATCTATGTTACACCAAATGTATACTAGCTGTTTAATGCCTCCAATTCTTATTGTTTTGATTCAGGACCTCAGGAGATATTTATTTCTATTGTTATTCTTCTTCCTGCAATAGCGATTAGTATTTATCCAGATTTTGTGCTATCATTATTCGTTGACAAGGTCGAATTACCCCCCCCCCCCCTTCGATCGTATTTCACCAAAGATGAAAGAAAAGATAGGGAATCTTTCTTTTTAGAGCTATCACCCCACTAAAAAAAAATTCTTGTGATAGGCCCTTTTCCTGGTCAGAAATATAGTGAAATCACCTTTCCTATTCTTTCTCTCGATCCCAAGAATACGAAAGATGCTCACTTCTTAAAATATCCCACATACGTTGGCGGAATCTTATTCAATGTTTGTTCAATTACTCTTTTACCTGCAAATGCAATGTAGGCGTTGGGTTTAGCAATAATAATATCCCCCAACATACCAAAACTAGCTGTCACCCCACCCATCGTAGGATTAATACAATTTTTTTCTTTTTTTCTACAAGCGAAATGCCTAGAAAAAATCGTAGTTAGGAAGGTTATAGTAGCAAAAGCCGATGAAATTTTTGTTTTATACATTGGAAGAATCCTTTTTGTTATTATAGAAAGGGTGAAAAGAATAACTAAGAATTCTCTCAAATAGAAATAAAGAACGAAATAACTAGAAAGATTATTAAAATCCCTCTCGTGTCTAAAAGGATCATCTAAAAAGCTCATTATTTTGAATGCATTAAGATAGCAAAAAGGGAGGGTTAGGATAATCCTATTGATTGCAGCTTTCTCCAGACTTCCAGGAAAAGCATGAAAAAAAGGCTCGAATGGTATGATCCCTCCGTCGCCCCGGAATGAAAGGGACGATCTCGTAGTTCTTGGTATGTGAAAATACGTTGTTAGGTGCTCCATTTTATTTTCCCATTGAGGCCGAACCTAAACCCTAATTGCGACAGGAATGTCGTTTAGTTAACCTATGCCTGTTTAAACTACCTCAGTTAATCTTGTCTATCTTTGATAAGAATCAATACGATCTTTATAAGGTTCGTCCTCCGAATGAAATTCGATGGGATCCAAGGATACCATGTTTTCATCCATAGGATCCTAAGTTCTTGACTTATAGGCAGTGGCTTGGTTAAGGGAACCCACTGGAGCCATAGCGAAAGCGAGTCTTCATAGGGCAATTGTCACTGCTTATGGAACTAAAAAATTTTCATTTAACTAAAATAGATATCATAAATAGACTATTTATAACTCAATCAAAATGCAATTATTTTCAAGAACAAAATATTTGCTATGCTTAATCTTTTTAGTTTTATTTGTATCTGTCTTAGTTCGGAGAAGGAAGAGATAAGAGGGCCCCGTGGAGAATGTGGTCAGAAATCCATAATAGAGTCTGACCACAATGACCGAATTGATTATCTTCATGTATAAGGATACTAGATTACCTAATATAAAAGGTTCCAAAATCATCACAAACCTCCCTTTTTCTATTGGAATTTCTGGATTATGCAACAAATACCACTCTTTTTTGTTTTGGATCTTCCAAAACATCCCGTAGGAGACCCGGACCCATTTTTCTGAGTCTCCAAATTATTCCAATAATTACATATCCAATTTGACCTATGGACCATCCGCCATTATTTTGAATTTCCCATTTATTGACTTACCAATCTATTACAATTTCTGATAGGGAGTCCTTTCTTATTTTGCTCAACAATGTTTAGTTGTACGTGTATATATGTATACACAGAAATTCAAGCACTTTCAATTTTGGTTCCAAAACTCAAAGTTAGGCGTTTCATCACATAGAACATATCATATATCCAACCATCCATGCACAGCACTCAGTTATTCATCATGTTCATAAATCAAATGCAATGCACAACAAATGGCTCAAGGGTTCTATAGAAACGAAATGGAGAAACTGAAATTTGTATCATGAACAAAATTAGTCCATTTTTTTGAGCTCATATGCCATAAGTGGGCAACCGGGAGAAGACTCTTGTCAACATACACGTGACAAACGAAATGGTTCCACTCTTGCCCAAACAAAAGCACATATTCATACACAATTCATTTTATCATATGCTCATCCTTTCATGCTTTTTCTTCTTTTCGTTTATACAAAATGTTATAACCTCTTTCAAGGTATAATATAATCACAAATCATCATGCATTATCAAATCTTCACAACAATTCAAAAATCAAAAAATTTGCACATACACACACATAGGCAAAAATTTGCCCAATCATATAATAACTATAAATATATTATCCACTTATTTGCTTGAAATTTCCTAAGTTTCAAATTTGCCTTTACCCTTAATCTTGGATAGGTTTACTTGATTCCCTTCAAATAAACTAATTTCTATTCAAACAATATTCTAATGTACATTCATAAACATCCATAATCACAAAAATAAACACACCTAAAAAATAGAACTTAAATTTAACATGCCCATAGTTCATCTAACTAGCAAAACCAATCTTAATTCAAAAACCACAAAAATCAAATGGGTTTCTTCTTTCTCACATTATTTTCCAACACAAAACCCTATTCTCCCTCTCTCTAATCCCTTTCTCATCAAAGCAAGAAGAAAGATGGAGATTGTTACCTCTAACGAGCTTGATTTCTCTTCTTTCCACGTTTTCTCCTTTTTTCTCTAACCTCCCCCACGATTTTTCTTCTTCTTCTTTCTTCTTCCATGTTTTTTTCTCTCTTCTTTCTTTCTTTTCTATGTTTTATCTTCTCTCTTTCTGTCTTTCATGATTCTTTCTTCTTTCTCACTTATTCAAGACTAAATTTTGGTCTTGTCTTTCAAAATTACCCCTCACTTGTTTGGTTCTCTCAATTTTGCCCTTGTGTCCTTTAGCTCCTTAAGTCCATTTAAATCTAATACCTTAACTATATACTAATTTCATTCTAGCACTCCATTCCAAATTCTAATTTCTACTTAGGCTCTCTAAAATAATGGGCTCAATTATAAAACTAATGAAAAAAATAAATCAATAATAATTAAAAAATTCGAGGCCCAACAGAAGAGGCCTTAAAATTTGCCAAATTAGCTCTGCAATATAATTTGATAAGGTTTCAACTAAAAGAACATTATTAGTATATAAAATTCAATGATGAAATTCATCAACAGATGTTGCCATAGAAATCACTATCAAGATAGGAGATAGAACATACCTATAAGATTATTAGTCAAAAATGAATGATTCGATTTAGAAATAATGCTAGGAACTAGTTTTTTAACAAGTCAAAACTTATAAAATAACTCAATATGGAATACAATTATCCTATAACAATAATATAATATATATTCCTAGATAATGTGTAACATCTCGTTATCCCATGTTAAGGGTTATAACCCTAGAAAAGTATACATGAGAGATTATTGAGAAGTTATAAAGTATATTTCATACTTATGCATAACATAACATACACACACATGTGAATATTAGTTATTACACACATTAAAATAATTGTACATGCATTTATTGATATTTTCTAGGTATAATTGATTTATAAATGTGATTATATTGAGAATAGTAGATTATTTGTATTGAAAATTGATTTGGTAACAATGATTGTTGATTTGGAATTTTGGTAAAATTTAGGAAATTTCTAAAATTTTGAGTATTTTTAGACTAGAAAAAATGTCAAATGACAAGACAATTGATTTATGGTAATAGAAATAAGTGTCAAATGGCAGTTGAAATAATTAGCTAATGGTATTAAGATTTGTTGAGAATATGATATTAAAAATTGGGTGACAACTAGAGTAGTGGAGGTAAATTGACTAGTTAAATAAGAGACCTAAGTGAGACCATAGGAAGTGGACATGTGGCAAGTGACAAGTGTCACTCGCCAAGCCACGCATCCACCCCCTACAACACTCTCTCCCAAGTGAAAGACCATCTTCATTTTTTTTTTATCTTTCACTTTATTCATTTGTTCTCACCTTTTCTTAATTTCTCTTCTTATCTTCTTCATCTATGATATTCATTTCTCACCCTCTCAATGTGCACCTTGTTCTCACCTTTCACTTGCTACTTTCATTTTTTTATCTTCTTCATTGTCACTAAAATACCTAACCTTACAACCTTTGATTGATGATGATCATGTGATATTGGGAAGTTAGGGTTAAAGAGTGATTTGAAGATCTTGAAGCTTAAACAAGTAATTAATAGATTACTCTTTATGATTTGTTGAGTGAGACATGTGTGTTGATAGTTAACAGTTAAATGATTATAAAATGAGGATGCATATTTGTCAAAACGTGAATGAGAAACTTGGGTATGTTCATGTCTTGCTTTTGTATATTTGATGATCAATATTTCATAAGTTATTGTTGAGATGAATTTTGAGATGGAAAGATCATTTTGATGATGTAAAAAGAGTGCAAAAATTTCATGAAAAGATGATATGCTTATGTTCTGTTTTCTTGGTGTATTAACGTGGATCTCTTTGGGTGTTATAGAGGTGAACTAAAATGAGTCTAAAGTTAAAGAAAAGGAGTAGTGTGGTGTTTGAAATGAGGTAAATTAAAATGATAAGCTAGAGATGAAATAAAGGTGTTAATGAAGATGAACATGTGTAGAAAATATGATGAATGTATGTATATGATATGTTCGGTTTTTGATATTATGATCAATCATAGTTTTTGATTTGTGTGTGAATGATTTGAGCAGAAATGGAGGTAGGAATGAAGAAAGGAAACATTAGGTAATGCACGATCGTGTTTATAACCTCAGGGGAGTTGCAAGATCATGATAGAGTGGAGAAATCAAGTAGTGCACTATCGTGCCTCTCACAATCGTGACCGAGATAAATCAACAGGAAGTGCACGATCGTGCATAAGCACCATCGTGATAGGGAAGGTGCAATGCTATTTGATAATTTTCGACACCCTTCACTCTTTTAACCATAACTTCTTATCTAGACCTCCGATTGACTTGAAATTTAAACCACGAACTCCTCACACATTGTCCTTCCTCTCCACCAAATTTCATGGTCATCTGAATTCATTAGGAAAGGATTGATAATGATTTATTAATGATGTTACAATAATCAAGTGTATTAAGCCATGAACCTTAATGCATGATTAAGTGATGAACTTAGACTAAATTTGTTTTATTAAGGTGTAAACCTAAGTTCATATTAGACTTATATGAGTTTTAAAGTATGAATGATCATGAGATAAGAATAAAGGAAATATATCCAGGATTGTCATTGAGCATGTATTGTACATAATCCATATATACATATGTGCATAAATGAGTACTTATATAATTGTGCAAAGTTCTGATGTGTGTAAATGTATGTTGTATTATATAGAAGAGCAATTAGAGTATCAATATCCAGAGGTTGCTAGAACTTCAAGGCAATAGCTATTTAGAGAAAACTGTGAGTAACCTAAGATGGTCTCACTTGAATAATTGTTTATTTTAAATTTTGTATTGAATTGTTATGTGAATGTGATTATGTTAATTCCAGACATTAACTATCCAAGACGTTTGATGAATGAAATACATATTAAAAATGCTCACTGAATGTGAATTTGATGAAATAAGTTATTCTCAACGTATATGTTGAATGATGGCCTAAAGTCTGATGATAAATGTGAATGAGATTATGATAGTGAATATAAATGTGTAACAGTGAGCACAGAATATAAATGTGTAACAGTGAGCACATTTGATTGACTAAATTTCATTATGTGAATGCATGACAACATAAAGGCTATTGTGATTGGAGTAGCCACTGAAAAAGAGCTTAAAACTCAGAATGTGGTAAGATCCTTTGGCTCACTATGTATAATAAGCCCTATATTCTTAACGGATAAAGGACAGTTATTAATGAGTTCGGTATCCACAATAGATACAGGATTGTTATAGGAACTCGGTCACAACAATAATAATTAAAAATGAGTCTCATGTGCATTACATATATAATTGATATGTATATTTTAAATGATCAAAATGAACTGTTTGACTACTCTAAACGTGAAATGTGAAATAAGTGATGAAAGTGATATGTGATGCTATATGATTATTAGTGAAATGATGTGAATTATATGATTACATTAATTGTATGTGTTATATGTTATGAGTGAGCCATCGATGACAGGTAGCTCACTGAGTTCGCAAAACTCATCAAAATTACAACATTGACATTCCAGGTTCGAGAGAGACGATATAACTTTTAAGTCAATTTAGAAGAGAACTAGCACTGATTTTGGATAGAAGATATGGCTCAAAGATATCTTCTCAAAGATCAGTTAGCTGGGACTGAGTAATTTAAATAAATTTTTGTGTAATTCCTCATGCATGTAGCATATTTTATATACAGAGATGTAAACTCTAATTAGTTTTTGATAATGCACTTTTATGGGTGTTGTTGTAAAGCTACAATGTACATATTATTTCAAAAATGAAAATAAGAAATTAGGTTTTTAATTAATGTTTTATTCTTTATGATGCCTTAAAAGTGAACATAACTACTCTAACATGTCATTATTATAAGATATATACTTAAATGTCCACATGATGTTTTAGTATATACTCTATGATAATGGGAGTGTTACATAATGACTAGTCCTATTAGTATTTATAAAGTCAATAATTTGTTGCTTATATAGATAGTGGACCTGGTTCTTGCATATATACAATCGGTTGTTTTCCTTTACAATATCATGAAACTTTAAAAATATAATAGAATCAGATATTTTCAATAATAAGATATTTTTTAACCCCAAATCATTTTAGGATCATTATTAATAAATGTCCACCCTTTTATTTTTATGATAAAAGAATTGATATTCTTTTAGGAAATAATTTTCTTAAGTTATTTCATAAGATATTATTTGATATTATTAAACAACAAATACATTTCAAAACTCATTGTGGTCACTGTATTATCATTAATTGAATAAAACATACTTATGCTTGAGGTACCCCAATCCACTTTAAACCTTGCATAATCCAATGTGGTGTAGGATATAAAGAAAAACCAATGGGGCAACCTTTATTAAAAATATAAAATATTATAGAAAACAAATATCAACAGATAAAAACCATCAAAGATGGACTAGAATTAGTAAAATAAAAATAAAGAAAATTATTATAATAATCCATTACAATTCGGGATAAAATATAGAAGAAGCCAATTTAGAAGTGATAGATAAACAAAAGATTATTAGAGTTCTTGCTACGAGATATAATTTATAAGATTAATATGAATTTAAAAACAACTTCTTGAATTAGAAGATCTCAAGATTATTAGGCCTAGTAAATCCCTATATTCTTCTCCAACTTTTATAGTTAGAAGCTAGGTAGAAATACTTAGAAATAAAACAAGGATGGTAGTAAATTATAAAATTAAACAATAATATAGTATTTGGTGGATATTTCTTACCTTATAAAGGAAATTTAATAAACTTAATAAGAGGAAAACAAAATTTCTTTAAATTTGATTGCAAGATTTGATTTTGGAAAATAAAAAGAATAAAGATAACATTCCATATACTACTTTCTCTACTCTATAAGGTCATTATGAAAGGTTAGTCATGTCCTTTGGTTTAAAAAATGCCCCACAAATATTTCAAAAAAATCGATAATATCTTAAAATATCATAATGTCATACATTGTTATGTGGATGATATTCTAGTAGCCAGTAATAAAATTGCTCAACATATGATACATCTTCATACATTTGTAGATTTATGTGAACAACATCGTTTGACTCTTTATGAGAAAAAGGCTAACATATGTCAAACTGAAATAGAATTTCTTAGAATGGAAATAAACGGTAGGGTTTAAATTTCAACCTCATATTTTCGAAAAAAAATTCGCAATTCTCAGATAAGTTATAAGATAAAAAAACAAGTTCAAAGTTTTTAGGCGTATTAAATTATGCTTATGATTTATTCAAAATCTAGTTGAAATAAGAAAACCCTTTCAAATGCTTGTAATTTTTTTTTTGAATTTTCACTTTATGTGATTGAACAAGTAAAGAAAATTAAGATTCTATATACTATGTTATCAAAACTTTATTTACCATTGAATGATGATGATTTAATTCTTAAAATTGACACTTCTGATCGTGTATGGAGTGGAGTATTGAAAAAGATAGATTATGATGCTTCTAACATTAAAATAAACGAGTCACTTTGCAGGTATACGTCAGGAACCTTTATAGACACTCAACAACGATGTCATATAAACGAAAAATAATTATTGACGTTAGTAAAAAGTTGTCAAAATTTTTATTGTTTTGTATTACCTAAAAGGTTTTATTAAGAATCGATAATAGTCAAGTTAAATCTTTTATTTGGAGTAATTTACCTTTTAAACCTAAATATAAAAGATATATAAAATGACAGATTTAATTAGCATAATATACCTTTGATATTGAAATTATTAAATCTAATAATTATAATGTTCTAGCAGAATTTCTATTAAGAGATGGTCAACTTTAGAGAAGAGATATTTGAGTTATTGGACCAAATGTCTGAAGATATTGATACCTACTAGGCACAAATCAGAGACTAATTAGATATTGCAAATTTTAACTTGATACTACAAGAAGTTGTTAAGTTACTTCTTTCATTTTGCCTTATATAGCAAGCTAAGATAAATCAATATAGTTATTATGAACAAAAACTTTATAACCTAATTAACAAGGCTAAATTAGAAGATACATGTTTTATAGGCGTTTCTGCTATAATAAAAGAGTCTATTAGTCAACAAATTCAACCAAAAGAAGTTACTCCTAATAGTATCTCTTTACGACTTGATACTATTGGCAAATCAAGGATTGAAAAAAATGTCATGATCAATAATAACCCAAAAGGTCATCCTTCTATTCAAGCACACTATGAGATGATAAGAGGTTTATGCTCGCAAAAAAAAGATACATGTTGCATTGATTTTTCTGGGATATACCCTAGACTAAACTTTTTACAAGGTACTCATCCTTAAATTATTCAAAATTGGTATGATTTTGGAATGATAAATTCTATATACTTGACTAACCCAGAGTTTCCTAAGATATCATTACTTCCCGAAAGGATCCAAGAAGGGATTAAGGATTGTTAGCTAAATAATCCTACTAGAACTCCTAAAGATACCTTAGCAATGAAGACATTAACTGCTAGTCCAGATTTCTATGAGGAACAATATGAGGCCTATGATTATATTACTTTGGGAAAGGCATAACATTTTCCTATTATAGTTGTTACTAAATTACAAAAGGAGTTTTCTAAATAAAGTGAAAATGATATTCATTACAGAAGAGATATTGGAATGAGGATTGTCACTTTTGGAATGGAGGCAACATTTAAAAAGGGATTTCAAACTTATGCCAAAAAAAGCAATTTTTCCTCACTAATGATAGCCCTAGCTAAAATGACACTATTAACTACTGAAAATTTTGTGAAAAAGATTAAATCATATCTGAAAGCATACAAAAAATATTTGTCCTTCTTGTACAAATGAATATAAGACAACTAAAGAAAAAGATAAAGTCGAACCATTTGACGTTTCTACATATAATGATTGACTCTTAAAAAGAAAAAGATAAGATGGAAATCTCTCCAGCCACTAAGATGAAAGAGAATCCCAAGCAAGAAGATAAGAGGGAATCTCTTCAACCACTTAGAAAAAATCTATAACACATCTTTTGGCAAACAGTGAACAGTGAACAGAAGACTCTCTGAAGTGTGAACAGTGACTACCTCAGTGCACAGTTTCTTTGTGCACAAAGTATTGCACCATGAGCTCCCATCCGGGCCCTCCCTCGACTGCCTCCGATGGTCCTACCGCAAAAAAAGTCCGCACTAGAGGGCGAGAAGAAGATCCTCCCCCTCCCCCTACAGCACCAGATATCACACACACACCCCCCAGCTACAGCGTCGTGATAACCGGATTGAAGGATTCTGGACTGGGAAGTCAGCACTTAGATTGGCCGGAGGAGGATCCCATTGAAACATCTGAATGTGATATCGCCATTGTCCAAGGCACATACGGACTGGGCATCGAACTATCCACCACATTCAAAAGCCAATTGGATAAGGCTTGGACTATCGAGATAATTATCAAATTGCTAGGCCGGAGAATTAGCTTTACGATGCTTAAATCTAAGTTGCTTACCCTCTAGTGACCTTCTGGACCTATGAAGATTATTGATCTGGATCACGACTTCTACCTTGTCAATTTCCGGGAAGAGGTTGACTATATCAAGACACTTACTCAGGGCCCATGGATCATCTTCGGCTTCACCCTGTCCGTCCAACCATGGTACCCAGAATTTCGTCCCTCCACTGACAAAATCACCCATGTCGTGGCATGGGTATGATTTCCTGAATTATCAGTGGCTCGTTATCACCCTTCGATCCTCACCGCACTTGGAAACCTAGTAGGCAGAACAGTTAAGATAGATAGCCACACACAGCAAACTTATGGGGACGTTTTGCTAGGGTGGCGGTGGATGTCGATTTGAGCTCCCCCCTTCGTTTTGTGGTGGAGTTGGATGGTGAAGCCATCAAAGTGGCTTACGAGGGTCTCCCCCAAATATGTCTCGGTTGCGGAATGGTTGGACATGCCACCACGAATTGCCCCCAACGCCCGACAGTGAATCCCACTGAAGTCCCCTCCACTGGTGAGCCAGAATCTGACCCTTCCACAACCTTCCACGTCAACGCCAGAGCCTCTTCGAGCACCACCCAACCTCCGGCAGTCTATGGCGACTGGATGCAAGTTCAACACTGCACCAGGAGACCTCCCACCGCGACCTCAAGCCATCGCTCCGATTGCTCCACGCGCTCCACCCTCGTCGGCCTGCACGGTTCGCGGTATGCTGCTTTATCAGATTCAGCCCCGCCTATCGTCGACCCATCTCCAACGGTCATTGAGACACCATCAATTTTCCCCTCGACATGATAGCCCTCCAGAACGGGCTGGAGCAATCCCTAGTCCCTAATTCATCACAGGAAGGACGTGCGAGACGCAATGTTCAGCTTGCCAAGATGCTTTCGTCTACTTACGCCTCCAAAATGACAGCATCTCGCACCAACCACAGAAACATCGTGGGCCAAACTTCTTCACCCAGGCCCAGGTCCCTCCCTCACCCTCCCATACGTGAGCCCACTAGCCCAGCACCCTTGCCACCCTCTTTGGTCCCTCCCCAACCCACCCAACCCGCAGGCCCAGCCCACTACCTCGCCACACTGCTGTTTCGCTCCCCTCCCATGCCGACGTCCTTATCCAAGACCCAAATTTCACACTCCCGGCTCCGGAGGATTTGGGCTGCAAGGTCATGGAGGAGGATTCGCCGGATAATGATCTTCAAGCTGCCTCGTCCTCTACTGGACATGACCCCCCCATTACACCTCCTCGACCCCCTGACCCGGAGTTCGCTTTTACTGCTGAGTCGAAACCACTACCCCATCCGACACACCCATGACTAAGCCCATTCAGGGCCTCCCGACAGACTCTTCCTGAGAGATGACGGCACCTGCCGTCCAGCCCCTCCAAGATTAAACCTCCCTCTTTTCCATGTTTATTATGTCGATTCTTATATGGAACTGTCAATGGGCTGGAGGACGCACCTTCAAGCCTATCATCAAGAATTACCTGCGGATACACAAGTCGGGTTTGCTCGTTTTACTCGAACTTGGCATTAGTGGTACCTGATCCATGAAGGTCATTCGTAGTTTGGATTTTGCGCATTCCTACAGGGTTGAAGCCGAGCGATTTTCGGGTGGGATTTGGCTCCTTTGGAAGCCGCATCTCACGGTCCAGGTTATTCTCGCGCACTGACAATTTATTCATACCACTATCGACTGAGATCAATTTTCTTCTGCCTTTACTGCCATCTATGCCAGCCCGACTTACTCTCTTCAACATTATCTATGGCGATATTTGCAACAAATAGCTCAAACACTACTAAAACTTGGCTTCTTGGCGGCGATTTCAACGCCAAACTGGAAGCCACTGATAGACGTGGTGGTTCCCGTCGTCAACCTATCACTAATCGGCATTTTCGAGACTGCGTGCACAATTGTACTCTGCTCGATCTGGGCTTCTTAGGACCTCGGTAAACCTAAAGACAAGGCAATCTGCTTGCACAATTGGATCGGGCTTTCTGCTGCCCTAACTGGCACGCCGCAGTTCACTCCACTACAATTCATCATTTACCTTTTCTGAAGTCAGACCACAGACCACTCCTAGTCACATTCAGCACTCAACCGGACCCTCCCCTAACTCATAGGCCTTTTAGGATCCAATCCGCTTGGCTCACCCACTCGGGATTTGGCCAATTTGTCACCGATCATTGGCAACCTACCACTTCCACCTTGAGTCAGTCAATCAGGTCTTTTTTGGAACACTTACAGACTTGGAACCATCACACTTTTGGCAATATTTTCCACCGCAAGCGGCGACTTATGACGCGCCTCGAGGGCATTCAAAAACACCTCGAAACCTCTCCCTCGGACTCTCTACAGGACCTAGAGGATTACTTACGAACAGAATTAGAACATGTGCTGTGTTAAGAAGAGTTGTATTGGCACCAGTAATCCAGAAGCAAATGGCTTGGGCAAGGCGACCGGAACACCAAATACTATCACACCATCACTCGTCATAAACATCGCCTTGCTAGGATTGTTTCCCTAACTGATGCCTCTGGATCTCTCATCTCCGATAATGTGAATCTCCGACGGCTAGTGCAAAATTTCCTGGAGGACCTTTTCACTGAAGACCGCCTTCCTCATGCTCCTCCCCCTTTATATGGTCACTTCCTCCCTCCCACACCGCTTCGATCAGTTAGCTTGACCCCAGGTCCGAGGAAGTCAAGATTGCTATTCACAGTATGGATCCACACAAAGCCCCGCTATCTTGGCTTCCTGATCTTTTATCGGCCCTAATGGGAACCTCGCCCTCGGTGACTCGCTTCATCCAAAGATAATCTCAATGACAGATGGGACCACGAGCTTAACAAAACCATCATGATTCCCATCCCCAAGATTTCGTCCCCCACTTCTATTACGCACTTTCGGCCTATCGCCCTCTGCTGGGTGCTCTACAAAGCACTCACGAATATCATAGTGAACCGATTTAAACCCTACCTTGCCCACTTGGTAGCTCCCACACAGAGCAGTTTCGTCCCGAAGAGGATGATCACGGATAACATTATCATCACTTAAGAGGTCATCCATACCATGAAAGTCAAATCGGGACCACGCGGGCTTATGACTTTGAAAGTGGACCTAGAAAAAGCTTATGATCGGTTATCCTAGGCATTCATTCAAGATACCCTGGTTGATATCGGTCTCCCTCCTTCGCTGATCGACCTCATCATGCACTGCATCTCCACGGTCTCCATGCAAGTGAACTGGAATGGGGAACTCAGCACCACCTTCCTCCCCTCCAGAGGGATACACCAGGGTGACCCTCTTTCGCCTACATTTTTGTGCTATGTATGGAGTGCCTAGGTCACTCCATCAACCACGCAGTGTCCCAAGGACGATGGCAGCCGATCACACTCAGTAGATCAGGGCCTCCTCTTACTCATCTGTTTTTCGCTGATGATCTCATTCTATTCGCCAAAGCCTTGCTGGATCAAGTTGTAGTCATTCGGGATACCCTTCACACGTTCTGTGCCGCTTCTGGCCAACGGGTCAATCTTGCTAAATCTTGATGCTACTATTCCAGAAATATACCGCATTCGGTTACTTCAGGTTTAAACCGTGCTCTAAACATTACTCAGACCACCGACCTGGGCCGGTATCTTGGGATTCCCCTCCTGCACGAACGAGCTAACAAACACACCTATCAGTACATCCTGGAAAAGGTGCACCAACGCCTATTCGGCTGGTCTACTAACCTATTAACCCTGGCGGGTCGCATCACCTTGACACAAGCTGTCTTCGAGGCTCTTCCTAGTTATACTATGCAGAAAGTCAGGCTTCCCCGTCGTCTCTATTATGAGCTGGAGAAACTGATGCGTCAATTTTTGTGGGGAGCTTCGCCTGGGCACAGCAAGCTCCACCACGTCCCTTGGGAGGAAGTCAGCAAACCGAAAGCACTAGGGGGCTTTGGTATCCGCAGAATCCGCGCCACCAATGACGCTTTTCTAGCCAAATTAAGATGGAGTTTGATTACCAAGCCTACTGCTCTCTAGGTACGTATCCTCTCTGCCAAGTATAACTTTGATGCCACCAACATACCTACCACATTGGGTGGCACAGGTGGCTCAATGATATGGAAAAGCTTAAAAGCGACTTGGCACCTCGTGCTCAAGGGACTACATTGGAGGGTCGGTGACAGCTCCCGCATCTATTTCTGGACCGATCCTTGGATTCCATGACTTGGCCCCCTAGTATCCCAGGCTACCTCCCACATTCCGGATCGCTTCCTTACACTTAGGATCCACCACGTTGTCGATACTGACGGCAACTGGCACTGGGACATTGTTCAGCCTTATCTTCCCCTCTCAATCTGCAAAACCATTGCTGGTTCCTTTCCCCCAAAACCTTACTTGGGCCCGGAAAAATTGATATGGGGTTTTTCTGACACGAGTGACTTTATGGTCGCGTCTGCTTACTCTTTGATCACTGATCCTGACCTGGAACCAGCCGACGCAATCTGGAAGGAAATTTGGCACTGGTCGGGTCCATAACGCATCTTTTCTTTTCTTTAACTGCTGGCACATGATCGCCTTCCTACCAAACACCACCTCGTCCGACGACACATTACCACGGATGGTGCATGTCATCATTGCCATCTTGAAGAATCCTCCCTCCACGTTTTAAGAGATTGCAGCAAGGCCAGTCAGCTGTGGACAACCTACCCTTCTCATCTTCTGCCTCGCGCCTTCCTCACTGTGTCGGTCCAAGAATGGGTTCGGGCCATCCTATTTGGCACCACTTGTTGGTTCCTCTGGTCATGGCGCAATCAGACTTTATTTGATGACTCGTTTAATTGGCCTTCCTCACCTATTTCTTGTATCTTGTCTTATCGCAGTTTGATCTGGCGGTGTAGGTCAAGCGGCAACCAACAGCTTTCGCTCCAACCTCAACATCAACAATGTCTCAGATGGTGCACACCTTCCTCAGGATGGGTGAAACTTAATACAGATGGAACCAGTAAACATTCCTTGTCCTGACCTCCATGGAGGGTCATGCTATGGACTCCACAGTCGATGGCAGGGATTCACACAAAACATCGGATGGTGTTCCCCGCTATCTGCAGATTTTTGGGGGATCTTCACCGACCTCACCCTTGCTTGGAACCTGGGCTATCGCTGGATTGAATTAGAAGTGGACTCCACTACGACGCTACAATTACTTTCATCGGCAGCTACCAGAGCCAAGGCACTCAATCCCATTGTTAAAGGCCTATATGAACTGCTCTCCCGGAACTGAACTGTTACATAACACCACATCTACCAAGAGACCAACAGATGCGCAGATTGGCTCACAAATCACGCCACTCATTTTGGTATTGGAGTTACCTATCTCGAAGCTCCACCCATCGGATGTAATTTTCTCCTTGTAGTTGATAGTTCGGGGCCTCGATCCCCTCTCCCCCTGTTGTAAATTATTTCGGTTTTCCTTTTTATAAAAAAAAAGTTGGTAAAGATGTAATTTTTGTTACCTTTGGAATCAAGGCTTCAAGTCCACCTTTATAGATAAGCTCCTTAGGGCAGTCGTGAGAGCAAACGATCTCTATGTATTTCGTCTTTGTGTCATCTGCGACTATTAAATAAACTCTCTTCTTTCTGCAGATATAATTTACAATTTCCAAATTAAAAACTATACTCTTCTCCTATAAATTTTAGTATATGTCTTAAGGTAGAAAACGAATTAAGGCTATGCTGAACTTTGTCGAAAGAAGCATTAAAAGTGGTTACCTTATTCTGAGGTTAGAGCTAAAATGTTTGTTAAAAGACTCAACGAAAACTCGATAAAACTACAATCTAAACACTAAAGATATAGGTATGGAAGCGTAATAGATCCTTTAATTTGGAATTGTAAAATTGTTATGCATGCAATTTTATTATAACTTATTACTTTCTAGAAATAATTACATCTTTTATGAAGAAATTGTTAATATAATAACTAATAGCAATAAGATAGAAAATGAAGATTTATTTTGAATTTCCTTAATCTTTAGTATCTCGTGACTAAGATATATGTGTTTTGTTACAAAACTATGATTTTGGTCTAAAAATTTGATTGGATTTTGTGGTTTTGCTCAATATGTTTCAAACTTAAGTTTTACCTTCCAAATTATTTCAAAATTTTAGTTTTATTTTGACAAAATTCAATTCAAAACTATTTAAAAATTTTAAACTTTTATTTTTAAATCAAAATTTTTAAACTAAAGCTAGTTCTAGAATGGAAATTTTCGATACCCATATTTTATTTCTGTAGGGAAATATTTCTCCAAAAAAAAAACTATAAATAAATAAATCAATCAAGCAGTAAAATTGACCTGATCGGTTAGAAGTTAGAACTGGAATTGATCTCGCCAGTCTACACCCACTGTTTCGTTACTCCTCTGGCGAAGCACTGGAAGAAAGAACTACTAGAGAGTTGCTTCTCAACGATTACATCTTCTTAGCTTCTGTTTGCGACAAATCCAACGACAGTGGCGTCTTTTCTAACTTTTCTCAAATGATCTCGATAGATACATGATTCCTGTAGAATTGACATTTCGATCCAGTCGCTGATCTTAGGAAAATCTTTCCAGTCTTCTTTTCATCATCACCCTTTTCACTAACACATCAGGTGTTTGGCTAAAGTTCCCTATCAAACGCCCACCTCTTTTTTTCCTTCACCGTAACGTCGGTTGTTGCTATCCCCTGTCGTCGTGACGCCTCCTCCTGCGGTCCCACACGAACGGTGCCAGGAGTTCCTACAGGTTTTTATTTCGCAAAATTTGCTCAATTTTCAATCTATAGGTTTGACAATATTTTAGCCCTAATTTCTCAGTTCAAATAGCAATTTGCAATTAAGGGCATCAGAAATCAACTAGCGAACTGAGATGAGATTAGGTGATTTTGAATGGGCAAAATAAATCTTCCATGAGATCATCTGTACTCTCTCCCTCTACTTACTGACTTAGGCACGCCGCCATGATTCAACTACATCTAAACTGATAGTAGTAGCAGGAGGAGATTATGCTGCGATTGAGAGCATTCAGGCCAACCAACGATAAGATCGTGAAGATTCAATTGCATCCCACGCATCCATGGCTTGTAACAGCCGATGCGTCAGATCGCGTCTCCGTCTGGAATTGGGAACACCGCCAGGTATGTGTATATATATAAAATCAACTTTTAGATATCGTTTATCTTCTCCTCTCTTCACTTTTACATTTCTTCTCATATGTCAGGTCATATACGAGCTAAAAGCCGGTGGCGTAGATGAGAGACGTTTGGTAGGCGCCAAATTGGAAAAACTTGCTGAGGGCGAATCAGGCATTTACGCTACTCTTCAATTTCAATGTTTATAATTGATTTACTCTCTCTTGTCTTTTTCTTTTTTCCTTTCGAGTCCCATGAAAAACCATGCAATTAATATTTTGTATACCGATGTTATTGATACTGAGGAGCCAACTCAAAAATGAAGCTAACGAATCACTCTTGGCAGAACCAAAAGGGAAACCTACTGAGGCGATGCGGGGAGGCAGGTACATAGTACTGATTTTGTTCTCTGGATTTTTAATTGTTTATTTTCTTTTGGTTTTCACGTGTGATTTTGTTTACCGATGCCTCTGCTAAATCAAGATGGTTCTTTTATATGTCAGTGTCAAGCAGGTGAACTTTTATGATGATGATGTACGGTTTTGGCAACTTTGGTGTAAGCGCTCTGCAGCTGCTGAGGCCCCCTCTGCTGTGAGCAATGTAACTTCAGCATTTGCTTCTCCTGCTCCCTCGACCAGAGGGAGACACTTTCTTGTAATTTGTTGTGAAAACAAAGCCATCTTTCTGGACTTGGTCACAATGCGAGGACGTGATGTACCCAAACACGAGCTTGACAATAAATCATTGCTATGGTAATTTCTGCTCACAAAAAATAAGTCCCTTTCTCTTTTCTCGATATGTTATTTCTTTATTAGTTCGCTTTTGTAAATAATTGACTCTTGAAAAGTGGATTATTTTCATTTGATTTCATCAACCTTATACCATTAACTTGACTGTTCATTTCTTATATCTGACTTGCTGGCTATGAACTCCTTAACTATATTTTGTTACTTCTTTTATTGTTATTTGCAGTATGGAGTTTCTATGTAGATCCACTGCAAGTGATGGTCCACTTGTTGCATTTGGTGGATCAGATGGAGTAATTAGAGTTCTTTCCATGATAACGTGGAAGGTTTGCAAACGTTTATGATTTTTTTTCTTTGGTGTGACGGTGCTTATATAGATATATATATTCCATGCAGCTTGCACGTAGATACACTGGAGGTCATAAAGGACCCATTTCTTGTTTGATGACCTTCATGGCTTCGTCTGGTGAGGTAGTTTTTTTGGTTCTAACTGCTCTTATGTTATATTGTAGTTCTTTTTCTTCTAGCGATGTAGTTTTTTCATGGATTCTTCTTCTTCTTCTTCTCTTCCTTCCTTGTTAATTCATTTCATCTTTGCTTGTAGTTGTTTTGAATCTATATTCCTCTTGTAGAAGCTAGTGGAACAAGTTTGCCTGTAATCAATTTTATTTTCAATTAGAATAGAAGTGTTTTGACGTCTCCAGCACCATTTTTGGTTAATTATGTTTAGTTCAAGAAGCTTTATAATGTGCAAAAACACTGATATGGATGCTTTAAAGGCTTGAAAAGTGTGCTTCGACCATAAAAATAATTGCAAATCCGAATGGCTTGACAATTTTGTGATTAGGTGCTCTAGTATCAAGGAATGAGATAGATTGCAATCAATTGATTCTTGAGCTTTTTGTTTAATAAAAGAACTACTTATTTGTATTGAACTTTCTTCACCTTTTTATATGTAGTTGACCATTCAATCTAACCATCAAGCTTTTAGCTGAAAGTTCTTGTCATAGGAGAGGAAACATGAGAGACTGCTTGTTGAGATTATCACTATCACAACGCTAGAACTAATTCCGTGAGCTGCAAATATGTTATTCTTTATGTGTTGCACTTAGGTTTAGGGGTTCATTATGATCTGCCTACCAGTTTAGTATTATTAATGTGCTACCTTCCTTTCTTCTTTCCAACTCCAATTTGTAGCAATTTTGAGATTTTTTGCTATATAACTGATTGGTTGTAAGCATACTCTTCATGTAAATTATTAATTTGTTGGCGATCCTGTTATAGTACAAAGATACAGGCACATGTAAACCATTTCACTTGCACCAACTTTTCCTTGTAATTTAGAAGAACACTCGACTATTTTGATAAATGAACGTGGACTTTTTCATGCCATTATTTGGCTCATATTTGTTTATGTTTGTCATGAATCTGATTGTAGGCACTTCTTGTTTCGGGTGGTAGTGATGGTTTGCTTGTACTTTGGAGTGCAGATCATGGTCAAGACTCTCGAGAGCTTGTACCCAAGCTAAGCTTGAAGGTACAGTGTTTTCTCTTTCCTCCTTTCATTCTTCATGGTTTAAAACACGCCATTTCTTTATATCATATCTAATGCTCCTAATTACTGACAAGTAATGCAATTTTTATATTTTGGATTGGTAAAGATGTTTAAAATGATTTTCGCCTGTCATACAACAGGCACATGATGGTGGGGTTGTGGCTGTTGAACTTTCAAGAGTGATTGGCGGTGCTCCGCAACTTATTACCGTTGGTGCAGATAAGACACTAGCTATATGGGATACAATCTCTTTCAAGGTAGTCTGCTAAGCCTTGCAAAAGTTCTTTAACTGATAATAGTGCTGTGATATACTCTACTTGTCACTTTCAAATATGGGACATATAACTAAAATAATAACTCCTCTGACAATGTGAAAAGCAAACTCAGTTTTAGAGTTTAAGCTGATAGCTCTGAGATTCTTTCTTCCTTTCTTGCACTTATGCATCCGTCTGTCATTTCTCTGCTTCTCACTTGGATTAGCTTATATGTATGTACATTTGTGCAGGAGTTGCGGCGAATCAAGCCTGTTTCCAAACTTGCTTGCCACAGTGTGGCATCATGGTGCCACCCTCGAGCTCCAAACCTGGATATTTTGGCATGTGTGAAGGATTCACATATATGGTATGCATAACCATAGCTGGTTATCAAAATCTGGCATGTGTGTCATAGCACCAATGGTGCATTTATCTCATGTATGCCATATCCTAATCTGCATAAAGGAAATTGACATTAAGGTGCAACTTTTTGCAGGGCGATTGAGCACCCAACTTATTCAGCTCTTACGCGGCCATTATGTGAACTTTCTTCACTTATTCCTCCACAAGTTCTTGCACCAAACAAGAAACTTAGAGTAAGTAATCATAATTTGAGATATTGTCTTCAACTAATAATCCTAATTTAGTCTATATATTTCTTCCTATTGTTATAACTGTTGCTAAGTTATTTGATGGAAATGAATAATATCTGAAGCTGTCAAATTATGTTCACAAGTTACATATTTGTGATCTATGTTGTATCTGAAACTGAATGATTGGCTAATGTAGGTTTATTGTATGGTTGCACATCCTTTACAACCTCACCTTGTTGCAACTGGGACAAATATTGGGATCATTGTTAGTGAATTTGATGCTAGGTCTCTTCCACCTGTAGCCCCTCTACCAGCACCTTCTGGAAATAGGGAGCACTCTGCTGTCTACATAGTTGAAAGAGAACTGAAGTTACTGAATTTCCAATTGACCAATACCTCGAATCCATCTCTTGGAAGTAATGGCTCCTTATCTGAAGCAGGAAAATACAAGGGAGACATGACTGAACCATTACATATCAAGCAGGTTAAGAGGCATATTAGTACCCCTGTGCCACATGATGCATATTCAATTCTTTCCATAAGCAGCTCTGGAAAGTGAGTTACTTTCTATTCTTCTTTAATGCTTGCTTTGTCAACATGGATATAGGTTTTCATTAACTGGTTATTATTTCTCCTATTCAAATGAGAGGCAATTTTCTTGTTTATATTCTCTTTCAAAATGTTGTCTACTCCACAGTGATTTTTCATCTTAGTCATCCTGGTCTAACTTATAATTCATTGACTTGATTGCAGATATCTCGCAATTGTGTGGCCTGATATTCCTTATTTCTCTATATATAAGGTTAGCGATTGGTCTATTGTAGATTCAGGCAGTGCTAGGGCTCTGGCTTGGGATACATGTCGTGATAGGTTTGCCATATTGGAATCTGCATTACTTCCTAGGATTCCGGTAATTCCCAAGGGGGGCTCATCAAAAAAGGCAAAGGGAGCTGCTGCGGTGCAGTCAGCAGTCTTCGCATTCTTCTTCTCTTCGCTACGACAATTTATTCAAGTTCGTATCTTACTGGATGATGGGACTTCAAACATTTTAATGAGGTCTATAGGAGGTCGTACTGAACCGGTATTTATCACTTTCTGGTTTTCCTTTTTTAGTTGTTTTGATCAAACACTTGCTGTCATGTTCGACAGTTTCTGTGTGAAAAATCTACATTTTGTATCATAATATCCACTTTTTCTTTGAAGTGTAATTTAATTGTTATGTTCATATATCGACATTTATTTTCTTTTCTTCTCCTTGTTTAATTGTGTCCAGAGGTGAATTTTACAGCTTATAGCTGGTTGTCCTTTAGTACTATGAGGATTCTAGGGCCTTTGAAATCCCATTGGTCAACTAGTGAGGAAAAACTAAAACCCTTTTTCTTTATTAGTTAAATGGATTTCTATCTTTGTGCTTCTATTTTGTTTTAGGCAAAGTTGATAATCTTGCTTGTTTTTTGGGCTTCGTGAAAAGCTTTTTCTTGACTCAATATTATAATTTACCAGATCATTGGCTTGCATGGAGGCGCATTACTAGGTGTGGCTTATCGAACATCTCGTAGGATTAGCCCTATTGCAGCAACAGCTATTTCAACTATTCAATCCATGCCCCTCTCAGGATTTGGAAGCAGTGGTGCTTCTTCTTTCTCAACATTTGATGATGGATTTTCTTCTCATAGATCTTCCAATGAAGTAGCTTCACAAAACTATCAGTTATACAGGTAACAATTATAGCCATTGTATTTATTGTTGCTTATCTACTTTTAAGATGCTAAAATTGGGTGATTTTTTAATGATATGTGATCGCGTATTCAAAAATTCTATTGAAGGAGAAAGTTAACCTTTTCTAGTTGAAGTATTGCATATCCAACCTTACTCTAGTCCTAGCTGGTAATAGAAAAAATTGCTAAGCCAGTCCTTCTTAAGTCTCAGTGGGGTTACTTTGAGGGATTCTATGTGGTAGTTATTGCTGCATGCTCCTGTTATCTTCCATATTTGTTTTGTAAAGTTTGTTAACGTGACCTTGTGCAACTGACATCCACATCAACAATTTGTTTGAAGGAAAACAACCGCATCCTCCTGTGGATGTCTCCACAAAAATCTCTGAACTCTCAGTATACAGATTGATTAAGATAGAATGTAAAGAGGAAAACTATTTGAGAAAGAAATTAAAGGCATCCCAAGATGCTTGCTGTTGCATCCTTTGGTCAAGATTATTCTAGACACATGTCAAATAACTCAAACTAGACCCAAAAGCTATGACGTAGTAGGAAAATGCTTTAACAATTCAAAAGTTTTCCTAAGGTTGGAGGTCTTATGGGATGGAATGATGGAACAAGAATGTTGTTGATTCTTTTTATATTGTCCAAATTTTGAGTAATCCTAATTATAAAATCTTGAGAAATAGCTAATGACAACAATGATCCATACAAGAGAAGGAAACAAAAAATTTCATCAATTTACCAAGGTAGATGAAGGAGAAATTATCATTATAAGCTAAAATCAATGATTCAATTCTTCCCTCTAAGTTTAAAACTATATACAACAATTTGATAAACACCAATGAGAAAAGTGAAGGAAATAAAAAAAAAGTATGGAGAACAATGGGAGGAAAAGAGAAAATGTATATTGATGGAAATGGATAATACAAAACTGATACTTTTTGGAGATGCTATTCTCTCCTTAAGGATTTAGTGGAGTTGTTGCACAAAGTAACAATTGGTAGAGCCATTTCACGAAGTAACAATCAGTTTCCTCTTCCCCTTTGACATAGATTAGGGATGACAATTGTCTGACCCAAATTGTGTTGTGTTGCCTGAGCTCATCCTACGTGAAGCCTGAATATGTCACGTAACATGATGTTGTTTTAAGTTAAATGATGTTATTTCAAATTTTAAATTAAAAAATAAAGAAACTGTTGAAGACTAGGTTCTAGTAGATTCTAGAAGAACTTTAGCATGTGAGGGTATAGTGGGGAATCTTGTGAGAGTTAGTTACATGACAAGAATAAAAGGGTGTAGAGGGGGAATGCATATTCATTCGGTTATGATTTAGTGATTGGTAATAATATGGAGGTTAGCTAGCCTCGAAGTCTAGCTAAGGAATAATAGTTCCCGATATCCTATTCTTTTCTATTCGTTTACGGTTCTTGTTACATTCTTTGTGTGAGTTTGCGGAAGTGCGGGGCTGGGTGTTTAGAGTTGAATCACCGTTAGAAAGTAGGTCTCTAACAAATTGGTATCGAGCGAGGATGAGATCGGGATGGTATTTACAAGAATAGGCGAAGTTGGATAAGGTGGCGAGGCATCGCATCCATCTATGAAATCTTAAGGAGGACGAAAATAACAGGAAGGCTAAGGAAGTCGTCGGGAAATCGTGAAACTTCGCAAAAAATCCGAAGGTGAGATATCGGTTCAACTGAACCGACACGAGAGAGAGGAGCCATCGAGCGGAAATTCCTCTCATTCTCTGGGAGGATCCGGTTGGTGGATTTTTCTAATGGAGCGAACTTTGAGTGAATGGCGTTTCACCTTAACGGTGGTTGCGGCGACAGAACGGTTTGCATGGAAGGTGAAGCTCTAAGCTGGTATCAATGGAGACAAAATTGGTCGCCAGAGTGGAGTGGTCGACGTTTAAGCGTGCGGTCGTCGAAGATTTGGCGACACAAAGTGGGCAACCCATTAACAGAGTCGTTAAAGACCCATGAGACGAGCGGTGGCGATTATAACCAGAGGTTCGGCGTTGGCACGCCGATGTTGAGGAGGTTTCGGGAGTTGGTGACGACGCGTCGTAAACGCAACGAGGGAGGATAGAAGGGTGGAGGTGTCAGCAGTTCAACCCGAGTCCCGATCCAGATTGATGGAGCTGGCCCGATTGATTTTAAGGTCAAATCGTGCCTGTGGGAACGATCTTCGAAGCACCAAAAGTCCGAGAGTTGTTGGAGGGTGCAGGTGTCGGGTTCTCAAAACTGGGGCGTGAAGAGGACTTTCTCGGCTAGCCCTAACTTGACAATCGCTCTTTGGTTTCCAAATCGCAAGTTCGCCGAAGACAGGGAGGTAATCGGCGAAGACATGGATCTCATCGAAGCCAACGGCGGAAAGCAACCCAGAGGGGAGGAGGATGGAAATGAGGCGTTGGTGAAGAGGCAGAAGGTGGACAAGTCGGTGGAAGAGGAGAGACTTGAGAAGAAGGCTGAAGAAGAAATTGATGGAAATGGAAAAGAGAAGGGAGAAGAGGAAAAGAAAGTGGTGGTCGGTCCGGTGACTTTGGGTCTGAAGAGTTTTGGGTCGTCGGTTGAGATGTTTGATTACTTCTACAAATTCCTTCATATTTGGCCTCCCCATGTTACGGAGCCCGACAAGAAGATTGGTTCTGGGATCCGGGCTTTCCAAGTCCAAATTCATCCAACATTTAAGAGTCGATGCCTCTTCCCGATTAGGGATGATGACTCTGTTGATGATTTCGACTTGAAGTGTGTGGATAATATTCTTCCCTTATCGGAAGGTCGAAATGGTCGGACCAGTGATATGTCTTCAGCCAGATGCACCCGATGAAGTCATTCAGCATTTTTTCCCACCTTGAGGACAAGGTGGCTCTTTTGGGGGGGTATTGTTGAAGACTAGGTTTTAGTAGATTCCAGAAGAACTTTAGCATGTGAGGGTATAGTGGGGAATCTTGTGAGAGTTAGTTACATGACAAGAATAAAAGGGTGTAGAGGGGGAATGCATATTCATTCGGTTATGATTTAGTGATTGGTAATAATATGGAGGTTAGCTAGCCCTCGAAGTCTAGCTAAGGAATAATAGTTCCCGATATCCTATTCTTTTCTATTCGTTTCTGGTTCTTGTTCTGTTGCTGTGTGAGTTTGCGGAAGTGCAGGACTGGGTGTTTAGAGTTGAATCACCGTTAGAGAAGTAGGTCTCTAACAGAAACTAACTGGGCTTTGCAGCCTTCAGGCTACCCAAGCACTAGAGGATTTGGGCTTGAGCCACAAACCTTAGATTTGATAGAGTTTTGGGCCGAGTCTAGGCTTGAACATAAATTTTTGCGCGGGGCTTTGGCTAGGGGCTCGACTTGGCCCAACTCGATGCCAAGCCTAGTCACAGATACATATAATGATGAAAATAGGATAATTGATTGTTGCCACCTCGTCAAGTGATGACAACAGGGTATTGGAATGCAAAAACAACATAACCAACAAAAATCAATTTGCTATTGATCATTTTGTTGGGTTGGATCTTGGGTTGCTTAGGCCTTTTTTTTTTTTTCTTTTTCCTCCTATATACAAATTGCACTAGAGGTCTATCATTACCCCATATAGTAGATGCAAAACTTCCAACTTCCATTCTTCTTCTCCAGCAACACCGAACTAGAAAAAGGGCCGGTGCTAGGATGTATGGTTCTTGCCTCCATCATTTTGGCTGCTAATTTCTCAATTTCATTTTTTTGAATGTGCAGATAGTAGTAGGGCTACACATTTATGGACTCTATTCTTCCTTGAGTACTATTGAGTGATTATGTTTACAATCATGTGGGAGTTCTATGGAAGTTTCAAAGACATCTCTGCACTCAACCAACAACTCCTTTACTGTCGGATACATTTTGTTTTTATGTGTTCCCTGCACTTCTAAGGTTAAGAACTTAACGAGGATTCCCTTTCCCTATTGTTGAATAGCCTTTAACCATGGATTTTAAGGACATTAGGGCCTTGCTAGGACTTGAGTCACCTTGCAAAATCACTTGTCTGCCTCCTAATTTGAAGGACATAGTCATAGACGTGCACGAATCGCTCCCATGGTAGCTAGCCACTTCATACCAAATCATGTTCTCCTCATCCAAAGTGGCAGATAATCCTCCATATCGTCAAACCTTGCATATGTGATACAACCCCTTTACATACCCCCTTTCCTTTAACTGATTGTCGTTTCCTATGGTCATACCATAGTTGGCAGTTTACGAGTATCTTCAACTTCTCTACCAACTCTTGAGAGATGTAATTGTGGGTTGTGGTCTCGATTTTTATTGCTATGATATTCCTTCTCATAACTAACAATGAGAACATGTAGCTCTTGATTTTTATGCCGATGGCCTACGACTATTACTCATTGCTATGATAACATAACCCCTTCTTTCTATAGGCTTGAGCCTTAGTTCCTAATAATTACTTGAATTTTTGGGAATTGATACTGTGGATGGTGATATAAAGGTCACTTTTGGGACTTGAACTTTCATCGAAGTCTATCGCCAACACCCTTTGCACGACAGTCTCACTTTGGTTTGCTTAAGCAAGACTCAGCCTTTAACGACCCTCGAAGTGTTTATCTCGCACACTCGAAGGAACTATGCTACAAAAGCAATAAGAAACAAAGGCAACAAAGAAACTCAGAGATACGATTAAACCAACCTTTATATTACTTTCTTTCAAAAGAATACAAGGAATGTTCTTTCTTATTGAATGAGAAGAGCAAAGCTCGAATGAGCTATATATAGGCTTTCTAACTTAGAAGCCAAGTTACATTTAGAATTTCACTCAATCTGAACTGCCTAAGATCGTGCTAAGATCATGTCTATCCCTATCAGATTACATCACGTGGATCAATTAGATGATAACCCCATGTAAATAGGACTCTAACTGATAAGATAGGATAACAGAAAGATAAGAGTTTAGATTTGACTAGGAAACTAGCATCCTTATCTTCGAAGATCTCTACTATCTTCAGATGTTTAGTTCCATTGCAACTCAACTCCCAATCGTCGCCACATCATCCAAGATCTCCCCACGAACTCTATCCGCTGATGATGCAGTGTGATCTCGCCGAAACTCACATAACGCAATGGCCTAATCCAATGCTTCCCACAACAAATCCACTAGTCATGGTTAGTTCATCCAAGCTGGACGAAGTCCTTAGTCCATCAAGTCCTTAGCCTAGGTCGAGTCAATCTCCATAAGGTTCGAGACTTTACAAAAAATTTGCACCAAGTCCGATCCTACTCGCCTACGTTTGCCTTAGTGTTTTCGCAAGCATGAATCTAGCTAACCTTCTTCCTAAGGCTAGCCATGAAAGTCGCTGAGAAGTGCTCCGAAGTTTAAGGGTCAAACAGATGGGTTGCTTGAGGTTGTGTTTGATTGTGTTACATTGGAGGTGGGTGTGTTTCGAATGTTACCGTGGGTGATCGAGTTGTTTGAACTAAATGAGCTCCCTTGGGTCGGTGGGTTATGTGTGTTAATTGGTATTTGTACCTGGGTTTTTGTAAGAAGTCCATGAGATGGTCTTTGTTTCTAGTCGACTTAGGTTTAAAGAGAGCTCTTTCGGGTTACAGGTTGGGTGAATGAGTTTATTCTTCTTTTCTATATGGGTAAGTTGCAACTTGGATGATTTTCTTGGGGCCCTGTTGATTCAACATAAAAAATTTAGCTCGTGTGCTCCACAAGCCCGTTGATGAAAACAACAGTCATTGTCCATTCTTCTATTTGACCGATCAAAGCGGCCAGCAGCTCTAATTGAGCTTGATATTCTACCACGTTCTTGTTTGTTGGACCTCAAAGAAGCACTGCAACAAGGATCCATCCTTCGGCCATAAACATCTGTGTTTTTAGCTATTCCTTAGATGTAAACATGGTTTCCCTTTCTTCAAACCTCAACCAAACTTGTGCTTATCCTTCAAAACCTACTCCAGCTGCCTCCAACTTCTCAACCTTAGATAACCAATTCAATGAAAAATACATCTCGACGCTAAAAATCCATAAATCTGGTTGGAAACCCCCAAAGACTGGAAGTTTCAACTTCCTGGTTGACTTATCTTTGTCCCACAGTTTTGATTCTCCATTGATTTCACCCATACCAGGTGTAGTGTTGGTCAGAGAGGCTGGGGCTGAAGTCACCCTGGTCCGATTAATACATGTCTCTCCTTGGTTTCTGTTAGGATCTTTGGGAGAGAGAGAGAGTGATTTATTCCAGAGGAAGAATAGTGGGCCAAGGAGGGAGTTAGTTATCAACTGATGTGGCAAATTAGTTAGGCATAACAGAATGTACCTAGAGAGGGGGGTTTATAAAGGGGGAGAGAGAAGGGAGGAAGGTAGGCAGAAAATTGAGAGAAGATAGTGACAGAAGGATATACCTTCTGAGGAGCAAATCTGCTCTGATTAGGGAGAAATACTATACTATTCTGTAGTGATAAACACATTACAGATATATTGAAATAATATAGAGAAACTCTAGTACTCCAAGACTAGAGTTCTAACATTGGTCCGACCTACCGGATTCTCATCGGAAGGAAGGATAGTTTACTTCTTGTTTGTTTTTATCTCAAGTCCGAGACCCATCTTCATGCCACCGAAGATGTCAAACAGAGTTGAGCTATTGGAATCTTGTATGGCTAGTCTAGAAGCTGGGGTAGAAGAAATACAGTCATCAATGCGAATGGCCATGGGGGAGATGCAGCGGGCATTACTGGTAGAGATGAATAAATTGACGGGCAAGCGTCCCGAGGAGGGACAAGGCAGTGAGACTTATGAGAGGAGGCCAAACATGGCGGGAGACAGGGATACTCAGCGTACTCAACCGAATGTTCAGTTGGAGCATTCTTTGGGCAATATGGAAGAGTACAGGATGTCGGTGAGGAAGGTGGACTTACCTATGTTCGATGGGTCTAATCCAGTAGGATGGATTACTTGAGCAGAAATCTATTTCGAAGTTCATGGCACTTCGGAAGAGGTGAAGATCAAATTGGCTTTATTAAGCATGGAAGGATCGACCATTCACTGGTTCAATCTTCTCCGAGAGACTGAAGTGGAGCTAACATGGGGGAAGTTGCAACAGTCTTTAATCGACAGATATGGAGGAAGAAGGCTTGAGAACCCATTTGAAGAACTCTCTGATTTGCAACAAACAGGTACTGTCGATGAATACATTGAGGCCTTCGAATTTGTGTCTTCTCAGGTGGGACGCTTATCGAAAGCACAAGTGATGGGCTACTTCATGAGTGGGTTACGTACTAAGATCCGACAAAGGGTGCGTTCCTTCAGTCCAACAAACAGGGTTCAGATGATGAAGGTGGCAAGGGCTGTGGAGGAGGAGATGTACGAAGATCAAAGGGGTTTCGAATCACCCAACCCACGACATCGCAACTAGCATTACCAAGGAGACATTGGGTACAGAAGTTAGAGTCGGGGTCATCCTCCTTATACGGAGTCGGGGTCCTCTAATACTGTGGGCTATGGAGCGGGGTGCACAGACAGCGGGGTGGGTCGGGTCCAACCCGAAATGCGACGGGTCATCGTTTTCAGCCCAGATCGCCGACCCGAGGAGTCGGTTCTCACCTCATGACACCAATTAGACCAGGGGAAGGGGACCGAAGACCATCCATGAAAAAAAATCGAGGATTGCGCCACATTTCGTACCAGGAGCTGATGGATCGCAAGGCAAAGGGGCTGTGCTTCCGATGTGGGGAGAAATTTCATCCCCTCCATCAATGTTCAAAATGATAACTACGGTTGTTAATACTAGATGACAACGAAACCTTGAATGAGAATGGAGAAATTATCGCATTGGAAGCAGAAACTGAGGAGGGTGATATAGCTCTGGAATGCCAAAGCATGGGGGTAATTGGAGTGAATGGGGCACTGACACCTGAGACAAAAACCATGCGGATGACAGGTAAACTACAAGGAGTTTTGATTGCGATTCTAGTGGATAGCGGGGCCAGCCATAACTTCATTTCTTCTGAGCTGATCAGTGGTTTGGGGTTGACAGTAGGGTCAAGCAAGGCATTAGGAATCAGATTGGGAGATGACCATAGGGTGACTACTCGAGGAAAGTGTGTGGACATCCCTATTCGGGTGGGAAAAAGGGATTGGACTATTGATGCATATGTCCTAGATTTAGAAGGAATGGATATGATCTTAGGGTTGCTTGGTTACAAACATTAGGAAAGGTCATGGTGGATTGGAAGGAGATGTCCATGCAATTCCAACATGAGGGACAAAATAATAAAGGATTAAATCCATAAGGATATGTTATGTTGTCATATACCCATTAGGATAAGGATTTGTTATGATTCCTATATCCATTAGGATTTGTTTCTGTTTTATTTTATTTTAAGTTTCCTAGTTAGGATGGTTTTCTTGTCCAGCAAGAAAAGAAATAAGTTAGCTTTAGAAAAGGATTCCAATCAATCCTTTTCACATTAGAATTAGGACTCTTATATACCATAGTTAGGGCTATAAAAGGGAGGCTTAACTTATGTTTTAGGCAGCCAAAACGACATTATTTCTAATAAAGCTTCTACAGAAATTCTTCTGAGAGAGTGTCTTTTCTTGCTTATTAAATCCTAAGTTTTATGCTTGGATTTGGTTCTGAGATTAACCTAAAATCTCTACCTAATTACTTTCGCTGTGTCAGTTGGTATCAAAGCTTAAAAAAAATTCCAGTTTTTCCTGGATTTCTTTCCTGGTGCCTTTGCTGTTTTGTTTACCCTTCAGCCATCTTCCAGCCTTGCTTTTCTTTACTTTTGTTTCTATTCCACACCCTCCAGCCCATCTTTAAGCCTTACCAATCCAGAAAATTCACCCAAAACTCAAAAAAATTCATCCAAAACCTAGAAAAGTCGAACCAAACATTTCAGCCTTGACCAACCAGTACACATGGCTGATCAGGGAAATAACCAGAGATTTGACGAAGTTTTGGAGGCTATTAATGGATTAGCGACTCGTATGGATCAACTTCTAACCATTATGGGCCTTAATCAAGCCAATAATGGAGGAATACCACTTGAGGGAGCTCAAGGCAGAGGTTTACCGCAACTCCAACCTATTGGCAGAACTGATCTTCCAAGGAATGTAGAAAATAGGAGAGCTCATGGGCAAAATCAGTTGCCTCTTATGGAAGATAGTTCGGATGAAGAAATTCTAAACCAAGACCAAGCAAGAAGAGGCCAAAGGGTAAAGATGATTACAAGATTAAAGTTGAAGTCCCTTACTTTAGTGGAAATCTAAGCATTGAAGCCTTTCTTGATTGGATTGATGAGGTGGAAAGTTTTCAAGAGATGATGGAAGTCACAGATGATAAACTAGTGAGAATTGTGGGCTATAAATTAAAAAGTGGTGCTAAAGTTTGGTGGAGTAATCTTCAAAAGAATCGAGAGAGGAACGGAAAACCACCAATCAGATCTTGGAGGAAGTTGAAACAAGCCCTTTTCCTTAGATTTTTACCCCCTGATTATGAGCTGCACTTATTTGATCTTTATCAAAGTTGCGTCCAAGGTTCTAGGAGTGTGGAGGAGTATCATTCGGAGTTCTTGAGGCTGGCAGCACGCAATAATCTTGAAGAATCTAACATGCAGCAAGTTTCAAGGTATCTTAGAGGATTAAGATCGTCCATAAGTGAAAGGCTTAGAATGCATACTATTTGGAACGTAGAAGAGGCCTACCAATTGGCCTTGAAAGCTGAAAAGATGGAAAAGGCACCTAAGAGGTTTGAATACCCTAGGAGATCAACTCAATCAAGTCCAAATG
Source organism: Erythroxylum novogranatense (assembly GCA_029891385.1). Taxonomy (NCBI): domain Eukaryota; kingdom Viridiplantae; phylum Streptophyta; class Magnoliopsida; order Malpighiales; family Erythroxylaceae; genus Erythroxylum; species Erythroxylum novogranatense. Next base: position 94,943,003 of record CM057233.1, read on the forward strand.
AAGTGGTAGGAAAGGGGAAAGCATTAGTTGGAACATTGAAAATTGATAATGCCCCTAAAGATCTAAGAATGGACAAAAGGAAGCCTTTTGAAGGAGGTGGCAACAGCAATAGAGGAGTTCCTAAGAGTTCTAACCCTTATGCACCACCGAAAATAGACATGTGTTATAAATGCCAGAAGCGTGGACATATCTCTAGTAATTGCCCTAAGAGAAAGATGGTCAACGTCGCTGAAAAAGGAGACTACCTTAATGAAGGTGACGAAGGTTTGGAAGAGCTTCAAGAAGAAGAAGAAGAAGAAGAAGAGGAGTTTGTTTGAAGAATTTCTTGAGGACGAGTTAGTCTAGTGGTGCGGAAGATACTTTGTTCATCCAAAATCGAGGAGCCACAACAAAGGAGAAGCATTTTAGATCATACGCTTTGTTAATGGTAAGGTGTGCAACTTGATTGTAGATAATTGCGATGATGAGAATTTAGTGGCAAGAAAGATGGTGGATCATATGAAGATTCCTCTTGAGAAACATCCTCATCCTTACACCATCGGTTGGCTTCTTGATGGGCCAACATTAAAATGGCAAGTATGTCAAGTTCCTATTTCTATAGGAAAATCTTACAAGGCTCTTTGTTTCTTGTGATGTGGTGGACATGAATGCAAGCCACATACTAAGGGAAGGCCATGGCAATTTGACATGGATATTACTTATAGAGGAAGAGACAATACCGTCTCCTTCCAATGGAAAGGCAAGAAAGTGACCATGCTACCCACAAATGCAGCGTTTGATAGGCCAAAGACTTTTAGAAAGGAGGGAAAGGCATTGCTGACCCTTAGTGGGCAAGACTTTGAGAAGGAAGTTAAGGAGACTCGAGAGGTTCATGTCTTGGTAGTAAAGAACCAATTATTGGAGGAGAAAGAGGAGAAGAATGGAGCTAATTCAGAATTGATCCAACCGCTTTTGGAGGAGTTTTCAGATCTGGTCCAGTCCGAATTACCTAATGAATTGCCTCCTATGAGAGATATTCAACATCACATTGATCTAATACCTGGAGCTAAGCTTCCTAATCTGCCCCATTATAGAATGAACCTTAAAGAAGCTGATATTCTAAGAGAACAAGTGGAAGAATTGATGAAAAAGGGCTTGATCCGAGAAAGCATGAGTCCTTGTGCTGTTCCTGCACTTTTGACACCCAAGAAGGATGGATCGTGGAGAATGTGTGTTGACAGTAGAGCCATCAACAAAATCACCGTAAGATATCGATTTCCTATTCCCAGATTGAATGACATACTTGATCAACTCTGCGGTTCTCAAATATTCTCTAAACTTGACTTGAAAAGTGGTTATCACCAAATACGAATCAGACCTGGGGATGAGTGGAAGACAGCATTTAAAACGAAAGAGGGGTTGTATGAGTGGCTAGTCATGCCCTTTGGGTTGTCCAATGCCCCTAGCACTTTTATGAGACTCATGAACCAAGTGCTTAGACCTTTTAATGGAAAGTTCGTAGTTGTTTATTTTGATGATATCCTTGTCTATAGCAGAACAATTGAAGAGCATCTAGTACATTTGAGGAGAGTCTTATCTGCATTTCTGACATAATAAGCTTTACGAACTTGAAGAAGTGCGGTTTCTTGACTAGCAAGCTACTATTCTTGGGATATGTGGTTGGTTACGAAAGAATTCATGTGGATGAAGAAAAGGTGAAGGCAATTCGTGAATGGCCTACCCCAAGAATGTTAGTGAGGTTCGATCTTTCCATGGGCTAGCTACTTTCTCTGGAGGTTCATTAGAAACTTCAGTTCAATTATGGCCCCTATCACGTAATGCATGAAGAAGGAAAGTTTGATTGGAATGATGAAGTGATAAAAGTTTTGCTTTGATTAAGGAAAACTCAGACTACTCCTATCCTAGCCTTACCGGACTTCGACAAGCTTTTTGAGGTTGAGTGTGATGCATGTGGAGTAGGTATTGGAGCTGTTTTATCTCAAGAAGGCCGACCTATAGCTTTCTTTAGTGAGAAGCTTAACGATACAAAGAAAAGATGGAGTACCTATGATCAGGAATTTTATGCAGTTGTAAGAACATTGAAACATTGGGAACACTATCTGATTCAAAGGGACTTCATTCTTTACACTGATCATCAAGCTCTAAAATTTCTAAACAGTCAAAAGCACTTGAGTAATATGCATACCAGATGGACTACTTTCTTACAAAAATTTCCTTTTGTTATTAAACATAAATCTGGCGTGACTAACAAGGTGGCTGATGCACTTAGTAGGAGGACAGTATTGCTTTCTACTGTGTCTCAAGAGGTTGTTGGATTTGAAGCTTTAAAGGAGCTTTATGAGGATGATGAAGACTTCAAGGACAAGTGGTTAAAGTGTGTTCAGAAGCAACCTGCTGGTGAGTTCCACATTACTGATGGTTTTCTTTTCCACGATAACCAACGTTGTGTTCCTCATACTTCTCTTAGAGAAAAGTTGATTCGTGATGTGCATAGTGGAGGATTAGCCGGTCACATGGGAAGGGATAAGACCATTACTAGTCTTGAAGAAAGGTTCTACTGGCCTCAGTTGAAGAAAGATGTTAGAAACTTTGTGACAAGGTGTTATGTTTGTCAGACTGCTAAAGGAAGATCCCAGAATACGGGGTTGTATATGCCACTCCCTATCCCGGAAGATATTTGGGAGGATTGGACTACCTAGAACACAAAGGGGAGTCGATTCTATTTTTGTAGTGGTTGATAGATTTTCCAAGATGGCGCATTTCATTGCATGTAGGAAGGCTAGATGCATCTAATGTGGCTAGACTATTCTTTAAAGAAGTGGTAAGATTGCATGGAATTCCTAAATCCATTACATCGGCCGAGATCTGAAGTTTCTTAGTCACTTTGGGGACTTTGTGGAGGATGTTTGATACTTCTTTAAACTTGATGTACTGCTCATCCACAAACAGATGGTCAGACTGAGTCACTTAATAGGACTCTGGGAAATCTATTGAGGAGTATTTGTGGAGACAAGCCTAAGCAATGGGATTTAGCTCTAGCTCAAGCTGAGTTTGCCTACAATAGTGTTGTCCATAGTGCTATTGGTAGATCACCATTTTCCTTGGTATACTTGAAAGTTCCAAAGAATACTGTTGGTCTAATAAAACTTCCGAAGTTACCAAATTTAAGCATAGCAGCTGAAAATATGGCCAAACAAGTGAAGAATGTGCAAGAGGAGGTTCGAGAGAGACTTGAAAGGACTAACGCCAAATATAAAGAACAAGCCGACAAACACAGGAGGTCTAAAACTTTCCAAGAAGGTGACAAAGTGATGATTTTCTTAAGGAAAGAAAGATTCCCTGTTGGAACCTACAACAAATTGAAGCCGAAGAAATATGGTCCTTACGAGATACTACATAAAATCAATGACAATGCTTATGTTATCAATCTGCCTGAAGAGATGGGAATTTCAAAGACTTTTAATGTTGCTGATATCTATGATTTTCATGGAGAAGAAGAGCTCTATCCTAATGACAACTCGAGGTCGAGTTCTTTTCAAGTGGAGGGGACTAATAAAGGATTAAATCCATAAGGATATGTTATGTTGTCATATACCCATTAGGATAAGGATTTGTTATGATTCCTATATCCGTTAGGATTTGTTTCTGTTTTATTTTATTTTAAGTTTCCTAGTTAGGATGGTTTTCTTGTCCAGCAAGAAAAGAAATAAGTTAGCTTTAGAAAAGGATTCCAATCAATCCTTTTCACATTAGAATTAGGACTCTTATATACCATAGTTAGGGCTATAAAAGGGAGGCTTAACTTATGTTTTAGGCAGCCAAAACGACATTATTTCTAATAAAGCTTCTACAGAAATTCTTCCGAGAGAGTGTCTTTTCTTGCTTATTAAATCCTAAGTTTTATGTTTGGATTTGGTTCTGAGATTAACCTAAAATCTCTACCTAATTACTTCCGCTGTGTCACAAAAGGTCCAACTTGGTGGCAATGCATGACTTCAGATTACACCAAGGAGAGGCAATGGGAACCACGAAGATGGAGACTCAACACAACAAGGGCTGGTTAAAGGGAAGGGCCAAACAGTGACACAAGCTACAGGGGAGGATGCATATGTGAACTGGAGTCATTTTCCTCACTTCAGCCTTGAGGACAAGGCTGCTCTTCCAGGAGGGGGCAATGTTAGGATCTTCGGGAGAGAGAGAGAGTGATTTATTCCAGAGGAAGAGCAGTGGGCCAAGGAGGGAGTTAGTTATTACCTGATGTGGCAAATTAGTTAGGCATAACAGAATATACCTAGAGAGGGGGGTTTATAAAGGGGGAGAGAGAATGGAGGAAGGTAGGCAGAAAATTGAGGGAAGATAGTGACAGAAGGATATTCATACCTTCTGAGGAGCAAATCTGCTCTAATTAGGTAGAAATACTATACTACTATTCTGTAGTGATAAACACATTACAGATATATTGAAATAATATAGAGAAACTCTAGTACTCCAAGACTAGAGTTCTAACAGTTTCTCATTCCTTCTCCTTCTTGTTTCAACATACTGATGAAAGTCTCCTCAAACCGTTGAGCCATAGTGGCCATGGAGGCACGTAGATAACAAATGAGACATCCATATACTCTTTATAAACTAAGCGAATGATTCAGTTTTTCACTCTATACTTAAAACTATATACAAAAATGCTTCTTATAAGAGATACAACGATTAATATGATTTCAGCCACATCAAGGCAGAAATTCCTGCTTCTAATAATCATTTATGTCTGCATGTACTTATTTTCCTTTGCCTCATGTTGATAAACAACTGGGTTGATTGTATACTATAGATACGTAGTTATAAGTTCACTACTAGGATGGTTTCTTCAGTGCCTTCTTATCTTTTTTCAAAAGTAAACTTTTGAGTTTATTAAAAAAATTGAGGATAGCTAAACCAACTAATGCATGCAAGCAAATAAGATATTTGATACATAATCCAAATCCCAAGCCTTGCAAGTTTTTGGTTAAGCTGATCTCAATCTAGATTGAGTTCCCTTAACAAATCTTACCTTGGTTACCTTTTCATGCATGTAGTCTTCAAATAGGTGCTCACGTGAATAATCCTTTCTGGGAATTACACTTTGAGGCAGTTCAAAATTTAACCATGTTTTCAGCTTCTACCTATATTATGCTTAGTATGCACCAAAACTTGCCTGATGTTGATTTGCACATTATGTGCCTTTGTCGATATCTGAGTTGCATCTTTGGGTAAAAAAGGTTTGTAAGCCCCATGCTTATTGCTAACACACAATGTTCTTATTTACAGTTGGGAAACCTTTCAACCTGTTGGTGGTCTACTTCCTCAGCCAGAATGGACTGCATGGGACCAAACTGTTGAGTATTGTGCTTTTGCTTATCAGCAGTACATTGTCATTTCATCTTTGCGCCCCCAGTATAGATATGTTGGAGATGTTGCTATTCCTTATGCTACTGGAGCTGTTTGGCATCGAAGACAACTTTTTGTTGTGACACCAACAACCATTGAGTAAGTTCTAGTTTTTTATTCAGAATATATGCTTCTAGTGAAGTAGGACGCTTGAGGTCTTTATGTTACCTTATGCATAAATTGTTTTAGTTTCTTGATAAAAAGTACATGTATTTATTTGCTGCACTTGCAAGGGATTGCAACAGGAGCTTATATCATAAGTGGAAGTGGGGCTAGCAACACTGAAGAGGAGAATATTATTATGAGTTAATTGGATCTTAGTTTTAACATCCTCATTGCAAATGGAAATGGCCCACTTAATGATTGAAATTTCATTCTCTGCTAAGTAAGAACGTACTATTCTTGAAACTAGAAAATTTAACTGAGATAATATATTTTGAAACAACAGTAAAGATTACTCAAACAAGCAAAGAAGTGGATAGAAAAGGAAGAATCTGGATGGAGATTCCATCCATTGAACTTCCGAGTAGAGAAGAAAAATGTGGGACTTTCAAGGATTTTAGAGAGAAGGAAAAACTCAACCTACAAAGACTATCATTAAGTCTCACAATTTGCTGGAATATTAGAGATTGTTCAGCTGCCTGTTGAAGTGCAAACGGAGTAGATTCCTGTGGCAGCTAATGCTGTGAAGGAGACTGATATTCTGCATCTTGCTTCTTGACCTGTTTGAGATTCACATAGATGCAGGCATCAAGAAGTATCAGAAAACAGCTAGTGAAACATGAAAAGGGATATTAGGATGAAACTGGTCACACCTGTTCTGTTTATATGGTACTCTTTGTACCTGTTTTTTATAAAACAAATTCCGTATGAAAGCAGCAAGGAGTTGCAGTTTTCCTACAAGTTCAGACGATAGGATGCAACTTGAAAGGCACATTGATAAGGAAAGGAGAGTGGAAAGCGAGTTTCATTACGAGATGTCCTTGGCTGTTCACTAGTAAGTTTTAAGGGTCGGAGATTTTGAGATGATATTTTATACGTGGAACAATTAGCTTCTAGAGGACCTTTGGATAGTGGTTCTCATGTCTTTCAGTGGAGATGTCACCTGTGGATTTGTATGGTAGTTCAGTTCATGGAATACTTAGATGTTTTATCCTTGCATAGCAGTATCATCTATCCCTCTTTTTCTGCCTTTGATTTTCCCTTTATTATTTTTTATCACATCTATTGTAAAGTGATATTTTCATATGATGGAAGGTTGAAAAGAAACATTATCCAAGTGTGGAATATATTGTGAATCTGTCCTAGAAATCACTATACATATGCTTTTTTGTGTATAAATCTACGAATTTGTCTCTGTGCCTGTTTCTTCTTGTTACAGGTCTTCTATTATTTTGTATTACCCTTGAGTAATTTGTTCACCTATTTCTTTCATTTTATCTTGTGTAGAATCAGAAATCTCAATTATAGGATTTCACTCATTTCAATGTCATTCATTCAAAATATTTGCAGTGATTATAGATCATGAAAATTTGACCATGGATTGGTTGAAAGAGATACATAAGTTGTTCTATATATTGAATGCATGAGTCTCATATGCATCATGTTACTGGATTTGTGTCCTCTTTGGCCCCAAAGTTTATTATTGCAGAACATTAGTTTAACATGTATCAATCTTGCAGATGTGTTTTTGTAGATGCTGGGGTTGCAGCAATTGATGTGGAAACAAAAAGGATGAAGGAAGAGATGAAAATGAAAGAGGCCCAGACAAGAGCAGTTGCTGAGCATGGAGAGTTAGCACTAATCACAGTAGATGGTCCCCAAAGTGCTACTCACGATAGAACAACATTGAGGCCCCCAATGCTACAGGTTGGTAATTTATAGTCTCTGATAAAAGTTAGCCTGTTGTTAAAACTCTAGGTAGACACAAGCAGTAGGGACTGTTGTTAGAGCCTTATGCCTGCATAAGGTTCAAGCTTGTACTTCAGTGCAGAAGCCCAATTCTTAGGAGTAAAATAGACAAGCACCTTAATGAGCAGTATAACAACAACAATAATAATAACAACACTTAATAGAAATCCTGCTGAGACGCGGGGTCTGGGGAGATCTAGTCGTATGCAACATTATCTAGAAATAATATTCCTAGCATTACATTTGAAAAAGATGCAAGAACATCTCACAAAGCATAGGGTTCATAACCTTTACCAACTATTTCCAGTTTCTTGTGAAGGGGTGGATTTGCCACATGATTTGTACTAATCAACTGAATTTATGCCTAAAGTTATGTAAGGAGTGAACATATTTGAAAATTTGAAATGAAGAGAGGAGAGAACATAAACAGAAATAGAGGTGTTCTTGGAAGAAGCTACCAATCTTTTCATCCATGTTTGAGTCTCAACTTCCACGTGGCTTTGTGCAACTTCTTTCCGCCTCTGTTTTCTCTTTCTTATCCTTCTGGTTTTGTTGGAGTCCATATGTAAGGATACCTGCATTTATATGTCTCAAGGATCATAGTGTTTGATATACTTTGATGTCTGCTCTTTTTGCTCTCAAATTAGAGGAGCTTGCATTTGTTTTTAACGCCTCTGACGCTCTCATATTAATGTACCTTTCTTTGAGAGGAGTATTTATCGCTGCAGTCTTTTCGCACCAAACATCTTATCTCACTTGTATAAAAAATTCCAATTGGAGTTTGCTTTTGTCATGTCAAAACATTGAGGGATGCATATCTTCTTTTCATTTTTAAAAATTGTATTAAACTTCTGGAAACTATTTCTTCTTTCCAAATTAAACAATTGTATTAAACTTCTGGACATTAGTTATCTGTTTGCCATGTGAAGCTTCATAGTTTGGTTTTTGATGAGGATCACATCCATTGTTTTCTTGACGAGGAATTCCCTTGTGATGACCTGAAGATTTACATATTCTCTTCAGGTGGTCAGGTTAGCTTCTTTCCAGCATGCTCCTTCTGTGCCACCTTTCTTGACAGTGCCAAGACAGACTAAAGTTGATGGTGATGACTCAGCTATGCCGAAAGAAATGGAAGAGAAAAAGGTTAATGAGATAGCTGTTGGCGGTGGAGGTGTGTCAGTGGCAATTACTCGTTTTCCAACTGAACAGAAACGACCTGTAGGGCCTCTTGTTATTGTGGGTGTAAGAGATGGAGTACTTTGGCTCATTGATAGGTAATTTGATGATAGTTTAACTTTACTAAACTCTATCTGGTTACCCAGTCAGAAGCAAATGCAAATGCTGTCTCCACTTTCCTGTTTTTTTGGTTGCCTCATTCCTAAAAGCAATGTTTCATAACCTAGCATGGTATAATGACCTAGAAAGGCAAATGTCTCTGCCTGGTTTTCAACATGAAACATTCATTTGCATAGAAGTCATGTGTGTTTCATTAGATACATTACATGTAAATGATGCAAAAGAGCTTGGAGTTTATAAAAGAAATAAAAGAGGGCAAATCACTCATCCACAAGCTTTAAATTGGTAGGATAAATAGTGCAGTTGAGGTGACAACAAGTGCTGGCATGTATTTTATACTAGGTTTCTTTATTTAGATAGGAAGTAGTAATAAGTTAGATATATTATCCTAATTGTCTAAGACTTAAAACTTATTTGAGAATAAAGAATCCTTATTATAGTATAATTCAATTTTATTTTGGATATTTTAGTTACGGATCCTTTTACTATCAAAATAAGTGTTCCAAGAACTTTATTCTATATATGTGTACAAAGCCCTTCAACAAGACTGCAAGAGTGATTCCTAGTTCCCAATGCTCCATTGCTCGTTTACCTTATTAAAAATTATGGCATTTTTAACTTGATTTGCCAACAACCAAAACCATAAAATTCTATCCTAAATTTCTAGTAATGAAACCCTAAATTTCCAGCTATTCGAAACTTGAAATTCTAACAATCTAAGTTGAAACTCAAATTCCAGCTGTCAGATTTTACAATTTTTGTGGGTTCCAACTACTAGTTTGATATATATTTTCTACTCATCCTATGTCAGTGAGACTCAAGAGAGGGAGCCCTGTGGTAAGCACCTTACTCTTGTTGTTTGAGTCAGCAAGTGGTTGGGTAGAGTTATAATAGAAGCAGCTTTGGTGTGTCCTTTATAAGAAAGAGGAAAGATACATTACATGTATAATTCTTTTTGAAGATGTTACAGTCATGAAAGAAACAGTCCCGAACTTAGTAGTAGAAATTGGTTGATATCTAAATTTGTAGTTTGTGAATAGGTTAATGTAAATGCTTTCTGAATTATTATGTTTTCTGGAAACTTGTGAAAATAATGCTCTGGAAACTTTATTTTCAAATTAACAAAAATGATGATGGAACTAATATTTCATATTTAATTTTCAAAAAATTGTTAAAAAGAGTTACACAATTTGAAAGAGAGAAGTGAATGTTGAAAATTTGTTAATGCTTTGATTTAATTCAGGGAAGCTTCTAGGCACAAATGTAAACATAGAATTCACTAAAAAAGGAAAAATGTTGAACCGGTCTAGTTCATCTGGATGGCTGAATTGACCACTTCACAATGCTTTTGTTGGATAATTATCTTAGATAAGTTTAGTTAGCTTAGGAGATTTTCTTCTAGGAGATAAGTTTATCTCCTAGTAGATAAGATAAGATATACTATAGATAGGATAAGTTAGTATATACTAAAGATTCAGTAGTTTAGTGGTATTAGAATAGATTATACTCATGTATAAATTACATATAATCAGAGAAACAGAGTGGGTTTTCTTATGATATTTTCTATACCCTTTTGTTTCATGGTAACAAAGCTATCGATTCTGGTAGCCTAATCTTTCCATCCACTTCATGGCTGGAGTTCAACCAACCTTCGGTTCCTTTGATGATTACCAAATCTCATCCCTAACACCTAGTTATGTAATACCTTCAGCCCAAACTCCATCTCCTTCTATTGATCATCTTTCGTTGCAAATCACGCAACATAGATTAAATGGAACGAATTTCTGAGAATGGTCCCAACTATTCATGCTCGTAATCAAAGGAAGAGGCAAGGCTGAATATCTAACAGGGGCAATTCCTCAACCACATGAAATAGCAGTCACATACAGTGCCTGGGAAGCTGAGAATTCTATTGTAATGGCTTGGCTTATAAATTCAACGCAACCAAAATAGGCGAACCTACCTATTCTAAAAAACTGCAAGAGAAATCTAGGAGATTGTGCAAGAAATATATTCTGATTTGGAAAAGACTTCTCAGTGCTTTGAAATTAGATCAAAAATTAGAAATACTCAACATGGTAATATGTCGGTCACCGAGTATTATAACTTACTCACTAAATTATGGTAGGAGATGGATCTATTTATGCAGCAAATTGGGAGTGTTGTGTTGATGTCGAGAAGTATGAAAAATATTGGAGAAGGAGAGAGTTTTTGATTTCTGGCAGGGACTTAATGTTGGACTTGATGAAGTACGAGGAAGGTTACTCAATTTAAAACCATTGCCATCAATCCGAGAAACATTTGCTGAGGTGCATAGGGAGGGGAGTAGGAAAAAGGTCATGCTTACCTCTTACACTTCTAAACAAACCTCTCAAGGCTTAGTTTTAGTGACAAACTCTCGAAAGGAGTCTACTTACCAAACCCGAGAGCAAGAAACCAAGAACAAGCAGTGGTGTGACCACTGTGATAAGCCCTACCACACTTGTGAGACTTGCTGAAAATTACATGGGAAACCACCAGATTGGAAACCTAAAAGCCAAAGAGTTCAGCAAAAACGTGGAGCAACACATGTAGCAGAACCCGATATCAGCAAATCCACAGGGCTAAACCTGTCCCCCCAGCAGATTGAACTACTCCATCAACTCTTGAATCATACAAAGATCATAACTGAGAAAGACTCACATAACCAACAAACTTCTACTGCAACACTAGTGCATAAAGGTACCAGTGTCAATCTTTATTATCAAAGTCCCTAAGTCAAAATCTCTGGATTGTGGATACAAGTGCATCAAACCACATGACTGGGTATTTGAATGTCTTTGAAAAATATGAGCCATGTAACCAGAAAATTAATGTAGGGGTCGCGGATGGAAAAGGGTAACCAACTATTGGTCAAGGGAGAGTTTGTTTGCCAAAACTGATGTTAAATACTGTTCTCAATGTGTCCAAGTTAACTTATAATCTACTATCTGTCAGTCAATTAACCAAGGATGTGGACTGTATTGTGACGTTCTTTCCATCTCATTGTGAATTTCAGGACCGGTGTTCGGGGAAGATGATTGGTAGTGCTAAGGAGAAAGATGGACTTTACTACTTCTTAGGAAAGAGTACTACTACTGAATCCAAATCACCACATAGCTAAGATTTCTTTATATTGTGAGCAATGTGTCCTTGCAAAGCAAAGCAAAAATACTTATCCCATACACTCATACATATCCTCAAAACATTTCCAATTAATTCATAGTGATATCTGGGGTCCCGCTAGATTTACAAGTCTAATCAATACTTGTTGGTTTATCAGTTTCATTGATGATCATACAAGGGTATGTTGGGTATATCTAATGCAAGACAAATCTGAAGCCTATCATATCTTTGAACAGTTCCACAGCAGTTCCACAACTCATCCAAAATGTATTCCAGAGCTCTATTCAAGTAGTGCTTACAGACAATGGGAGAATATTTTTCAACGGATTTTATTCAATATCTCAGTGGGAATGGGATCATTCACTAGAGTTCTTGTGCTTATACCCCATAACAAAATGGGATAGCGGAGAGAAAGAATCGTCATCTTTTAGAGGTAGCCCGATCTATGATGTTTACCAACTTTGTTCCAAATTTCTATTGGGGAGAAGCCATTCTAACTGCCTCATACTTGATAAATGTCTTCCTTCAAAAACTCTTAAATTCCAAACCCCATTACGTGTTCTTCTATAACATTTTTCTCACATGAGGCTGCTTAATTCTCTTCTTCCTAAAGTCTTTGGGTGTATTGTTTTCGTACACAACAATCAACCCAATAGAAGCACACTTGACCCACGAGCTATTAAATATGTGTTTGTTGGATACTATCCCACTCAAAGGGGTTATAAGTGTTACTCACCTTCTACAAACAAATTATTTGTTTCATATGATGTCACTTTTTTCGGAAAACATCCATACTTCACCAATACCTCTCTTTAGAGGGAGACTTCCAATGAAGAGATTTATTAGGACCCAAGCATATCACTTCCTATCTCACAAACCTTCCCACAGAACTCACAAACACCACAAACACCTACCATTGAACCTGAAACTATCCAGTTTAATTCAGTGGGAGACCCAATTCCCGAAAAACCAACTTTAGTGTATTCTCGAAGGCCTAAAGCTCCTCAACAAGGCCAATCATTGGACCAAGAACCAACTCGTAGAGAGACTATGGTAAGTGACTTAGATGTCCCAATTTCACTACCAAAAGGGTAAGATCATGTACTAGATATCCTATTTCAGATTATTCGACTTACTCAATTTTATCTTTAAAGCTTAAAGCTTTCACTACTAAGCTTGACAGTGTAAGAATCCCAAGAAATGTACATGCCAAGAACCTAAGTGGGAGATTGTGGATCTACCTAAAGGAAAAAAGGTAGTTGGTAGCAAGTGGGTGTTCACCGTGAAGTATAGGGCAGATGGAGAGATTGAAAGGTATAAGGCTAGATTAATGGCTCAAGGCTTTACACAAACCTATGGAATAGATTATGAGGAGACATTTGCTCCAGTTGCGAAGTTGAACACAATTAGAGTCCTTTTATGATTGGCTGCAAATTTAGATTGGGAACTCTATTAGCTCGACATTAAAATTGCCTTCCTAAATGGTCAATTAGATGAGGAAATATATATGAGAGTACCATAGGGTTTTGAAACCGAAGAAGGAGAAGAGTTTGCAAACTGAAAAAATCCTTATATGGTCTCAAATAGTGTTCACTAGCATGGTTTAAGAGGTTCAGTGACACTCATTTCAGGTTTGGATACAAACAGGGACAAGTTGATCACACATTGTTTGTGAAGTGTGGAAAATATGGAAAGAAATCCATCTTGATTGTGTATGTTGATGATATTATAATCACAGGCGATGACACTTGTGAGATCAATGATCCTAAACAAAAATTGGGTTTGGAATTTAGGGTAAAATACCTTGGAGCATTAAGACACTTTCTTGGAATGGAGATTGTTGGAAGTAAGGAAGGTATTTTCATATCTCACTGAAAATACATTCTTGATTTACTGGAGGAAACGAGAAAAATGGGTTGCAAACCTATGAGAACTCCACTGGAGAGAAACTGGAAATCCAAGAAAAATGAAGAAGATCCTCTTGTTGACAAAGGAAGATACAGGTTAGCTGGAAAACTCATCTAATTGTTGCTAACCAGACCAAATATTGCTTATTCTGTAAGTATTGTTAGCCAATTTATGTACTCTCCAACTCAAAGACATTTGGAGACAGTCAACCATATTCTAAAATATCTCAGAGGCAATCCAAATGGGGGATTAATGTTTCGGAAAAATGAGAAAAGAAGCACAGAAGGGTTCGTTGATGCAGATTGGGCTGGTTGTATTGAAGACATAGGTCAACATCTAGTTGTTGTACTAAACTTGTCACATGGAGAAGCAAGAATGTTACGGGCCCCTTACAGGTGTACACCCGTAGAAGAAAACAGCAGCCACGTTTAATGCTTATGGAAGAGATGGACAACAGCCACGTTTAATGCTTATGGAAGATATGGACTAAGGAAGTTGACCACGTACAGTTTTGTTTTTATTATTGACTTTTTCTTTGAGCACTTTGTTTTAGTTTCCAGTTTTGTTAGGAGCGAATCTCCACTTTCTGTTATTTCCTTTATTTTTGGAGTTCATGATCAAGTCATGATTCCATTGATGTAAAAGGATGGTTTACATCCTCTATAAATATTGAATAATCATCAATGAAGAAAGGGGCTTGGAAATCATTACAGTTTTGAGTACTTTAACTCAGAGGTTTAAGGTTCCCTCTAATCGAGCCTTTAGTTCTTCAAAAAAAAAAAGGTCAAAAAAAGAAATCATCTCCATCTACCCCTCAAACACCTTCCACTTCCATTCCAGATAGACCCATAACTCGATCCTACGTTCGGGACCATAACAAAGAAGTAGTCCATAATAGCAAGAAGCAGAGTAATTTGTGAAGTTATTTGGTTAGAAAGGTTGATGCAGAACCTACAGATCACCATTTCCTTTCCCACCAAAGTTTTCAGTGATAGTAAATCAGCCATCAATATAGTGAAGAATCCAGTTCAACATGGTCGAACAAAACATGTTAGAATTGACAGGAGCTTTATCAAATGTGAAATAGAAGAAGGGGGCATTGTTCTATGCTATGTCCCTATTGAAGCACAGGAAGCCGATATCAATAAAGATCATGCTCACGCCTAGATTCGAGACAATTCTAAGCAAGTTGGTAATGATAAATATCTATTCCTCAACTTGAGAGGGAGTGTTGGATAATTAACTTAGATAAGTTTAGTTAGCTTGGGGGATTATCTTCTAGGAGATAGGATAAGATATACTATAGATAGGATAAGTTAGTATATACTAAAAATCCAGTAGTTTTGTAGTATTAGAATAGATTATACTCATGTATAAATTACATATAATCAGAGAAATAAAGTGGGTTTTCTTCTGATATTTTCTATACCCTCTTGTTTTAGCTTTTCATCAGGTTCGGTTTTATGATTTTGAATGCGTCACGATCCCCTTACCAATTTCTTGGTTTTCTGGTCTGACCGGCCATACCATCTATCTAGAAGTCATTGTTGCACCATTAGTCCATTGTTATGCCCCTTGTCTTTAATTTTTCTATTTCTCCTAAGAGTATCAGGGACATTCTTGCAAATTATTGGGCAAGTTATCAGGTCACAATCTTTTATTTCAATTGTCACAATTTATTTGATGAACAATGGATAAAATCAGGGTGGATTGACATGCACGTTAAGCTTCTTTCTAGATGCTTAATTATTTGGAAATGTTCTTCCTATGGTTTGTAGAAGGCGATATTGCCCTTAAATTTGATGATGTACATCTAGAAGCCCATGCCATATCATGAAATTCAAAACAGGTTTTCAAAGTTTGAGAACTGCTTGATGAACTGATCTTATTGAAGCTTGACTATTACTCATTACTTCCATGAATATTCAGTAGATATTAGGCTCTTACCCTATATTTAGGCATGATCTGCATTGACTATTGTACTTCCTTCCAGCTCTCAATGATAGCTGGAAAGTTTCCAAGTCTATGACCACAACTATTTCTGGTCTGGATTCAAATTGATACTAGAAAAGTAAAAATTAACTGCAGAACTAAATAGTTGACCGTTCTCCTTGTGGGGTACTTGTAATCCAAAATCCAAGAAGCTTGTATTATCTCTTTTCTTTTTTACTTTACAAAGGAAGTTGGGCTTTTTTGTTACTTCACTGGCCTTCTCATTGGTAGGTACATGTGTGCGCATGCTTTATCCCTAAGTCATCCTGGCATTCGTTGTCGTTGTCTTGCTGCTTATGGGGATGCTGTTAGTGCAGTGAAATGGTAACTCATTTTTATTTTTTTAACTTTTGTTCTGTGAATAATTATAGATTATTGGCAATGCAAGCCATTTGTGAATGCAATCCCATACCAAAAGAAACCATTATTTCTATATCAAATGCAGGGCAAGTAGGCTTGGTAGGGAACACCATGATGATTTGGCACAATTTATGCTGGGGATGGGATATGCCACTGAAGCACTTCATTTGCCAGGGATATCTAAGAGGTCAATCACTCTCTCTTTTTCTCCTAATGGTGTGAGCTACTCAGGGATTTGCTGTCCCGTGCACATTAAATATTAGTATGCCTGTGTCTATGCTTTTGCCTCTTTGTGTTTGCACATGGTTACATAGACAAGGACATCATTTGGCGATATGCTGGCCTTATCGTGTCCTGATGTTATGTAAAGTTGAAACAATTCCAAGATACTCGATACACTATTAGGAGCTCAATGTTTCCTTCATGCACGTTTGTTTCTGCTGGCATAATGAATGAATGAGATTCTATGTTTTTCAGGTTAGAGTTTGATCTGGCCATGCAGAGCAATGATTTGAAAAGAGCTCTTCAGTGCCTTCTTACGATGAGTAACAGTAGGGACATCGGGCCAGATAGTACATCTCTAAATTTGAATGAAATTTTGAACTCAACAGCTAAGAAGGAGAACGTGGTTGATGCTGTTCAAGGGATAGTAAAATTTGCACAGGAATTTTTGGACCTAATTGATGCAGCAGATGCCACTGCACAAGCTGATATTGCTCGTGAAGCTCTGAAGAGGTTGGCTACTGCAGGTTCTGTGAAGGGAGCTTTACAGGGACATGAGTTGAGAGGACTTGCTCTTCGTCTTGCAAATCATGGAGAGTTGACACGATTGACCGTACGTAGCCACAATTACCAGAAAATACTTTGGTAGAGCTTAAAAGCACATCTGAAACTACTTTTTTTCTTGCATGATCATGATTTGAAGAGGTTCATGATTTCTTGTATCAAGTTCATCTTCTAAAAATGTACCCATGATGCATATGGATCATGCACCTTTATGAACACAATGTTAATTATCCAAGGAAATCATAATTAAATGACAAGTATAAGCCTGGCAGACCAATCAATTATAAAATTACAAGGAATTGTGTTAAGACCAAAATCAACATATGTGCTGGTCAACTAGAATCTGCTGCTCACTTTGTTGGAGCCTCAGGTGATGCTTTTGATAGGTCTTGAATCATTCTAACGTAGCTTAACCCCTATTGCAAATCTTTACTCCGTTAACATTTTTCTCATAGACTTGTTTCTTGGAGCATGAGCAATATGGATTAGGATTAAAGGTAGTGGATTCTCTTTACACTCTATATGCTAATTGAGCTTGCTGTGGATTGTTTTCTACTGGGTTGTAATGGAGCATCTTATCTTATATGACTGCTAATATAGACCATATTAAGTAAGCAGTAGAATAGAGGAGAATATGTTCCATAGTACCATATTGGGCGGACCATGACTCATATGGGTTTAATTCCTACCGAGGTTGTTTTTGTGGGGCAAAACTGTATGGCATGAGGTCAATACTACTGTTGGGCCAGAACATTACAATATTATCCATGCACAAATTTGCTTTGATTGGTCATCTTTGTGATAAAGTAAGGTGTCTTTTGATTGCACTTATCTTTGTAGGGTTATTGCTCTTCCGTTCCAAAATTGTTAAGCATGTCTGTGTGTGCAGGGTCTGGTAAACAATCTGATTTCAGTTGGCTTGGGTCGTGAAGCTGCATTTTCAGCTGCAGTTTTGGGAGATAATGCTCTCATGGAAAAGGCTTGGCAGGATACTGGAATGCTGGCTGAGGCTGTACTTCATGCCCATGTATGAATTGTTTACTTAGAAGGTTGTTTAAACCCAAAAGTAGTATCTCTAACTAGCTACATGCATTTTTTCAGGCCCATGGTCGACCAACACTTAAACACTTGGTTGAGGCATGGAATAAAGTGCTGCAAAAAGAGGTTGAACACACTCCCTTAACAAAGACGGATGCTGCTGCTGCATTTTTGGCTTCCCTTGAAGAACCCAAATTAACAAGTCTGGGTGAAGCAGGGAAGAAACCTCCAATTGAAATTCTTCCTCCGGGGATGCCATCTCTTTCTTCTTTGATTACTAGCCAGAAGAAACCCACTCCTAGTGGACAGATTTCACAGCAGCAATCAGGCAAACCATTAGAGTTAGAAGCACCTCCAGCAGCTACCCCCGAGTCAGTAACTGCACCTCCTACTTCCACGACACCCACTGCAACAGCTCCAGAAAATACGGCACCAACTAGTAGCCAGGAAGAAGTGAATACTGCAGTGTCATCAGAATCAGGCCAACCTGTTATTGACGATTCAGTGTCTAATTCATCCTTGGTGAACAAAACTGATGTAGTTGCTTCAGGTGAGAGTATTACGGTACTATCTACAAGAGAGCATACAGCACCTGAGGTACCACCCCAACCAACTGATAGCCGAGAAGATGTTCCAACTACATTACCTCAATGATCAACGTTCCTGGACAAATAGGAATTTGAGTGCAACTAGACATTAGAGATCGGTGGAGCATTGTCTTCCCTCCAGGGGAATTGTGGAATCCCTTGAAATTTTCACATTAGCAGGTTGTATTAATTTCTGTATATTTTCCTGTTCTTTTTGACGAGTGGGATTCGGCGTGTTTGTTGTGGCCTGCCCTTCTTTACTTCAGGCCAATTCTGAACTGCAACTGCCTGCATTTTTTTTCTTATTGAATAGTAATTTTTGAAGTTCATATTAAGTACATGATTATTACCAGATGTTTCGTCGCCCTTTAAGATACCATACCAACCGAGAGTTCTTTTCCAATTTAGTATCTCGTGTTTCCATAAATATGTATCCATTCTCTGTTAGGTCGGCGGCAATCCACCATAGACTTTTTATTCTCGTCTCAAGTTGTTGATGCTCAAAAAATAAATCTAGGGCACACTAGAATGAAAATGTCAAAGAAGAGAAAAGGTCAATTTCGTAAGGATTTTAGAAAGGGGCGGTAACATGGGGTCCACGCGGAAATTTATGTTAAATGGGTCGAATATCTGTATGTACTCTAAGGCCTGAGAAAGAGTCAAGTCGTATTGATTTAAAAATCAACGCAAAAGTACGGAAAATGAGTTGGAGATAAATTGTATAATAACTTAATGCGACTCACACAGTGACTTCATTATTAATTTAATTATACTTTGTTTTTCTAGTTTTTGTTGGGGTATGTGTATGTCTAATGGATTTGGTAAACGCCTTCTCCGCTCCCTCTCCTCAACTTCTCTCTGCCTTTGGAGACACGCACCTCTGGTGATTTCTTACTTTACTTTGATCATTCATTTCTCAACACTGCACAGAAAAAGTACAAGAAGAAGAAGACTCGATATTACTTCTCTGTGTTCTTGCGTATAGTATTAGTACTAGTACTGTTTGTGGCTTCGCCTCTGCAGGCCGGACAGCTTTCATGAATTTTGGATTTTGATTCTTATTATTCAACGAAGGGAAGAAGAAGAAGAAGAAAGGCGTTGCTCTTGTTTTCCTGTTACTGCGTTTTGTTTTAATTCAGCCTCCTCTATTGTTATTATTAATCTGTACAAGATAGGTTTTGATATATGTTCTGGTAACTTCTTGGTTTTGGGGGAATTAGTTAAATAAAAAATGAGTAGGCACTCCTCGGTAGCAAGTGCTTCTCGCAACCCCCGACGCAACTCCTTCTTCGACAAGATCAAGGTCAGGCTTCCTTTTCCTTTTTTCTTTTTGCTTTCTTGCTGTTTTGCTTTGTACTCACTTAGCTCTTGCAAATCATTTTCTTTCTTCTTTGATTGACAATGTTTTTTTCCTTCCTCTTTTTTTTTTTAAATGGAATTTCGATTTTGATTCATTTGCTCCTGGTTTGTGTGATTACTCCTCATGATTTTGTGTCAAATTCTACTCTCTGGATCTTTGTTTAGTTTTCCTGATGATTGTGATCCTTGTCCCTGTTTCTGGTTGTATTATTTCATCTTTCCATTCTAGTACTTGAGGATGTTATAAATTTCGTAAATCATACATAAGCCTTGTCATGGGATGTGTAGAAGATATCAACTGCGTCTTTTCAAGTGGTTTAATATTATTGTTATTTTCTTTTGGAGTAATACATGCTATTCGTTTAAGCAAATTGCATTATGTGTATTTGTAGACCGCTGCATGCCTGAATTCATCATCCCCTGACTCCGGGAAAGGGAGAAGTAAATCATCGGGTAAAAAAATGTTCCACGGTTTCCACTTGGTGGAAGGCAAATCTGGACATGACATGGAGGACTACCATGTTGCTGAATATCGCAAGATAAAGAATCATGAACTTGGATTATTTGCTATCTTTGATGGTCATCTCGGGGATAGTGTCCCAAGTTATCTGAAAGACAACCTTTTCAACAATATACTTGAAGAGGTATTTTTACGACTATTCCACTTCTACGACCTACAAAAACACATCTCACACTCGCATAGCCAAAAAAAAAGGGGGGAAATTATTGTTCTTGTATTTTCACATCCATCTTGTTGTGTTTTACAGCCAAATTTCTGGAAAGATCCCGCATCAGGAATAACCAATGCATACCGCTCCACGGATAAGTTTATATTGGAAAACTCTATGCAGTTGGGGCCTGGTGGCTCTACTGCTGTGACCGCAATTGTCATTGATGGAAAAGACCTCTGGGTGGCAAACGTTGGTGATTCTAGAGCTGTTGTATGTGAAAGAGGATGTGCCAATCAACTTACGGAGGACCATGAGCCTCACACTGAACGAAAAAGGATTGAAGAACAGGGTGGTTTTGTCACAACTCTCCCCGGTAAGATGTAGATGTATGCACACATATATATTTGCATTATTAGTTATCTATTCATCACCGTGCATGGACACATGTTTGCCTCTGGAATTCCTTCAGGTTACTACTTGAATTTGTAAATATTATGCCAACTTGAATCTTGATTTTTGAGTGGGGGTTTTAGCTGGGGTGTTTTGTTTGGTTTTTTTGAAAATCTGATAACTATTTCAGGAGATGTGCCTAGGGTTAATGGTCAACTTGCAGTTGCACGGGCATTTGGAGATCAAAGCCTTAAAGCACATTTAAGTTCAGAACCCTTTGTAAGACATGTACCTATAGACTCAACTATGGAGTTTGTTATACTAGCAAGCGATGGCTTATGGAAGGTCAGTTGTTATTGTGCCCTGGTAACTCGTCTCAATTTACAGTTTCTTTCAACTATTTTTGTTAAAGTTGTTCAATATTGAGCCAGTAGGTCTTCTTAAATTCTCAGATCATTGCAGCTTTGTTCTTTAGATTTTTAATTTTTATTGAATAATAGAGCCCCTTCTGGTTGCACCTCGATGTGGAATGATGGAAATATGATATTTAGTCAAATGTTTTAAACTGTCAATAGTGGAACTGATTTACTTCTTTTTTGCTTAAAAGGCTTGCTATTTCTCTTCCTTATGACACAGAAAACTGAGCATAGTTCCTTTTTCGTTTGAACAATATGTCTCCTTATGATTAGCATAATTTCTGTTTGCCTTTTACAACATGATACCTCATTAGGATGTCAACAAGCTGAGCTGATTTTTAGGTTGCTTCTTTTTGGCTTGTCACTTTTTAAATGATCTTGAGCTTAAGGTGAGCATGAAAGTTGGGTTATATGTCTTGCAAGCTCTTGTTTTCTTTGAAATTCTGTTTCTTATTTTATGTTCCGTAATCATCTTCTAATGAAATCGTTATTAACCCTTGTTACACATAGATGTTTAAATGTGAGGGAGAATCAAATTGTAGTTACTAAGTTATATATTAATTTAGTAGCTCCTGATTTCATATGCTTATGCTAACTTTAAGCAAGATTAAGGTTTTTTTTCAGATTACAATTCATTCTAATTGATGAAATTTCCACAAAGTTGTCATACATAAAGATTAAATCGGTGGATAGATGTGGCTGTGCTTGTGAACATATTATGTTGTCATTATTGTGGGTCTTTCTTTGGGTTCTTACGAAATAAGATAAAAGCCAGCTTAGAGTCTTTAATGAGTCACAAAGAGCATAAATGTGTTTTATGTTCTATTGCTTGCCAAAAAAGCTGCAAAAGTGAATTGAGGCTGTATGAATAAGTACTGGTAATAGATATTTTATGAATTTTCTAATCTTGCCAAAAAAGTGACTTTGAAACATAAGATATGACTTATATTTATGACTTATATTTGGCTATAGGGACCACATGCTTGTGATTTACATTTTACATGCCTGAAAGTATCACACCAAGAAATCAGACATGTTTTTCATTACGACGTGGTAATTGCAGTAATCAGCTTGATGAGGCCAAGGTTGCAAGATGTTGCATGGATCTGTTTGTACCCTTGGAAAATGATACATGCATCTCAAATCAACATCATTGTTTCTTTGAACATCAGAGTTCATTCTTTTTTTGTTACTGTAATTTGAACAGAGCTTTTGGGAGAAGATTTGTGCACTGATTACAGGGTCGGATAAGAAGTGTAGAGCAGAATGCAAATGCTTTAAATATCATTTGTGATGCTTAGTATAGTTAAGATGCTAAAATGTTGCAATAATATACTCCTGATGGTTTACTTGTCTGCAGGTCATGAAGAATCAAGAGGCTGTCGACTTGGTGAAACCAATCAAAGATCCTCAAGCAGCAGCTAAGTGTTTAACGACTGAGGCATTGGCAAGAAATAGTAGAGACGATATATCCTGCATAGTTATCAGGTTTGGGTGATTGGTGGAAATTGTCACGTCGGCAATGACCAAGTCACCTACTTTTGCTAGTATTTCCTTGGTTGGTCGAATGGAAAACAGGTGCTAGATTTGGGTCTGAGGTCTTTGCTTGTGGTGTTATTTCTCTTTGCTGGGCTGGTCATTTTAGACGTTGTTGAGCTGAAAGTTTGATGCGTTTTTTCAGAAAAGAAATTTACCAGAGGATAGGATCACCTTGTTGATCCTGCTATCGTAACATACAAAGGATCATTGATAGGTGTGTTGCATCTTAATGGGGTGTTTCTTAGGGAACTGATATTTAAGGAAAAGGAAAGGGTTGGACTTTAGCTCTGTATATGCTTGTGGACATAAAAATGTTTCTGTTGGGAACAAGTGATGTAATTTACGTGTTAGGTTTTTGGACAATTTATTGTAAATCTATAGAAATATATTGTGGCTTGCCTTCATCACAAACAAATGCAGCAGATGTAGATTTGGCTTCTGGTTCAGTTTGAGATGGTCGTATGCCCTGGCTAATTTGGTGAAGGGGATGTCATTCTCATGATTGTCATTCACTGATTTTGAAAGATAAATTATAGAGAGAAGTCCGTCGGCTTCCCTTAACTCCAGCATTGGAAATTTGGCTGGGCATTAGCATATGCCTGCTTCCACATTAATATCAAGACTTGCTTTCCAGAAAACTAAACTCAGTCCAGAAGGTGGAAGTACCAACGTAACTCTGAATTCACTCTTAAATACTTTTTTAACACACGAATGCAACTTTACTTTGTATCTTTCTAAGCCTTCCAAGATACTAACAGACATTACAAGTTCTCCATAATCGGCAGCTCCTAGCTTTCAAACTAAAAGACAGCACTTCTTCAAAGATGATTGGATCTAATTTTGCTTTCTTTACCACAAGTCTCACATGTATAACAAAATGAAATAACTGAAGACAATATATAATGAATACGGAATGAATGTTACAATTCAGAAGCAACTTAATTGGTAATACATCAACATCAACTCTTAGGCAACTTTCACACGTTAAGCTCAATTTGTCGTCCTCTTTTTTCGTTTTGCCCTCAGATCATGATCTTGAAACCAACGAAAGTAATGGAAGCGGATGATACCATGAGTGCCTAGTAGTAGGGAATTAGCGGGGGAGGTGGAGACGCATATGATACTCCTATAATTGGCGGAAGTGGAACATTACTAATATCCACAGGGGGTGGCGGCGGCGGAGATGAATATGAAAGTTGAGACGGTGGTGGATAATGCCATTGTTGTTGTTGAGGGGTTGGAGGAATTTGTGAGTGGTGATGATCATAACCTGATGACGGAGTTGATGGTGAGACTTGGGGTAATGGCGGCGCAGGCATTCGTGGTGACCCAGGAGTGACACAACCAACTGGTGGTAGAGGTGATACCGATGGCTTTTGTGGAGAAGAAGGTGGCGGTGATTGCGGATGACGAGGCATTGGAGCTAGTGTATAAGTTGGAGGTGGACTGGTCGTTTTTGGTGGGTGATACACCGGTGGAGATGGAGCTGGAGCTGTTGTATACTCGTGAGTTGGAGGAGGCGGGTACTGCCCATACTCATTCTCTGGGGGAGATGATGATGGCGGGTGAGCATTTAAGCTTGGTGATGGAACCTCAGTTGATTGCTGTGGTGGCGGCGTTTGGTGTGTGGTTGGCGCGTATGCAACTGATGAGGGTGGAGGTGGTGGATGATATTTGGATGACGGCGATACCTTTGCAGCAGGGGGGGGAGGAGGTGAGTAGAAATGATAATGAGTGGAGGGAGGTGGTGGTGGGGGTGATACGTGATGATAACTAGCCAGGGGTGGGGGCGGCGGCAGATGTGTTGTAGGTGACACTTTTTTCATTGGAGGTGGCGGTGGGGACGGTGGCAGATGTGTTGTAGGGGACACTCTTTTCATAGGAGGTGGCGGTGGCGGTGGTGATGTATAATGTGTTACTGGAGGTGGCGATGGAAAAGATTTAGTAGGAGATGGAGGAGGATGTGATCTGGAGGAAGGCGAAGACTTGGTCATGGGTGGTGGCGGCGATGAGGGCTTAAGGAATGGACTTCTGGTAGGTGCAGGCTTTGCGGAGGGTGGTGCTCCAAGAGGAGGCCTTTTCCTTGATGAAGAGCCACTGCTGCTGCCGCCGCATTTGAACATGCTACAGTCAACAGGGCGCGCCGCTTCTGAAGAACACTCTTTGGCTGTTCTCTGATTCATCTTTCCCGGAATGCAGTTCCGGGTGCCGTTGGCCCTGCCTCCAGCAAGAGCAGAACATTTTGGTGGTTCGCCGGTGAAATAGTTAAAAGAATAAGTGAAGTTCTGGAGATTAGGCAACTGGCAGACGGTAGGAGGTATAACACCCGTGAAACTGTTGTGTGCTATATTAAGTTGCTCAACACTCTTCATGTTACCGACGGTAGATGGCAGATAACCTTGGAGGTGATTGAAGCTTACGTCGAAGACTGCGACTTTGTCCAGCATTCCGATCTGGGGAGGCAAACAGCCGGTGAGGTTGTCATTCATCAGGATGATCTCATTGAGCGTTTTGCCCATCTTCCCGATGCTGCCAGGAATACAGCCACCCAGGTCGTTGTTTGCAAACACGAGAACCGAAACAGGAGAGTTGCCAAGATTCTGCGGGATCCCAAATCTGAACCTGTTGTCGTTGAGGAAAAGAGCGTCCAGAGGCTTGTCAAAGAGTTTGGAGGGAACAGAGCCTTCGAACTCATTGAATCGAAGATCCAAATATTTGAGGGAAGGCAGAGACAGGACAACATATGGGAACTTGCCCACAAAACGATTATTGCTGAGGTCCAACTCATGTAGAAGCTTGAGTTTGCGGAAACTGCTGGGCACCTCTCCACAAAATCTGTTGGAGTTAATATGGAAAAGGGCGAGATCAGTCAAAAGGCCCAACTCTGGAGGGAGGTAACCGGCAATGTCAGCGTGATTAAGGTCAATGCCAGCTACCACCCGGATTTTGGGATTTGTGGGAGATGGAGCACAGAAGACACCCATGTAGGAGCAGACGTCTGAGGCATTCCAGTTGGCCGTGAAGTTGAAAGGGTCTGAGTGAATAGATCGTTTCCATTCTTGCAAGGCAATGTAGGCTTGACGGATTCTGGGGTTCTCAAACTGGAGCTTATTAGGATCTAATGAACCATTATCATCATCGGTGGCGTCGTGGGCAGCATAAGAGATCTTGAAGAGGGATGTAGCAAGAAACAAAACAAGGATTAAGAGCAACGGAGGAGGAGAAGTGATACTGGACATTATTGTTATTATTGGATTGGAGGATGACAGCAAAATCAGGTGAAAAGGAAAGCGGATACAGATGACATGAGGAAAGATGAGAGTTTGTGAGATAGCATGGACAATGTGACACAGGGGGGTCTATTTTTATAAACACCAAGTGTATTAGATTTGTATAAAACCCAGTTGCTCTATATTTGTATTTTTGATAATAGAAAGTTAGTGTATGCAATGGTGAATGTAGATCAGAGGGAGCAGGTACTATAATTACTACAACATGGAAGTACGCGCTTTGGTTTGGTCCGAAGAAAAAACATACATAACATTACATGTTGGCACGTCTAATTATGAAAATCAAATAGTACATCACTGGAACGTGTCAGCCTCATTTGTACGTGAAAAATAAATGTAGATGTAACCAAATCAATCGATGCACAGAGTAACAAAATCCTAAACGTAGACGTATAAGTACATAAAAGTTATGTTAAAAAATCAATGTGAATGGTGATTAAATAAAAATTAGCTCATACTGAATAGAAGAAAGACGGATGGACTCAGACAGACATGGGTCCCACACATCATTTTTACTAATTATCAGTCAGGTCATGTCAGCACGATCTTTGAGATGAGACCAGTTCAACGGAATCTTCACAATCGAATGAAAATGAAAACGAAAACGCGTTATCAAAAAAAAAAACCCCATTACCTAATACCTTCTTCCATTTACAGCTACCTCTAACCACTTGTAGTTTACGCTTTCTTTCTCTATCTATATGGACATAGGCGTGTCCCGGGACACCATAACCTCTTCATTACATTACATTTTGTTTAATTATGTACGTTAAACCTAACTAAGATTTGATTCTTTAATCCCTGTATCAATGTCTTGAACTCACTCTCCTTCTCAATGATCAACTGGGCTACCCGTGCGGGCTCCCTATATCAATGTCTTGATTTGAAGGAAGATATGGTTGCCGCCATTTCTCAGAAAAATCCTTGCTCCAGGTGCCAACAACCTATGCTCCGCTAATGCTAATCATCTCCTCCGCAACTTAAAACCCTAAACAGTGCAACATCTTTTGTCACATACGTAACACCACATTCCTCCCATCTGCTTATATGGAAATTAAGAGTGCAACATCTTTTGCCACATTCCTCCCATCCCCTTACATGGAACCAGGGTCTGTCTTATGGAAGATAATAATATGCATGCATCTGGATGTGCTTCTTCTAGAATGCATCTGTCGGAAAATACAAGTGCAATGGTTATCCTATATCATGTTCCTACCAGGAAGAAAGTAAATATTTGCAATCACAACAATCTATATATAACGTCGGTTGCTCGCATATCTGAATTCCCTCAAGTCCCACTGCCCTAGTTTTGTCTGTATCAATACATCCGCTGCTAGCTACAATTACTTTTTAGCCATCAACTATGAGATGTTGGCTGTATGTGATTGAAGTATACTGTCTACGATTTCAGGATAATTTTTCTTAAAACTTATATATAGAACACAATCAACATCAAATGCATAAATGCAAAGCAGAACAAAGCACTACATACCAACATCAGAATGTTTTCAGTACCAGGATAATCAATATGTTCCACTGATAACATTCTTCCAGGAAACTATTAGTCAACAAGAAGTGACGAAAAAGAAATACAATAGCAGTCTAAAATGATCAATTAGAACTACTCTTCTAAGAAAATGTCTATGCCTTGGTGGATCCTATCTCTCTATGAGTTCCCGCTCAAATTGAACAAGTTTTTCACGTATAGGCTTCAAAAACAGCTTCAAATCTTGTCGGATCCGCACCTTGTCTTGCTGTAAAAGGTCCTTGTCATCACTAAGTCGGACATCCATCTGCAAAGTTCAGAAGGCTTCTCGTTAGCTTTATTTACACAATTCAAAATACATGTAAGCACAAAAGTACCACTTCTATGCATGATTAAATCCAGTTATTTTACTATGTCATTGTACAAAACTAGTAATTCATCAAAATGTAATACAACCTCGCACTAGTGATCGATTTCATTTATCAGTAAGCAGAATAAAACTTATTTTACTATTTATCAGAGCACAAAGATCTTACAAGTTATGTTTAAACGACATGACAGATTCTGGAAATCAACAAGATCAGAGGATCTTAATATAATTGCCCATTACACCCAAACAAAGTGCTCAGGTGTAAACCTGTACAGGGATCTCCAATCATTACATCCCGGATTTGGTTCATAAGCCAAAACACTATTAAACATACATGGAACCTCACCTGCAGGTCATCGAGTTCACCAAATGAGAACTCTGGGATATCAATGTAGCACTTGATCACTTCCCTCTCTTCCTTGAGTATCCATTCGCCTATGCCCATTTACAAATCATTTCGATTAGTAAATGTGGATTCTAGAAATAAAAGACCATTATGCTTTGCAGCAATTTACCTTTAATTTTGATAGTCAACTCAAAAGTATAATTAGCACGCTTCTTATTCCTCACAGTCACCAAGAACGCCTGCTCAATCAGAAAGCGGTCACCAAGAAATCATACAGTGGCAATTGCAGTTGAAAACAAATAATGGAACATTCAAAGAGGTTTCTGCTGCCAAGTTCCTCAAGATATGCGAATACATATGCAGCCATTCCAATTTATTTTTCCTGATTGATACTTTTTAATTCATGCTGGTTCTCTTGCCGGCTCACACAATTTCCTTCAGTTGAGATTCTAAATTTTAGATTTTAATCTCTCAGCATTACCATACTTGTCGTGTTCTTGTGGAAGACGAAAATGAAATATATTGAAAATGGATATTGGTTACCAACAAGAAGAAAAAGTGCAATTGCAGTGTATAAAGAATAATGTAATGTTCCAAGGTTCTTAACAAAAAAAGGTTCAAATGAACTCACATCTCCCGAACATTTTGCTTCGGTTACTTCTGCTCTGCCACCAGGGAACTCTAAAGAGCCCACAGACACAAGAAGCTCCTGCAGAAAACAAAATATGAAATAAGTCGAGTGCATAAGTGAGATTGAGACACATAGGAATAGCGGGTCCACATCAGTCAGCTACCTGGCATGCAATGTCCCTGTATAATACCGTCCAAAAAAAGTGAACTTTGGGGAAAAGAATTAAAAAGAAAATTAAAAAGGGAGGTGGGAGACTAACCAGATAAAAGATTTACCCAATGAAGTAAAATTACCATTACATAAAAGAAAAACACTAGCTTACTGGTCAGAGGAGGTACGGACCTTAATCCTCTGAGTTGCCCAACTATTAAGGTTTTTCTCCTCCCAAGTTCCGGCCTGGTAAAATAGAATGACTCAGCAAGTGTCGTGCAACATAACCGCAGAAAGGTCAGTCCAAGCTTGGAAAAAGAAAATGTAGTTCGGGCAAAACAAGGTGAGCAATACCGAGGTACATTGCATAGAAGGAAAAGACAAAGGGGTCAACGAAAGGAGCTACATTGGGTATAGTATACAAGGGAAGAGGCAGCTTGTTGTGCGAGAAGAAGAAAAAAATATGCACTGACAATAAGTACATAGTTCAGCTAGTAGTTAGAGAGATAAAGAGAAATGACATGGAGTTTATGAAATATGGAAAAGCTAAGTGATTGAAATGAAGATAATCTTGAACATAAAAGGTTAAATATACCAAGATAGACCAGGCTATAAGCACGAAAATGAAATTTGAATAAAATGAAAAGAATCTACATCTGGAAAGTTAGAATCTTTGAGATCAAATGTGGAAGCATTTTTTAACATAAAGAAAAAAAGTGTCGTGCTCAATGTTATTTGTGTTGTTGGTATTTAAGTTCTGAAATGAATCAACAATGTAAAAGAAAAAGTAGCCCACTCGAATTAGCAATTACAGAAAATAAAGGAAAGAATTGAAGGAAAGACAGAAAGTACCATATTCAAGACACATTGCTGATTGAAGAGAGAGGAAAAACAAGCAACATATTGAAGTTCTGAAATGAATCAACAATGTAAAAGAAAGTAGCCCGCTCGAATTAGCAGATACAGAAAATAAAGGAAAGAATTGAAGGAAAGACAGAAAGTACCATATTCAAGACACATTGTTGATTGAAGAGAGAGGAAAAACAAACAACAAATTGAAGTCTTAGCAGAAGATAGAAATACGAAAAGAAAAGATATAGAAGATACCCCATTCCAAACAGAACCGAGAGTAGGGGGTTGAGAGGAAGGGGGATGTTGAGGAGAGAGTTTCTTGGGAGGAGGAAGTGGGACTGCATCTGCCGTAGTTTCCCTCACCCAGTACGTATAGGAGGATGCTGTTGTCGCCGACGATGCTGCTGCCTTCTCCTTTTCTCCTCGTTCATTCTCCATGGAATTCTTTGAAATCAATCTTACGCCCACTCCAAATAATTTCTTTCTCCTCTTCCCTAGAATTGAACTTGAGACTTGACTGACTAAGCTTCGCACGATAGGAAGGAAGACGCGTTGGAGGTTTTTCCGGAATCTTCTTTGCATTTTCTTTTTTCTATTATTTAACTACTACATATTTACGAACAAAAATTCATACTCATCGTTCGGTCTGAAATCTTACAATGAAGTAAAGTCTGAAAAAATCTGATAGTACGCAGTATTATCCTTATATAATAGAGAGATTATTTTCAATAGACCTACATACAAATGAGACAAGATATAAATAATGTAGGTTACAGAGAAAAAAGATAAAATTAGCACGATAAATTATTAAATAAATAAAAAATTAAAAAAAACAGATAAACCTGATGGAATCCAGATCCGCGAGTACCTGATAAGCTGTAAAGACCGACTCACCTCGTTTCTAGTTACTATAAGAGTCCTTGCTCATATACCTTACAGATATGCCAACCTTTAAAGTTCGTCATTATAGTATAATAGTTATTTAAAAATGGGCTCATGGTAGGTAGATTACAAGAACAACTCACTTGGTCTGAAATCTTACAATGAAGTAAATTCTGGAAAAGTCTGATAGTACGCAGCCTTATCCTTATATAATAGAGAGATTATTTTCAATAGATATACATACAAATGAAACAAGATATAAATAATGTAAGTTACAGAGGAAAAAGGTAAAATTAGTACGATAAATCATTAAATAAATAAATAAATTACAAAAAAAAAGATAAACCTAATGAAATCCAGATCCGCGAGTACCTGATAAGCTGTAAAGACCGACTCACCTCATTTCTACTTACTATAAGAGTCCTTGCTCATATATCTTACAGATATGCCAATCTTACTGTTCTTGTAATCTACCTGTCATGAGCCCATTTTCAAATAACTATTCTACTATAATGACGAACTTTAAAGGTTAATCTCTTACCTAGTGTCAGCCCTGGCCAAGGGCCAGCAGGGCACCTGCCTAGAGCCCATGACGAGGAGGGGCCCCTAATTTCATGATAAATTTTTTTTTAGAGATATATATAAAAGAATATTAATTAGTCATAGAATTAAGCTCTAAAAGAATTGCCCACAAGACAACAATACAAACCCAATAATTAAGTAGCATGCAGACCCATTAATAATGCATTTATCATGTCCTTCCTTTCGGAGCTATTAACACATTCAGTACTAAAAAGGGGCCTCATTCTCATCCCTTTCTCATAATGAGAGACTCATTCAATAGCATATATATGCTAGCCCATTTCCTATCAACTGAATAGATTTTGTAAAGATGTCACGTTCCTAGAAGAAAATTAAATGTTATGATCATTTAATATTTGGTTCAATATGTACACTTATAAATTGAGTCAATTACGTTTCATACAAACATGTAAACTTAAGTATACTGTCGATTTATTAGGGTCTTTTTTTTATTTCATTCAATTTATTAGGATCATTTTTTTATTTCGCCCCGGGCCTATAAAACGATAGGAACGACTCTGTCTTACCCTTATCCGATCATGTCATACTAGTCTATTTGTAACTACAACTTCATTAAGGTCCAACTCAGACAAATCTTTCTTCATTACTTCTCTCTAGGTCTTGTAAGATCTACTCTTTCTCTTCTTGTATTCACTAAAGGTTATATTCTCACAAGTATACACCGGAACATCAGAGGGTCTCATACTTATATGCCCGAATCACCTAAGTTTAGTCTCTCTCAACTTATCGGCCACATTAATTACCTGTAGTTTATCTCTCACCACACAGTTCTGAACTCTATCTCTTTTGGTTAAATAAATAAATCATAAATAAATAATATTATTATTAATAATAAAATAATATTAATATTAATATTATTAATACGAATAATAATAATTAGAAAACTAAGAATGCTTGAACTATTTCTGTGCTCAAGGCTTAAGGCTTTTGCAAATCCCACATACACAGGAGAGGAGACTAAAGCCTGACAATTGAGTACCCTACAACAGAGGCAATCCTACGATTTTAAAGTTTACGAACAAAAACTATTTCTGTTTATTAGGACTTCCCCTCTCCCTCTCCCCCCTAACATTACATTGCTCTTTTCACAGTAAAGTTTGCGAGAGTCGCGGAAAATGTCAGCGTTCAATGATGCTTAAATTGTTTCCTTGCCAACCAATCTTACGTAGCCTGAGATCCCAAAATTTTCGCATCACGTTTTACAAACTATATGATGAGACATGCAAGGACAACTAGCAGTGGATGGAATGGAACTGCCAAGACCTATAGTAGCAATTGAACTCCTCACTAATTGCATGCTGTCCTACAGCCGTTATCGTTTTAATTGAGGTTCACTCTGCCTTACGAGATGGCTTAGCTTCGTCCCCTGTCCTCATCCCCCAAGTAAAACAAGTAAAACATTTTCAAGGAATTTCTCAAATACGGACCATGTAGTACTAGACTGTACTACAACCACATACTCATCCGGCTTTCTTGTCATGCCAACCAACTGGGGCAGTTCAAGTTGATGGGGCAAACGACAACCAAGTTGATGTGGCCATGTACTGGCTTCCCTTCTTGTGTCAATTTTCTGATAGACCCACAAGACCAACCATCCGCTTTGTTTATGGAAGGAAGAAGTCCAGAGGATTTCATAGGGCTGACGCCAACGTGAATTGAAGGGTGAAAAACGTGAAAGAAGGAATCTGAGTATTGTAGTAAATAAAGAGTAAATATGACAGGTTATTATGCCATGCCACGGTTTGTTTGTAAACTGATGAGCTGGCCAAAAGTTTGTTACAACTTTTCTTTATATTGCGTACTATAGAACAAAAACGGGAGGAAAAATTGTAACGAGTGTCTTGACTAAGGAGAAAAGGCAGGTTCTCAAACTCCTGCTGGTGAAATCAATACAATCTATTCGATTCCTTACATCATCTTCTACATTTCTTTACTGTTAATTTAGTCCCGACTCTATCATTTGGTATCAGAGACAACAGATTCTCCTGTGGGAACTGTTTGGTTTTAATGGAAACAACACACCCTAAGACGCGTATGGAATCTCGTGTGGACCAGCTGGAGGAGGACGTCAAGGGAATCAGTGCCAATATGACTTTATTAATCACTCAGATGAGAGAAACCCAAAGTAATATCCAACTCCTTTTGAACAACCAAACAAATTCCAACTTGCAACCTGGTGAGACCAGCACTGTTCGATCAGGACAAGTCACAAACGTCCAACACAATACTGAAACCAACAACACCACCCAACCCAATAACCCCAATAGCTCCATAGGCACTGAACCTGAAACGCAAAACCCAACTTTGGTCGTAGCTGAAAAAGTGTTGAACCGAGATAAGCACCCTCGAAAGTTAGAACTCTCGATTTTTTATGGTGAAGGGGCTGATTCATGGATTTTTCGAGCTGAGAGGTATTTCTCTATCAATCGATTGACGAAAGCGGAGAAGATAGAAGCAGTAGGAGTGTGCTTTGAAGGTGAGGCTCAGGCGTGGTTACGTTTTAAGGAGCGTACCCAGGCATTTACGTCATGGGAAGAACTTAAAACCCAGGTGCTTCACCGATTCGTTGGATTACAAGACGGGACTCTATTACATAGGTTCTTTGCGGTGAGGCAGTCGGGAACAGTGGCAGAATACCGAGCCCAGTTTGAGTACTTGGCAGCATCAGTGGGAGGCTTGGATGATGACACCATGGCTGCAATTTTTGTGAATTGGTTGCAGGAAAAAATTAGGGCAGAATTGTTGGTGCTAAACCCACACTTACTAAAGGAGACCATAGATACGGCAGGGCGTATTGAGCGTAAGAACCAGATCTTGGCTTCAACTCACTACCCTAAACCCCACAAAGAACCATCCCCAATCCAATACAAAACTGATTCCAAAACAATTACGTGGACTCCCACAAAAGTCTATAACCCACTACCCATTACCCAGATACCCAACAAAACTATAAGCCCAACCCAACCCTTACTTCCCTTCCACAAAACAAACACAAAAACTTCAAACCCCCACTACAACAAATTCCAAAAATTAATGCCTACAGAAGTACAAAATAAGCGTGCCCAAGGGCTGTGTTTTCGTTGTGACGAAAAGTGGCATTTCGGCCATGTGTGTAAGATGAAAGAGTTGAATGTCTTGTTGGTAAATGAGGAGGAGGAGATTCAGGGGAATGATGAAGGAAGGGAAACTGAGCTAGCCGAAGAGGTTATGAACAATGTGGAGCTATCGTTAAATTCTGTGGTTGGATTTTCGGAACCCAGAACCTTGAAGTTGAAAGGCCAGATCTACGGTTTCGATGTGGTAGTACTTATTGATTGTGGAGCCACGCATAATTTTATCTCCACTGGCTTGCTCGAGGCACTTCAGATCCCAATACGACCAACATCGCAATCTGAAGTGGTGATAGGTCAGGAAACAATTGAAAGGGTGGGCGTTTGCAAAGGGGTAGTACTCAATTGCAAGAATTGACCATCGTGGAAAACTTTCTTCCACTTCCATTGGGTATGCTGATGTCATTTTGGGCCTTAAGTGGCTTCATGACGTTGGGGAAAGCGTGATGATTGGAAGAGGCTAACCATGACTTTTGAAATGGGGGGGTAAACGAGTTCAGTTAAAGGGTGACCCGAGCCTCACTCGTGCATTAGTATCCCTCAAAACGATGGCGAAGGATCTTCAACAAGAAAAGGAAGGTGTGTTGGTTGAGTTGTTACATGTTGCTGTCCAATCTAAAGATCCTTGTGAATGTGAAGAACCTCGGGTGAGACACGTTATTCTTGAATTTGAGGATGTATTTGATACCCTAAGGGTTGCCACTGTTCGAGGAAGCGAACATGCGATTGTGCTTAAAGAAGGAGAGGGACCAGTCAATGTTCGGCCATACCGCTATCCTCACATTCAGAAGGCTGAGATAGAAAAGCTGGTCAATGAGATGTTAACGGCGGGGATTATTCGGCCGAGTATTAGCCCGTTTTCTAGTCCCGTGTTGTTGGTGCGAAAGAAAGATGGGAGTTGGAGGTTTTGTGTGGACTACCGTGCACTTAATCGGGCCACAGTTCCTGATAGATTCCCTATACCCAACATAGATGAGATGTTGGATGAGCTTCATGGAGCTAAGTTTTTCACCAAGCTTGATCTTCGCTCGGGATATCACCAAATTTGCGTCAAACCGGAGGATGTCCACAAGACAGCCTTTCGCACTCATGAGGGGCACTATGAGTTCATGGTAATGCCCTTTGGGCTTACCAATGCCCCTCCACATTCCAAGCAGCGATGAACAACGTTTTAAGCCTATGCTTCGTCGGTATGTTCTTGTATTTTTGATGACATTCTTGTCTATAGCTCTTCCTTAGAAGAGCATGTGTCGATCTGCATTACTGTCTTGAAGGTGTTGCTTGAGCTCACTTCTATTTGCCAACTACAAGAAGTGTTGTTTTGCCAAAGGGAGGTAGAATATCTCGGTCACATTATATCCGAGAAGGGTGTGGCAGCGGACCCCGGTAAAGTACGAATCATGGATGAATGGCCTATTCCTACTAACCCTAAAGAATTGCGTGGTTTTTTGGGATTGACAGGTTATTACCGGCGTTTTGTACGCAATTACGGAAAGATTGCAGCCCCACTCACCCAACTCTTTAAAAAAGATGCCTTTGACTGGTCGGAGGAGGCTACTTATACGGTTCACATGTTGAAGGCAGCTATGAAGTCAGTCCCCATTTTGGCATTGCCTGATTTCACGGAGCTGTTCATTGTGGAAACGGATGCCTCCGGCATTGGTCTTGGTGCAGTGCTCTCTCAGCGTGGAAGACCCATTGCGTTTTATAGTCATGCTTTGCAGGAGCGCGCTCGGTTCAAATTAGTCTATGAGAGGGAACTGATGGCCATTGTTTTGGCAATTCAAAAGTGGAGACATTATCTTTTGGGTCGCCATTTCATTGTTCGTACGGATCAGAAATCCCTGCGTTATTTATTAGAACAACGCATGGTCGCCACTGAATATCAGCGTTGGCTCACAAAAATTATGAGCTATGATTTTGAGGTGCAATATAGGCCGGGTTCGGAAAATAAAGTAGCAGATGCTCTTTCCAGAATTCCTCATCAATTGGAGCTCCAGGCTATTTCTATTCCATCATGGTTAGATTGGCCACTTTTGCGTGGGGAAATAAAGGCTGACCTCTCTCTTACGACAATCAAACAGAGGCTAGCCGCAGATCCAAATTCTGCCCCTGGATGGTCTTTGAATCATGGCATCTTGTATTTTCAAGGGAAATTAGCAATTCCAAAAACTTCCTCCCTAATTCCTAAACTGTTACAAGAGTTTCATGGTAGCCATGTAACTGGTCATGGTGGGTTTTTACGTACGTATAAACGACTTATGGAAGGAAGAAGTCCAGAGGATTTCATATGGCTGGCGCCAACGTGAATTGAAGGGTGAAAAACGTGAAAAAAGGAATCTGAGTATTGTAGTAAATAAAGAGTAAATATGATAGGTTATTATGCCATGCCACGGTTTGTTTGTAAACTGATGAGCTGGCCAAAAGTTTGTTACAGCTTTTCTTTATATTGCGTACTATAGAACAAAAGCGGGAGGAAAAATTGTAACAAATGTCTTGACTAAGGAGAAAAGGCAGGTTCTCAAACTCCTGCTGGTGAAATCAATACAATCTATTCAATTCCTTACATCATCTTCTACATTTCTTTACTGTTAATTCAGCCCCGACTCTATCATTTTCTTTCCCAGGGACTAGACGATTTATCTGTGAATA
Organism: Erythroxylum novogranatense; assembly: GCA_029891385.1. Taxonomy (NCBI): domain Eukaryota; kingdom Viridiplantae; phylum Streptophyta; class Magnoliopsida; order Malpighiales; family Erythroxylaceae; genus Erythroxylum; species Erythroxylum novogranatense. The sequence continues at coordinate 94,980,193 of CM057233.1, forward strand.
CCTCAATTGGCTATGTTGGTTAATATATACAGTACAAAGATGAATGTTATACCTATGTCAGAAAAGTGTGATTCTCTTAGAAACAAAGGTTGCATACATTTCCCTTACCCCATAAGGAAAAACAAAAAAAAAAAAGAAATCAGATGAACCACTAGAAAATTACTTAAACAGTTGCACCAAATTGGAAATTGGTAACTGGCTCGATCTTAAATTCACTGCATTCTTGCTCCTAATTTTCTCTGCACGAGTCATTTCGTATATGATTCTACATCCTGGATTGCTACCTCTGAAGAACGTTAAGAAATGTTGTCCGAACAACAGCACCAGTTTATGAAAATTTTACAGCATCCGCTCAGACATGTTGAGCTTTGGCCCCATTAACGTCTACAGCAATGACCTCTACCTATCTTCAATTAATCTTAGGCTTGGGTCTTCTTGGCTTTAAGCTGATATAAAGAATAACCAACACAATTAAGAAAGCAGGAATAGTTGTCATATCAAACACCACATGCACTTTCTGCTCCCTTGTGCAGTGAATTGGGTGGAAAAGGTCTAGGGTTGCATTTACTTGATCAGCAAACCTGCAAAATAAATAAGATAGTTGCATTTACTTGGAAGTAGCGTTAATTATTAGCACCAGTTTTGACAATTTCCCCTGGTTCACAACAAAATCAAACCATACCATCTGATATATTTTCTTATATTTTTCTTGCGTGAGAGAAACTTATGCTTAGTCAAAGGAATCAAATTCTGTTTTTAATTTTCATGCAAACTAAAAATCAAAGCACTTCAATCTATAAAAGATCACCGTCTCCCAGATCTTCTATCTAAAGAGTCCAACAAATTGTCGTAAAGACCTCAAGGTAGATCTAGTCAGAAATGGTAGGTCAATAGGCAGTACAAGCAATGGTCTGATACAAACAATCGACAATTGTATCGAGTAACTAACCCTTTAGATGCATCTTCTAAGGTGTAAAGTAGCCTCATGGCATCAACATATCGCAGTTCTCCAGTTACGGTTGAAATCTACATAGACAACATATAAACAAGATTAGAAACAACATAGTTTGAAAATTGTAAATAAACAATTATGCATAAATAAACAATCATGCTCACTCTTCTCCATAGGCTGACAACATAGTTATACTTGTTGATAAGTTCTCGCTCCTTAGTCTGAAAGAGTTTAAAGGTCTTTTCAGCTAGTTCTCGTTAAGTCTCTCAAAGTCATAAAATGTAGAGGAAGCTTCAAATAAGAAAAATCAACTCAGAAAATAATCCTATGAATAAACAATTTAGCCAGATGAGGTGACTGTCCTAGAACATCTGGCTTGTGATAAAAAACACTACAAGCGGATGACAAAGTTGCAGTTGATTGTGAGCCCCAAAAGCACCCCAACTTTCAACCACCCACAAAAAAGCTTTCAAAGATATGAATGGTAACATAAAAATTGTAAAATCTTGGAAACATCGACTCTCAAGGTAAATTGCCTGAAGAATAAGAATTTGCAACAGTTTGAAAATGGTTGAGAATCTGATAGCATTTTGAAGAATTTAATACACAGTATCTAATTGATCAATTGGGAAGAATCTCTAAAAAGTAAGGATACATGTATGCTCCATGACTAAACGATGAATTGCCGAATTGACTAGTTGTATGGACTCTTCAAGTGTTGTGATGATATAGCTCCGAGCAATTGTATCAGACTGAAATTGAGATATCTGCCAACCTTGAGATATGGCAGAGAAGAAACTACCTCCAACTGACCAAACCCAGTCCTGAACAATGGAAAGCAAAATGGAATATCACTAGGTACGAAGTTGTCTAATGTGAATCCATCAGAAATGCAGAACTTAAAATAATATGTTCAGCCAGCATATTCAGGACAAATAACAGTATGCAACCATGGTTGTGGACAATCAATTGCCTCATATGTCAAGCAAACCAAGTTAATTTATTCAGTTTATTCCACCATCCTACACTGGATGACTTACAAATCTACCATATTAGCTAGAATTTCCTTAAAATTTTATTGATTTTCTTTTTGTTTCAAGGCGCCAATCATTATTTTTCAATATTAGAGCGAGTCAGTTCTAACTAGTCATACCTCAATAGCATTTTCGTGGGCATGACTGTAGACAAGATGAAGGGGAAGTAAACCAGCAAGATGTTCAGAAACCGCAGACAATGCAGCTTTGATGGGTCTCCTGGTCAAGGGGGTAAAAGTGATCAGAAGAATACACGTGTTAATCTAGGGATCAAAAGAAACACGTGTTAGTCTTCATAGTTTACCGGAAATTCATCACAATAACGATTGATCGTGCATAAAAACTGAGACATCCAGTCCTGTTTACTACTGTTCTTTTCCTAGGGTCTTTTCATGAACTTCTTCAATTTCATTACGTAAGCAACTACAAGACTTGCTAAGAAAAATGACATGAAAGAGTTCTACGAGGAAAAATAAAAGAAAAAATATAGTGAATCAAAAGCAGAAGATAAACACCAAGCATGAGATGCAAGGAAATCTTAATAGGAGTGCAAGAGGGAAATAAAAAATCCATAGAGCTCAGCAAAAAAGAAAAGAAATTGGAAAACAAGCAATCTGTGCACTCTAAGTATGCATCTTCTGCAATTCCAGTGATTTCTCTTGAAACACATAAACAAGTGCGAATAACCAACCAAAAGCTCAGCATGAAATGATCACGCTACCTCAAATCACAGAGAAGTGATTGGCCATTACATTGCAGATGACTTTCCCACGATGATGGCTCTGACTGAACAACAATAATCATATCAGAAAGTGCTTTTGCTTGATAATGCCTGTCAACTAGTAATGGCTCCCCATGAATGAACCAAAATATAGGAACTTCAAGCGTAGATCTACTGTGAGCATGTACTCCTGCATTCACAGAAAGGGAGAAATAACCTTAAATTAACTTTGCTTGTGACACAGCGGTAGTAGTTAGGCAGAGATTTTAGGTTAATCTCGGAACAAAGGGAAAAAACAAAAGAATGTACGAAATTCAGATCATGGAATATTAGTGCACCATTGCAAGGGGCAACACCATGGATTGGCAGAGTTTTAAATGCACAATAGAAGCATACCATATTCCAAAATCAAGACAGCTATAATTTCTAAGAGAACATTCTTCAAAGTACAATGTCCTCCATGTAGCTTGACATAAACTTTTTTTTTTGGAAAATTAAAAAAAAAACTTGTTACTATCATATAAATTGAATTAGTCATAATACTTTAAAGAAGAAAATCAATGTAGTGATTATATGACCTTTGAGATGACCATGGTCGTTCAGCCTCTGCAACTGATATTGAAGAATAGCAGAATCAAGATAGGATCGCACAGTTTTCCTGTAAGTTCCATTAACAAGCAATACTGGGATGGCTGCTGCTCGACGTGCCGCAGAAAATCCCATAGCTAAAGCAGGATCCTCTGAAAGCGGTAATCTGCATACAGCTTGGAAGCTAAATAAGAATTATAGGAAAGAGATGCCTTTCACAATTCACCATATGGACATGTCAAACAGGACCGATTCATTAATGTAAATATAAGAACCTTAAAGTAACAGGAGAAACCAAACAGTATCACCACCAAAATCAAGAGAAACAGTAGCTCATCCTAAGCACTTAACAGCACTTTGATAGCATAAATAAACAGTAAAAGGCACATACTTTTCCACACTAAACATTGCTTTTTGTGAAGGCAACAATAAGGACGAAAGCCCATCCTTGAGAGCCTTGAGATCCAATGGTAACTGCTTAACACTCGAAACTTTCTGCATTAAATATTAAAAGTAAAAAATACATCCCGTTTCCTGTTAAGTTTCTTCATCAGTATGAAGGAATTCACAAAACCTCATGTGTTATGAAGAAGAGCTGAAAAGATATCTTTTCATAATAGTGGAATGCCCCATCAGCAATTGATGGCGATACTATGTGCCTCATTGACCCCCAAAGTGTTGCACCCAAATGTGCAAGAAAGCTATCCCGTGCAACTGTGTAGTTCTGAAAACCCTGATAAGAGAAAGTCAAATTTTATAAGTTCACACATGTTTATCTTGCTGGATTCAGCAGAGTTGGAACCATTATGTAACTGAAATTAATAGGTAAATGATCAAAAAAAAGAAGCTTCAGAAGATACTATATGAAGCGAAGTCTTTACCTACATTTGTTTGTGGTCCAAGGGGTAGAATCTATGATAAGCAAAATAATATTGACGCACTTCAGGAAGAAAAAAAGTGATAGAAAGAACAAAAAGATAAATAAAAGGAATGGGAAAAAATGAAATTGAACAATAGACAGAAAAAAAAAAAGAAGGGGGAAGAATTGCTTATTCACCTTTCCTTTCCCTATTTGTAAAAATTATGACAAATGGTTTGGAATATTAACAAAACAGCTTTAACACTTGAAAGGTAATAGAACGACTATACTTTTCGCTTTACAAACTTATGAACCACTGAAGATTAGGCTACTGAGTATTGGACTAATTTGAGCATCAACACGTTTTGTAGTTGGACTCAAAGAGTTATGTTGTACTATTAAGTTTTTTCAAAAGAATCAACACAAAAAATGTTTGTTTCATATTGATAGAAGCATGATTTCATTTATTCAGAAGAGTTAAGGACTTATTCAAAGACAACGTTCCAGGTAATTTGGATTAAACCTTTAGGTGTAGGGTTTGTCAATGAAACTGCTGTTTTCAAAACGGTTTCTCTTGAAGAACTTCTGGTCTAGGTCATTCAGTACCCATTCCCCTTAGCAAGTAAACAAGCCAAAAGCAAGTTAACAATAAGATAAACTTGAAGAAAGGCAAATGGCATACCTCTTGAGTATCACTGAATAGATTCCAATTCTCCATTCTTTTAAGTGCATCTATGGCCTTTGCCTTATGGCTCTCATCATATTCTTCGCCTTCAAAAGACTGGAGTTCATTCTTCAGATCCTGCATTCTCTCATCAAGCTCTAAAATAGAACAAATCCGATTAGATTTGACCTATGTACAATGAGAAGGACAACAAAACTTGAAGTTGTAAGCAGATTGTTAAGATGCACTTCCAAATCCGACAAGCAAGAACAATGATTCTACCTTCACAAAGTGCTAGTTTTGTTCTCCTTCCTTTACAATGTTTGAAAGCAAAGAGCTCATAGATATCAATCTCTGCCAGAAGAATATCAATAGCTTGATGATCTCTCTGTGTTCAAACAAAAATTAATTAAAACTTAAATAAAAGGCAGACAAACAGAAAAAACTCAAAATTGTTAACTGATATAGATGCAATTGACAACCAACATGACTTGAAAAAAGCAGCAAGTTACTTTCTAAATGAAATAAGCTTGAAAGATATTTCACAAATGAAAATAGAAATTGCCTACAAAATATGACAAATAGATAGATAGAAAATCCCCAAAATTTCAAACAAACAGAACCCAGCAATTTGGAACTTAAAGGTTTTCAAATGAATCTCAGTAGATACATTCCAACAATACACTGAATTATAGCAACTGACGCCTACGCCACATGCTATCACAGAAATATTGGCAATCCACAGTCCAAAATCCTATTAAGAATCTGTTTTTGCTTACTTCATGAAGAGTCCAGAACACAATCTCCAAAACTAGGTTTAGATAGCAACTAACCAAAAATAACATAATAAAAAATTAAACTGTTCAGAGATGGATGCATACATCACCAAATACTGCAAATTTTTCCTGAATTGCATCTTGTAAACGATTTTCTGCTTCATCCTCAGAAATCTCTGGAAAAGATTCAATAAATGCTAGGGTGTCAAAGCTGAAACGATCATTAATCTTTCTTGATATTATATATATATATATATATATATATATATACACACATACATATATTGTTGTTTCATATATGTTGATCGTCACTCATCATACAACATTAGAAACTGATCCTTGCTTTGATCAGATATCACAAAATACTTACTTTTGGCCAATGAATACAACAAAAAGATATACAAGGTAGCATAAACATGAAGAAAAAAGTTTCAGAATTCAGTCCACCTGTTTGCTCACGAATGTACAATGCAAATCATATCATTCAACTAGAAAACAAGTATGACCTCTAAACCTTGATACTAAAGCACTCAGAAGCAAACATTTGCAAAAACACATAGGTGCCAACGTAATATCCACATTGCAAAACTTGCAACAAAAGGATAAAAATGTCATCACACTGATGTAACAGTGTTTTTAAAAGTACACTAAAACATCAAAAGGATTGACAAATCAAGCTCCTCTAGAGTACCTGCAACTGCACCAATAGTTTTCTGAACGCTAGGCAAGCTAAATTCAGTGCGCACACCTTCTCCACCAACAGCAGGACCCCACGAGAAAGGGCCTGCAGTTAAATCAATAAATGCCCACCTGGTACAGAATTTAATTATCTATAGTTTCACTTTAGGATGCTTCTACATGTTTCTTTGCACATGAAAGATTGGTACCTGTCCTTTCCAATCCAAGTATCTGTGAGACAATCTGCACGAAATTCACTGAAGTCCCCAGATTTCAATTCCTTCTCAAGAAGAAGCTTCATAGGTTCATTCTTCCCTCTCAATAACTTATTGTCGATTTAAAACGATAAATCAGTTGAAGATCCAAGTAGAGCTGAACGTATTCACAGTTCAATGGTATCCAAGGACTTTTACAGGTTAGAGCTTTGGTATAGAGACATGCCTGTAAAACTTTGTTCTGTATGATGTCAGGTATGTCCTTTCCTTGATATGACTTCTGAACCTCATCTAACGCATCCTGACAAATATTATACCACTCTGCCTGGACCCATTAACAATTTTGTTCAAAATATAACATGTCCTTATGCTGTTAAAGCAGTTCCAGTCACAAAACATTGCTACACGTGCATAGTCGACCTAACAACATTCACACTGAATATAATGTGAAGTGCTAAAATATCATGTATGGAGATCACCTACAATTAAAGCTAAACAGATACAAAATCAGAAGAAACTTCTGCAGATGCAATGGTTTGCAAAGGTAAGTGGACAGACTTCAAATAGAAAATGGCCAATTTCATTAAACATTTTAAAGTTATTTTTCCAGAGGAAACTGAACAAATGAGTTAAAAAGTTGCATTAGAAAGTAAAAAAAGCGGCATTACAATGACTCAGGCACAACTGTGAATGGTAATTAGATATCTGAAACAAGAAGTGCTCTAATTCTTGATATAACCATTCCGTATGACATAAAGCAGAATTTGTTTTGATTTGCGGCCTTATAAAAAGTACCTATCTGTGTGTAAAAATATCAACGTGCGCAATCATTGATCAAACCTAAAATGCATGACCAAATATGCCCTAGGCCACAGGTCACCATGTCTATCTTGCCAAACTCTTTATACAGAGCAAAGGCAATCAATAACACCGATATAATGATCTCACTTTTAAAAATGTATCTCTTTCTCTTTTCTTCATCTCCTTTAAACACCTATTTAAGAATAAATCATGAATGAGAGCACACTGTTTTCTTTTCAAGGACAAAAAATAATGTTCTGCAACTCTCAATGAATCTTAATCTATACTGGATTCAAAATTTTCAAATTGACATAAGTACACATAAAACAGAAATATGATAAATTCTTAAGTACTAACTGTATCAGTATCTTCAATAACTGTCCAGGCAAACTTTGCCATGGGATGCTTTTCATACAAGGGTCGTTTGATCTTGTCAAGTGCTGCATTTAATTTCACAATAGAAAATAATTAGAATTGCTGACAATTCCAAACTTACATGTAAGAGCACCAATTAGAGGCAATATCTTACCAAGAATACTCTCAGGAATGCTTCCTGACTGAAGAATTTTCTTCTGTAGATCTTTATTCTGAAGAAAACAAATAAATGTATGAGTTCAAACCTGTCTAAACAATCAAATACACAAGTGATTTCAAATGTCATAATATCAAAATAACACCAACAATCTAAAGTTATCTTTTGTTAGCTTAATAATAGCAATTTAAGGACAATCAATAAAGAGCAATAACAGGACACAAAAAAGTAGGAAATATTTGGCATGGTACCTCTTTAAGAAAAGTTATTTCTGACTCTGATAATCCTATTCTGCAATTCCAAACCAAAAGAAAATGAAACTCAATACAAGATTAGAGAAATGAATTGCGAAAACAATGGTTTCCAGCATTCAACAACCACGTTTGATAAGAAAACTCATAGGAGAATGCATACCCACATAAAAAAGAAATAACGTACGCACCGGTATCCATATTTAGCTCTTTGTGGGTCATGTTTAGGGTTCAAAATGAAGATGTTGTAAGCATTTCCAAGTTCAAGATATCCAACAAGGCTAGAGAAAAGAACATCCACCATATCCAGGTCAACTTGCCAAATGGCATTTGAATCATCCCTGCAAAGAGTGAATCAATATATTAAAAGACAGTACGAGAAACAAATAAAATAATAAAAAAGGCACGATAGAATTCTTATTCGGGAATAAGGGCTTGTCAAAAGAATTTTTGGAGGAACATCATAAACTCATTGAAGAGTGCAAGCATACAGTCAAGAGAGGGAGAGAGCTTAGAGTTGGATATACTTCACCCTTTACCAAACACGTCATCCTTGCGAGCTAAAACATTGATGGCATGCTCAAAAATATGAGTAACCTTTTCACTCATTTGGACAGCATGAACAGAGAAACTGTACAGATTAGTGGACAATTAAGACAATAAAATAAAGGTTAGCAGAAAATGGCATTACATCTTCATATTGCAGAAAATGAAGAGGAAAGGGTTACAAAGCAGGGAGAACCCTTACTTGTAATTTATAGGACTGACAAGGGGTAGATGGTGGTGTTGCTCTTTGTCAACACTGATTTTGTAGAAAGGGGAGAGAACTTCTCCAATTGGTGGAATTCGAGTATGTTCAAAAATGTGGTCAATTTTGGTGAACCAGCGCTCAAGTTCTTCAGGATGAAACTTAAAATCTAGTGATATGTAAAGAAATCAAACAGTGCTTTAGGGAAGTTATTTAAAAGTAAAAGAAGATAAAATGTGAGAAAGTGACAATATGAAAGTCCTGTACCTTGATTCCCACTTCCTTCAAATCCTATGAAAATGAAATTTACAGGGACAGGAAGGTACATAGAATCGACTTCCTGGAGCATTAGGTAATTTGCAATGTTACCTGAGAGAGAGATGCATAAATGATGGGTTAAATAAAATCCAAGCAACGGAAGAACTAGGAGCAAGCATTCTCAAAAGATCAACTATAAGGCTGCAAAATTAATTAAGTAAATAAGAAAGAATAAGATTGAAGGATTTACCAGCCTTGGTGTAATTGAGCACTCCCATGTTGCCAGCAGGAGTTGAAGATTCCAGATCATCAAAATCTGCGAGGACAGAGGCCGTTCAAGCATTAACCGAAAGAAAGCATATGTTTGTACATATATATCTATAAGCTGATGTTTATGACAACGACAACGAAGGTTCAACATACCAGTGCGAATAACGGACTCACTCCAAAACCTACTCTTTTCTTTAAGATTAAACAAAGAAAAAACAGAAGAACTGGCACTTTTACGAGGAGATCCAGTTGCAGAGAGCTGAAAAAGACAAGATAGATAAACTTGAGAAATGAATATTAAAAACAAACAAGGAATGATTATTGATTAAGTAGGCAAGATGAGAATGGAAGTCATAGTGATATACAAAAATATATAATCTATACAGCTGAAATGTAAAAGAGAAGAATGATATGAATGGCTTACGAGTAAAAGAGCAAAAGAGAGGAAGATGAGAGCGGTGGTTCTAGAGGGTCCACCATCACCGGTCCTCATTTTTCTTGTTATTTCTTTTCCTTTCCTGTAAGGTACAGGTATTTGAGTACGATACTTCTGGAGTCGGTCGAGTTGAGAGAATAAGAAAAAAAAGATTATCGCGGTAATCACAGAGTGAAGAAGAAAGAAGAACGAAACGAGAACGACCAGATTAGGTCGGGCTAAGGAACTCGCGCAAATTCAGTCAACATGAATCGAGCGAGTAATAAATGCAGCCCGGCTCAAGCCCACCCCAACAAGGCCCATAATTCATTTTTCATGGAAAAGCGGGCAGTTTGAAATTCAAAAGAAAAGGTTACCAATTACCGTTTAAATAAATGCTGCTCCAATTCCTTGCATCAAGCCTTACCCTTTGTCATTTGACTTTGAGGAAAAGAGGGAGAGAGAGAGGAGCGGATTGAGGAAGGAGTTTGAAAAACAGTGAGCAAACCGGAGGAGGAATAACAATGGGAGAAGAAGCAGAAGGAGGGAAGAATGGTGTTGTATTGTCAGTGAAAGAGGAGTACGAGAAGTTAGAGAAGGTTGGTGAAGGTGCGTATGGGAAGGTGTACAGAGCAAGAGAGAGGGCGACAGGGAAGATCGTGGCTCTGAAGAAAACTCGTCTGCATGAAGACCAGGAAGGTGTCCCTCCCACTACCCTCCGCGAGGTCTCCATTCTTCGCATGCTCTCCAGAGATCCCCACGTTGTTCGGTAAATTAATTGCTCTTCTGGATTCTGTATCCTAATTTCCTAAACCCTAAACCACATTTTAACTTTTAATCATTAGCCTGATGGACGTCAAACAAGGACAGAATAAACAAGGCAACACAGTACTATACTTGGTTTTTGAGTTCATGGACATGGACCTCAAGAAGTACATCCGCAGTTTCCGCCAAACAGCAGATAACCTTCCTCCTATGACTGTCAAGGTACTCAAACAACATATCATGTATTATCAATTCCGTGCATACATCAACCAAGATATGGTTCTGTTATATTCATATATATGCAGAGCTTGATGTATCAACTGTGCAAGGGCGTATCTTTCTGCCATGGTCATGGGATCTTGCACAGGTTTCTTTTCTTTAAATTTTGTCCAATTATACGATTACAGAGAACATTACGTTGGTGGTGCACCTTGCGGCTTAATCCTTGTCTGTTCCTCTCTATACTTCTCAGGGACCTTAAACCTCACAACTTATTGATGGACCGCAAGACAATGATGCTTAAAATTGCAGATCTTGGACTTGCTCGAGCATTTACACTTCCTATCAAGAAGTACACACATGAGGTACTACTACATTCCTTCTCAATCCAACTCAATCTTCTTTACCATTAAGTGTTGTTGAAAGCTGTATGCTTTTTTTCGGTTTCAGATATTAACTTTGTGGTACAGGGCTCCTGAAGTCCTTTTGGGGGCTACCCATTACTCAACTGCTGTGGATATGTGGTCCGTTGGCTGCATCTTCGGTAAGGATTTCACTTCCCCCGTCACCTCCAAATTCATTTGAACCAAATGCTAACTAGCACTTATCCTTCGTATTTGACTTGATTTTAGCGGAATTGGCAACAAAGCAAGCACTTTTTCCCGGAGATTCTGAACTGCAGCAGCTTCTCCATATTTTCAGGTTAATTTAGCTGTATTGCATGGCTATTTAGTTTCTTTTCTTGATATTCTAACAGCTAGTACATTGCAGGTTGCTGGGGACTCCGAACGAAGAAGTTTGGCCCGGTGTAAGCAATCTGCCCAACTGGCATGAGTATCCGCAATGGACCCCTCAGAGTCTCTCATCTTCAGTCACTAATCTGGACAAAGATGGGCTAGATCTTCTAGCAGTAAGTCTCTAATCAACAATTAAATTTCAGATCTTTCTGTCACTTCATTACAATTATGGAAAGCAACAATTGTAACTATTATTACTCCATTTGCAGCAAATGTTGCAGCACGATCCCTCAAAGCGTATCTGTGCAAAGAAGGCAATGGAACATCCTTACTTTGATGATCTAGACAAGGCCAATCTTTGAATGATATTTGTCAACCAGCAAACGGAAGTTCTGTAGTTAAATGCCTTTTTGCTTTCCTCAAGCATAATGGTCACTTAGGAGACCCCCTTGCATTTAACCTTGTCTAGTGCTTACTCCTATGTCACGTATTGTAATGAAGTTGGAGCATCTCTGCTACAGAATCCGTGGTATTGTCTTGCTGGAATTGCCTAAAACTTGCTAGTTAACAAGAATGGTACAAAAGCTTTACTTTTGAATGTGAAATGGATATGCTTTTTTCACCTCTTTATCACATCGCTCATGGCTAGTGGTTCCAGAATTTAATGTGCCTTTAAAGTTTTATTTGAAGGTGCAAACAAGGAGACACCGATTAGAGGAGCTTGTAGGTCATTTTATATAAAGACCAAAGAGTTCGTTTTCTGAATGTGAAGAATTAATGTTGAAAAGTGCATGCAGTTCGTCTCTTTGTGTAAAACGGCTAAGAGATCTCACTTAGGAATTTCTGGAGGTCAAGTATTTAAGAGCGTTGGATTGTGGTGTGTAATTTACGACAATAACAATAAGCAGATGATTCATTTTTCTTATTCTAATCTTCTCTGAAAAAAATGAGAAGGATTTGAAGTTGCCAAGAAAAGAAGAAAGCTTTGGCATTTGTATAAATATAAAAAACGTAAAAGAAAAGAGGATGGCTTTAGCTTTACGTTACACGAGTCTTGGTCTTGTCGCCGTGGACGTTACATTAGATGCAAGACAGCAACCCATCAGACACTTTCTGGTTCATTTTTGTGCTGCTGACACCTCAACTCTTTCTGGCCTACTTTATCCGTCACTATGTCAAGTGTTAAAACATAAATGGCACAATGCGTCAAGGATCCAAAAATGGCAGGCGGTGATTGATCGAGTAAGGTCAGGTGCTTTTCTTAGACTAGAAATTAGAAACACAAACAGATTCCAGAGCTTACTGCTCACTCCATCGTTTCACTGTTCTGCACTCCACCGGATCCTTAACTTCTTCGTTGCCTCTCTCTCTTTTCCTTTCTCTGTTTCTGTTTTCTTGTTCGCTTCCTACATCATTTATGGTTATGAACGTGGTTTTGGATTACTGATGTAATATATCCTCTTTACTTTACCAGCTCATCCTTGTGTTGAACAATTTCAAATATCTTCTTTCCCTTTTCTGCTCCCGGGATTCCGCTCCGTTTAGAGCTCTACATCTGTCTGTCTGTCTCTGTTTTAGCTGCCCTCTAAAATCTGTGCGTTCTGTCTTCTACTTTTCTGTTTCTCTTTCCTCGCTTTTCCCCCAAAAGAACAAAAAAAGAAAAAGAGAGAAAGAATCTTTGTTTTGTTTTGCACTCTGTATGAATATGCTGCTATCGTCCAATTCGTATGTGGAACACTTTGTTTATCAACTCTTGCGTATCTCTTTATTACTAGGCAGGCATATATGATCCGACTCTTCAACTTCGTAGCGAACTCCTCCACTGTTATATTTTAAGGCTTTATTTTCTTCAGCACTAAAAAGATTCTCTTTTACTTGCTTGCCTTTAACAAAATAGTCTGGACTGGCATAAAACCTTATCTTACTTTGGCATCAACAAGCTTCTGTTGTAGGTTTGTAGTTATATCTGGTTTGATTATAGAGGAAGCAGAACATTATGGGTTTCTATTCCGGTCTTATTGGATTACTTGGATTATTGTCAGTGGTGAGTGCGGTGAGTGGGATAGGTGCCAACTGGGGCACACAATCTACCCACCCTCTGCCTCCAGAAACCGTTGTCAAGCTGCTGAAGGAAAATGGTATCCAAAAGGTTAAGCTTTTCGATGCAGATTATGGGGTTCTGAATGCTCTTGGCAAGTCTGGGATTGAGGTTATGGTTGGCATCCCTAATGACATGCTCTCCTCTCTGGCTAGCAGCGTCAAGGCTGCTGAGAGATGGGTTTCAAAAAATGTTTCCACCCATATCACCTCCAACAACGTTAACATCAGGTTAGCTTATATCATGTTCATACAAATCAGCTAGCTTAGAAATAAAGCACTGTTGTACCTTTGAATCTCATTTAAAAAGTTGTAGCTCTTCCTTAGTCTTTGGTACCGATGATTTCCTAGGAAGAGGAGGTTGTGCTTGGGTGCTGGAATTAGTAGACGTATTACCTTTCCTTGATTCCTTTGATCACGAACACTAGGTCTAACTGCATGATGTATCATGTTCCTGAGTTTCAACTTCTTAACACCCTTCCTTATTACACTACTGGAGTAGAAACTTTCTAAACTTTTTTCTCTGCTTCTTTCATCGAAGTTTGTTTGTTATCGTGTGGAAACCTTTTCGTTAAATGATTGCTCAATTGTTTTTTCAATACTTTGCACTTATTAGACGCTTCATTTTCTTGTGATTGAATACTATGAGTTAATCAATTGATAAGAATACTATATGAATGTAATCAAAATAAGGAATGAAGAGTAAGAACATTTCACACAATAAACAAGTATCAAATAATTTTAAGTAGAGAAATTAAAGGAGTGCAAAACATTGAATTTGTAGTGGTTTGGTTTTTCTTGAAACCTGGATACACCTTTGAATCTCCTTTAATAGATGGAGATCAGATCACTACTATCATTTCTCAAGAATTTACAAAGAGTTTATATCAGCATGCCTATATATTTGAATGTTTCCTTATTGGATCAAGAAGCATATAAATCTCTTACCTCATGCATCTACCAAGGTTTCAACTCTGATGGATGCAGAGGTATTTCTACCTCCTTGCCACCATGCTACGTGATGTACAAGGTTTGTTTTTGAAGAATAAAAATGTTTTGCATGGCTTTTTCTCCATTTTTTTGTCATGTGAAGGCTACGATATGAGGATCTGCTGTCCGGTAACTTGGATGAACTGCACATTTGGATATTGTTCACGTACCAATTGGTTCACTTCAACTTATCTATTCATGTTTGTGCAGATATGTGGCAGTTGGAAATGAACCTTTCTTAGAAACATACAATGGAAGCTACTTGAGAACAACATACCCTGCTCTCCAGAATATCCAGTCTGCCCTGATAAAGGCTGGACTTAGTAACCAAGTAAAAGTGACAGTTCCCCTGAATGCTGATGTGTATGAAAGCTCAAGTCAACTCCCATCCGGCGGTGACTTCCGAACTGATATCCACGATCTCATGCTGACTATTGTCAAGTTCTTGAGTGACAGCGGTTCTCCTTTTACTGTGAATATATATCCTTTCATAAGCCTATATAGTGATCCCAACTTTCCAGTCGAGTATGCATTCTTTGATGGCAATGCCTCCCCTTTAAACGATGGTGGGACATATTATTACAACATGTTTGATGCCAATTATGACACTTTTGTGCATGCTTTACAAAAGAATGGGTTTGGAAACCTGCCTATCATCATTGGAGAGATTGGATGGCCTACTGATGGAGATCGGAATGCTAACATTGAATATGCCCGACGATTCAACCAAGGCTTTTTGTCACATATTTCAGGGGGCAAAGGAACCCCAATGAGGCCTGGGCCTGTTGATGCCTATTTGTTTAGTTTGATTGATGAGGATGCCAAAAGTATTGATCCAGGGAACTTTGAGCGCCACTGGGGGATCTTCACTTTTGATGGGATACCAAAATATGCCCTCAATCTTGGTACTACAAATTCAGGAACTTTAATTCCAGCAAGAAATGTCCGCTACCTGGAGCGCAAATGGTGTGTGATGAAGGCCTCAGCCAAGCTCGATGACCCACAAGTGGCACCGAGTGTGAGTTACGCTTGCGGACTTGCTGACTGCACTAGCCTTGGTTATGGAACATCTTGTGGAAATCTGGATGCTAAGGGTAATATTTCATATGCCTTCAACAGTTACTTTCAGACGCAGAATCAGCTTGATAGTGCATGCAAGTTTCCAAACCTTTCAACAATCACAAAAACGGACCCATCAGTTGGAAATTGTAGATTCGAGATAATGATTGAGCCTTATTATGGAGGTGTTGAGTGCACACGTGGATACCTCCAGAAGCAGTTAGGTTTGGCTGCAATCCTCGTGTTTTTGGGGACTGTTCTCTGAATCTGTGAGGCTCCCAATTATCAGTAGTACAGTTTTTTCATTGTTATGCTCATTTACTTTGTAGGGTAGAGTCGTAACGGAAAGCTAGAATAAATTTTCCAGTGGCATCAATGTAGTGTAGAGTTCTGATTACTTATCCTTGTTCAGAATTATTTAATGCTTTGGTTTAAAGCATCACGCAATGTGTAGAAATTGTTAACTCATAAATGCAGGGCTAAATCAGGATTGTGGCTGACTGGAGCTGGTATTATTGTTTTGAAGATTTCATTCAAGTCCTAAGTCACCGTTGTAGTCACGACTGAGTAACACTGTCCTTGCGACGGGATTTTATGCTTTCATCACAGTATTGATCTATCTTTTTCGATCTCTTAAAAGGAAGCATAAAATCCCGTAGGGTAGAACTCAAAAAGTTGATGCGTGAGGACATTCGAGCTCATCGGGATACCACACGCCTGGAGCACTGTATAGTCCAGTGAGAAGCTGCTTTTACAGCTATACAAACTCTACAGCATTAGCCTGGCTTTCAACGAGTTAGTCGAGATGAAATGCTTAGGTACGGTTTTATTATCATTTGAGGATATAAGATGAGAGGCACTTAGCCGCACAAGAAAAAAGGGGAAAAGATATAGATGGAGTGTGCCTTTCATTTATTTCCTATGTAACTCATAAGACAGAATCCTGAATCCATGGGTTGCGAATAGGCTTTTCAACAGTTGAAAGTGCCTTCCACACGATACTGTTGCACTTGAACCCAGAACCAAAAGCAATTTGCCAAATCCTATGACCCTTCTTAACCCTTTTGCTTGCTTCCAAGTAAGCAAGTTGATACCACACACTACTACTTGAAGTATTGCCAAATCGGTTCAAAGTAGCTCTTGAAGCTTCCATGTAATCTTCAGAAAGCTCCAAGTTGGTTTGGATATGGTCCAGCACCATTTTGCTAGTTGCCAAGATGCAAACATGGTCAAAAGCAAGCTTGTAGTTAGGAATATAGGGCTTGGTTTTCCTGTTGAACAGCAGGTTTGCGAAGAGGTGGAGTTGTTTAAAAGGGGGGAGAACTAAAGGGCCAAGGACGGTGATGTTGGCCTTGAGTGCACGACCTCCCACTTCAATCACGTCCTTGCTTACCCAAAGACCCATCTTCCCTTCTGCATCCTCCTTGAGATGTATGCTTTTAAAGCTTCGACTGTCCATGCCCTTGTGCGTTCGAACTAGCTGCATGTTCCACCATTCCATGAGAGAGAGAATCGTACACATAGATAAGAAAATACTTTGTGACCAATTATTGGTGGTCGTGTTAATAGTACCTGTTTGAGCTCATACTTGGAACGCCGCCGGTCAACACGACAATTGGAGAGAAGAATGGCAGCAGCTCCCATTCTGAAGAAGCAGTTAGGGAGGAGCATGTCAGTCTCATTGCCACTGTACCATGCAGAGCTTACCACCTCTGTGCTAACCACAAGTGCATATGAGGAAGGATACCCAGTCAGAAGGTCTTTAGCTAGATCAATGGCTATGATCCCAGCAGCACAGCCCATGCCACCCAAATTGAAGCTGTTGATATCGTGCCTCATCTTATAATGGTTTATAATCATTGATGAGAGGGAAGGCGTGGTGTTCAGTGCTCCACAGTTAACCACCAGAATCCTGATATCCTTTGGCCGTATCTTGGTGGCTGCGAGAAGATCATCCACTGCTCCGAACATCACTATCGCTGCCTCTTCTCGTCCATCCTTCAATGTTATCTTATAATCTGTTGGTCGGAAAACTTCTCTTGGCATGTAAGTCTCATCTCCAATCCCAGAATTCTTGAGGACGCGCTGTTGATATTCTATGGCTGCCTCGTTAAACTTTCCTGATTCCCTTGCTAACTTAATAAACTCCTCCTTTGATATCTACATCCAAATATAGACATATCATGCAAACAGATATACCTCACCTATATGTATATATAATTAATTTACGTACCTTGAGATGGTCTGGTGGACGATAACAGGCGAATTCCAGTAAATAAGTAGGGCGTGGAGTAAAATGATCAAGAAAAGCATAAATGGCAAAACCCACCAAGCCCACTGTGAAGATGGCATCTAATTCTAATGCACTAAGCCGTTGAGAATTCGGGGTGAAGAAGAAGAAGGAGAAGAATGTATTGGACTGTTGGGGTGGTTGATTCATATCATGACAATAAGCAGCGACGAGGAGAAACAGAACAGGAAGAGTTACAAGAAGGAACAGATAAGAGGCATGGCTAAGAAAGTAGGAATAGCCAAGCCTAACATATTGTAAGTTGACTGAATTGAGAAAATCCGGCAGCTGACGCCTAACCCTGACCAAGAATCTCAGCGAGCCATCTTCCATGATTCCCTTATTCACTATTTCTGTGGATAGTCTCTCCACCTCCTCTTCTCTCGCCATCTCAATCACTACCTGATAGAAGACGACGCACTACTTGGTTTCACATATATAGCTTGGATGTGTAGTGATTACATGTTGAGTTATATGAGCTGAAGGAAAAAAAAAAAAAAAAAGAGATAGGGAGTTGTACGTATATATATAATGATAAAATAATGTTATCTATTAATTTTTATTGTAACAAAACGAAGTGCGTGTGGTTAATTCACAATTCATCATGTATATATTGTGATCATAGTTCTGATGAGATTAATGAAAAGCTCCTTTCTAATATCACTCAACTCATGCTTGCTTGGGTTGAGTATGGACTATGGAGGTTGATTTTCTTAAGGATTTATTTGAACGGGTGGTTATTTGGGAAAAAAAAGTTTATAATAAAATGAAATGAAATAAGATGAAGGAGGAGGGTTTATATTACATCACATTTCATTCTAAATAGTAAAAATAAGTTACTTCCAATTCGAATGGTTTAGGATGAAATGTAATATGATAAACAATATTTCACTATATTATATTATGAACCCTTATTTTAATTAAATAATATTTTACTATATTTTATTATAAATTTTTCATCCCTTTCAAACAACAATTTTCTAATATTACATCCACTTATATTCTATTCCGTTATAAACTATTTCATTAAAAATATACGTCCAATCAAACATAGCCTAAATTTTCATTTAAATAAAGAAAACATTTGTGTTTAGGACAAAAAAACTACACAATAAAGGAACACAAATTTTAATAATAGTTTATATATTTTGTTTGTGATTATTTGAAAAATAAGCCACAATTAATTACAAATGAATCATACATAATTATGCATTTTGTTTTCAAATAAATAATACAGTGGATAAAAATCTTAAATATTTATGCGCACACTTTAATTTCATATCATATGACTAAAATAACGGTAAGTTAATTCTTATGTTGTTAATAAATTTTGCTAATATATATTACTGTGAAACGTGTATTTATAAATATCAAACTTCTATAAATGTGTATTCGTATTTTGTACAATACAAATCATTAATAAGTTGGTGTTGATGGGGCGTGTCAAGTGAGCCCAATGGTAGCATACCATTGGAAGGCCCAATCATAGTAAGGCCTAGTTAGAGAACAGATGAGCCCATTTCGAAGTATCCCTGAAAGATCATCAAATGTGCAAGGTCATTGTTCCTTTGCTAATTGACCACAGGTTCACATTTCCAAGCACACATGAACTCGTCGTCAAAACTCAAATGTTGTAAGGTCAATGCCTATTTCACCATAGATTCACTCTCACTCATCACACAGGTAACAGCTACATGACCAAAACTGACAAGCTTCTTCTGCAATTGTACAAACAGTACCGCCATGAGCTCACCAGCCCAGTCATACTACCCTCCGTCATTAAGGCAACTTCTTCTTCTTCTTCTTCTAACAAAAGCCGCTTTGGCTTTGCCCTTCAACTTCACTGCCTTGCCCTCAAATCAGGCTCTAACTCCTACCCCATTGTCTCCAATGCTCTTATATCTATGTATGCCAAGTTCTCGTGCATTCCCTCTGTCACTAAGCTGTTTGATACTATGCTTCTTAGAGACGTCGTTTCCTGGAATTCCATACTTAATTCCCATATTCTACATGCCCATTTCTCCAAAGCCTTTGCTTTGCTTCAACGTATGTCTTATTCTCATTATTTTCCACCCAACCCTCAGCTCACTGCTAGTTTCATATCAGTTTGCGCTCGTCTCCGATATTTCAGTTTCGCCAAATCCCTTCATGCCCTCCTGATCGTTGCTGATCATAACCCGGAATGTCAACAAGAACATCACAACCCGAGCGCCTCTGTCTTCCTCTCCACTTCTTTAGTACACTTTTACTTCACGTGCCACGACTCATCTATGGCTTTCCGCGTTTTTGATCGCATGGAGATTAAGAATGAGGTGTCCTGGACTGCCATGGTCTCTGGCTGCGCTGCTAACTTAGACGACCATGCTGCCTTTCATTGCGTTAGAGCCATGCAGACTCATGGTTTTGAACCTAACCGTGTTACTTTGCTTTCGATGCTACCAGCCTCTGCTCGGGGTTATGTCAGATATGGGAAAGAGATCCACGGATATGCGTTTCGCCGTGGGTTGCATTCAGATCACCATTTTTCCGCTTCTCTTATTGACATGTATTGCAAGAGCCGATCAGGGATTGCTCTTGCTCGCCATATTTTTGATGCATCGGAGGTTAAAGATGTGGTGATGTGGAGCTCAATCATTTGGACCTACGCACGTAATGGAGCTGGTTTTGAGGCCATCAGGCTTTTTATGCAGATGCCAGAGGAAGGAATTACACCAAACTTTGTGACTCTGCTAGCACTGATCACTGCCTGCACTTCTCTAACTTCTCTTAAGCATGGCAGTAGAGTTCACGCCTACATTATCAAACGTGGGTTCTACTCCCATACTTGCATTGGGAATGCACTTATTGACATGTATTCCAAATGTGGATTTCTCGTCGACTCCGACAGAATTTTCAGAGAAATGAGTTCCAAAGATTCAGTGTCATGGAGCAGTCTGATCGGTGGTTATGGCTTACATGGATATGGCTGGAAAGCTTTGTCTCTATTTCATGAGATGCAAGACAAAGAGCTGCAACCTGATGCAATCACATTGCTTTCTGTTTTGTCAGCTTGTAGACATGCCGGCCTTGTTGAAGAGGGCCAGAAGATTTTCGAAATTGCAAAGAAAGACAGCAAACTTCTTAAAATAGAACATTACGCTTGCTACATTGATCTCCTGGGTAAATCAGGAAAAACTGAAGCTGCTCTTGACGTTTTAAGAACTCTCCCCATGAAACCTAGTCCGAGAATATGGAGCTCGTTAATGACAGCTTGTAAGATAGATGGAAGACTGGAAATTGCAGAAATGCTGGCAAACCAGCTCATCACATCAGAACCTCTAAATGCTGCCAACTATACCCTGGTTAGTACTGTTTATGCTGAATCAGGTAACTGGGGTGGAGTGGAGGAAGTGAGGAGGCTGATGAGAACGCAAGGAATGAGTAAATGTTGCGGAGTTAGCCGTATCGCAGTGGGAACTTAAAAAGATTGGATTTTGCAGCAGTAAACACAATGGAAGATCATGGATGGGATGTATGCGATTTTGCAGCAGTAATCACAATGGAAGATCATGCATGGGATGTATGAAATTTTGCAGCAGTATAATTCAAATTAAAATGCTATACTCGTTTGAACGACACTTTCCTAAGATATGTTTGCATTGGTTGGTGCGACAATTCTTTCTAACTTTAGTCTCCATAATTCTCCCGCTTAAAAAAAAGTCGTCTTCGAGGTTGTGCAATTTCACTTGCATTCACATTAAAATTATCATTTTAATTTTGATTATACTACTATTAGTTTAATAAAATAATTTTAATTTTAATTATTCTATTATTAATTTTATAAAAATAAAATAAAATAAAAACTCTTTTATACATTTGTGTCACAGTGATTATAAGGCCTCAAAATATACTATAATTAAAATAATACGAGTTTATAAAAATACATATGTGATAGGAGTTAAAATTTGCTATAATTAGAATACGAAAGACTTATGATTTGAATTTTTGATCCAGTGGATTATAGTGAGAATATTGAAATTAATTGATACTATTAAAGAATTGAGTAATTTAAATATATATTTAGATTAAGTTAATTTTCAAGTGACAAGATAAATTGGTATATGAAAATTGCAAAGATTAAACATATGAGTTAGTGAAATTGAAATTAATATGGAGAAATTGAAATTGCATACTTTTTATTTGAACATAATTGGAATGAAAATATTTCCTTAAAAAGAAGCGTTTTGTTAGCGTAGAGTAGGAAAACGATTTGTCTCCAAACCTCTCTCTCGTCATTTTTTGTTTAAAGAGTGGAGTCTTTCGTCTTGCCCAAACCCCAACCCCAACCCAAATTGCTCTATTCTCCTTTGTATTTACGAGTTCTCTGGTTCTTTGTCTCCGTTATATCTACCCTGTACATAAAAGTAGATGTATTTTGGGGAGCGTAGTGCCACTGTTTCCTTCTGTTTTCCCTCTCAATTTAACTGATACAAAAATAAAATAAAATTGGAGGCGTGGCGATTGAGAATGGAAACCTCTCCGCACGACCTCAGTCGAACTGTTCCAACTGGTAAAATTCAGTTTTCCTTCACTTATTCTTCGTTTGTTCGTTCATTCAAAGGCCTTTGTGTGTTTTAATTCGTCGGATGCTTGCACATTTTTTATTTTTGTTGCCAGAGTGAAACCCTAATTGTCTTTCTCCCTATATTCTTTGCGCGTGGTTCTTTACACACACTTCAAGGAAATAGAATACAATGCTTCTCGGTGTTTTTTCCCTATATTTTTGTTTTTAAATCCCTATGATTTAGATGTGTCAAGAAGCGCATCATCATGACTTTCCCCTTTTCACATAGACCCCCATGGTTTCCTTGTTCAAGGGTTTGGGTTGTGATCATTGGTGTCATGTGATTGCGCTTGCTGAGTTACTTAACACTTCGATTTTGATGCAGGGGAGACATCTCTAAGGCGAGACAGTTCTATGGAGAAGGTACTTGTTTGTGCACTCCTTTAAGCCCCTCTGTTTTTACTTTTCCAATTTTATTATACATCCCATTGGTACTTTTTTTTTGCAATCTATTATCAGCCACTTTCGCCCGATGATGAAAGGTTTGTTTCGGCAAATCCTTCTATAGACGCAACCATCGTAGGGCATGCAAGGAATGCTAGAGAATCATCATGTGGTACGAATTTGGCTGGAGATATTAGCATTGTTCCACCACCACCACCACCACCAAATACTTACATTTCAAATGTGCAAGAGGCAATACATGGAGGTGAGTAACTTCATTTGTTGCTTGCAATTCATCAACATTTGTGCCAACCTTCAATAGCGAAATCTTATTTTCATGCTGAATTGTATTTGCTTGTTGATAAAAAAAAGGATCTTGTGCATTTTGTTTCAGCTTCAGGTTATGGCCATGATGGTTATTCTCAGTATATTAATGCTGCTGATGGCTTGCATGTATCACCGGTGAGGATAGATGATATGTAACTCATTGGACCGTGGAAATTGATTTTTACTCTTTAACTTACCATTTTCTACCTAATGGTTTTGATTCTAATCAGGTCCTATGCAATGATAGCCCATCCTTGTTGTTACCTTC
Source organism: Erythroxylum novogranatense (assembly GCA_029891385.1). NCBI lineage: Eukaryota > Viridiplantae > Streptophyta > Magnoliopsida > Malpighiales > Erythroxylaceae > Erythroxylum > Erythroxylum novogranatense. The sequence continues at coordinate 95,003,694 of CM057233.1, forward strand.
TGGTTATGCCTTTAGTCCTGAGATGGCTTATGGGCAATATTCTCCAGTTGCTACACCTCTTCCTTCTTTATATCTAGATGGCCAGTTGTACTCTCCACAGCAGTTTTCATTTTCACCTTCCTTCTATGCACAGCCTGCTCCTCCACATGTGCCTTCATCAGTTTCTCTTGCACCATCTGATCTCCTGACCTTGGATAGTAGTGACAACTTGCTTCTTGGGCCCGGATCAGGTTACTTGGTACATTTTGGACCATTTGGTGGTGGGAATGTGTCTGGTGCAGAAGGCTCTAGTTCTTTGACATCTCCACCTGCTTATCCACAGACAATGGGTATATTTGGGTCATCTGAACATCAAATTGGGCAGGTAGGTTTTGTCGATTTCAAATTGAATTAAGCAGTTTCTGGCAGGGAATTTGGGTTTAAACATAGTTCCATTTTGATATTGTGATTGGCTTATTTCTTTTTTTAAAAAAAAAAAACCTCAGATCCTCTTTTGGTTCTTCTTAATGTGATCTTTAATTTTGTTGTAAGCTATTTCATTCCAATAATAATAGACACTTTTTTAATTGCATATTATTCATGTATATTCATCTGCTGAATTTATTCTATTTTTATGTAATTTTCATATTTAATCACTTACCAAGCTTCTGATACACCCCAAAAGAACTCTTGTAACTTGACAACTTAATGGCACCAATTCTTTGTAAACATGCATCATAACAATTTCATGATGTACTGTGTAGAACAGGTCACTAGAAAAGTTGCCTGGTTCTTAGCCTTTTCTAATGTTGACTTGTGGCTATTTCCAAGTTCATTAGTAACAATCTCTTTAACCTTTGTTTTTTGACACCATTTGCAACTGCAGATATCTCAACACAGACCACTGCCTGGATATGGAATTATGTCACCGTCTTCTGTTGGACGCTACCCTCATGGTGGTTCTTATCAGAGCTCCCATTTTAGTGGCGGATCCATGTCTTATTCAGGGGGAAATGAGAGGGTCCAACTTTCTCTTGACAAGAGTAGAAGAAGAGAGAGGGAGCAAGATTCCATTTACATTTCAAATGATTCACTTGGTTTTGATCGCAATAGAGGGCCAAGGGCTTTTAAACTTAAGGGTAAAAGCACCACTGAACAAGGTTCTTCCTCTGGTAACAATGAAGATAATTTATCTAGTTTTCGACATCAATTTGATTTAGTTAATCGGCCAGACTTTGTCACTGACTACAAAAATGCCAAGTTCTTCGTGATGAAGTCTTTTAGTGAAGATAATGTTCATAAAAGCATTAAGTACAGTGTTTGGGCCAGCACGCCTCATGGGAACAAAAAATTGGATGCAGCTTATCATGAAGCAAAAAAGCTGGAAAGCAACTGTCCGATCTTCTTATTTTTCTCGGTATGGTGCTCTTTATTGATAAACATTTTCCAACGACGTTATGGTTAAGCCATGGTGGCTAACTGGCGATCTTCATTAACAAATATAAGACTCAATAATCTTCTTAATCTTACTTCTGCATTTACAAGTCTAAATATGGGGTTAACATTAGTGAAAGAGCAAAGGTTTACAATGTAAACAAAAAGATTGTTTCTGGTAATAGAAACCACTTAAAGACTTAAAGATGCAATTCGCATAGATTTTTGTATAATTGCAGTCTAAGCTACCATGTTTATCCTGGCTCCTAACCATTTGTAATTGCAATCTTAATAGCCTGTAACTTATGAATCCTCTCAACTGAATCATTGGCGTGTACCCCTTTGATTGCATGCACAATAATTGGTCTTACTCCATGTAGGTTTTCAATCATTTCATAATGTAGCTGATCAATGGGATTTTGTTTAATGGTTGTATTTGTGCAGGTCAATGCGAGTGGACAGTTCTGTGGAGTTGCTGAAATGGTTGGTGCTGTAGATTTTGAGAAAGATGCTGACTATTGGCAGCAGGATAGGTGGAGTGGTCAGTTCCCAGTGCAGTGGCATGTTGTAAAAGATGTTCCCAATGGTCGTTTCAGACACATACTACTGGAGAATAATGATAATAAACCTGTTACACACAGTCGAGATTCTCAAGAGGTAGAGAAATTCTTGATTTTTTTTATTTTAATCTGTTACTTTTGTCATGCTAATCATATATTGTACTGGATGTTACCTTATTCTAGGTGTCCTTGTACTGTTTTGTGTAAATGACATTTCTGAACACCATTCCCAGCGTGATGAACATATTCCTTAGTGGTAGCTTATATTCAACATTTTCTGTCGTTACATTGAACTTTTGGTTCTTTCTTTGAGGTTAATGTTACCTGATTTCATTTTTTTCCTGTTTTTGTAACATGATCAGGTGAAACTAGAGCAAGGCATTGAGATGTTGACGATATTTATGGATCATGATTCACATACATCTATCCTAGATGATTTTGATTTCTACAATCGGCGGGAGAGAGCTTTGAGAGAAAGGAAGTCAAAGCAGCATGCTAGTTTGGGAAATGACCCAGCTTTGCTCGCGGACGAGTCTATAAATCCAATATCTGATAGTTTTGTTCCAAAAGCCCAGTTTGGTGGAGGTGATAGTAACAAATCAGAAAACCAAGCAACTGCAGTCTCTAGAAGTGATTTGATTGCCTCATCTCCTATTAAATTGACAAGTGCTTCCCAGCTTTCAAATGCGGAGTCATTTAACGATGGGTTTTTTCGTGCTTTGAAGTTAGAGGATAGTAGTAACAATGTGATGCAGGCAACTGAAATGGGTGGTGGGCATCAGGACCAGAGTTGCTGATAAAATAAATACACAAGACCAGAAGGCAGAGTTAGTGATTGCAGGCGTTTTTCAGATGCTTGCTATGACATGACTTACTCCTTTTGAAGATTCTTTACCGGCTGACAAGGGTTGAGATGGTCTAACTGAAGTCTAACAAGTTGGTTGGTTATTTTTGTTTCTGTTGTGTCATCAAATTTTCATGGAAGTATGACCAAAAAAAAAAAAAAATTCATGGAAGTGAGCCGTTGGTTGGACGTGATGGGAGAAGGGAGAAAGGACTTTTTAAAACCAAAGTCGTTTCTTTTGAAAATGACCGCGAATCAGTGGTTGGATAAGGTGATAGCATTAAACTGTGCATCGCATTTATTTTGGTTAGGAGCTTGGAAGACTGGAAGTTACTATCTTGAAGAAGAAACTGCTGCGCATTCGCGGAGATGTTTGGCTTTCGAAGGAGTTTGGTTGGTATATGCTATTTGCCTTATGCCTAACTGGTTTGTAATCTTAGCATTTCTTGGTTCTTAATGCTTGGGTTTTTGTAACGCTATGTTTAAGGGAGCAGGGAGTTGTAAAATTGGGAGGCAAAATAAGTAGATGACAGAAAAAGAATAGAGGAGGAAGGAAAAAGGAGGGGAAGCAAAACAATAAATAGCTTCTTAATATGAATGGAATAGTTCCTAGTCCAGTCCCGAAAGGAGTTGCGTGATTGATTTGTAGGCAACAAAGAAATTGAATTCATTTGGTATTTTGGAATTTCAACATACCTTTCTATTTTGGTTATGGCCGAGGATAGAATATAGGAATCTATATAAAGGTAATATGGTAGCATCGGTGTATAAATGGTGATGGTCATGTTATCATTAATGTAATTGTAAATTTTTTTTTTCATATTTTGGAGTAATGTAAACGTAGTTGATTAGTATTAACTTGTGTGACGTCGGAATGCTTCCCAATATGAAAGGAGGAAGTAGGAAAATAGGATGAAGCAATCGTCCTAAGAATGATGGCTAAATCCATTGCTTCATGAGGTCACCATTTCTCTAGATATCCTTCTAGGGCTATGTAAAAAATGGATTGGGAGAGCGTTGGCATTGGGTATGGCATCTGTTGCAACAAATGCCCCATTCTTGCTTATAAATGCGTACATGAATTGGAGCTGCCAGTGCCATCAAAGCCAATACTAAAAGGAAAAGAACGCAAAGGAAGTCTTGTTTCATTCAATCATCTTATGGTTTAGCTTAGCTTCTCAGAAGTGTCAATCAATAAGATCTTTTCTGCATGAAATGGCCCATTCTCGCTGTGTAGAATCCTACCATCCCATTTCATTCTGTCTGCGATGTCTTTCACTTTCACAATTATATCTACATGATCTCTTATGATAAGTGCTCCTTCCGGTCTAAGCATGCGATACACCTCAAGCATTATATCAAGAATGTCGCACCTGTTTCATCAACAACTACAGGTTTCAGAAGGTGGACATGAACAACTTACAGTGCCAAGCCTAAATGTACTCTAAATTTGTTGAACTAACCAAACTGATAATAACTTACATACTTGTCCATATACATGCTGAATACGCCGTTGGCATGTATCAGGTCATACGTACGAGGATATGTTGCAAAGCCTTCACACCTGCGCATAATTGTTTTTGTTATATGCATATATCTATAGTACAGCAAAACCAAATACAGGGAAAGCCATTACATGCTCTGCACCTAACGTAATGGCTATATATACAATTACAATCCATGTACATGCAGTTTAGAAGTCTACAAAAGGTACAAAGAAACTGAAGAAAAGAGCTAACTTTCATTCTTACCAATCCATGTAAGTTCCAATAAGGCCGCGCTCGTACACAATGCTAAGATTATTCTTGTTTGCATCGAAAGGTACCACATTCATCACCCAACTAGGATACTTAATCAATGCTGCGGCAAAACCACCTATTCCAGCATTCATATCCATTACATTTCTATATCTACCATCAGATAGAGACTGTAGTATGATTTCGTAGTATTTTACTCTCCCTTTCCACAACCTATTGTCATCATCGAAGGACATGGCTGAAATTCCTTCACCAATAAGACTATGCGGAAGAGTATTCAACCTTTTGGGCCATTTTTCAAGAGCACCTCCAGAAACATCACTCGTGTCTTTCACACTTGGGAGAGGTGTAATGCATGGCTCCATCTTTCTATACCTGTTGAAGAAAAGGTGGCACTCCTGTCAGTCGCAAGCCAACAGGATGAGATGACCATGTTTTCCTTGAAGGGAGGAAATCTAATGATCAATCAGGAGCAATTTCTATGCTATTGAATGTGAGACAGAATGAACTTACCATCCAGCATCAGGATCTCCTTCGACACAAAAACGGGGAGACATCCAGATCCTTGACCTTTTTAAGCAGTGAACATGATTGGTTGGTTTTCTCCATACGGCTACAGCTCCCCTCTCTGCAATTTTCTTCCAGCAAAGCCTCTTTGCGAGATCTTCCAACCTCGATTGCTCTTCTTCCAACTCATGAGGTGGCCTTTCCCAACCTTTGTAATTAGTCTTCCAACTTATAGGTGGCCCAGACAATAACCAGTAGCCACCAGGGCGCAGCACTCTGTCAATCTCTATGAGATAAAGCCCATCTTACCATTTGTCATTTGCAAAAGAGTGGAAAAGAAGGAGAAACGAGTCAGAAATTGGTGAATTGGATAAAGAAGATGAATATACCAAGTAAAAGCAAAGGAATTACGTATTCTCAATATCCTTTTCAGAGTCTTAAGAGCCTTTTCTCTCAACGAATGCCAATGAGCTCATTAATTAAGTGAATGTTTTCCGAATAAAATGTACCATAATCAGTCCATGGCACCAGGCATCTGGAACAGTGAGCCAAATCAAATGACCTTGATGGGAATGGCAGTCGATGGATGCTAAGAATACCAAGCATAGCCGGTAGTCCTCTTTCCAGGGCAAATTGAACTTGGGCATCATGTATATCCCTTGGTGCAACTGACATCGTCAAGATGTTATAGTCCATGAGATGTGCCCCAAAGCTTGCAACCTGAGGAGAAAGTAAGCTAATGGATGATCTTCTGCTTCACATTTCTTATGTAAGAAGCGAGAATACGGTTTCGGTGATCTGAGCATAATTATACACTTTGACATTGATGACTGACACAAAAGTTAATGTTTGAAGAAATATACAATCACAGCAGCCATAAATTGTTTTCTCCTTGAGAAGAACAACGCATAAGGAACCGCTTTATAAGCTCCAAGTTCGATACAAAACTTTCTCGGAATATGGTCTATGATCAAAGGCATCAAAAGTAATCTCTATTGATAAGGAAGTTGCATCTTAAGACATCAAAACAAATCTTCCCACGCATGGCATTGTGTACCATATTTCAGTCGCAGTAGGATTTTTGAGAAAATCTAGCTTACTTCCTTGAAGATTTAAGGCAAACTAAGGTCACATTGTTCCATAGTGAATGTGGATAAACTTGATATTGTTCTTGCTACAGTCTTAACATGAATATGGATTATCCTTTAGACAGTTTTCTTTCTTTAGCAAGCATATTCCATGCATCTTAATTGGAGGTATAGGATTCGTCCGAAGCAAAAGTTGTAGTTGTGGTCACTAGACTCACCACCATCTAATCTATCTAATCTCAGCCTTCACACTGTAGGTGAATCGTTAAGCATTCAAGAGAGCTGAATAAAAGCATATAAATCCTATTTGGTTCCAATCTGACCTTAATTAAATTTGCGTAGAGCAAACAAACAGTATCCAAATGCCGGAAAAAAAAAAATCAGATTTTGAGATGTAGCAACTAAAACACATAGTCAGATACATTGGTTTGCAGTTAGTGAGAAAACAATTATGTAGAAGCACAAATATAAGCAAGTTTTAGTAATGATTACCCCGCATCCAACATCGAGAGCAGTCCTTATGTTCCCAGATTTCAGAGGCAAAATACGTCTAATCTCATCGACATAACTCTTCACTCCTTGAGGAAACGAAGTTCCTCCACCGGGAAAGACTAGGCGGTCACCTTCCAATCTAACCCAATTTTGTGATTTCTTGTACACGGTCAACTGCTTGGAAGGCACATTCTTGTACCAAGCATAGTCCCTGCTCTTCGGCCACCGAAAAGGTCTTTTGTACCCAAGAGGCCTCGGGACCAAACACTTGGGCTTTTCATGGAGTTCAGGGCAATGCCTTTCCCTGCGAAACTTTCTTTGGTTCGTGTAAAGCTTCTCTCTTGACGGGTCATGACAAGGGCAATAGTTGGTGAAGTTTGAAGGGCAAAAGCTGAGAAAAGGAAGCTGGTTGCGGGGTTCTTCAGGGATAGAGAGAGTGTGGTGTGGTTCAAAGTCAAGATGAGGTAATACCGACAAGTTTGGTTCTGTACAGTTGAGTGAGTGAAGCAGAGGGATAGATGAAGGAGAGGCAGAGGTAGAGTAGGAAGAGGTGATGTAGAGGCCAAGAAAGTAGAAGACAGAACAGAGGATAATTGTGAGCAGAAGCTTTAGTAGGGGAATCTTGAGACAGTGCTTCTGGTTCTGGTTAGCCATTTCATGTGTCGACGAGTGGTCGAAGGTTTATCCTTTGGCGACTGTATATAAGTCAGCCAGTTAGTCATCCTTAAATCTGCTTTTTAGATTTTACATTCGTTTGCTTTCCAAGTCTCGACCTCATCTTTGTCAGAAGATCCAAAACAAACAAAAAAAATCCCTTTCTCGGGATCCAATGTAATCTTATTTATGGGTTTCCTTTCCTTTACAATTTATCTCCTATTTGACAACCAGCCAATGTAATTAGTTCTATTAATTAATTTGATCAATTAATTATATTAACTATTTATTATTTGATGTTTGATAAAATTAGTTTTTTTTAAATAAACATAACCACGCAAAAATAATGACCAGGAAGGCACAACAAATCTAACCCAAGCTGACAGGCTTACCCCATATATTCGATTTCTACTGGCCTTTTCTTATAAATGTCTGAACTATCAGAAATGTCAGAAGCTAAAATAGAATCTAAAAATGAAAGACTAACACTCCAATGATGCAGGTTTGCATGTAATAAGACTACCCGTATAAGAGAGTGAGCCGCCTTATTGACAATCCTACGCGTCCAATGAAAGGACAAATGAAGGAAATATCGCTTGAGAGTAACACAATCAAGAGCCAAAATTCCAATCTCAGAAAAATTCGATGACGGATCTGAAATAGTTTGAACAGCCGTCAAGCAGTCAAACTCCAAAATGACATGATCAATACGTTTTTCCTTTAACCAAGACAGGGCGTCCCTTATCGACATAAGCTCAGCAAAAACTGGATCAATCCGATAAGGATAATGACTCGAGAGGGCAGCAACAAAACACCCTCTATCATCTATAAGAATAGCAGCAAACCCTGTAGCATTCTTCTCTGGAAAGACCGCCGCATCAACATTACATTTTAGATAGCCCCCATTGGTCTAATCCATCCAGGCTCGGAAATGCAATCCTCCCCAATCATGCCATTGACTTTCATAAAAGTCTCCCGAGAAGCCTGCCAGCCTTGAAAAAGCTATCAGCATAATTGAAAATCATGGAGGTGGAGAGCTTTTTACCTTGTCATACTCGTAAATTACGGTGGTACTAGAGGCTCCAAAGCATGAATAGCTGACGATCTGTACTGGAAGATGGAGTACTGGGAGTCGATGTGTGTTGTAGTAGTTGTGAGAAAACCGAATCGTCCCCAAGAGTGGGTAACCTCCAGCCTGACAAATTCCAGACGTCTTTAGCTTTCAAACAGCCCACCAGCACATGATTTAAATCTTCTATAAGACCACATATATCACAATCCGTGTTGAGATGAACTCCCTTCCATCGTAGTCGTTCTTTGCAGGGGAGAAAGTCACGCAAGCACCGCCAACCAAAGTCTTTGATTTTAGGAGGTACAGTCGAGTTCCAAAGTCGGTTCCATGGGCCCTCTACGAAGAAACTCCTTATGTCAGTGTACAAAGTAAGAGCCAGCTTATACCCTGATTTAACATAATACAAACCATTCGAATTATGATGCCAGATAAGCTTATCTGGGGGTTTGGAGCGAGCGATTGGGATCTTAGAAATACGCCCGACATCATAAGGAGTTAACAAACCTTCTAACAATTGTACATCCCACCCGGAATAATCCTCATTAAACAAATCGCACACCTTGAGCCCATCAAACTCCGTAATGGACAGGGAGGTAACAAAAAAATTATTATCTTCATTGATCCAAGGATCAACAAAAACATTAATCGAAGACCCGTCTCCCAGTCGCCATCGAATACCTTTAAGCAGGATGTCTTTAGCTGCAAATATACTCTTCCAAATAAAGCTAGAATTAGGACGTTCAGTGGCCTCCAAAAAACTACAAGATGGAAAGTATTTTGCCTTGAAAAATTTGCTCAGAAGCGAATCAGGAAAAGCCAAGAATCACCAGGTTTGTTTACCTAACATGGCTAGGTTGAAACAGTGCAAGTCGCGAAAGCCCATACCCCCATATTTCTTCGAAACACAAAGACGATCCCAACTAGCCCAATGATTTTTTTTCCGATCATCTGTCCCCAAACCCCACCAATAGGCATTCATCATTTTCTAAATTTCATCACACGTGCCTTGTGGTATAAGAAACACACTCATACAGTAAGCCGACAGCGCTTGCGCTATTGTCTTGATGACAGTCTCTTTACTTGGTTTCGAAAGCAACTTATTCTTCCAGCTCACTATACCCTTACTAAGCCGGTCTTTTATAAACACAAAGACCTGTTTCTTCTTCCTCCCAATGAGAGATGGGAGACCTAGATACCTCCCATGATCAATTGGAATATGAACCCCTAAGATATCTTCCACTGTACATCTATCAGAAGGCGTTGTATTTGAACTAAACATAATATCAGACTTCTGAAAATTGATAGCCTACCCTTACGCTTCTTCATAGATACCAAGTATCCTCTTCATGTTTGCTCCTTCAGTGGTATTCGCAAGGAAAAATAGAAAATTGTCATCAATGAAAAAAGATGGGAGACACTAGGTTACTGAACAAATAGTCGCCCATGAATGTCCCTTTAGCCTCGCTTTCTCTTAGCAGGTTGATAAACCTTCAAAGACAGAGAATGAAGAGGTAAGGTGACAAAGGATCACCTTGTCGTAAACCGCGCTTCGGACTGAGAAGCCTTACTTCAGATCCGTTAAAAGCCACCGAATAGCGCATAGTAGTAACACACAACATAACAAGCTCCACCCATTTGTTATCAAAACCCATCTTTAACAAAATAAAATGTAGGTAATCCCAATCCACTATGTCATAGGCTTAGCTAATATCAATTTTAAGAGCTACCTCCCCCTTTTTCCCTTTTCCTTTGTTCTTCATGTAGTGAATAATCTCGAAAGCCACCATGACATTATCAATGATGACCCGACTCGGGACGAAAGCCGACTGCATGGGAGAGATGATCCTCGGTAGCAATCTTTTTAACCGGTTCGCTATCACCTTTGCTATAATTTTATAAATGACATTGCATAATGCTATGGGTGGAAGGTCTTTCATGCACGTAGGATTGTTTTTTAGAATCGTAACAATCATGGTATCATTTAGAGTGTCCGGAAACGCGTACTGCTCCATCCAGTTCCGACGGTTTTCGAAAAGGTCAGCTCCCACAATAGACCAACACTGTTGGAAAAAGGCAGGATTCATACCATCAGGTCCTAGAGCCTTGTCCGGATACATGTCAAATAATGCTGCCCTAAATTCCTCAAAACGCACAGGAGCTAGGAGAAGATTGTTATCCTCTTGACTCACTATCGATCTAACCAACGCAAAATGACTGTAGTCCCCACCACCTGACGCTGAAAATAACTGATTAAAGTACTCAAGAATGACCTTGCCTATCCCCTCGTCATCCACAACCTGTTGCCCCTGGTCGTCCGTGAGTGAGTGGATCTGGTTCAACCGTTTCCTTACTGAAGCTTAAGCATGAAAATATTTTGAGTTGGCCTCTCCGTATTTCAACCAAAAAACCTTTGATCTTTGCTTCCAATAGATGTCCTCTTGAGCAAGAAGACAGTAGAGTTGAGCTTTGAGATTTTGAAGAGAACCATACTGATGGTTCTTACGGGCGGTCTCCATTTTCAGCTTGATAGACTTTATACGTGTCTTGAAATTTGATCCTAGAAGCTTCTGCCAACTTGTCAACCCAACACCACACTCCTTAATTCGATCCAGAAGGGTCAGTCTAACATTGGCTCTCCAAAACCTCGAGACAAACTCAGTGAAACCATCCTCTGTGAGCCATTTGTTTTCAAATCTAAAACGCCTAATTCCCTTTGCTGGAAACCGTCGGCCTGCCACCAACTTGATGGGATTATGATCAGATGTGGCACTCACCAAATTGTACAGCTTGTGAAAGGGAAAAATATCCAACCACTCCTTATTGACAAAAGCCTCCTTATTGACAAAAGCGCGATCTAATATCTCCAACACCCGCAAATTTGTATCACTTCCTCTCTCCCAAGTATATCCAAAACCAAGCAAAGGTATTTCTACAAGGTTGCAGTCCATGATGCATTGACGAAAACCTTCCATCAAAAAATTAGGATAAACCCCTCCACCCAATTTATCGTTAGCAGACAGCAGATTATTAAAGTCGCCAAAACACACCGAAGCCATGGTCTGCAGACGTGAAAGGGACCGTAGAAGCTCCAAACTGGCGTGTTTTCTAGCATTATTCGGGAAGCCATGAAACCCAGTAAGGCGCCACTTAGGATTAATCGAATCATCAATAATCATGTCAATATGGTTATTAGAATAACCGGTAATAGTAATAAAAACAACACTCGTCCAAAACAAAGCCAGACCGCCACTACGGCCAAGCCGTTCAACACAGAAACAGAAATCATATTTCAACATCTTTTTTATTTCGTCGATCTTATTTGAATTCGTTAAAGTTTCGCTAAGAAAGATAATGCAAGGCTTATTGAACCTAACTAGCTCCTTGAGAGCACGAATTGTCTGGTGGTTGCCTAAGCCACGACAGTTCCAAGCTATGTAACTCATGGCTCTCGGCGAGTCTGCTGAGCAAGACCTGCCGTTGATAAGTGATGTGTGGGAATAGACGAAAGCATTTCTACAGTATTCAACTCATCGACACCAATGATCCCTATTTCTCCTTGTCTGGGTCGTTTTTTATTTTCCTCTAAGTCCATAACCGAGTCTTCTTTGTCCTTCGGCCCAACCATAATGGTGTCCCCCCATTATACCCTTACTAAGCCGGCCTTTTATAAACACAAAGACCTGTTTCTTCTTCCTCCCAATGAGAGATGGGAGACCTAGATACCTCCCATGATCAATTGGAATATGAACCCCTAAGATATCTTCCACTGTACATCTATCAGAAGGCGTTGTATTTGAACTAAACATAATATCAGACTTCTGAAAATTGATAGCCTACCCTTACGCTTCTTCATAGATACCAAGTATCCTCTTCATGTTTGCTCCTTCAGTGGTATTCGCAAGGAAAAATAGAAAATTGTCATCAGCGAAAAAAAGATGGGAGACACTAGGGTTACCTGAACAAATAGTCGCTCCATGAATGTCCCCTTTAGCCTCGCTTTCTCTTAGCAGTGTTGATAAACCTTCAGCACAGAGAATGAAGAGGTAAGGTGACAAAGGATCACCTTGTCAGAACCGCGCTTGATCGAGAAGCCTTACTTGATCCGTTAAAAGCCACCGAATAGCGCGTAGTAGTAACACACAACATAACAAGCTCCACCCATTTGTTATCAAAACCCATCTTTAACAAAATAAAATGTAGGTAATCCCAATCCACTATGTCATAGGCTTAGCTAATATCAATTTTAAGAGCTACCTCCCCCTTTTTCCCTTTTCCTTTGTTCTTCATGTAGTGAATAATCTCGAAAGCCACCATGACATTATCAATGATGACCCGACTCGGGACGAAAGCCGACTGCATGGGAGAGATGATCCTCGGTAGCAATCTTTTTAACCGGTTCGCTATCACCTTTGCTATAATTTTATAAATGACATTGCATAATGCTATGGGTGGAAGGTCTTTCATGCACGTAGGATTGTTTTTTTAGGAATCAGAACAATCATGGTATCATTTAGAGTGTCCGGAAACGCGTACTGCTCCATCCAGTTCCGACGGTTTTCGAAAAGGTCAGCTCCCACAATAGACCAACACTGTTGGAAAAAGGCAGGATTCATACCATCAGGTCCTAGAGCCTTGTCCGGATACATGTCAAATAATGCTGCCCTAAATTCCTCAAAACGCACAGGAGCTAGGAGAAGATTGTTATCCTCTTGACTCACTATCGATCTAACCAACGCAAAATGACTGTAGTCCCCACCACCTGACGCTGAAAATAACTGATTAAAGTACTCAAGAATGACCTTGCCTATCCCCTCGTCATCCACAACCTGTTGCCCCTAGTCGTCCGTGAGTGAGTGGATCTGGTTCAACCGCTTCCTCAAGCTTAAGCATGAAAATATTTTGAGTTGGCCTCTCCGTATTTCAACCAAAAAACCTTTGATCTTTGCTTCCAATAGATGTCCTCTTGAGCAAGAAGACAGTAGAGTTGAGCTTTGAGATTTTGAAGAGAACCATACTGATGGTTCTTACGGGCTGTCTCCATTTTCAGCTTGATAGACTTTATACGTGTCTTGAAATTTGATCCTAGAAGCTTCTGCCAACTTGTCAACCCAACACCACACTCCTTAATTCGATCCAGAAGGGTCAGTCTAACATTGGCTCTCCAAAACCTCGAGACAAACTCAGTGAAACCATCCTCTGTGAGCCATTTGTTTTCAAATCTAAAACGCCTAATTCCCTTTGCTGGAAACCGTCGGCCTGCCACCAACTTGATGGGATTATGATCAGATGTGGCACTCACCAAATTGTACAGCTTGTGAAAGGGAAAAATATCCAACCACTCCTTATTGACAAAAGCCTCCTTATTGACAAAAGCGCGATCTAATATCTCCAACACCCGCAAATTTGTATCACTTCCTCTCTCCCAAGTATATCCAAAACCAAGCAAAGGTATTTCTACAAGGTTGCAGTCCATGATGCATTGACGAAAACCTTCCATCAAAAATTAGGATAAACCCTCCACCCAATTTATCGTTAGCAGATGCAGATTATTAAAGTCGCCAAAACACACCAAGCCATGGTCTGCAGACGTGAAAGGGACCGTAGAAGCTCCAAACTGGCGCGTTTTCTAGCATTATTCGGGAAGCCATGAAACCCAGTAAGGCGCCACTTAGGATTAATCGAATCATCAATAATCATGTCAATATGGTTATTAGAATAACCGGTAATAGTAATAAAAACAACACTCGTCCAAAACAAAGCGAGACCGCCACTACGGCCAAGCCGTTCAACACAGAAACAGAAATCATATTTCAACATCTTTTTTATTTCGTCGATCTTATTTGAATTCGTTAAAGTTTCGCTAAGAAAGATAATGCAAGGCTTATTGAACCTAACTAGCTCCTTGAGAGCACGAATTGTCTGGTGGTTGCCTAAGCCACGACAGCCCAAGCTATGTAACTCATGGCTCTCATGAAGTCTCACGAGCAAGACCTGCCGTTGATAAGTGATGTGTGGGAATAGACGAAAGCATTTCTACAGTATTCAACTCATCGACACCAATGATCCCTATTTCTCCTTGTCTGGGTCGTTTTTTATTTTCCTCTAAGTCCATAACCGAGTCTTCTTTGTCCTTCGGCCCAACCATAATGGTGTCCCCCATTATACCCTTACTAAGCCGCCTTTTATAAACACAAAGACTGTTTCTTCTTCCTCCCAATGAGAGATGGGAGACCTAGATACCTCCATGATCAATTGGAATATGAACCCTAAGATATCTTCCACTGTACATCTATCAGAAGGCGTTGTATTTGAACTAAACATAATATCAGACTTCTGAAAATTGATAGCCTACCCTTACGCTTCTTCATAGATACCAAGTATCCTCTTCATGTTTGCTCCTTCAGTGGTATTCGCAAGGAAAAATAGAAAATTGTCATCAGCGAAAAAAAGATGGGAGACACTAGGGTTACCTGAACAAATAGTCGCTCCATGAATGTCCCCTTTAGCCTCGCTTTCTCTTAGCAGTGTTGATAAACCTTCAGCACAGAGAATGAAGAGGTAAGGTGACAAAGGATCACCTTGTCGTAAACCGCGCTTCGGACTGAGAAGCCTTACTTCAGATCCGTTAAAAGCCACCGAATAGCGCATAGTAGTAACACACAACATAACAAGCTCCACCCATTTGTTATCAAAACCCATCTTTAACAAAATAAAATGTAGGTAATCCCAATCCACTATGTCATAGGCTTAGCTAATATCAATTTTAAGAGCTACCTCCCCCTTTTTCCCTTTTCCTTTGTTCTTCATGTAGTGAATAATCTCGAAAGCCACCATGACATTATCAATGATGACCCGACTCGGGACGAAAGCCGACTGCATGGGAGAGATGATCCTCGGTAGCAATCTTTTAACCGTTCGCTATCACCTTTGCTATAATTTTATAAATGACATTGCATAATGCTATGGGTGGAAGGTCTTTCATGCACGAGGATTGTTTTTAGGAATCGAACAATCATGGTATCATTTAGAGTGTCCTAAACGCGCTCGCTCCATCCAGCCCGACGGTTTTCGAAAAGGTCAGCTCCCACAATAGACCAACACTATTGGAAAAAGCCAGGATTCATACCATCAGGTCCTAGAGCCTTGTCCGGATACATGTCAAATAATGCTGCCCTAAATTCCTCAAAACGCACAGGAGCTAGGAGAAGATTGTTATCCTCTTGACTCACTATCGATCTAACCAACGCAAAATGACTGTAGTCCCCACCACCTGACGCTGAAAATAACTGATTAAAGTACTCAAGAATGACCTTGCCTATCCCCTCGTCATCCACAACCTGTTGCCCCTGGTCGTCCGTGAGTGAGTGGATCTGGTTCAACCGTTTCCTTACTGAAGCTTAAGCATGAAAATATTTTGAGTTGGCCTCTCCGTATTTCAACCAAAAAACCTTTGATCTTTGCTTCCAATAGATGTCCTCTTGAGCAAGAAGACAGTAGAGTTGAGCTTTGAGATTTTGAAGAGAACCATACTGATGGTTCTTACGGGCTGTCTCCATTTTCAGCTTGATAGACTTTATACGTGTCTTGAAATTTGATCCTAGAAGCTTCTGCCAACTTGTCAACCCAACACCACACTCCTTAATTCGATCCAGAAGGGTCAGTCTAACATTGGCTCTCCAAAACCTCGAGACAAACTCAGTGAAACCATCCTCTGTGAGCCATTTGTTTTCAAATCTAAAACGCCTAATTCCTTTCTTTGAAACCGTCGGCCTGCCACCAACTTGATGGGATTATGATCAGATGTGGCACTCACCAAATTGTACAGCTTGTGAAAGGGAAAAATATCCAACCACTCCTTATTGACAAAAGCCTCCTTATTGACAAAAGCGCGATCTAATATCTCCAACACCCGCAAATTTGTATCACTTCCTCTCTCCCAAGTATATCCAAAACCAAGCAAAGGTATTTCTACAAGGTTGCAGTCCATGATGCATTGACGAAAACCTTCCATCAAAAAATTAGGATAAACCCTCCACCCAATTTATCGTTAGCGATGTTGATTATTAAAGTCGCCAAAACACACCGAAGCCATGGTCCGCAGACGTGAAAGGACCGTAGAAGCTCCAAACCGCGTGTTTTCTAGCATTATTCGGGAAGCCATGAAACCCAGTAAGGCGCCACTTAGGATTAATCGAATCATCAATAATCATGTCAATATGGTTATTAGAATAACCGGTAATAGTAATAAAAACAACACTCGTCCAAAACAAAGCCAGACCGCCACTACGGCCAAGCCGTTCAACACAGAAACAGAAATCATATTTCAACATCTTTTTTATTTCGTCGATCTTATTTGAATTCGTTAAAGTTTCGCTAAGAAAGATAATGCAAGGCTTATTGAACCTAACTAGCTCCTTGAGAGCACGAATTGTCTGGTGGTTGCCTAAGCCACGACAGTTCCAAGCTATGTAACTCATGGCTCTCGGCGAGTCTGCTGAGCAAGACCTGCCGTTGATAAGTGATGTGTGGGAATAGACGAAAGCATTTCTACAGTATTCAACTCATCGACACCAATGATCCCTATTTCTCCTTGTCTGGGTCGTTTTTTATTTTCCTCTAAGTCCATAACCGAGTCTTCTTTGTCCTTCGGCCCAACCATAATGGTGTCCCCCCCCCCCCCGGTCAGTTATAATATCATTTTCCTTAGCAAACTGGTGGCCCACATTAGAAGGAGCCCCAACATTCGATTTGAATGTGATCTTCTTCGGATAGAAAGAGAATCGATTGCCGATTCTATGTGGATTTTTCCCTCCAGATTGTGAGTAACTGGCATCCGGATTTCTTGGAGTAGAATCAACGCCAATCTTCGACCCGGGATCTCGTCTCCACTGCACCATCCGTTGCCCAGTTCGGGCTCGTACTTCAGCGTGGATCTCCTCTGACCATTCCCAACCTAACTCCTCCTCCGATTGTTCAAAAAATTTAGGACAGCTGGTTTCACTGTGACCAATAATACCACAAAGGTAACATATAAAGGGGAGCCGTTCATAGCTGAAACTAATTTCCATCGGTGCCCCCCTTGCTTTCGGATAATCTTCTTCCTCGTCAACAGTTCTTCCACATTTATTCTGAGCCTAACTCTCATAAAGCTATTCCAGGAACTACGTTTGTTGGCTGAATCATATTCTAGATAGGTACCCATAAGATTTCCAATACTTTTCACTAGCGCCTCCGAAGCAAACCCCAAAGTAAGACCATGAAATTGTGCCCAATTGTCAGTATAAAGAAAATCGACATCCGCTGGATCCTCCCCTGCCTTCCATTGATGGTCTAACAAAATGCACTTATTGAAAGACCACGGCCCACCAGCTAACATCTTCTTCATGTCAAGATGGTGATAGTACTGGATTAGATATAGATTGTTGTCACTCATCGGCTTGATAAAAGCACCCCGCATAGGTCGCCACAGGTTCAACAACGTTGTTTCTAATGCCTCTGCGTTGATCGCCCTTTCACCCACCAATTTACCCAAAAGACAGAGCTCATAATTGATCTCCTCTCTTTGAAAATCTTCCACAGGTATCTCAAACTCAGCTTCTTCTTTCTCCCGGATAGTAAGTTTCCCTAAAGCTGACTCCATATTACTGCAGAGGGAACCACAAGGACAGATCAGATAGAAAACTACAAACTCTCAAGCATGCACAATCAAGGCATGACCAAAACTTACACTTTGTTAGAGAGGAAACGAGAGGCAAGACTTCCTAAGAATTCGATAAAATTAGTTGTTTATGTGTAAAATAAATTATGAAGATATGATTTTTAAAAAATTATAAAATTATAAATATTATATATCTTAATATTTCTTTGAATATTCTTATAGAAATTTAGATTTTAAATAATAAATTCTACAAAATTAATTTTATAACTCTAATAAAAACATAGAATTAATAATAATAATAACAACAACAACAATAATAATAATAACAACAACAACAATAATAATAATATATATCACAATTTAATCTAGTTCTTAAATTAGAAATTAATTAAATAAATCTAATTATAAACCAATAATTTATGATAATTACCTTAAATTATTAAATTATAATTTGTTTAAATTAAATTTAAAAGATAAATTTAATTATTATATTAATATCATTTAATTAATCTACGCTTATTATTGTAATCTAAAAGTATAAAAAATTTAAAAACTAAAAGCTAAAAAACTGAGAATTATAAACATCATGGTATGAATAAAATTTCTTAAATTACAAATAAAGTCCACATATTTATCCAATTAATCATTAACGAAATAGATTTTCATCGTCCATTAAAATATATTTAACAAATTCATTATACTTAGAAGTTGTTGGCGACATAAAAAACCCCTTCAAGCAAAATCAAACGTCAAGAAGTTACATAATTTTATTAGCTTTCAATGTGAAAATTTGGGAATCAAGTTCCCTTTTAATAGTGCTTTACCAGAGCTAATCTCAGGATTCAATTGCAAGACAGTACTCAAAAGTTCGATGCTTAATGTATTAAATAATAAAAATAACGCTTTCATTTTTTCAATCACAACTCATATGATCAAATC
This sequence comes from Erythroxylum novogranatense, assembly GCA_029891385.1. Classification (NCBI taxonomy): domain Eukaryota; kingdom Viridiplantae; phylum Streptophyta; class Magnoliopsida; order Malpighiales; family Erythroxylaceae; genus Erythroxylum; species Erythroxylum novogranatense. Next base: position 95,022,678 of record CM057233.1, read on the forward strand.
CATCACAATAGACAAGAGATTCCAAGATATTACTAATCTTGTGAATATAATGAATAAATTGCTACAGTAACGAAATACAAAATCATTTGCCTTTTTGTTTTTTTTTTTAATTTTAGCTGTATGTCTACATCAAATTGATTGCATATTCTATATTTGTTTTCCGCCAAAGCAATACTGGGAAGCAACAACAGTGTTATATCACCAAAAACACTCACAACTTCATCTGTGTAAATTTCGCCATGGCCTCGTCAACTTAAGCTACGTCCGTTCCCTGAAATTGCATATTCATCATATAAATATATTACTATTCAGAAACACATGGACTACCAAAGTCTGGAAAAATAATAGGAACATAGACGTGAATATATAGTTCAAGTTATTGCAGCAGGAATATGTCATAGGAACATAGATGTGATTAATTATGTGAAAATCTAATTCTAAGTTATTCCAGGAAGTAACATTTATGCGGATCTCTTCATAGGTAAAGACCAAGTCAACCGGTACACGAATGGTACGTTAGGTTGGGTAAAATAGACTTAGATCTAGTGCAAAAACTGTTTACACACCAAAACACTGGCTAGCAAACATATGCTTGATAAACTCAAAACACACAGACATTACCAAATACACTCTCACTAAACTAGGGTCTTAAGAGACTTGATACTCAGGTCATGTCATGAGAGGCTCGACTCAACTGCAACTCTAATCCTTGCCAAAAAAAATTTGTCCATATCAAATATATATAAAATTTGAAACGTCTGAGCTAAACTTTTAACCAAGTAAAGGGAAAGATTGGCCTGACTCACTTTATGAATAAGATGTGAATCCATTTCCAACACTTCTACAATAAACAGGAGAAAAATACAGACCTGGCCAAAACAAAAGGTAGAAGCAACTAAATGTAACTTACATGGATGCTTGAAAGCACTCATACTCACTTTTGACTATAACTGAATCCAAGGATATCATAATACACTATCCCTCCCACTTGATGCTATCCAACAAAGCAAAAATGTGGTGAGGATCCTATAGGAGAAGAGGAAATGTAAAAAGATGATTAAAAGAATATCTTTACTTACCTTTAAGCCTGCACAACCAACTATGCCTGTGACTACACTGGCAGTATCTGGATGGCGGGCAACCTAAAAATAAATTGCACAAAATTAAAGTTTGAAAAGATTCATTAAAATATCAAGAAATTAGTTGCTAGTCTACCTCGATAATTCTTTGCTCCCCAGGAACAATCTCAGGCTTTTCTTCAAGATCACCCAAAGCTTCTTTGAGTTCATCAACTAATGAATCGTTCCTAACGACAACAAGCTGAGGTTTGAAAGTCTTCACCTGCATGATGCATAACCTAAGCTTAATTTGGTTTTACCCAGATTCCATCAGCACTTTGAGTTTAATGGTCAAATAAAGATAGGATCACACTATTTGCAAGCATAGATTGTGCCACTCAAGGGAAGGGGAAAAAAAGAAAAGAAAGGAAAAGCAGATACAGTAACTTTTATTTAGTTATGGAATCGGCTGATTACTTGATCAACAATAAGAGTCACATTTGAAGCAGCTGCAAGGGCTACGACTCTGAATTTGTCTGGATTCTCAGCCACTATGCCCTAGGTCAGCGTAGTAGAAACAATTTCTGGCTCCAATTTTCTTTAAAAGCAGCTTTTTTCACACAAAAGGGTAGTCGTTAGAAATCAGTCTCCTAAACAAAAAGGGGAAAGTAGGCAACTAACGTACAGTCAGCTTCAGTTATGAACCTTTCTCCATCTCAATTAAAGTTCCCTTCCTATATCCCCCACCAAATCAAACAGAAATATCAAGAAAACTCAAGGTGAAAAGAGAAAAAACCTGGACGTTTGAGGAGTTTGTAGTCGGACTTGGTATAATCCAAGAAAGAGATGGATTTGAGTTCAGGCGGAGACAAGTAGTTAAATGCCATATCTAACCAAAATTTGCAGGAAAAAGGGTAAGCGCTAAGGATTAACGTTGGATTGCTATGTGTGGCCTCGAAGTCTGTCTGACGGAAGCGCGGGTGATCTGATAGATGTGAGAGATGCAAGGAAAGAGCGAAGAAACTGATTGCGTTAATAAAAACGCTCCTCTAGACGAGCTTGTCTAAAATTAGCTGGTTGAGTTGGCAATAGCTAAACATTTCAAACAACTTTTTCATAGAGTCAATAAGCTGAAATAGGTTAAAGAGCTCATAAGCTCTTTTTAGCTGGTTATATATATATATATATATATATATACATATTGTTATCTGTTTTTTTAATGATACGTCGTGCCTGCTTCTTTTGAAAAGTTATATCCTTTTATTTGAACCGACATTTTTTTAACGGAAAACAACCAAGAATATAAAATAATTAGGTCTCTAGGCTTAACAATTTTTTTTTTGCATACACCGTCTCTTATATTTGTTAAAAGCTTAAAAATTCTCTCATATTTATTTGAGATTTTTAATATTAATGACAGGAGGTATATAATAATATTCTACATTTTATTTTTTATAATAGACATATATATAGATTATTATCATCTCTAACAATTAATATCAGAGTAAAAAAATTTCTATTTTAATGTAATTAATTTTCTATCAACATGGCCCCCATGTGTGCTTTAATTGTTAGTGCACACTGCACGACTTCTGAAAGTTCAAAATCTTTTAACGTGGGCTATTGTTTGCACAGTTTTTGAATAAAGGATGCAAAAAGCCCCGGGTTAAGCATAACCTTTGTTATTTCAAGAACCCACGGTTATAAGCGTTAGTGTTTGCTTTCATTGTTTCATGCTTTCCTCTGACAATTTCAAAACTTTTTAATGTGGGCCATTGTTTGGAAAGTTGAGTAAATGTTGTAGAAATCTTGCGTGGGTCATTGTTTGGAAAATTTTGAGTAAATGTTACCGAAATTTTAGATTTTGGGGGCCAATAATTATATTAGAAATTTAAAATAGGAAGGTCTAAATATTTAATTTTTTTAAATTTTAGGAAGCCCAATATATTACTAACTCCTTAAATAATTTTATTCTCATATATGTATATATATATATATAATATTTAATTTTTTTAAATTATAAGAGGCCCAGTGCACATGAGTCCTAAGTAATTACGTCCTGTTCGTGATCATTATTGCAAATTTTAGTTTTACAACTTTAACATAATTTTTTGTAACTTTCAACACTTGCTTTTATTGTTGCATGAATTCTTGTCCAAAATGAATTACAAAAAAGCCCTACATGAATTGAAGCTTATATTTAGTAGGTTCATTGAAAATTTTAAGTTTATACTTGGAAGTAATAAATTGTTAGGTAAGTTATAAATGGAAGTGAATAATGGCAGTGTAAAGTATACTATATTTACATTATGGTCCATATTTATTTTGTATTTATATATAGAACTTATAAATATTTCAGTTTGACATATTAGCCCAATTTTATTAAATTACATGATTTATTGATTTTAAATTCATGTATATATTTATTTTATGCAAATATATGATATTGATTCATTATAATAAATTGTAGAGGATTATGTAGAACCTTTATTATTTATAGTTTTGTATAAAATGAAGTGTCATGTGATCAATATAATTTTAATTAATTAAAGATTAGTCACAACATTTTTATTAATTAAAATATATATTATATGGTATGGATCACATCTAGTAAAATGACACAAATTGTAATTAATCATATTTAAATATAACAAAATTTTTCCCACATAAAATTTATTATATTTGCATAATTAATTAGACGGAATAACAAATTGTTATTTTCTTAATTTACCCACAGTATTAAGAAAAGAATATAATTTGATAGTTTCATCGTAAAAGTATGTATGAAATTTTAATTAAAGATTAGCCCACATGTATATTTAATTGTTACATGATTCATATATGAAATATGATTGCATGTTTTAACATTGGTAAAGCATGATACATGTTTCTTTGCTTCAATAAATTTAGTGACATAATAATGTATTTTGGATTTTGTGCAGTTATTCAACCTGTGAATTTTTCTAATATTCAATGTGATATTCCTGAATTGAACTGTGATAACTATAAAATATGAAAAGAGAGAATTCTCCTCTAATTAGGGTGTATGAACATTGATTATGCTATCCGAAAAGATGAACCGCCTGTACCTACTAAAACTAACACTCAGGTCGAAATTGTTCTTTATAAACTTTGGGAGCGATCAAATCGCCTCAACATGATGTACATGAAGACCAAAATTCATCATAGTATTCGTGGTTCTATTAGAGAATGTGATAATGTTAGGAATCTATTGAAGGCTATTGATGAATAATTTAAGTCTTCAAATAAGGCCCTAGCTAGCAGCTTAATGAATAAATTATCATCAGTGAAGCTCACAAGTGTTAGAGGCATGCGTGAGCATATCATGCGAATAGGGGACATTGTGACTCAACCGAGGTCTCTTGAGGTTGTAATGTTCGAGCCTTTCCTTGTGCATTACATACTTAATTCCCTTCCATCTCAATATGGACCTTTTAAAATCTCTCATAACATATATAAGGATAAATGGTCTATCAATGAACTTCTGACCATGTGTGTTCAAGAGAAAGGGAGGTCAGTAATAGAATTGAGTGAAAATGTACATATGACAACAGAAGGAAGGAATAAAGGGCAAGCCAAACAAAAAGGAAAAGGTAAAATATTGGTCCGTAATGAGATTAAAAAGGATTTCAATCCCAAGTGCCGCTTCTGCAAAAAGAAAGGACACATTAAAAAGGATTGTGCCAATTTTAAGGCTTTGTTTATAAAGAAAGGTATTTCAATCTCACTTGTTTGTTATGAATCTAATATGGTTGGTGTTTGTCATAACATTTGGTGGATTGATTTTGTTTTTACAATTCACATTTCCAATATCTTGTACGGTTCTCTAAACCACAGGAAGTCAGTGGACAGTGAACAATGCATCTATTCAGGTAACAAAATGCGTTCACATGTGAAAGTTGTTGGAACATCCAAATTAGTTTTGTTTTGAATTTGGAAAGAACATTTTATATTTCAAGTTTCTCAAGAAATTTGATTTCAATTTCAAGACTTATACCTATGGTATTCCTTTAACTTTTCAAATACATCATTTGGTTTGTATCATGAATCTAATATTGTTAGGAACGATACGATAATTGATGGTCTTTTCCGAACTAATTTGCAAGAAAATATTTTTCACAATACGATGCATGCCCATACTAATTTTGGTATTAAAGGATGTGTTATAAATAAACAATCCTCTATGTTGTGACACCGAAGATTGGGATATATTTCCCTTGAAAGAATAAAAAAAACTAGTGAATGATGAAGTACTTAATACTATAGATTTTACTGATTTGTTGTTTTGTGGATTGTATAAAAGGAAAGTAGATCGACATGAAAAAGAAAGGTGCTAATAGGAGTTTATATATATTAGAGATCATACGTACAGACATTTGTAGTCTAGAAATGGACTTGTATTGTAACATCCCGTTACCGAAGTGACGGGTATATTTGTAAATTGGATCGGTCAGGTTAAAGTACAGGCAAATGTGAATTCTTCATGCATTATAGTTTCTATAGTCATCGGTAAATGATTATTGATGGCATAAGTATATGAATATGCGTACATGTATGACATTTCTCGATTGAATTGTGGAAATTGGAAATTTGTGCGAAAAGTGTATAAATGAGTTTTGTATATGAATTGGAATGAGAAAATTTGAATTTAGAGAACTGAATTATGAGATTAGAGTGTAGGAATATGCAATTCCTAATTTTGTGAATTTATGAAAATTTTTTTGAAATTTTTAGAGAATCGAGTCCGGACTGGAAAAATGGTATAGTGACTGATAAACTGGATTCCGGGTCCGTGATTGATTGGCAATTGATATGAGGCAAGTTGAATTATGAATTTAGGATTTATTATTAATTGTTATTGCGTATCGGGAGAAATTAAAATCAGAAATTGGATTGAGGTTGTTCGATCTGGACTGGTGGCAATTAATTGCCAAACAAGTCTTAAGGTACTCAGTATATATATAACTTAAGCCTTTGAAATTTGATGATGTTTGCTTCTGTTCTGGAGAAATTGCTTTGTTCTTCTTCTTCCCTTGCGTGGATTTCTTGGTAATTTGGAAGAGTTTAAAGCTTGAATCAAGTAAGTTATTGCTTATTTATGTGTTTAATCTTTTGATTAAACAAGAAATTTAGTGAGAAATTGTTTAGAGAATTTGAAAGTTTCGGATGTTAGGGTTTTTGAGAAAATGTTGAGTTTGATTTGGGATTTTGATGAATAATAAGTTTTAGATAGTTTTGAGGTTAGAAATGAGTTCAGTATAGTGTATGAACTAATTGAGAGTGTTTAGAATGGATTTGGATGGAGTTGAATCTGAAAAATCTGGAAATTTCTGAGTTTCGTATGCGTTTCTGGGATCGCACGCCGCGGCGAGTGATGAACACGCCGCGGCGAGCCAATCCTTCTTCCGCACCGCGAGGCTTGCAAGACAGGCCGCGGCGAGGAGGTTTAACGCACGTCGCAACGTACGCGTGCGTACGCCGCGACCCAGGCGCGCGGTTCACCGCGACCCAGGCGAGTTACGCCGCGGCGAACGTGGCGAGAAATGGGTACTCGCCGCGACGAAGGATCTGATGCCGCGACGAGGAATGCTGATTTTTCCAAAATGAGATTTTTGAGGTTTTAAATTATGGGGATGTAGGAATTTGATAGTTCAATTACCTATGGATTAAATTCATATGGAGATTATGAATTTGGAGGATTAGTTTCTAATGGATTGGCTATGGATCAATTGAATTTCTGAGACTAGGAATTTCAATTTGGGAGAATGAAATGAAGTGATTTTTAAGACGATTGTTACAAGTAATGAATTTGAGATTTGATTTCAATTGAATTGTTTTCTAAGTGATTAATTGGAATTTAGAGATTAAGAATTTGAATTGATAAGATGGAATTTGAATTTTAATTCGATGATTATGGAATCTAGTGGCAATAAACAAAGGATTGTGATTTTAATTGGAATGTGATTGCAGAGAATTGGATATTAGTCTATTGACTTATGGTAATTGGATTTTGCTATGAATTAGAGTGAAAGTGATCGAATTGGAAAAATTTAGGAATGTCATAACATGTACAATTACTCGATGTATTTGCTATATTTGTATTTTGAATATTGGAAATTGTGCAATGAGTGATATTCGATTTTCCGATTGTTTTAAAGGCATCGATGGAGCAATTCCACGGAAGTCTTTGACTTCAGTTGTAGCTTCGGAAGTGTTGAGTAACCTAGTTGGTTTCTCAACCTATATGTGTTACATTTTGTGTACATATGCCATGTGGAGATACGGATGGATATGTGTGATCGTTTTGATTGATTTCAACCATGGGTGTTCAAATATTGGATGAGATATGGAAGTGCAAATGTGAATAAATGTGCATAAATGCAATAGTGAATCGAATTGTAAAAGTGTTAGTGAAATAATTGAGATATGTATATGATCGAGATATCGGACTAAAGGTCCGAAGAAATGAGATATGACTGTGAAATGTGAATGACATATGCACTCATGCATAATTAAATGATCGATAATGATAGTTGTTGACCGAGACGCCATCAGATATTTGAGGACGCCATGTAAAACCCATGAACACACGCCATGAAGAAACTCAGTAAACACCTACGGGTGGGGTGTGGGGTCCTATTATGTGAAAGGGATTAGTGCATACCCAGCGGGCTTTCCTATCCCTAATGTGAGTGGACATTAGTGCATACCCAGAGGGCCCTCCTACTTGCCAAAAAAAATGTTATTACTGATTTCTGATTGCCCTCGGTCACAACAATGAAATGAAACTGAAAGTGTCACATGCATACTGCATATGTAAATGATCTAAAGTGAACTGTGTGAAAGTGAAATTGAATGCATGTGAATATATGAAAGTGTAAATATGTGATTCAGTGTGTATATGAATTGTGAATGTATGAGTTGGGTGAACCATCGATTATGGTTTTTCATTGAGTTCGCAAACTCACCCAACATTGCATCTAATTTTCAGGAACTGAAGAGTACCCCGTTAAACTAACGGGAGTATGATCGTTGCTAGCAAGGCAGAGTAGCAGGTCGGGATCAGTGTCGTCACATCTGCATGAGTACAGTGTTTTGTTTGGTGGGCCCTATCTTAATAAATGTAAAAGTGTATTGAGATTTTGATTACTGAATTGTGTTCAGAAATGGCATCGAGCCCAGTTGGGTCATGTCTTTCTGCTTATGTACTGATTGAGCACTATTGAGTGCTAATTAATAACTGAAAGTGTTTTGTATCTGAAAATGTTTTGTCATATGTCGGACCCAAAGTGTGTTTTGATTTGCGCGCGTTAAAACGTTTTTGGAAGAAAAATTTCATAACGAGTTTTAAATTGTGATTGACTGCTCTAGCATGCCACCCTCGCGGTCACGGGCTCGGATGTCACTGTAGATGTCGGGTTCGGGTCTCGCGGGAGTTGGGGTGCTACATGTATGGTCAGAAATACTTCATCTCATTTATAGATGATTACTCGCGATATATGTATCTCTATTTGTTTTATAACAAGAACAAAGCATTAGATGCCTTTAAGGTATTTAAAACGGAAGTAGAGAAGCAATGTGGTAAGCAAATAAAGATCGTGAGATCAGATAGAGGTGGAGAATTTTATGGTAGATACACTGAGGGTGGACAAGCACCTAATCCATTTGCGAAGTTTCTTCAAGAGCATGAGATAATAGCTCAATACACCATGCCTGGGTCTCCAGATCAAAATGGTGTAGCAAAAAGAAGAAACCGAACATTATTAGACATGGTGCGAGGTATGCTTAGTATCTCTAAACTTCCTAAATCCTTGTGGACTGGAGCTCTTAAAACAACAATGTATATATTAAATCGAGTTCTAACCAAGGCTGTTTTTAAAATATCATTTGAGTTATGGAAAGGTTGGAAACCAAGTTTGCGACATATATGTGTTTGGGGATGCCCTTCCGAAGTAAGAGTTTATAATCCATAAGAAAAGAAACGCGATCCAAGGACTATAAGTGGGTATTTCATTGGATATGCTGAAAAGTTCAAAAGATACAGATTTTATTGCCCATCTTATAGTACTAGGTTTGTGGAATCAAAAAATGCAAAGTTTATTAAAAATGACTTGATTAGTGGGAGTGATCAATCTCGGGACTTAGTTCTTGAGAAGGATCATTGTAAAATACAAATTCCTATTTCAAGTAATAGATTGATTACCGTTCATAACATCCCTCAAAGTCAAATGGGAGGTGAACAACCAATTATTGAAGTTCCACAAGCTGTTGATGACAATCTAGTAGATTTGATTGTTCAGTAATCACCACAGGTTATTGAGCAACAAGTTGTACAAGCTCCTCCTCAGGAGGGAGCTAATACAATATTAAGAAGATCAATTAGAGATAGGAAATTAGCAATACCTAGTGATTACATTATGTATTTACAAGAAGCTAACTATAACATTGGAGCTGAAAATGACCCTAAAACGTTTTCACAAGCCATGAGTTACCATGAACCTCAATTGTGGTACAATGCTATGATAGATGAGATGAATTCTATGGCATCTAACAAAGTTTGGGGTCTTGTCAATTTGCCTAACGATGCAAAGGCCATTGGATGTAAATGGGTTTTTAAGACAAAAAAAGGACTCATTAGGTAACGTTGAAAGATATAAAGCTAGATTATTCAACAAGAAGGAATCGATTACACGGTGACCTTTTCTCCTTTGTCTAAAAAGGATTCCTTACGAGTGATTATGGCATTAGTTGCCCATTTTGATCTGGAATTACATCAAATGGATGTGAAAACAACATTCCTAAATGGAGACCTAGAGGAAGAAGTTTATATGAAACAACCGGAAGGGTTCTCCTTTATTGATGGTGAGCATTTGGTGTGTGCTTAAGAAATCTATATATAGATTGAAACAAGCCTCCCGTCAATGGTACTTGAAATTCCATGATATCATCTTTTCATATAGTTTTGTATAAAATATCATGGATCAATGCATATATCTGAAAGTTAGTGGAAGTAAAATTTGTTTTCTTGTTCTATATGTGGATGATATTTTACTTGTCACAAATGAAAAAGGTTTGTTATATGAGGTGAAACAGTTCATTTATAATAATTTTGATATGAAGGATATGGGTGAGGCATTTTATGTCATTAACATTAAGATCCATAGGAACAGATCTTAATACATTTTAGGTCTATCCCAAGAAACCTATATCAATAAGATCTTAGAAAGATTTAAGATGAAAGATTGTTTACCGAGTATAACACCTATTATGAATGGTGATAGGTTCAATTTGAACCAGTGCCCAAAAAATGAGGTTGAAAGGGAACAAATAAAAAATATTCCATATGCTTCTGCGTAGGGAGCCTAATGCATGTTCATGTTTGTACAAGACCTGACATTGCATTTGTTGTTGAAATATTGGGAAGATATCAGAGTAATCCAGGTATCGATTACTAGAGAGTTACAAAAAAGGTGATGAAGTACTTTCAAGGAACAAAAGCTTACATGTTTATATATAGACGAACTGAAAATCTCAAAGTAGTTGGCTACTCAAATTCGGACTTTGTTGGTTGTGTTGATTCACGAAAATCAACATCTGGATACGTATTTATGTTTGCCAGTGGAGCCATATCCTGGAGGAGTTCAAAGCAAACTTTGACTACTACTTCTACCATAGATACTGAGTTCGTTTCTTATTTTGAGGCTACATCACATGATGTATGGTTGAAGAGTTTTATATATGGGTTTAGAATTGTGGATTCTATTTCTAAGCCATTAAGAATGTATTGTGACAATTCAGCTGTAGTTTTCTTGGCCAAAAACAACAAAAGTGATAGTCGAAGTAAATACATCAACATTAAGTATTTGGTCATTAGGGAACGTGTCAACGAGAATAAAGTGATCATTCAACACATTCGCACTGAATTAATGATTACCGATCTTTTAACAAAAAACATGCCACCAAAGAGTTTTAAGGATTATGTTGCTAGAATGAGACTTGGTTCCATTATGTGATTTATGTATGCACTTTCACGAAACTCTTATTAATTAGTTGCTTTTCTCATTCTGGTGTACACATTTTTATTTTGAGACTTACAACTATTCTGGACCTAGAATAGACGCAAAGGTTTATTCATTTAGTAAAAGTGACATATGAAATAAGATGCATCGTAATACATGAAAGATAATCCTCACATTTAGAGGACTTATCACCATAATTCGTGCATTTGGTTTCTTTAATTAAATGGAGGTTTTATGACTTTTAGATTACATTTACGACCCAAGTGAGAGACTGTTATTTGGTAGTTTCCTTTATGATGAGTCGTGTCTGTTCCTTTTGAAAAGTCATGTCCTTCCACTTGAGCCGTTATGTTCTTCTGTTGTTTTGATGGAAGACAACAAGGAATATAAGATGATTGGGTCCCTAAGCTTAACATATTTTCTGCATATACTATCTCTTGCATTTGTTAAAAGTTTAGAAGAGCCCTCTCATATTTATTCGAGATCTCTCAACATCAATAGCAGGAGGTATGTAAAAACATTCCACATTTTCATTTTTCTATAATAAACATGTATATAGATTATTATCATGTCTAACACACACATACACACACACATATATATATATATAAAAGCAATCAACGGAATATATATATAGCCAAAGAAGCAATCAACAGAACTGGGGAAGGATTAAGCAAAAGCGTATGATTCTCTTCTTTCCATGCCTTGACACTGAAAATTGATCAAAACTGCTAAAATACAGGATGCTTGATGAAAATTTGGACATATCATGCCTCTTTTCCGAATCTCTCTCTTTCCCTATATATCCTTAACTTCATATGTCCTAAGTGGTCTTTATTACTAATCACTATACGAGTTCTTCTTTTCTTAGAAAAAAGGAACAAAACTTAATTAGTCCAATGTCATAGGCACGGCCACGCAACATCTGAAACGAGCCTTGCGGATGGTGGTCATGATCTCAGTTTCAGCGTACTCAAGCATCTTCACAACCTCTGCAAAGGGTGGTCTGAGCTCAGGGTTGGCATCCCAACAGCGACTCATTATCACGCCAAGAACCGGTAAGCAGTCATTTGGAATGATTGGGCGGGCACCTTTATTAACCACTGCAAAAGCTGCCTGCACCGCTGTCATGTTATGAAATGGAAGCATTCCGGTCACCAGTTCCCACAATACTATCCCAAAGCTATACACATCTACTTTCTGTGTGTATGGCCTGTGTTGGATCATCTCCCTGCCCAAAATGATTATGTTCAACAATCTAACATATTCAGGAGGAATTTTGATAACTTCAACCAATAAAACAGCATAATCAGATGGGGGTAACAACAATCAGATATGTATATATATACATACATATGTTACTTATTGGATCACCCAGATGGAAAGGAACATCAGCAGGGCATTTGAATCCAGACATAGAAGACAATGATTCAGGGATAATAGGTTCAATTATGCCTCTTGATTCTCATTACCAACTTTTCTTTCTTTGTATATAACATCAAGACAGTAATAGTTATCCCTAAGATTGAGGGTAGTACCAGATCTAGATTATGTCCAGAGCATAATAAACAAACATACACTAATAAAAGGTCTATTTGAACTTTAACTGATTAAGGAATCAGAAGTGTGCAATCATGAAGTCCCCCCGTCATCTGGAAAAATATCACATTAGCTTGGACGAAACTACTGTTGGTACACATGAAACCTGAGTCATCCAGTACTTGATGCACTTATCATATTTGCATAGAGAGGGGCTACTGTTGGTATGCATGGAAACCTCAGTCATACAGCATGCGATGCAATTATTACCCAAAAAGAACTGTAAAGCCATGGCATTACTGGTAGTCATACGCCATGACGTTATAAGTAAGTGACTGAGCTGTTGACATTAATCTTTACCATATAGGTTCCAAAAACAAGAAATCTAAAATATATAGGTGAAGAGTAAAAAGAAGGGATTTCTAAATGAATAATGTGAAGAAGTCTTACGGTGCCATCCAGCGATATGTCCCTGTCTCTGGCGTCATCCCCTCGGTCTTCACTTCAATTCTAGCAAACCCAAAATCAGCAATCTTTATGGATTTGTCGCCAAAAATCAAGAGATTGTCAGATTTCAGGTCTCTATGAATCAAACTAAGTCCATGAATATAGGCCATTCCCCTCGCAACATCCAAGGCCTGCTTGATTGCCAGTCTCAATGGCACATCACCATTCTGTCTTTTATTCAAAAACTGCCGGATTGAACCTCCCTTTGCATATTCTGTTACTATGCACCAGACAGTAGGTTTCCAGCAAGCACCAATGAATCGAACTATATTGGGATGATTCAACCTTGCAAGCATCATTACTTCCTGTTGAAATTGCTGCTCCATCGATTTTGCCTTTTCAGGGTCATTTTCAGGCCTCTCTAATATTTTGATAGCAACATCCTCGCCAATGTAAGTACCTCTATAAAGTTTACCAAAAGCTCCTTGTGCAAAAGGTGGCCCCATTTTCAGCATTCTCAAATCAAGTGTCCATTCGTCAAAATCTGTTAGTCCCTTGGTTGGATAACTGCTATCCATTAAAGCACTGGCTAGAGCATCATCACTCAGAGCATTTTTCGTCCGTCCTCTATTATTACCACTATGACCATCAGTAAAATTTTCATTAGAAGGACCCCTTAAAGCTTCATGATACAACATGTGAGTATGAGAACTATTCGACCCAACACTGCTGACATAAGTAGCAACAGATTCTTCTGCACTTCTCATTGGCTTGCTCTCATAACTTCCCATTGACATGTTCGAACCCTCTGCAAGGATTTGAGACAGACCATGATACTTGTTTTCATACTTGCTCAGGCCAATAAATGCAGGAAATTTGGGACCACCTTCTAACATTTTCACACTTGAGAATCCAACTCCTAACTCTGACTATATCTTCAGCATCAGATCCAAAATTGACTAGTTAGTCCGGAACCCCTGAAACCAAAAGAATATTCACAACCCTTTAGACCATCATAGTCTTCTTCATTTAGTTTCCAATCAATTCATATTTTGATGGTGCTAATATAGAATTTATAAGGAAAGTCCCTATTAAAATCAACCTCCTAATTGTAGGCAAGTCAAGAATAAGTATGAAATCAAACAGCTTTCTGATAAGACCAGAAAAAAATTAAATTGAAGGTGATATTACCAGAACTACTTGGCTAGTTAATCAACAAAAGAAGAGAATACATGCGCCATGTCCCAGGAATAACAGGTATCATAGATCCGTTTATCTTAAGGCATGCGAAAAGGGAAGTCGTTCCTTCCGCAACAATAACGAAATTGCTCGAATTAAAGCTAGTCCAAATATAACTGGCATCTCACCACTCTTTTTTGATATATCTCCAGCAACAAAGAGTTATCTCCAACAGTCATACATCTAGAATCAGAAATTTCTACCGATCCTGCTATAACGATGAAGAACTATTTGTCAGCCAATCAACACAAGAAGCTGCTCTGAAAAAAAAATCACAATGAACCCGTCAAACTATCGATTCTTTGAACCCATTCCTAAAACGCGTCCTATAATTCACATAGTTTGCTACTCCAACTAAATTCTAAGCAATCAAAGGAAAGAATAAAAGTTGATGGGACTTGGGTGATCTTCATAATCCTAGAAACGCAAATCAGAAAACTTTACACTTACTTCTCAGAAATCCAATAAAACCAAAAGCTGCAAATCCAACTATTTAAAGAAGAAAAAATACTAAAAACAATCCAAATAAAAAAGTAGTCTTCCTTCCATCAAATGATCATCATAAACCAAAAAATAATGAAAACCCATGAAAGCAAAATTCATGGGAAATGAAAAAGAAAAAAAGCAAACCTGGATCAAGAGAAAGGGCTTGACTTTTTTGGGATATGGTTGGAATGAGAAAAAGTCCTGAAAAGAAAAAATGAAGAGAGTTCTTGGAAGGGCAGAAAATTGTAGATGTCAAAAGAGCAAAAACCAATGGCAAAGATTCTCTTTCAAGAGCCCAAAGAATCAGAGAATTGGAGAAGTCAAAAGAGCAAAAACCAATGCCGAAGATTGTCTCTTTCAAGAGCCCAAAGAATAAGTTCCATAAGATCAAGGCAAAAGGCAGAGTATGTCGTCGTGTCTCCTGTTGTAGACTTTGTATTTTTACGTTGTAATAATAATAGCTAACATTAGAAATCAACAAAGAATATGCACTAATAATACTGAATGCAAAGAACGGAATGTAAATGTAATAAAATGGGATTTGTTGACCTACTTACGAACAAGTAAACACTGATTTTGGCTCTGTTTTCTGGTGATTTGGATTTTGTGGGGCTACTACATCAGCATTTCCTTGAATTTGCCGATAGTTCCTAATCAACTCTTTAAAAAGATCGAATCTTTCTATATGAATTTGCCAATAGTTCTTAATTATAACCTTCGCTAAAGAGATCAGAATACAAAAAGAAGAAGAAGAAAAGAGATCAAGGTCGTTTGGAACCCTCGAATCAATTTGTGAATGAATCAATTCAATTACATTAATAAAGTTGAGATCAATTCAATTTACAATCGTTTGGAACAAATCTAGTAATATTAAATCAATTCAATTACACTGTTTTGGAACAAATCTAAGAATATTAAATCAATTCAATTACATCAATTCAATTATCTTCAAAATATATAAACTTCAATTTATATTTGATGTAATAATTAAAATAATTAAAATAAATATTAAGTTTTAGATAATTAAAATAATTTAAATAAATATTAAGTTTTAGATAAAAGTTAATTTTAAAATATTTCATTTTATTTAATTAATAATTTATATTTAAATTTTATATAAGAGATAATATAAACATTAAATATTATATGAAACATTATAATATAAACATTAAAGTTTTATCTAAAACTTAATATTTATTTAAATTATTTTAATTATTAAATCAAATATAAATTGAAGTTAATTTTAAAATGTTTCATTTTATTTAATTTATAATTTATAAATTTAATTAATTAAATTTATTTTATCTCTTATATATTATTAATAAATAAATTATTAATTAAATAAAATGAAACATTTTAAAATTAACGTTTTATCTAAACTTATTATTTATTTAAATTATTTTAGTTATTAAATCAAATATAAATTGAAGTTTATATATATTTGAAGATAATTTAATAATATATTAACAAAATTATATAATAAAAATATAATTGAATAGAATATACAAACAATTGAATTAATAATAGAACTTTTATATTTATTATAAAAATATAAAATATATCAAAACATGAAATTATAAAATCAATTTATGTTGGAATTTAATAGAAAAAAATAAAATCACCTTCAAAAAAAAAAAAGTAAAAAGATCACCATTTTTATACGAATTGAAAACCAAGTTTCTATAAATTGGCTTGTGGGTTTGCTGTTATTCCTAGTGTAGCAGAGACGGCGTCACGAGCTTGGGTTGAATTCACGTGCTTTCAAACGTGAATTTAACCCCTTAAAGAAGTGGAGATTGAATTCTAGCAAGAATTCAATTCATGCTATTTTTGCAGTTCCAAACAGTTGAATTGAATTTAATTACATACTTCAATCTGGCACGAGTACGACCTTATGATATCATTTGGAACTTATCATTAGTCACAATCACGCTACAATTTAAAAATGAAGCAAATGACTAGGTCATAATTATCTAGTCTTCTCATGCCATTGCCGACCACAAATCAAACCATAATCATAAGTTATAGATCGGCAATATGTTGGCTTATTTGATATGATGCTATAATCGTGATTATAAACAGCTCCCAGACACTGAGATGGACCATAGTGCAGGCATGACCCGAGGCTTCAGTTTGGTTATGTGGAGATGAGCAGGAGGTATTTTGTGGAAGACAGAGAGAGGGGTTTCCGGCGAATGAACTGTCGTCGAACACCACAAGTTGGCCTCCACTTGGAACTCTACCGGACAGATTATTGTAAGAGAGATCAAGAGTTGTGAGGCTCTTCATATCGCGGAAGTCAACTGGTATTTGACCTGTAAATTTGTTATGAGATATATTCAGAATGCTTAACAACCCCAAGTTAGACATCTGTTTTGGAATCTCTCCTTTAAGGTCATTTCCACTCAAATCGATCGATGTCATCGAAGTGCAGTTAGAAATGGAAGGTGGGATTTCACCGCTGAGATTGTTGGCACTAAAGTTCAGTATTGAGAGGAACTTCATTTGGAATATTTGTGCAGGAATTTGGCCATTGAATTTGTTCCTGTCAAGCAATAACCCCTCCAAATTTTGCAGCATAGCTATTGCTGGAGGTATTTGTCCTGTGATATTATTTCCTGACAATGTTAACAAGGTAAGTGCATCTCCAGACATCTTCGTCGGAAGCTCGCCGGAGAAGTTATTCTCGGAAAGCTCCATGACAGTCACCAAAGGCAAATTAAATATCCCAGACGGGATTATTCCGTTAAAGTGGTTGTTATGAATTCGGATTTTGTTTAGGGACTTGCACTCACCAAATTCGTCAGGAAGTGCTCCAGAGAAGGAATTACTCATAAGAATCAAAGTCTTCAACTTCCCCATTTTGCAGAGATCCCGAGGAAGCAGTCCCGTCAGGAGGTTGAACGAAACGTCGATATATGTGAGATTGCTACTCCGGCCAAGGTTTTCTGGGAGCTCAAACGTGAAGTTATTTCCCCATATCTGAAAGACTTCCAGGTTTCTCCAACCATCAGCAATGAACTTGGGTATTGGACCCTGCAACTTGTTCTTGAATAGATTCAGTAGGCTAATGTTCTTTAATCCAGAGAAGCTACTTGGTATAACTCCAGAGAGTTCATTGAGGGACAGGTCAAGTTGTATCAAGCTAACCAGCCCAGAAAATTTAGGCGGTATAGCACCTGTGAGTCGATTCATTTGAAGGTACAATTCACGGAGATGCTTTAAATTGCCAAGGCTGGAAGGAATTTCACCAGACAAGTTGCAGGATGCCATGTCCAGAACTACAATCGAGGTTAAAGACCCAAATTCTGGCGGGACACCTCCACTGAACAAGTTGAAGTAGCCAAGGAACATACGTTTAAGCTTCTTCAAGAGAGACAAGCTGGCCGGGATTTTCCCGGAAAGTTGATTGCCGTTCAGGCCTAAATACTCTAAATTCTGCAATTCGGAGTATGAGTCTGGAATTTTACCTGCAAAATAGTTGCCACCCAGATCAAGATGCTTAAGATGTTTCAGGTTCGCAAGCTGTGGAGGTAGTGGTCCTGACAGGTTGTTGTTGAAAACGTCTACTTGAAGCACGGTGGTGCTAGGATTGATATTGAAGCTACCTACGAACATATTGTTGGAGATGTTGAGGAGAATAAGAGAAGTGAGGTTGGCAATTTCCGGAGGAAGCGTGCCACTAAGATTATTGGCAGCGATGGTGAGATTTATGAGCTTGTTCAACAGCCCGATTTCAGGAGGAACCACGCCTAATAAAGGCTGAAAAGAAACATTGAGAGAGACCACACGCAGGTCATGATCACAAGTGACTCCAGAGAAGGAGCAGTGAGCCGAAGGAGAGGAGGGGGAAGAGGGTTGCCAGTCGTAGAGTCCAGAGCCCTTTGGTCCTAGGAAGGAGGATTTAAGCTTCAATAACACATCCAAATCGCTGGATTGCGATGATGAACAAGAACAAGCCATGAAAAGGATGATGAGATGACTGGCGACATAAAGGAGATGCAGTTGCAAAAGCAAAATCTTCAACATTTTGTTGCATGTTATGTTGATGATCACTTCACGCTATTGTTTACAGCATTGTTATTTGGTTTTTTTGCTTCTAATTACTTCAATTTTTGTGCTACTTTTGTTTATGCCCGCGGAATAAAGTATGTTATACTCTTCAACTTCATGGCATAACTAAAAGTCAGAGTGACCAATCGCACGAGAACAAAAGAGAATCGTTTAGATATGTAGAGGATTGGAACCTCATTCTGATTAAAGAATCGGGTACTGTACTGTACTGTGTAAAATACAATAAAATACAGTAGAACAAAATGATATTGGGCCTAAAATTATATGATCATGGGCTCTTTTCTAGTTGGGCCTGAATTTGTTAATGTCAATAAAAATGCACTGGACTCATTAAGTTCATAAACTAAACACTAAATATAATATTCAAAACTAACTATTACTATTGGCAGACTAGCGGGGAAGAGCAGTTCTTCTTCGGCGACAAGACAAAGAGACTCTTCTTGTAATTCTTCAACTTGTTCGGACGCCGGCCCAATTGATGGCGGTAATTGTGACCTGAATCAAATGCGTTTCTGTTTTTCTTCTTAGTTTTAAATCTATAATTAATCAATAGTGATGCGTGAGATGTTTGGTGTTTGGTTGTTGTAGGATTCTTCGGGAACCACGTTGATGGATCTGATTACGGCGGATCCCGGTTCAACTCAGTCCGGATCCACGGCGACTCCATCTGCTACTACGAGTACCAGCACTACTCCTTCGTCGCAGCAGTCGGTTTTGGGAGGGAAGTCGTCGTCGTTCGGAGAGAAGAAGTCCAAAAGAGGGATGACATTTACTCAGATCCAAAACGACACTATTTCTGCGGCTAAGGCTGCCCTCAATCCTGTAAGGACTAACATCATCACCATGCCCCAGAAGCAGAACAAGAAGGTTGGGGTCCCTTTTGCTATATCTTTTAGCGAACATTTTCCTTATACTTTCGCTTGTTTCTCTGTTGCAAACGTACTTACTTTGAAATTCTTTGGTTTCTTTAGCCGGTTTCTTACTCTCAACTTGCAAGAAGCATCCACGAACTAGCTGCTACCTCCGATCAGGTCTTTCTTACTGCTTCCACTTTTCTAAACCTGCAAAATTTTCTGAACTGACTGGAAAAATGATTTTGTTTTTTTTTTCATGTTTTGTGGAACAGAAAAGCTCTCAGAAGCAATTAATACATCATGTGTTTCCCAAACTTGCGGTGTACAATTCGGTTGACCCCTCTTTGGCCCCATCCCTTCTCATGGTATGTTCTGTTTCTGCTCTCCTTCCCGTTTATGTCGTAACAGCTTCATCTTGCTTACCTTTCCTTTTGCTTTTCTCTTTGGTTCTCCAAGAACAAGTAAATTAATATTTATGTTCTGCTATAAATAATAAATTAGATAGGTTAGACTTGGGAACTTATGTTCCAAATTCCTGTTTGAAAATGTCTCAGACAAAAAACAAAAAAACTTAAGACTTATGGACTAGTTCATATGTTCCCCCTGTTATTTCACAGCTTCTTCAGCAATGTGAAGATCGGACTATTCTGCGCTATGTTTATTATTATTTGGCCAGAATCTTATCAGACACTGGTGCTCAAGGTTTAAGTCCAGGTGGTGGAATTCCCACTCCTAACTGGGATGCCCTGGCTGACATTGATGCTGTTGGAGGGGTGACAAGAGCTGATGTTGTACCACGAATAGTAGACCAACTATGTCAGGAGGCTTCAAATGACGAGATTGAATGTAAAGTGATCTTTTTCGTTCTTGTTTCCATTTGTTTGAATTTTTAGTACCAGCTGCCTATTATCTTGGGCGTTCCTCATAGGTGCTGTTATTCAATATCCATATGAAGAAATCGTTTGATTGATTTCTGATTTTTCCCATGTTTGATGAGGTTGTAAATATAGCTACTTGTGTTTTAATTGGTGATGTGTTATTTTTAGTAAGCTTGTTGCCTCAGATTAGACCCTTTCTGGTTCCTGAATTAGTTACTTTCATCTTGCAACTTTTGGCAGCCCCGGGCATTTTTGTATATTGGCCACTGCATGTAGTTTGTTTCTCTTATATTGTTCATGTAACTTGTAAGGCTCTTATGGTGGTTTGTGACTGAATTGTCTTTTATCCTGAAGTCCATGCACGGAGATTGCAAGCTTTGAAGGCTCTTACTTATGCTCCTTCAAACAGCACTGATATTATATCCAGATTGTATGAGATCATATTTGGCATTCTTGATAAGGTATTGCTATCAACATTGTAGAATAATACTGCATTATCCTTTCTTCTTTCCGTCCTTAGAGTGTTATACTTTATTCCTCTTGGATCTCCGCCACTTTGACTAAATGGTGATGATTGGACAGAATATCAAGTGGCTTTGTGATTTTTTATCATATAGCCTCCCAGATGGAAATATTTGCTTTTTTGCTTTAAATTTTTATCTCCTTCATGATTTCTTTTATTGCTTTCAGTATATGTTTGTGGTTTTCCATCGAAATTGTTGCTTTAGAGTACTATGGTCTCTAAGTTTCTTTCTGTCAGCAGATTTAGAATGTCTTCTCTGGTCCCTCTGAAGCTCAGGATTTTTATCCACTTTCATCTGATACACTGCAAATGATTAAATGGTGAAATTGAAAATTGATGCAAAGTTGTTAATATTTTGATCTACACTCTTAACTGTAATTTTGAAAGTCGTCAATTTCCATCTAATAATTACCCTTTCATTTTATTATTTATTGAATCTCAACAATTTGTTTGGTTGATTTATTGCCCAAAACATTTGATTGTCTATCCGGTTTTCATGAAGATTTTTGCAACTTGTCATTTTTCATTATATAATTTGATTATGTTTGAAATTATTCCATAGAATACATATTGATTGACAGGTTGCTGATGTCCCACAAAAGCGAAAGAAAGGCATGTTTGGGACAAAAGGTGGTGATAAGGAGGTAAACTTTCCATTATATGGCTACGAGAATGGAACCTTCACCCCTGTTGTGCTGTGTCATTTCTGCAAGTGCGAAGATTATCTGTGACCTTTCTTGTGTTTAATACCAGTTGCTATTAACCAATACTTCCAATATGTCTATGCTTATATTACGACCAATTGGAAGTATATAGTAAAGTGTGCTTTGCTATCCATACAATAACCCTATCCAAACATTTGTCTTTTTCAAAATTGAGGATGTCCATTTTGGAATTTCTGTTTCTAAAACGAGAGGGTCTCCACGTGGTTGTATTGATTTCTTTTATTTGATAATAGAATTAATATTTCTTTCAACCCCCTTGGGATTGTTTGGAGAAAGTCAATGTTGTCAATTGCCCCTCAATTTACTGGCAGATTTTCTTTTCTTTTGTGTTATTTATATCTAATAAAAGTTTGAATTCCTCTCTGCCTCTGTGAAAACATAATTGATATTACTTGTATTGCAATTATGGGTAAAATGGTCTTTTGTTCTGTTTTATGCTTTATTTATCCCCAAAAAAAAATCATTTTGCAGTCCATCATCCGGGGTAACCTCCAATATGTTGCACTAAGTGCATTGAGAAGACTTCCTCTTGATCCTGGAAATCCTGCATTTCTTCATCGTGCTGTACAAGGGTACGTTCTTCAGACAACTCCTTTAACTTGCCTGAGTTTTGCAGGTTGGTGTTAATATTTAGATATCTCTTGAACTTTGGAAACTCTCACTTTATAGACTGTGACAAGGACGTGTGAAAGTTGCATGCTGGGAATGAATAAGGCCACTTACAAACTTTTGAGTTTTGTAGTTGTTAAGCTGATAATATGGTTTGGACTAGGACTGGAATAAATTTAGGGAAATTATGCAAAATTGTCTTATTAGGTGTAAAATGATTCCTAAAGAAATAGTTTCCAACAATGAGTGTCTGCATATTTGTAATGTAAGATCAATGAGAACATCTTATTATGAGGGTGGCACCAACAGGAACAGTAAGTGAAGCGAACTTTGTCATTTACAAGAGACAAAAAAGAGTTTGACGTCAGTAAACAGTGACTTGGATTGAACAAAGAAGTTTACATTCTGAACATCTCATCTCACTGATAAGTAGATGGTACGGTTCACTGGATGTACGAGATAGATTGCTTTCAAGATGTGTAAATTTTATGTTGAGAAAGGATTAATGCATCAGACTCCGATGAGCTAGGAACAAAGTTTAAAAAATTTTAGAAACTTAGCCTGTGTTGTTATTCATTGTACTGTGTAATACAGAAATGCCATATTGGTGCCATTGCTTTAGGTACATTAAGAGGACAGATAAAGTACCCTTTCTTAGGCATTGCTTTTTGCATGGCAGCAAGGAACAGTTGTGTTTGACGCGTGCTCGGTTCTATGATTCATGATTCATAACTTGTGACTTGTTTCAATTTTGTTCTTCATTATCTTATCCTTTCTCTATTCTTGTGTCTCATAAACTATGAACTGCATGTTGTCATCGATGTTTCTGTTACTTATGCCAAATTGAGGCAGTCATAATCTTTTTGAAGGGTTTCATTTACCGATCCTGTTGCTGTGAGGCATGCTTTAGAAATTCTTGCAGAGCTGGCAACCAAAGACCCTTATGCAGTTGCAATGGCATTGAGTGAGTCATCCATAATTTGACACAATACTGTTTAATTGCATGTGACATAACAATCTCCATGTTCTAATAGTGATCTCCAAACTAAATTTGGCCGTTCTGATTAATTTCTCTTGCATCTTTCTGCAGCAAAGCTTGTGATCCCTGGAGGTAGCATTCTTGACCTTTCTTGTTCTTTACTCTCTCGCTCTCTCTCTCTTTCTTGTCTCTAGAGGTACCTTTTCAATAATAATCAATTATTCTCATGTTAACTGCAGGGCAAGATCCATTGAAGTCAAGTTAAATTGGTGGCTATTGGTGTATGATAAATTAATATCTTAAAATGTTACAAAGATTTGGAGCATCTGACTTCCCTTGTTTGTTTAATCTACAAGAAAGTACATTGAAGTTTAAAGTTTGCAAATAAAGCTCTACTATGACTATTGATTAGATGAGCTAACTTCACATGCAAGTTATGGACAATTTTGAAAAATCCTTTTAACTTGGTTTAGGTCCAGCTTAGTCAGTTTTAACATTTACAAACTGTAGATAATAGAATGTATAGTTCTCAGGTCAAGATAATGTAGTAGACAATTTAAGTAAAGTTTATTATACTTTGTTTTTGAACAGTATTGGATCATCAAGTTAGCTAAAATAATACTGGATATGTGCCTGTATAATTTATGAGATTAATTTGGTATTTATGGATTGACTCAACAACTTTTTACATTTTTTAATCTTTAGACCAGAAAAAAGTTCTTGGGATAAAACATAACTCCATTTTGAGGATGGATTAACCAAAACAAAATCATTTTGTGTAGTGATTGACACTGCAAAGATTTGAGCTAGAAGGCATGATAATATAGCCAACTATGTGAAAACTTGTACTAAAGTAAGGCAGAAATGTAAATGAGATAAACAGAGAAGATCAATGTATGTGATGCGCAAGAAAAGAAAAAAATCTGTCCATCTATCTCTGTTTATGATTTGTTCTGATGCTTTAAGAGAGTTTTAGTTGTGATATGCCTTTTAGATTACTAACTTCTGGTTACTGCTGTTATCCATCAGGGGCTCTGCAGGATGTTCTCCATTTGCATGATGTTCTTGCTAGAGTTTCACTGGCAAGGTTATGCTACTCAATATCTAGAGCCCGTGCACTGGATGGTGAATTCTTGTTTTCTACCCTTTAAATTCAGATATACCTGCCAATAGACACACTCACACAAACACACATATATATATTATTTTTTATACTTGGACACATGTTAAATGTACAACTTTCTTGATTCTTCTTGATATTGATGACTGCAGAGAGACCTGACATTAAGTCTCAGTTCAATTCTGTCCTCTATCAACTCCTTTTAGATCCTAGTGAAAGAGTCTGTTTTGAAGCAATTTTATGTGTGCTGGGGAAACCTGATAATATTGAGAGGTACTTTTTCTATCTTATGCAATTTTCTCACTCCTTAATGTTCTCATTGTTGATTATTTTAGGATAGATTTTCATGCGTGGTGTACTTCTTTGTGATATTGTTTTTAATAGTTCTTAATAATTCTTTAACAGATGTTTACCCATGTTTATTGCATATTATAGGACTGAAGAGCGGGCTGCTGGTTGGTACCGTTTAACTAGGGAGATTCTGAAATTGCCTGAAGCACCATCCGTTGTGTCTAAGGGATCAAGTGTTGACTCCAATGATTTGTCAAAGGCTTCCAAAGAAAAATCTCAAAAGACAAGGAGACCACAGCCTTTAATTAAGCTTGTAATGAGAAGGTTGATCTAGCATCTTTCCTCATGTTAACCATCCTCCATCTCTCTTGCTTTTTCTCTTATCCTTCTCCTTTCATTTTGAGTTTCTGATGTGTCAGTTACTGTTTATTTCAGGTTGGAGAGTTCCTTTCGCAGTTTCTCTAGGCCAGTACTTCATGCGGCTGCAAGAGTAGTACTGGAGATGGGAAGAAGTAGGGCTGCTGCATTTGCTTTAGGCTTACAAGATATTGATGGAGTGGATGTGAATTCTTTCTCTGAGAATATTGATTCACAAGATCAAGATTTTATTGAAAACCCGTATGCTGATGGTAACTAGATCTATTTCTTTCCTTCCACAATTTTTATATAATGATCTTTCCTGATCTTTTGCTATTATTCGACAGATAATATACTGTAATCAAAACTGTTTGTACTATTTGAAGGTTTTGTAGATCACTAATGTGGAGCTTTATCTGACATAAATTGTGACAAAAACAGTCTTCATAATTTTACTTGTTCCAATGTTTCTGTTATGCACCAAAGAACTCACTGCTGTAGATAATAGTGCCTTGAAGACATCACGAAAGGACATATAATTGTGGCACAAGCACCCTAATTGAACCTGTTAGTGTCTATTTGTTCTCAAAAGATGGTTATTGTCAGAGCCATAAGAGGGATCTAACTCTGAAAGACAATATCTTTTCCTCTATAATTATTTCCTACGATATTGCATCATTCCTTCTTGTATGCTCACATACAAGTGAATCAAAAGCCTGACTTCATCAGTTGGCTGATTTCAATTTATTATTCAGATGTCATTGATTCTTCCTTTGCTCACAAGTAAATTAGTTTGGACATTTGTGTTGTTGAGTTTCTAGTAAGTATACCTTCATTTTTTGCTCAGTTAATAGTAATCAGCTATTGTCAACAACGAACTCAAGTGTGCTTCCCTAAAGGTTAAAACTTCCAACTTCTAATTTGAGTCTAGTTGCTTGCTGGTTTTAGTATTTCTCCAGTTGTAACTTATCTGTCACAATCTTATGCTTTGCTTTGGTTAATAAGTTCTCCAGTTGTAACTTATCTGTCACAATCTTATGCTTTGCTTTGGTTAATAAGCTGTCTTCTTTTGAAATCCAATATTTTTTTATTAATCAGTTTGGGATTGATAAACATGTGAGGAGTACGATCCCTTCTGTTATGATTTGACTCTTAAACGACTAGTGGTCTATGTGTGTGGGGCATTATCTGATTTTCTTCCTTCTGCTCTTTTGTTTTTTACACCACAGGTGCCAAGAAGGCTTCCGCTGCAACTAGTGGGAAGGATACAATTGCAAGCTTGTTTGCTTCACTAATGGAAGTTGTACGGACAACAGTAGCCTGTGAATGTGTCTATGTTCGAGCAATGGTGATTAAGGCATTGATATGGATGCAAAGTCCACACGAATCATTTGACGAACTAGAATCAATTATTGCATCAGAGCTTTCTGATCCAGCTTGGCCAGCGCCACTGCTAAATGATATTCTACTCACTTTGCATGCTCGTTTTAAGGTATGTAATTCATTTTTTACCTTGCCTGCTCAATTTGAATATTAAGGTGAGTTCTCTCACTTATTATGTAATTGTTTACAAGTAAATGCATATGCTCAAAAATTTGTGCACATATTGAAAATGATTTGCATTAACATTAATATATTTGCATGCATGTCTACACATGTTAATAATGGATGAGATTTTGTATATGTATTATATTTTTTCTTCTTGTTGCATGGCACCGTTCAGCAGTTAGTCCTGCATCCTTTTTGGAGGATTCCACATTAATATTTTTTTGGATCTGTGGATTGTACACAAAATGTGCTTTTAATTATTTAAAAATACTTATTTATGCTCTGCACTAAGTTTTTACATTCATATTTTGTGTAAATATAGATTGAAAGTACCTGATCAGTTTGTCTGTCATGATCCTGTCAGTTAGACTTAATATATTGGTTTGTCAGGCAACTCCTGATATGGCCGTCACTCTGCTTGAAATTGCAAGGATCTTTGCTACAAAAGTGCCGGGGAAGATAGATGCTGATGTGCTGCAGCTGCTCTGGAAAGTAGGCTTTTGCTCTCTTTTCTTTGGAAGATAAATAAGCTTTTGCTTAGTGCTCAATATTCTCAAGATTTTATGTTTGAAAATCTACTTTTAGTTATATCCTTGTTTTTACATATATTTGTTTCCATGCTCAATTTAGGTTTTCAGTCAAGGTTTACAAAAGTGGCTTCAAATTTAATACTAATCTTGATTGTTTGGTCTTTGAGAGTTTTGGTAGTATGATTAGAAAGTCAGATTCTATAAGCATATGCAGCTTTGACAATTAACTGGTAATTCCTTCTCTAGACATGCCTTGTTGGAGCTGGTCCTGGTGGAAAGCACACCGCACTGGAAGCGGTCACTATAGTTCTTGACCTACCACCTCCGCAGCCCTGGTCAATGTCTGGACTAACATCAGTAGATCGGGTATCTGCATCTGATCCTAAAGCAGCTTTGGCATTGCAGAAGTTAGTACAGGCAGCAGTAAGCGACTGTTCCAGCCTGACAATCTTGAAATTATTGTTTAATTCCTATTAACATAACATCTGAATTTTGTCTCCTTAACATTAACCCACAGGTTTGGTTCCTTGGTGAAAATGCAAATTATGCTGCATCGGAATATGCTTGGGAG
Source organism: Erythroxylum novogranatense (assembly GCA_029891385.1). Classification (NCBI taxonomy): domain Eukaryota; kingdom Viridiplantae; phylum Streptophyta; class Magnoliopsida; order Malpighiales; family Erythroxylaceae; genus Erythroxylum; species Erythroxylum novogranatense. Next base: position 95,050,546 of record CM057233.1, read on the forward strand.
TCAGCAACCCCTCCTGGTACTGCTTTGATGATGCTAGATACGGATAAAATGGTTGCTGCAGCCAGCTCTCGTAATCCTACTCTAGCTAGTGCATTGACCAGACTCCAGAGATGTGCTTTTAGTGGCAGCTGGGAGGTATGAATATGTCTCATGGTTATTCATTCTGAACGGTACACCCACTGATTGTACCATGATGACTTGTGTGTTTGACAAAATTTGTACATGCACACAATAGAATACTGTATATACATTGACTGGTACAGAATTCTTTAAATAGCAAGATGGTCCTTGTTATTGCTGGATTTCAAGTTCCTGTCTACTTTTGCTTGAGCAATAGTTGGTTACTCTTTTTAGCTGTTATGAGTTAATATGGATGCAACATTAACCTATATCATATGAAAGCTTTGTTGACTGTGATTTGGGTTTTTGAAAGCATAAAATGAAACTGATGGTGAGGCTTGAATTTCATGTATGTTGACTAATCCTTGATCGATAATGAGTTGAAATGCTTTCCTAGAGCTCTATTAAGAACCAAAATGCATAGACTTGGAACCTTTTTGCAAAAGTTGATTCATGCATGGTGAGATCTAACAAAGTAAAAGATTTTAAATAGAAAACCACCTAGAAGAAAAGAATTAACTCTTAGAGCGGAAAGAAGGCCCGACTCCAAGTTGTTCATAAATAGTGATGTTGAGTTTCTTGATCCTTTCTACATGAGTAAAACTAACCAAAGACTTCGACCTGAGCAGAAACATGATAAAGCTCCTCATAGGTCTTGAACTTGCAGATATCCAAATGAATTATTACAGAGAGACTTTCAGCTTATGATGACCAGGCCTTAAATATTTATTGTGTTAGTTTTCTTCGAGTTTAAAATTCTCTTAGTTATGAATATAATTATGGATGCCCCCAGGTTCGGATTATTGCTGCCCAAGCACTGACCAAGATAGCAATCCGGTCTGGTGAGCCCTATAGGCTCCAGATCTATGAATTTCTAAGTACTTTATCGGAAGGTGGAGTGCAATCTCAGTTATCAGAACTGCATCTTAGTAATGGGGAAGACCAAGGAGCCAGTGGTACAGGACTAGGTATTCTAATAAGTCCCATGATAAAAGTTCTTGATGAAATGTACCGAGAACAAGATGAACTGATCAAGTAAGGGTGAGGCTTTTATTTCTATCTGTTATCTGATTCTGTTTTGCAGATATATCCAAAGTTTTCAGTATTGCAGGGATATAAGAAATCATGATAACACAAACAAGGAATGGACTGATGATGAGCTAAAGAAACTCTATGAAACCCATGAGAGGCTACTAAATCTCGTTTCACTCTTTTGTTATGTTCCAAGAGCAAAATACCTGCCTTTGGGGCCAATAAGGTACAAATTAATTTCTAGAATTTTTTTCCTTTATATTAGGTTGAAATTTGGGGCCTACATCATCCATTCTTTAACCCCTGTCCCTATTTTTTAAATGCTATCCAGTTTTATTCTTTTATAAAAGGTTATGCACCATGACTAGTGCATTAAAATGAACATTTCTTTGCCAAAATCCAATATCTCGATTTGAAATTTCGGGCCAAATTATTACATGCATGATATTGATTATGTGGGTATGAAATAAATAGTTATTCCTTATATGTTACTAAATCATAATTAATATCATACAGCCTGATTTAGAGCATTTGATTTTCCTTTTAATCTCCTGAAGCTGCAATTCTATGACTTTAGTGATCTCTTTTTCTATCACGGGAAATTTCAGGCATTTTACTTGATAGTCTGCATTTCCTTGATTAACTGTTCTCATCGATGCAAGATTTAAATATAGACTTGTTTTGTGGGTTGAGTTTTCTCTCCATTCCTTATATTCTGACTTACTGCTGCTAATCCTGTGATCTCTGGAAATCTGATTGTTAGGAAAGAATTTGAATTGACATCTGATATGAGCAATTATTGGTTCTATTTTTTTGGATAGATTAATTACTATTTATTTGGAAGACAGTTGTGGTTTTGAGTACCAAGTTTTGAAACATCCTTTAATAATTTTGTCCATAATGGGTTTTTAAGCAATTTTTGTCTTTTCTTTTCTTTCAAAGATGTTTGCATTCATCAACTCTGATTGTGTACAATATAAACTTCTGGATTGTTTTTCCCCAAGAGATCTGGTAAAAGTTTGTATGCTGAACATGGATGATGTTTCCCAAGCAATGTTACTCTCTTTTTCGGTTTGTTATTTTGCTCTTTTCATAGCACCGACCTTATCTTTATGGTTGTTTTGCTCCTCAAATATTGCAGCGCAAAACTCATTGATATCTATCGCACCAAGCACAATATAGATGCATCCACTGGTTTAAATGACCCAGCTGTTGCCACTGGAATATCTGACCTAATTTATGAAGCTAAGCCAGGTCGTACTGAGCCTGATTCACTTGATGATGATCTAGTAAATGCTTGGGCAGCAAACCTGGGTGATGATGACTTGCTAGGGAACAATGCACCTGCAGTGCACAGAGTAAGAAATCATCTTGTCTACAATATCGTTTCTTGGTTAAGGGGACTCATATCCCGAGCCACTGTTTGGGAGGGGGGAGGGCATGCCATCTGAACTATAGCTTATTTACATTATATTGAAATGCTAATCAGATAAAAATGACTTACCTCTCTTGCTTTCTCTCATGCACGCTTGCACATGCACACAGACATACTAACACACACAAAAATGTGAGACCAGGACAAAATTTGTTACTTTGGAAGGTGATGTATTACAGTAGTGTTTCCAACACTGGATTGTTTCAGAAGCAAATTACACAGTTTCGTGCTTTAGATTATTGTTCATGGCACCTTTTTATTTCAGTTTTCATCTCATGCTAGGTCAATGAGTTTCTGGCTGGTATTGGAACTGATGCCCCTGATGTTGAAGAGAATATCATTTCTCGGCCTTCAGTTAGTTATGATGATATGTGGGCAAAGACACTTCTAGAATCTTCAGAATTAGAGGTATGGATTTCATATTAGATTTTGTTAGAGTGGGGTCTATAAATCATTGCTTCAGCTTGGAAGTAAAGAATGCTTAATGTGGTCCTGGATAAATTAATGGTGCCTCGTGAACTTGCAGGAAGAGGATGCAAGGTCATCAGGGTCGTCTTCTCCTGACTCTATAGGATCAGTTGAGACATCAATATCATCCCACTTTGGTGGAATCAACTACCCTTCGTTGTTCAGTTCTCGTCCAACCAATTATGGAGTTACTCAAACCTCTGTAAAACCCTCATACTGGACACTTTTTCATTGCTATATTGTCTGTTGTTCCTTAATGTATTATCTTAAAGATTGCTATGGTGCGGAGCAGATTTTTGATGTTGTATTACTGTAATATAAGGAATATAGATTTTTAAGAGCACAAGTATGCGATTGAGTGATAAACTTGGATTTTATTGTGCTGCTCCATTTTGATTCATTTAGGTCCTTCATCTGCAGTATGTTTCTTTCCAATTTTTCGTTTATATCATTGTTTCCGATGTCATAAATTACACATTTTTAAGCATTTAAGGTATGATTATGCTATTTACCTTATTATGACCAGTGATTTTCTTCTGAACTGCCAGTGCCAAGTACTTCCAAAGTAGCTTTTATTTTATTATTTGCAGCCTCTTCTCAGTTAAGGATTATCAAAATTTACTGATGTGAACTATTATTTGCATGTTCTGGACTGTTGAGGACATAATAAGAGTGTGGTGGGAATAGCAATAGGACTCATCTCTGGGTTTCAAGAATTTTGTGATCAAATCATTCAATTTTCTCCTGATGTCAAGAGTTTTGCTCTCTAGATTTTCCTAACCTCGTGTTTAAAGATTTTGTCTAGAAAAGAAATTTTTAAGACTTCCATGGAATTTGCGAGTTCTAGATTTAGATTTTGTCTAGAAAAGAAATTTCTAAGACTTCCATGGAATTTGCGAGTTCTAGATTTAGTTGAATATAGTGATTTCTCTCTCTCTCTCTCTCTCTCTCTCTCTGGATATGCAAACATCCATGCATCTCTCTCTCTCTCTCTCTTGGTGTGTTTACATCCATGCATTAACACCTTGTAAATTGTCTATAGCAGGAGAGGTCAGCAGGAAACAGGTACAGTGGTCCCTCGTCAATGTACGAGGGTTCCGGTTCTCCGGTAAGGGTGCATTACATTTAAGTTGTCTTTGGTATTTTATGTTACTTAAGAATCTAATATATTAAAGCCTTTTCAGATTAGAGAAGAACCTCCACCTTACAGTTCATCTGTCATGCAAAGGTATGAGTCATTTGAAAACCCAATAGCATCTGAGGAACGAGCATCTTCTGGAAATCCACAATTGGGAACAGCGCTTTATGATTTCAGTGCAGGTGGGGATGATGAGGTAAGCTGACTCTTAAGCTGGTGTTTGATCTGTAAGTGAGCCCATGATTCAATAATGTCATTCCTCCACTAGATCTACTATGATTACTTACTTGCTGCCATTACTTATTTTTAAGAATGCCATCAAATTCTGTTGCAGTATGAATTTGTAATTCTTTTCTTGGCGGCTTGTTGCAGCTAAGCTTAATAGCGGGAGAGGAGGTTGAAATAGAGTATGAAGTTGATGGATGGTTTTATGTAAGTATGAAGAGAGCTGAACTAAACATAGAAAACAATCTGAGTTTCCAGAACCAGCTTGCATCTTGCCACTATTATGTATCTCATATATTGGTATCCACTGTTTTGTCACAGGTGAAGAAGAAGCGACCTGGGAGGGATGGAAAAATGTCTGGACTAGTTCCTGTTCTCTATGTCAATCAACGATGAGATAGTTGTGTTTTATAAGAAACTAGCTGTGTCCGGGTTGTATTATTATACTTGTTTGCTTTCTTTTTTGCCAACATGGCCTGGCCATTATTACTATCTATGAGCTTTTTGATCAAGTATGGGTCATGATGTTGTGAATTTATGTAAGAGTTTTCTGCATAATTTCTTTTCCTACGGAGCATTGATGGTTCCTGAAGCCTACCAAAGCCTGCCGTATGAAGTTGATGAATGGTAGTATGTAAGTACGAGGAGAGTTTGGCGGCATAAACAGAAGAAACAACCCTGGGTCTGAGTTTCCAGAACTGGCGTGTATCCAACCGCGCATTATATATCTCAGATGAAGTTGATGGATGATTTTATGCAAGTATGAAGAGAGCTGAACTGAACATAAGAAACAGCCGTGTGTCCGAGTTCTCAGAACCGGCTTGTATCTTACCGTGCATTATGTATTGACATGAGAAAATGTTTGGGCTAGTTCCTGCCCTTTGTGTCAATCAACGAATGAAACATGTATTTTATAAGAAACTAGATGAGTTGAGGTTGTATATGTTCTTCATTCTAATGGTCTTCATATCAATTAGTTAGTTTGTTTTTTTTTTTAAATTGAAAATATTTCATTTACTATTACAAAATGTACAAAAGATAAAACTGATGAGCTTTACTACTATAACCGTGCTTTATATATTGGCATCCAATCCCAATGCTTACAAGTGGTGAAGAAGAAGAAGCGTCCTGGGAACGGTGGGACTAGCTCCTCCCCTTTATGTCAACCAAAGATTAGAGAAGAGCAGGAGGATGAATCGTTATTCTTGTTTATTTTTACAGCCGATCATCATTATTATATGCGCTCTTTTTGACTATTTTGTGAGTTTATATGTAATGTATCTCGAAATAAACTAAATTCCAATTTTTTCGTGTAAAAACTTGAATTGATTCTCGATAAAATTATATACATTCGTAATTTATGGTTTTATATGAAAACTTACACAAAATAAATCTAATTAACTATTTTCTCATTTAACAGTTAATTTTAATTTTATTGGACTTGATTAGTCTAAATGAGTTTATTTTGATCAATTTTACTTTGAAAATATAGTTTGTTTTACATATTCTTTTAACATTTAGGATAACTTTCATAATTGGCAAAATACTTCCATTTCCTTCTACTCTTCAATCATTATGTAAGTTTTCACTTTATTACTTTGCAGTTGTTAAGAATTAATATCATTTGCTTAAGCATAAGTAAACATTTTAAATTAAAAAAGAAGGTTAAAGTAAAAAAGATTAGCTGACTATAAGAATGAACGCATCTGGAAGCAAACAAATAGACCAGCGTACTATAAAGTGATACCTGTTATAAAAGATAGAAATAATATGGTGTACCACTAATTGTAGATGCACCATTTTATAGTTAGTGTACATATGGACTGGTTTGGTTTTACCTAACACAAGAATGAAGTAGGTAGTTATTGTTTAGGTTTTACCTAACACAAGAATGAGGTAGATGGTTATTGGTTAGGTTTTACCTAACACAAGAATGAGGTAGATGGTTATTGGTTAGGTTTTACCTAACACAACAACATATATGGAGTAGGTGGTCACATGTGTATTAGGTGGTTAAAATGTACTATAAATAGAAGGTTAACTTGATGTAAGATACACCATTTTTCATAAGAAGAATTCTCTCTCCCAAATATTCTTACATTTTAGTTTCGGTTTTATAACACGTTATCGACGAAGCTCTCATTTCTAAAATTCGCTTATCAACATCAAGCAATCGTAAGGTTCTTCCGTCTACCTATATCATACAAACGTTCTTGGTTTACGTGACATCAAACAAACGTAAGTTCTTCCGTTTATTTATCCTAGTTACGATGTTGTTAAAATAAAGTTCTTCTTTTATCTACATTAATTCTACTTATGATATGATTAAAACAAATTATAGATTTATTCATTTTTTTACCTTCTTTAAATAATGAAAAGTTATTACCACCTCTAAATACGTAATTTATTGTATAGTATACATCATCGATGTTTAAAATAAAAATAAAAAATAAAAAAATGTATAACTATATATATATAACGGTAATATATATATATATATATATATATATATATATATATGATAACTTTATAACTGCTAGGTAACGGTAAAAAAAATTCTTTCTATAAATAGATACCACTCCTTCATAATTTACTTCATCCCTGCACTCTATTTCTTACCTCAAATTTCTTACAAATTTTTTTCAAATGTTGTCCGCTATTTTATCTTTTTGTATAATTATAATCATTATATATCTTTGTCTCATTCTTAGTGTAGAGCTAGATAATTCAGTTCGCATATATTTTCTCTTAGTAATACCATGTATTATGATCCCTATGTTGTTTCTTGGCATAGTATTTGAACAAGGCATGTAATTTATTTAATGTAATATCTCTTTGAATAACTGTCTTAATTATTTCTCTCTATTGTATAATAGTTGCCAACATGTCCAATCTTGCCAAAATTGAGTTCACTGCTCTTGATGTTGCGGGCAATAATTATATGCCGTGGATGATTGATGTCGAAATGCATCTTGAATCAATGGATCTTTTAGATACCATTAAAGAAAATAATACAACATCAAAACAAGATAAAGTCAAAGCGATGATCTTCATTCGTCGCCATCTTGATGAGGGATTAAAAAGAGAATACCTCACAATTAAAGATCCAAGTCATTTGTGGAAAATTTACAAGAAAGATATGACCATCAAAAGGAAGTTTTACTTAGGCTACGTGATGAATGGAGCGCTTTACGCTTCCAAGATTTTAAAAGGTCAATGAGTATAACTCATTATGTTTAGAATTGTCTCACAACTACAATTTTGTGGGCAAACAATCATTGAGGAAGATATGTTAGAAAAACATACTCTACCTTCCACGCACAAATGTAACATTGCAACAACAATATCGAAAAGTGGATTTAAAAATACTCGACCGATTTCATGCCTCCTTGTGGCGAGAAGAATAATGAACTTTGATGAAAATCATCAATCCCGCCTCTCTTGGCGACAAAGATTTTCGAAGCAAATATTGCAATTGAAATGAAAGAAAAATCATCATGGGACTAGTCGCGGTCGCGGTCGCGGTCGTGGTCGTGGTAGTGGCCATGGTCGTAACTACATTCGTGGCCGTGGTCGTGGACGTGGTCGAGGAAGTTATCCATATAACTCTCTTCAAAGAAATACGAGCCACCATAATAACAAGCACCATATTAATGATGTTCATGAAAGTTCTTATAGGACTTCAGGAGATTCTTGCCTTAGATGTGGTACAAAAGGACATTGGGCTAAAGTTTGTCGAGTTCTGAACATCTATGTCGCTTATACAAAGCATCCTTAAAGGAAAGAAAAGGAAGTGAATTTTCTTGAACAACACCCTTTAGGTGATTCAACCGACCTTGGTACTTTTGATTTTGATTTCATTGAGAATCATAATCCTTCGATGACTCTACATATCTGAATGCTTCGGATTTTACTGATGATTTTGTGGATCAAGGCATTGTTGGTGGTAGTAGCAATGAAAATTAAAATTATGTACTTATGTTTGTTTTAAGTATTATTATGCTTATTATGTCACTCAGTTTCAATTGCTTGTTATGTTACTAGTTTCAATTACGATGATTGTTTTAAGTTAACATAACATTTTTTCTCTTTATTCTTGCGCAATTTTCTCATTAGATTATTTATTTTTATGCGAAGTTTTGATATGGATCGCTTACGTAAGAGGAGCGGAAAATAATGATAATTTATGCATACCGAGATAAGTGCACAACGCACACTATCCTCGAAGATAAGAGGTTCTTTTCGTAATTAAAACCAACAAAACAATTGTGAACACAATATCAGTCCTATGACTTGATTGAAGGAATTGCAAGGCAAATTTCACATTACCAAATGGCACAAAGTTCACAATACGATGCCTTATTTGCACCAAAGTCTAACAGAAATTTGTTGAGTTTTAATGATATATATTCTCATCAATATGATACTCGATGCAGAATCGAGGAAAATATAAAATATATGTATCTTACAACCTCAGAAATCAGAAAGATAAACATATTGAAAAACTACCAATGCTCCCTCTTGGATTGCATTATACATATATAAATGTGATGGAATCTAATATGGTAGTTAAAGCAAAACACATTGATCCTTCAATAATCTCTATTTGGCATGATCGTCTCAGGTCATCCAGATCAACAATGATGCGAAAATAATTGAGAATACATGGACATCCATTGAGTAACAAAATGATTACTCAAATAAATAAGAGTCCATGTACATCTTGTTCTCTTGAAAACCGATCATAAGGCCATCACCACTAAAATAAAATTTGAATCACCTGTTTTTCTTGCACGTATTCAAGGTGATATATGTGGACCCATTCATCCACCATGTGGACCATTTCGATATTTTATGGTATTGATAGATGCCTCTAGCAGATGGTCTCACGTTTGTCTACTATCAACTCGTAATATGGCATTTTCAAGATTTCTTGCACAAATTATTAAATTACGAGCACAATTTCCTGACTATATAATAAAGAAAGTCAGACTCGATAATGCTGGTGAATTCACATCTCAAACTTTCAATGACTATTGTATGTCAACTGGGATTATGGTCGAGCATCCTGTTGCTCATGTGCATACTCAAAATGGTTTAGCTGAATCATTAATTAAACGCCTTCAGTTTATTGCTAGACCATTGATGATGAGAACAAAGCTTCCAATTTCCGTATGGGTCATGCAATTTTACATCTTTGAGGCATTAATTAGCATCCGACCAAGTGCATATCATACATACTCCCACTACAACTTGCATTTGGTCAAGAGCCAAATATCTCCCATTTGAGAATTTTTGGTTGTGCAGTATATGTGCCTATTGCACCACCACAACGTAGTAAAATGGGACCTCAAAGAAGATTGGGGATATATGTCACTATGAAAGTCAATCTATTATTAGATATCTTGAACCTCAAACGGGTGATATGTTTACAAGATGTTTTGCTTGATTGTCATTTTGATGAAAATACTTTCCGACATTAGGGGGAGATAATAAACAACTGATGAAAGAAATTACATGATGCGAACCATCATTATTGTATCTTGATCAACGCACAAAACAATGCGAAATAGAAGTGCAAAGAATTGTGCATTTGCAAAGAATTGCAAATCAATTACGAGATGCTTTCACGATACAAAAAGAGTGACTAAATCATTTATACCAAATATAAATGCTCCCGTCAATTGAAATCCCAAAAGGACAATCGAGAACATGGTCACTCATGAATCTATGACACGCGTGAAGCGTGGTAGACCAATCGGTTCCAAAGATAAAAATCCTCGAAAAAGAAAAGGAGCAAATGTGATTAATGACCCCAAGATAGATAAAAGTGTTCCTCTAGAAACACAAGATGAGGATAATGTCCCAGAAGAGACACAAACTGACATTAATCAAGAAATCGCAATTAATTATATTCACACAAAAGAATTATGGAACCGGAATGATATGAAAGAGATTGATGAAATATTTTCTTATGCTATAGCATGTGATATCCTCAATGAAAATAAAGATCCCGAACCAAGATCTATCATTGAATGTCAAAATAGGCATGATTGGGTTCAATGGAAAGATGCTATTGAAGCTGAATTAAATTCTCTTAACAAGCGTAATGTATTTGGACCTATTGTCTTTACACCCCAAAGTGTAAAGCCTGTAGGTTACAAATGGGTTTTTGTTCGAAAACGAAATGAGAAAAGTGAGAATGTGAGATACAAAGCTCGACTTGTTGCACAAGGTTTTTCTCAAAGACCCGGAATTGACTATGAACAAGCATACTCTCCTGTTATGGATACAATTACGTTTAGATATTTAATCGACAACAGTTCTTGAAACCTGGAAATGCGTCTTATGGATGTTATTACTGACTTACTGACGGATCACTGATAGTGATATTTACATGAAAATCCCTAAAGGATTCAAAATGCTGCAGATTAAAATCACAACCAAAGGAAATGTATTCGATCAAATTGCAAAGATCCTTATATGGACTAAAGCAACTGACGCATGTGGTACAATCGCCTAAGCGAGTATCTATTAAAGAAAGGATATGTAAATAGTCCTATTTGCCCTTGCGTTTTTATAAAGAAAACAACATCCGGATATGTGATTATCATTGTCTATGTTGACGATTTGAATATCATTGGTACCGCTAAAGAAATCCAAGAAACAAAGGTGTACTTAAAGAAGGAATTTGAAATGAAAGATCTTGAAAAACTAAATATTGTCTTGGTCTGCAAATTGAACATAGACCAAGCGGAATCTTTAATGCATCAATCGACATATCGAGAAAAGGTATTGAGGCATTTTAATATGGATAAAGCAACTCCATTAAGTACACCAATGGTTGGTAGATCGCTTAATGTCGAGAAGGATCCATTTAAGCCACTGAAGAAAACGAAGAAATTCTTAATTCCAAAACGCCATATCTAAGTGCGATAGAGCTCTCATGTATCTTGCTAATTGTACTAGACACGATATAGCTTTTGTCGTTAATCTACTAGCAAGATTTAGTTCATCTCCTCTGAAAAGGCAATTGGAATGGAATTAAACATCTATTCCGCTATCTTCGAGGTACAATTGATTTGGGATTATTTTACACTAAAATGCAAAACAAGTTTTGGTTGGTTATGCAGATGCAGTTACTTATCGATCCGCATAAGGCCAGATCCCAAACTGGTTATGTATTTACGTATGGAGGCACTGCAATTTCTTGGCGTTCACAGAAACAAACACTTGTTGCTACTTCTTCAAATCATGCTGAAATCATTGCACTTCATGAAGCAAGCCGAGAATGTGTATGGTTAAGGTCAATGACGCACCACATTTTAACAACTTGTGGCTTATCGACCAACAAAGAACCAACAATCATATTTGAAGACAATGCAGCATGTATCGCTCAAATAAAGAAGGGTTATATCAAAAGTGATAGAACCAAACATATCCCTCCGAAATTTTTCCAATTCACCCAAGATCTCGACAAGAGCAAAGAAATCAACATCCAATATATTCAATCAAGCAACAATGTCATGGATCTTTTCACAAAGGCACTTCCTACTATACTTTTCAGGAAGCATGTCCACGAGATTGGAATGCGACATCTAAGAAATTTATGAGGAAGAGCTCATTGTGTTAAATGAGGGGGAGCTTACGTAGCCACTCTTTTCCCTTATCATGGTTTTATCCCACCGGGTTTTTCCTGATAAGGTTTTTAACGAGGCAACACCAAATGCGTTTAAAGGCCAGAGAAGAGACAATTATATGGCAGACCAAGGGGGAGTGTTATAAAAGATAGAAATAATATGGTGTACCACTAATTATAGATGCACCATTTTATAGTTAGTGTACATATGGACTGGTTTGGTTTTACCTAACACAAGAATGAAGTAGGTAGTTATTGTTTAGGTTTTACCTAACACAAGAATGAGGTAGATGGTTATTGGTTAGGTTTTACCTAACACAATAACATATATGGAGTAGGTGGTCACATGTGTATTAGGTGGTTAAAATGTACTATAAATAGAAGGGTTAACTTGATGTAAGATACACCATTTTTTCATAAGAAGAATTCTCCTCTCCCAAATATTCTTACATTTTAGTTTCGGTTTTATAACAATACCTATCATTTTAGCATTAATCGTCCATTGACCGGCCAGCTTTCAGAAGGAAGTAAGGTGGTCTTTTTACCCATATTCATGCCCAGAGTAGGCAGCTATTGAATCAGATCTTCCCCTAGCCGGTTTGATTATAAATTAGCTATTATATCATGTATTTGCAAGCTACTTATGGTGGAGATTGTTAGCATGAGCTGCCACTTGCAAGATTAAAAGAAGCAATTGATTAATTAGAGCAAGAATTATAGTAAAATTTGTATTGATTTGTATTTTCCAAATATAGATCATAGGAATTGCTATATATGTTTAATATAACTTCTATGCAAAAATAAATACAAAGTAAGAGATTTACTCTTATGTCGTCATAGTATCAGAGCGAACATATCTATGACCACTAAAAAATAATAGACTTAGTGTTCAAATCCATACTTTTCACCGTGACAAAAAAGAGACGAAACACTTGAAATTTCCTCCTCTTCACCCTCTATTCTGAAAAAAATTATAAAAAAAATGACTAAAATTCTCTCAAAGACTTCAATTTCAAATCCAATGATTAACTCAACCACCACTTCAATTGGAATCAAGTTGGATGGGACCAATTATATACTTTGGTCACCAGTGGTAGAGATGTACATATATAGAAAAAAAACCAAGTTGGGTCACATCAATGATGACTTGTACCAACTCGAATCAACATACTTGATATTCTAAAAATGACGTACTGATGACATAAAGTAAAAAGCTGGTTGATTAACTCAAAGGATCCTTCATGATTGCAACTGCAAAAATTGTGTGGGATGCCATTGTAACAACCTATTTTGATGGCAGTGATGCATTTCATGTATATGATCTCCGACGCAAAGTATCACGATTAAAGCAAGCAGGTAGTTCACTAGAAAAATATTACAACACGCTACAGGGATTGTGGAAAGAAATTAATTTTTGGAGACTCAATCTGATGCAACGCTAGGTAGATATTCAGCATTACAATAGTATGGTGCAAGAAGAACAAGTATACATTTTTTGGATAGTTTGGATAATCGGCTAGATAGGATTGGGAGGGAGACTCTGCATATTCAACCATTCCCTACTTTAGAACAAACGTATACCCGTGTTCTCATGAGGCAGCACGCCAAGTAGTGACGATAGGAACTATGCCAGAGGATTCACAAGGTGTTGTGTTGGCATTTAAAGGCTTGAGAATGAGAACTCTTTTACCTAGCTCTGGTCTAGTGGAAAGTCAAATTTCATTTCTAAATCAAAAAATGTATATGATGGACGTAAATGTTCTTATTATGGAGGATCTAAACACACTAAAGAGATATGCTTTAAGATTCATGGCTATCCCGAATCGTGGCATAAGTTACAAGCAAAGAAGAAGTGTACCAAAGGAGAGACTGCCAACACATCTTATTATGGAGGATCTAAACACACTAAAAAGACATGCTTTAAGATTCATGGCTATCCCGATTCATGGCATAAGTTACAAGCAAAGAAGAAGCGTACCGAAGGAGAGACTACCAACATAGGCAAAGATGGGCAAATTGCTAGAGAATTGGCTACTATCTTCGTTGGTCAAGCTTCAATTGCCAATGACTTAACCCTCAATTTTAGTTCAACCAAAGGACATAATACCACCTCAGGTACAATTTTTCTGAACTTTAAGAAAAATGATTCTTTGTAGATTTTTTAATCGGGAGCCTCTGATCACATGACCAATGATGAAAGATATTTTTCCCAAAGAACTATACCATAAAGAACAAGCATTGCCAATGCCAATGGGGAGACATTTCCAATAACAAGGGCTGGCACAGTGGTGGTGTCATCCAATCTACCACATCCTAATCCACTTCTTGTTCATTCTCTTACACATAAATTACTATATGTAAGCCAGATTATCAAGGAACTACAATGTGTTGCAATTATTTACCCTGATGTTTTCTTGCTTTAGGATATTCATACGAAGGAGATCATTAGGCGTGGTACTGAGAGGAGGGGGGGGGGGGGGTGGAGAGGCTTTACTACTTGAAGGATATGAAGATGGGTCGAGCATGTGAGACCACTCATTCCAACAAGTCCAAAGAGGAGCATATTTATCTTTGACACCATCGATTAGGCCATCCATCATTTGGCTATTTGAAACATGCTTTTTTTTGTTTTATTTTCATACTTGACAGTTTCTGAGTTTAAATGTAAGACATGCATTTATGCTAAAAACCATTAAAGTAATTATTCTTTGAGTTCCAGTAAGAGTATGGTGCCATTTATGTTAATTCATGCTCATATGTGGGGGCCTTCCTAAAAAACAAATATGTTTAGCCATTGATGGTTTGGGTTATTTGTTGATGATTGCACTAGGATGATATGTTTATATTTACTGAAAAACAAGGATGAAGTTTTTGAAACTTTTCAATCTTTTTACAAGATGATTTGCACTCAATATGTTTCCACACCATGAGTTCTTCACTCAAATAATGAAGGAGAGTTTGTGAATGCTCGGTTTAGGGATTTCTTTCGCCAATATGGAATGGTTCATGAGACTTTGTGTCTATAGACTCATCAATAAAACGGAATAGCAGAACGAAAACATCGTCATATCCTAGAAATTGCTTGAGCACTCCTCATTGGAGCTAATATGACAAATTAGTATTGGACAGATGCATTCATGATAATAGTTTATGTTATTAATAGAATGCGATCAAAGGTACTTGAGATGTAAACATCTCTTCAAATGCTATTCCAATTTGTTACTTTACCTTCAGTTTTGATGATTCCACCAAGAATATTTAGGTATGTAGCCATTGTTCATCTTTGTAAGGAACAATGCACAAAAGTTGATCCAAGTGCCGTTCGATATCTTTTTTTAGGCTATAGATTTCATCAAAAGGGGTATCATTGTTATGATCCCACTTATAGATGCATTTATGTAACAATAGATATCACATTTCTAGAATGTGAGAATTTCTATACTTCCAAGATATCCACTTCTCCTTTTCAGGGGAGAATCTTGATGAACATGTTAATTGGTTACGGTTGAATGGCTAGAATTTAATGACCCAAAGACATCATCTTCGTGGGGAGAGGCTTTACTACTTGAAGGATATGAAGATGGGTCGAGCATGTGAGACCACTCATTCCAACAAGTCCAAAGAGGAGCATATTTATCTTTGACACCATCGATTAGGCCATCCATCATTTGGCTATTTGAAACATGCTTTTTTTGTTTTATTTTCATACTTAACAGTTTCTGAGTTTAAATGTAAGACATGCATTTATGCTAAAAACCATTAAAGTAATTATTCTTTGAGTTCCAGTAAGAGTATGGTGCCATTTATGTTAATTCATGCTCATATGTGGGGGCCTTCCTAAAAAAAAAATATGTTTAGCCATTGATGGTTTGGGTTATTTGTTGATGATCGCACTAGGATGATATGTTTATATTTACTGAAAAACAAGGATGAAGTTTTTGAAACTTTCAATCTTTTTACAAGATGATTTGCACTCAATATGTTTCCACACCATGAGTTCGTCACTCAAATAATGAAGGAGAGTTTGTGAATGCTCGGTTTAGGGATTTCTTTCGCCAATATGGAATGGTTTATGAGACTTTGTGTTTATAGACTCATCAATAAAACGGAATAGCAGAACGAAAACATCGCCATATCCTAGAAATTGCTTGAGCACTCCTCATTGGAGCTAATATGACAAATTAGTATTGGACATATGCATTCATGATAATAGTTTATGTTATTAATAGAATGCGATCAAAGGTACTTGAGATGTAAACATCTCTCCAAATGCTATTCCAATTTGTTACTTTACCTTCAGTTTTGATGATTCCACCAAGAATATTTGGGTATGTAGCCTTTGTTCATCTTTATAAGGAACAATGCACAAAAGTTGATCCAAGTGTCGTTCGATGCCTTTTTTTAGGCTATAGATTTCATCAAAAGGGGTATCATTGTTATGATCCCACTTATAGATCCATTTATGTAACAATAGATATCACATTTCTAGAATGTGAGAATTTCTATACTTCCAAGATATCCACTTCTCCTTTTCAGGGGAGAATCTTGATGAACATGTTAATTGGTTACGGTTGAATGGCTAGAATTTAATGACCCAAAGACATCATCTTTCAGGGGGGAGAGGCTTTACTACTTGAAGGATATGAAGATGGGTCGAGCATGTGAGACCACTCATTCCAACAAGTCCAAAGAGGAGCATATTTATCTTTGACACCATCGATTAGGCCATCCATCATTTGGCTATTTGAAACATGTTTTTTTTTTGTTTTATTTTCATACTTGACAGTTTCTGAGTTTAAATGTAAGACATGCATTTATGCTAAAAACCATTAAAGTAATTATTCTTTGAGTTCCAGTAAGAGTATGGTGCCATTTATGTTAATTCATGCTCATATGTGGGGGCCTTCCTAAAAAAAAAATATGTTTAGCCATTGATGGTTTGGGTTATTTGTTGATGATCGCACTAGGATGATATGTTTATATTTACTGAAAAACAAGGATGAAGTTTTTGAAACTTTCAATCTTTTTACAAGATGATTTGCACTCAATATGTTTCCACACCATGAGTTTGTCACTCAAATAATGAAGGAGAGTTTGTGAATGCTCGGTTTAGGGATTTCTTTCGCCAATATGGAATGGTTTATGAGACTTTGTGTTTTATAGACTCATCAATAAAACGGAATAGCAGAACGAAAACATTGCCATATCCTAGAAATTGCTTGAGCACTCCTCATTGGAGCTAATATGACAAATTAGTATTGGACAGATGCATTCATGATAATAGTTTATGTTATTAATAGAATGCGATCAAAGGTACTTGAGATGTAAACATCTCTCCAAATGCTATTCCAATTTGTTACTTTACCTTCAGTTTTGATGATTCCACCAAGAATATTTGGGTATGTAGCCTTTGTTCATCTTTATAAGGAACAATGCACAAAAGTTGATCCAAGTGTCGTTCGATGTCTTTTTTTAGGCTATAGATTTCATCAAAAGGGGTATCATTGTTATGATCCCACTTATAGATGCATTTATGTAACAATAGATATTACATTTCTAGAATGTGAGAATTTCTATACTTCCAAGATATCCACTTCTCCTTTTCAGGGGGAGAATCTTGATGAACAGGTTAATTGGTTACGGTTGAATGGCTAGAATTTAATGACCCAAAGACATCATCTTTCAGTAACAACAATAAAAGAGTTGAGACAAAGTTTTAGTGATTGTATTAAAGAAGTTATTAATGAAGGCACCTCATCAAATGATATAGAAATAAATTCTCCCACTGATGTCTCCTCTCTCTTAACAGTGCCTATTGGCCTATCTCCTAAGAATATCACTGAGGTATATACTCCAAACTCTCCAATTACTCCTTATGTCTTTAACATCATAGAATGTCCTATTTTTGTTGGTTATGAATTACCTTTAGGAATAATTGTAGTAATACAACAAATTGATATTCTCCTAAAAAATAAAAGAGAAGGTTGAAATATCTCATTGTCAATAATGTATCCATTGAAAGGCTCTCTATACTAGCAAGACACCTTGGTCATCATCTTTTAGCTTACCACATTCCTACAAGAGTAGAAGAGGCGTTACAAGATCCAAGATGGATCCAAGCTACGAAGGAGGATATGGATGCTTTATTAAAAAATGGGATATAGGTACTCGCCTCACTTCCAAATGGAAAAAAACCGGTGGGATGCAAGTGACTTTTTTCGATCAAATAAAACACAGATGACTTTGTTGAACGATAAAAGGCAAGGTTGGTGGCCAAAGGGTATACCCAGACATATGAAGTTGATTATTAAGAAACATTCTCACCTGTGGCCAAATTGAACACAATCATAGTTCTATTGTCCCTTGCAACAAATTTGGATTGACCTTTACATCAATTCGATGTTAAAAAATGTGTTCCTCCGTAGTGAGCTTGAAGAGGAGATTTACATAGATGTTTCACTTGGGTTTACTACAAATTCTGGAGGTAAGGTAGTGTGTAAATTACAAAAAGCCTTGTATGGACTAAAACAATCTCCTTGAGCATGGTTCAGAAAATTAAGCTTGGCAATGAAAAAATACATCTTTCACTAGAATAACTCTGATCACACGCTATTTTTGAAACATTAACAAGGAAAAATCACAACTTTAATTGTTTATGTTGACAATATGATTACTACTGGAGACGATGCTGAAGAGATTACTACACTTCAAGAACAATTGGCACTTGAGTTTGAAATGAAAATTCTAGGAGGACTCAAGTACTTCTTGGGAATTGAAGTTATAAAATCTAACCAAGACATATTTCTTTCTCAGCGGAAATATGTTTTGGATTTATTAGCTAAAGTTGGGTTATTGGATTGTAGACCTGCTGATGTACCAATATTCCATAATCATCAACTTGGAGAGTACCCAAATTAAGTCTCAACGAATAAAGGCAAATATCAAAGATTGGTTGGCAAATTAATTTATTTGTCTCACAAATGACTTGACATTGTATATGCAATAAATGTAGTTATTTAGTTCGTGTATTGTCCAAGCGAAGATCATATGAATGTTGTAATGCAAATCCTTTAATATTTAAAGTCATCCCTAAGAAAAGGAATTTTGTTCTTTAAAAATGGCCACCTAAATGTTGAAGGGTATACCAATACGGATTGGGCAAGAAACATGTCGGATAGGAAGTCCACTTCAGTCTATTTCACATTTGTTAAGGGAAATTTAGTTACATGAGAAGTAAAAAACAAAAAGTAGCGACTTTGTCAAATGCAAATACAGAGTTCAAAAGAATGGCGAAAGTACTATGTGAACTTCTTTGACTTAGGAGACCACTATCTGAAATTGGATTTCTTTCTGATGATGAAATGAATATGTTTTGTAATAATAAAGCAGCAATTGATATTTCACATAACTTAGTCTAACATAATCGAACCAAACATGTTAAAGTTGATAGATACTTCTTTAAATACAATCTTGACCTAAAGATAGTATGGTTTCCTTTGTGAGATCTGAAGACTAGTTGATAGATATTCTAACTAAAACTATGTGCAGCAAGAGTTCTAACAATATACTTAGCAAGTTGGGCATGTTGGATCTATATGCACCAATTTGAGGGGAGTGTTGGCTTTAGCTGTCACTTGCAAGATTCACAAGAAGAAAACAAGCCCTTTTATGACGTTTAAAATGTCACAAAAGGTCCTAAAACGTCGCAGAAGAGCATTTGCCACATTTTAAAAAATGTCGTAGAATGTGATGTAAGCCAAAGGTATCCGCGACGTTTTATGAAAAATGTCACGAAAAATACTAACATTCCGTGACGTTTAAAAAATGTTACTAAAAGTTTGGACAATCCGCGACGTTTTAAAAACATCGCGAATTGTCTAACATTCCACGACGTTTTTAAAACGTCGCAAAATGTGAAAGAATCTGCGATGTTTTTTTGAAAACGTCTTGGGGAATGTCTTCCGTGACGTTTTTATTATTATTTGTATTATTTTTTATTTTTCCAAATCAAATTAATTTAATGATTTTTAATTTTAATGATTATTTTTAAAATACAATCTTATTTGTTTAATAACTATTCATTATTATTTATTAATTTTATTTATTTAATAATTCTTCAATTTTTTAATATATCATTAATTTTAAGAATTATTCATGTATCACAAGAATTTCATACCGCAGACAATGTATTATTTAATTACAATTATAAAATATGTCATAATACACTTATAAAGTGTGATGACAATTAGCTAATAAAATAAATAAATTATGAAAAATCAACATTTTTTTAGAAGCATTAAACATATTTTGCATATTTCATAGGATCAAGGGATATGATAATAGAACAATTACATGGTAGGTATTCTTTTGGAAATTACAAGTTCTTATCTTTTCTAATTCATACAATTTCTTATTCTCCAGTTGAGATGTCCATGTAATCCACCGTATGATACCTTCAATATATTCACTTCATGTTTTCATGATCAAGTGCCCACGCCAACAACGTACTCTGATCTAATGCCCAAGATTTTTTCGCACATTTCATCCTAATGTGTAAGGAATTGACAGATTCAATAGAACAAGGTCATTATAAGGAATTGACAGATTCAATAGAACAAGGTCATCCGTATTGAATTTGCCAATTCTATACACATTACCTTATTCTATTGAACATGCCAATTCCTTACACATTAATTCCTGAAAATTTAAGAATTAATTAGATACACAGTCTCATTTAATAAATATTTGTAAATGAACTATGTACTCACCCATTTTATTGAGGAACTTAAAGCAAAAGGCAGGTTTAAGATGACTGATTCAAAACTGTCTTACGAGCTAGGATATGAATATAAGAAATGCCATATTTGATCCAAAAGAAGAAATATAGAAATGATCATATTTTACGCCAACCACGACCATAGAGTTTTAGAGCTTCAAGGAATTTCAGGAAGCAAGTACATGTGAATTGCTTATAAGTGATCAAGTACAGATTTTGTGACCAAGAAATTCAGAGCAGTTGAACTAAACGTAGGTAGTACCTCGAAAAGACATGTACAGAAGAATATTATAAATAATATTTCAAATTGCAATTTTGAAATTTGCCTCAAAAAATATTATAAATAATAGGATACACAAACTTGAGCATTTTTTTATCTAAGCAAAATCGAATACATTAGAATGGCTTCCTTATACTGCAAAAAAAAAAGTCAATGTTGGACCCCGAATTTTTTTTTATGATGTCATTAAGCATGAATTTTGTTAATTATGTGTTTATGTAACATCCCGTTACTGTTAGCAAGGGTATTTTGGTATTTATGAGCCATACTGATAGGTTTCACCGCATTCATTGATGAGCATGATCTCGGCCTCTAATTATAGAGAGCAGTGCTTATTGCATATGCATTTATTCTTAGATACGTGCATTCATGATTTTCGAGATTTGATTGTGACTATGGACCGATCGGACTGATTGGTTTGGGAGTTAATTGAGAAATTAGAGTAATTAAGTTCAATGATGATTTAATCTTGTTTATGGGTGATTGGTAATTTATAGAGACTTTTAGAAAATTTTCGGGAAATTCGGGAGAAAATACCTGGACTGGAAATATTTGAGTGGCTGACCGATTGACTGTATAGTATTGAAAGGGCTGTCCAATGGCAATGGAAAAATTAGAATTTTTCTGATAGAAAATTTATGTGTTAAGCCATTGAAATTGATGACCAATTTGGGTGATTTGGAGAGTTGGGCTATAAATACTAGGGTTGAAAGAAATTTGGGAAAAGTTTGCTAAGGCATTTTCCGCTTTCTCTTCTTTCCCCTTTACGGTGATTTCGATTCCTCCCAACGGTGAGAGATCCTTTGATTTCTTTTGGCTTCTTCCTTATGGTAATTAGTCTAATATGTCTCTACTGATTGATAAAGGTTGGAAGCCTTGAGATTGGTAGATCGAGGATTTTGAAGGATTTCTAGGGTTTCGTGATTTTGAGAGATCGTGGATTCGATCTGTGATTGGTAAGTTTTATGGTTTTAATGTTGTCATTAATGGTTTCTACCGCATTTATGGAATTTATTATGTCCGATTGGGTGGTTGAGAGTGTTTACTGATGGGTTCTACTTTGGGTGTTATCGTGAGTGTGTAAGAGTTAAGGGATTGGTGATCGTTGTAAGCTTGGAGGCTTTCATCAAGAAAGTTTGCTTCTTTCTTGCCTTAGATAGTACGATTCGTTGACTGATTGAGTTATATTGATGATTGGTTTAGATATTTGATGATTATATATATTAAGGTTTCCGACGATGAAATTGATGAGTTATGTGTGTTGATAAATTAAGGGAAATGGTTCTTGGAAGGAATAGAAGCTAAGGATTTGTTGTATTTTGTGTATCGAATTAATTGAGAGTTGTTCACAGAGGAAAATTTGGGTTAGAGTTTGAGTCGGGGATCCGAACCTTGGAATTGTGTTTAAGGATGTGTTGGGAAGAAGGAGAACTGGTAGAGGAGCGAGAGCTCGGTGACGGGCGAGAATGGTAGAGGAGCGAGAGCTCGGTGAGACGGGCGGCGGTAGAGGAGCGAGAGCTCGGTGAGCCAGGCGAGAATGGTAGAGGAGCGAGAGCTCAGTGAGGCAGGCGAGAACTGGTAGAGAGCGAGAGCTCGGTGAGACGGGCGAGAACTGGTAGAGGAGCGAGAGCTCGGTGACAGGCGAGAACTGGTAGAGGAGCAATAACTCTGAGGCGGTTATGGGCATCGGGTGAGCACCAGGCGCACTCAGTCGCGACCTCCACCTAGTTGTCCAGAAGAGGTGTGTTTGAGGTTTTGGAATTGGGACTTAGAAAATTACAAATTCAAATGACTAAGGATTAAATTCAAATTGGAGTTTTAAATTGGAAATTGCAATAGAGGTTTTGACCGAATGAATAGGAAATGGTTATAGAGAATATGAATTGAGGAAATTGATGAATTCTAGGAATGGAGCAATTCTTGTCGATCAATCAACTAAGAGTCGAAATTGGACCTAAGAGTCCAAAATTGGGTATTAGTACTGGAAATCGTGAACATGCATTGTACATCATTTCATTGAGACATATGCATTCTTGTCAGGTAATTTGAGCATCTAGTAATGGACCGTACTTTTTTCATTACAGAGGCACCGCTGGACCGCTGTTCCACGGACATTCTTTGGGACTTCGAGCGATGCTTCGGAAGTTACTGGTGAGTAACCTAGTTGGTTTCTCAAATTTACAGGTGCTTACATGCTTCTTCGTGAATTACATGCAAAGGTGAATTATATGACTACCGTATGACTCTTGGCATGTAATGGATTGAATTGCATGTTTCTTGAATTGAATCGTCTTTACGTGATATCGGGTGAACACCGGGCTTTATAGCCACACACACATAAATTATTGAACATGGTACTGCATGCATAAATGCATGATCACATAATGGAATGTGTCCCAGTTGCTATTTTCACCGAAATGAGCTTTGAGCTCATACATCGCATCTTGACCGCTTAGCAGGGGAGAAAATCACGCGTCCACACCGTGTATCTTGACCGAGCACTTGGGCACAAAATCAATAATCGGAAAGAGTCACATATGCATTGCATTTACATGATTGATTTGTGTGGTGACGACTCTTCAAAATACGTGATAATATGAAATCTCGTAGATCGCTCTCGTTATTGCAAATTGTTCTAAATTATCGCTTATTGTTACTTGTCTTGTAAGTGGCTACCGATCTCGCAAATCGTTATAGATCGTTATATTATATTGGTAATGAATATTATCAGTATTATCTTTGCCAGCGCCGAATGCATGATTTGAAGCGAACCATCGATGATGGTTTCTCATCGAAGTTCGCAAACTCACCCCAAATTGCAACCTATTTTTCGGGATCATAGAGTAGACTCCTAGCTCAAGACCTTTCTTTCTGCCGTCTTGAAGTTCTTTGGCGAGGATCGTGATGGCTCAAAGGTCGGTCACCGGGTTAGCATTTGAGGATGACTTAGGATGAGCGCATGTCGCTTTTCCTTTTGATTTTGTTAGGACCGATAGATTTGTCTATTCGGATTGAATGATTGTATTGGATAAATTACATTTTGGATATTAATTTTCTGATTTACGATTTATTGCAATTATTCTGCGATGCCATGTGGATTTTAGCGAAATTTTACGGTAGTGAACCTTTATCGTGGGATACGTGTTGGGCGACCTACGGGTTTCTCGATGTGTACCCTACGATGAGGGGGCTACATTAGTGGTATCAGAGCATGGTTTGGCATCTTTGGGCATAGAGTGTTATTAGGCTGGAATCATTTGTGTAATAATAGAGGTGATCCGAATTTCTTATGCATTTTAGGTCATCCGTAATGGGAGATCGAGTAGAGCAGCCAGCTGACCAAGAATCTGTAGGAGCTAGTAGGGAGTCCCCTATGCCTCTTTCAGAGGAGTTACCTCCTCGAGTTCCTGTGAGACGGAACGACGCAGACGATCGATCGGCAATGGCGGCGATTGACTTATGGTAGACTTGACCTGCGGAGGCTGAGGGATGGCTTGAGAGGACTGAGCGAGTCCTCGACCAGATGGACTGCGACCCTGAGGAGAGGTTCGATTACTCTGTCTCCTTGCTTCAGTTCAGGGTCCTGCATATCGGTGGTGGAGGACTGTCCCGGGCGGTACCACCAGCCCCGCACTCGACATGGGATGATTTTCCGAGGGCCTTGAGGACAATTACATGCCCAAGGTCTACTTAGAGATGAAGATGCAAGAGTTCCTAGAGTTGGGCGGGGACAAATGATTGTGGTCGACTATGAAGTTCGATTCAACGAGTTGATGGGCTATGCTTCAGACTCTTGGTACGAGGCCGATCTTGCCGGAGATTTGAGGGTGGACTCAATTTGAGATTCGCACTTTGGTGGCCAGATCGATATGAGCTCATTTACCGAAGTTGAGAGCTGCAATTTGTCGGGATAGAAGCATTACTTCTGACGCGATCTGAGACCGGACAGGGACCCGACATAAGAGACTAGTGATAGCCGTGAGCGGTCTTGGCAGAGGTTATAATAGCGTCGAGCGAGCCCTTGAGTCCACTGGAGGGCGACAGACAGTGGTATGGGCAGAGGGCGATTCGACAGATCGCTAGTGGTGGCGGTGGCGCGGAGGGTCGTGACAGTGTCCCAGATTGTGAGCACTGTGGCAAGAGGCACGATGGAGAGTGCCGATGGTTATCGGAGCTGCTGAGTGTGGCTCGATGGAGCACTTAGTGAGGAACTGCCGAGACTTTGGGAGCCCAATCTACTATGACCGGCGATCAGTAGTAATACCACAGTCCAAATGGAGCCGTGGTGGTGGATCGGATGGAGAGCCGAGGTCGAGGCCGAGGCCGAGTAGAGGGTTACAGAGTGAGGTCCGAGGGACCGAGTGGCGGCAAAGAATCACAAAGTAGGGTCTATGCCATGACACGCAGGAGGCCCAGACTCACCGGATGTTGTTGCGTATGCTTCTTATTTACGCATAGAAGTATATGCATTGTTGGATCTGGATCCACCCATTCCTTTATTGCACCGCATTTAGCATGTAGACTGCATGGGAATAGGCGAGGTTACAGATGGGTT
The DNA here is from genome assembly GCA_029891385.1 of Erythroxylum novogranatense. Classification (NCBI taxonomy): domain Eukaryota; kingdom Viridiplantae; phylum Streptophyta; class Magnoliopsida; order Malpighiales; family Erythroxylaceae; genus Erythroxylum; species Erythroxylum novogranatense. The sequence goes on from CM057233.1 coordinate 95,076,214, forward strand.
GGAGGTGAGTACACCTCTGGGTAGTCTGTTGTATTGGGAGAGGTATGTATAGGATGTCCGATCCAGATTGACCGAGCGCTTTTGAGTGCTAATTTGATTATATTGCCTCGAGAGATTGACGGATATTGGGGATGGATTGGTTGATGTGCATAGGGTCATTGTATGGACTATTACGCCAAGGAGGTCGTGTTGGAATCTCTGGCCAGCCAGTGGTGTTTAGAGGAGTCGATCGGCGATCTCATGCGGATGATATCCTTTATGGCGCCTCGAGATTGATTCGTGGAGGATGTGAGGCCTATTTGGCTCACGTAGTGATTCTAGAGTGGAGCGGAGATTGGAGGAGGTTCTGTAGTGAGGACTTTCCTGGATGTATTTCCGAGGAGTTACTGGGTTTGCCGCCGAGCGAGAGATAGAGTTTGAGATCGATCTCGCTCCCGATACCGCTCTATATCGATCCCTCCGTATAGGATGGCACCGGTGGAACCGAGAGAGCTTAAGGCTCGCCATACAGAGCTATTGGACAAGGGGTTTATCGATCGAGTGTTTACCATGGGAGCTCCGTCTTCGTTTGTAAAGAAGAAGGATGGGACTCGAGACGTGTATTGACTATAGGCGGTTAGATCGGGTGACAAAGAAGAATAAGTATCCACCGCCTAGGATTGATGATCTATTTGATCGATTCATGAGGAGCTCAGTGTTCACTAAGTTGGACCTTCGATCCGGTTACTATCACCGAGGATCATGGAGGCCGATGTGCCTAAGAGTGCTTTCTAGAGTAGGTATGGGCACTTCGAGTTCTTAGTGATGCCGTTTGGGTTGACTAATGCCCCGGCAACCTTTATGGCTTTGATGAATAGGATATTTCAGCCCTACCTGGATCGATTTGTGATTGTATTTATTGATGACATACTGGTTTATTCAAGGATAGTCAAGAGCACGCCGAGCATCTGAGGATTGTACTGCAGGTCATGAGAGAGAGGCAGTTATTCGCCAAATTTGCTAAGTGCGAATTTTGGCTTGATGAGATTGTATTTCTGGGACACGTGGTGTCTGGTGAGGGTATCCAGGTGGATCCTCACAAGATAGAGGCGGATGAGCCGGGAGGCCCCTAGATCGTGCTGAGTTGCGAGTTTTCTAGGATTGGCGGATATTATCGAGAGATTCGTCGAGGGTTTTCGTTGATCTCCGCCTTTTGACGGGTTATTGAGGAAGAATGTACCGTTCGATGGACCGAGGAATGCGGAAGAGCTTTGAGGAGTGAAACATCGGTTGACGCATCGCCTTGCGGTGTTAGGTATTCCTTCCGGACCTGGAGGCTTTGTGGTTTACAATGATGCCTCGCATCGAGGATTGGGATGTATTGATGCGGCATGGGAGAGTTTTAAGCGTATGCCTCGAGACAGATTGAGGCCTCACGAGGTAAATTATCCATCCATGACTTGGAGTTAATAGCGATGGTATTTGCCCTGAAGATCTGGAGACATTATTTGTATGGTGAGATGTTCCAGATCTTCACTGATCATAAGAGTCTGAGGTATCTGCTGAGCCAGAGGGATCTCAATCTGAGACAGAGGAGATGGGTAGAGTTACTGAAGGATTATGATTGTACGATTGAGTACCATCCAGGAAAGGCCAATGTGGTGGCCGATGCACTGAGTAGGAGATCTTATGGGAGTGCAGCTCAGATTCAGGTTGATAGATTGCCTAGTCTGATTCAGCTGAGAGCGCTGAATGTACAGTTGGATCTGGGTCAGGATGGAGCACTGATTGCTACTCTGAGGCTTAGGCCGATGCTGCATGACAGGATTCGGAGGGTTCAGGATCAGGACCCGGTACTAGTGAGACTGATTGATAGAGTTCAGACTGGTGTCGATTCAGAGTTCGAGTTGAGAGATGGGACATTGTGGATGGGACAGAGGCTGTGTGTGCCGGATATTGATGATCTGAGACAGGAGATCCTAGAGGAGGCTCATGTGGCCGCGTACGCTATGCATCCTGGTTCGACCAAGATGTATAATACTCTGAGACGGCATTTCTGGTGGCCTGGTATGAAGAAGCAAGTGGCAGAGTACGTGTCTAGATGTCTGATATGTCAACAGGTTAAGGCAGAGCATCAGGCTCCAGTGGGAAAGTTGCATTCGTTGCCCATTCCGGAGTGGAAGTGGGAGCGAATTACTATGGACTTCGTGACAGGGTTGCCTAGGACACCGAGGCAACATGATGCTATCTGGGTCATAGTGGACCGATTGACTAAATCGGCTCACTTTTTGCCGATGAGGAGAGTAATACTCTCGATCAGTTGGCCCAGAAGTATGTTGCAGAGATTGTACGGTTGCATGGGGTTCCGTTGTCAATAGTTTCAGACAGGGATCCCAGGTTCACATCGAGGTTCTGGAAGAGCCTACAGACTGCTATGGGTACTAGACTGAATTTCAGCACCGCATTTCATCCTCAGACAGATGGACAGAGTGAGAGGACGATCAGGACTGTCGAGGACATGCTTCGGGCATGTATCTTTGGTGTTCAGAGGTGCGTGGGATCAAGATTGGCATTGATAGAGTTTGATACAACAACCAAAGTCGAGCGAAGATTGGGATGGCACCGTATGAGGCCTCAGATGGCGGTAGTGTAGATCACCATTGTATTGGGATGAAGAGGGTCGAGATTGATAGAGGACCCGAGCTGATCCAGGATCTGATAGATAAGATATGATTGATTGAGTCGCATCAAGTGCTCAAGATGAACGAGTAAGAGTTATGCGGATCAAGACGGAGAGATATAGAGTACAGATGTGGGTGATCGAGTGTTCCTTGAGTGTCTCCTTGGAAAGGAGTATTGAGATTTGGCCATAAGGGCAAGTTGAGCCCTCAGTATATTGGTCCCTATGAGATTACTTGAGAAGATTGGACCACCGCTTACGATTGGCTTTACCGAGCGAGATGTCCCAGTTGTATGATGTATTTCATGTAAGTATGCTCCGACGGCACCGATCGGACCCGACACATGTGATTCCGCCTCGGGACATCGAGATAGCCAAAGATATGAGTTATGTAGAGGAGCCAGACGGATCATTGAATCACGGCTCAAGCAATCGAGGAACCGTGTGATTCCATCAGTGAAAGTCCTTTGGAAGAACCACTCTTCCGAGGAAGCTACATGGGAGACGGAGGAGCTTATGAGGAGCCAGATCCTCATTTATTTGATGGGATAGTATGAAATTTCGAGGACGAAATTTTTATTAGGAGGGTGAATTGTAACATCCGAATTCTATCAAGTAGCAAGGGTATTTTGGTATTTATGAGTCATCTTGATAGGTTTCACCGCATTCACCGACCGAGCATGATATCGGCCTCTAATTATAGAGGAATGTGCTTATTGCATATGCATTTATTCTTAGGTACGTGCATTCATGATTTTCGAGGATTTGATTGTGACTATGGACTGACTGGACTGATTGGTTTGGGAGTTAATTGAGAAATTAGAGTAATTAAGTTCAACTGACTGATTTAATATTGCTTATGGGTGATTGATAATTTATAGAGACTTTTAGAAAATTTTGGAAATTCGGGAGAAAATACCGACCGGAAATATTTGAGTGATCAATCGATTATTGTATAGTATTGAAAGGGTCGTCCAATGGCAATGGAAAAATTAGAATTTTTCGATAGAAAATTTATGTGTTAAGCCATTGAAATTGTAGACCAAATTTGGGTGATTTGGAGAGTTGGGCTATAAATACTAGGGTTGAAAGAAATTTGGGAAAAGTTTGCTAAGGCATTTTCGGTTTCTCTTCTTTCCCTTTACGGTGATTTCGATTCCTCCCAACGGTGAGAGATCCTTTGATTTCTTTTGGCTTCTTCCTTATGGTAATTAGTCTAATATGTCTCTCCGATTGATAAAGGTTGGAAGCCTTGAGATTGGTAGATCGAGGATTTTGAAGGATTTCTAGGGTTTGGTGATTTTGAGAGATCTGTGGATTCGATCTGTGATTGGTAAGTTTTATGGTTTTAATGTTGTCATTAATGGTTTCTCTGCATTTATGGCATTTATTATGTCCGATTGGGTGGTTGAGTGTTTATTGATGGGTTCTACTGGGTGTTATCGTGAGTGTGTAAGAGTTAAGGGATTGGTGATCGTTGTAAGCTTGGAGGCTTTCATCAAGAAAGTTTGCTTCTTTCTTGCCTTAGATAATACGATTCGTTGATGATTGAGTTATATTGATGATTGGTTTAGATATTTGATGATTATATATATTCGGGTTTCCGACGATGAAATTGATGAGTTATGTGTGTTGATAAATTAAGGAAATGGTTCTTGGAAGGAATAGAAGCTAAGGATTTGTTGTATTTGTGTATCGAATTAATTGAGAGTTGTTCACAGAGGAAAATTTGGGTTAGAGTTTGAGTCGGGGATCTAGAACACTGGAATTGTGTTTAAGGATGTGTTGGGAAGAAGGAGAACTGGTAGAGGCGAGAGCTCGGTGAGACAAGCGAGAATGGTAGAGGAGCGAGCTCGGTGAGCGGGCGAGAACTGGTAGAGAGCGAGAGCTCGGTGACGGGCGAGAACTGGTGAGAGGAGCGAGAGCTCGGTGAGACGGGCGAGAACTGGTAGGAGGCGAGAGCTCGGTGACGGGCGAGAACTGGTAGAGGAGCGAGAGCTCGGTGACGGGCGAGAATCTGGTGAGGAGCGAGAGCTCGGTGACGGGCGAGAATCTGGTAGAGAGCGAGAGCTCGGTGACGCCGAGAACTGGTAGAGGAGCAATAACTCGAGGCGGTTATGGGCATCTGGGTGAGCACCAGCGCACCCTGGTCGCGACCTCCACCCTAGTTGTCCGAAGAGGTGTGTTTGAGGTTTTTGGAATTGGGACTTAGAAAATTACAAATTCAGTCGACTAAGGATTAAATTCAAATTGGAATTTTAAATTGGAAATTGCAATAGAGGTTTTGACCGAATGAATAGGAAATGGTTATAGAGAATATGAATTGAGGAAATTGATGAATTCTAGGAATGGAGCAATTATCACGATCAATCAACTAAGAGTCGGAATTGGACCTAAGAGTCCAAAATTGGGTATTAGCACCGGAAATCGTGAACATGCATTGTACATCATTTCATTGAGACATATGCATTACTGTACGGTAATTTGAGCATCTAGTAATGGGACCGCATTTTCATCATTACAGAGGCACCGCTGACCGCTCGTTCCACGGACATTCTTTGGGACTTCAGCGATGGCTCGGAAGTTACTGTGAGTAACCTAGTTGGTTTCTCAAATTTCGGGTGCTTACATGCTTCTTGTGAATTACATGCAAAGGTGAATTATATGACTACCGTATGACTCTTGGCATGTAATGGATTGAATTGCATGTTTTATGAATTGAATCGCATCATTACGTGATAATGGATCAACACCGGGCTTTATAGCCACACATCAAAATTATCGAACATGGTACTGCATGCATAAATGCATGATCACATAATGGAATGTGTCCCAAGTTGCTATTTTCACTGAAATGAGCTTTGAGCTCATACATCAGATCTTGACGGGCTTAGCAGGGGGAGAAATCCCTGACGCGTCCACACTGTATACTGACCGAGCACTTGGGCACAAAACTAAATAACTGGAAAGAGTCACATATGCATTGCATTTACATGATTGACTGTGTGGTGACGACTACTGAAATACGTGATAATATGAAATCTTGTAGATCGCATCTTTATTGCAAATTGTTCTAAATTACATTTATTGTTACTTGTCTTTGTAAGTGGCTACCGATCTCGCAATCGTTATAGATCGTTATATTATATTGGTAATGAATATTATCAGATTATGTCAGACGCCAGCGCGTAATGCATGATTTGAAGCGAACCATCGATGATGGTTTCTCATTGAAGTTCGCAAACTCACCCAAAATTGCAACCTATTTTTCAGATTTGTTAGAGTAGACTCTAACTCAAGACCTTTCTTTCTGCCGTCTTTTCTTTGCGAGGATCGTGATGGCTCAAAGGTCGGTCACCGGGTTAGCATTTGAGGATGACTTAGGATAGACGCTTGTATCGCTTTTCCTTTTGATTTTGTTAGAGAGGCGATAGATTTGTCTATTCGGATTGAATGATTGTATTGGATAAATTACATTTTGGATATTAATTTTCTGATTTACGATTTATTGCAATTATTATCGCGATGCCATGTGGATTTTAGCGAAATTTTCGGTAGTGAACCTTTATCGTGGGATACGTTTGAGCGACCTACGGGTTTCTCGATGTGTACCCTACGATGAGGGGGCGCTACAGTTTATGCCTTAGTTTGATTAAATTGGATGTATTAGTGGAAAATTGAGAATTATTTGAGTTTAATGTGGTTTAAATAGGAATTAAAGGGTAAAAGTTTATGAGGGCATTTTGGGAAGATTGCTTAAGTTGGATAGGTTAAGGCTTTGAAGAAGGGGTAAAATGGTTTTTACCCATCCTAGTTAGATTTAAGAGTAAGAATTAGAAGGAGAAAGGAAAGAAAGGAAAAGAAGAGGAGAAGAGAAGAGGAAAGTGTCGTGGGTGAGGAGGAAGGAGAAGAAAGAGAGAGTTTGTGATCTTTGTGATTTCTGACATTTTTGAAGCTCATTCCGAGTAAGTTAGTTTCTTTTAATCTTGTTTTAGTTGGATTAAACCTTAGAATCGTTTTGTATGAGGTTAGAACCGATTATGTAGGGTTTTCAGAAAAACCTAAGTGAAATCTTTGGCTTGATGATCTTATGATTGTTTTAAGGTTTGAATAAGTTAGAACTGAAGTTTAGGACTTGAATCGAGGTTTAGGTGTGTTGCATTTGCGGTTGGGGAAGGATTGAAGTGTGAAAATGCTAGAAATCGGGTTTGGAGACGTTCTCCAGACCCGCACGTCGCGACGTGCGTATGAACACGCCGCGACGTGCGAGTTCGTCGTGACGAGCGAAAATTAAATTCGTCGCGACGTGCGGGGGAAGGTTCGTCGTGACATGCGAACCTCTGCACGTCGCGATGTGCGAGAAAGTGTGCACGTCGCGACGAGCGCGGACGTTCGTCGCGGCGAGCCTCCTGTTTCTAGCAGCGATAAATTTTGATATTTTGGTTGTATCTTGGGCTGTAGATATCCAATTGAGGTGATTTTGGATTTGTTATGATCTAGAGATAAAGGGCTACAAGTTTTATGAAGAAGGGAAGTTCGAAAATTGCCTCTTAAGATTCGGGAATTTAGACGGAAGTCGAGTATAGATTGTTAGTGTTAGCATTTTTTATTTTCACAGCTTTCGACTATTTCTTTTGGATATTGATTGAAGGGAAACTTGGTTTGTTTTAGGAAACCAAGCCGACCTGATCTAATCGCAAGAGGAAGGACAGCAGTGAGTCGGATTCTCGGGCGATTTTAGGTGGGTAATGTATTTATAGTTATTGTGTGGTTAGGCAAATTCTTGCCTATGTGTGAATATATGTTAAGTGTTATGTATGATGAAGTGCATGACTTTTGATCGAACATGTGATTAATTGTTTAACATGATTTGTTATGAGATTTGAAGAAGCATGAGGACTGATAGAAATAAATTTTGATTTTGAGCATGTTATGCCTCGACTTCGGTCATGGCATTTTGAATAAATGAAAGCTGGAAAGCATATCATCTGATAAAATGATTATGAGCATGATTTTGTGCTTTTGTTTGGGCGAGAGTAGAACCATTTTGTTCATCACGTGCACGTTGACAAGAGCCTTCTCCCGGCTGCCCGCTTGTGACTTATGAGCTCCGAATGGACTCATTTTGTTCAAGGTGTAAACTTCGGTTTCTCCCTTTCGTTTCCATGAAACCCTCGAGCCATGTGATGTGCATTGCATCTTTGATCTGTTCTCTATGAATCATACTTGTGACATGTTTTGTGAGTTAAATTAATTATGTTGAATGCGTAAATTGCTTGGTTAACATGTGAGTGCTAGAATTGTTGCATGTATATACATATATACATACATATGCCTGATTTTGTGCTAGTTACCGATGACTATAATTATATTAGTCACTGAACTGTGTAGCTCAACCCATTACTTTTCCCTCCCCGGGTGCAACTCAAGACATCGGTTGATCCTTGCCAGGCATCGAAGAACTCCGCAATAGTTTCAGATCATAGCATTAAGTTAGTATTTTTGATTAGCCCACCAAGCATATCACCATTGGGCATTTTCATATATTGCATTTTGGATTGGAACTTTCACATGTATTGTGCCATATTGTGAATGCTTGTTTAATTTATTTGAATTGTAATGGCATGGAGATCTTTTGTTTATAGGATGCGATTTATTTATTATGAGTACATATTGTGTGTATGTGTGTGAATCGAATTTTGTGTGGATGTTGGGATCGGGTCCGAATTTATGGGGCGCCCGTCACCGGCGTAGCCCGAGGAGCCACCTCGGGAATAGGGATCCGGGACCCGAGACCAACATGTTTGATATCAGAGCGCCTAGGTTTAGTGTCCTCGGCTTATAATGCATATAGGATGAACTGTGTGATATATGATTAATTGTTGCATTGATTAAGTGACATGCACATCATGCATACATTGTAACATCCCGACCCTAATGGGAAGGGTATATGGGTCTATTTGGTCAGGCTAGTAATTTGCATTTCATATTTCTGATGTGAACATTTATTTGGCCTCTGATTGTAGAGGACTGAGTCTTTTGGCACATTCACATATAGGTACATGCATTCATGACTTTTCCCGGCATTTGATTTTGTAAATGATTTGAATTGTGAATTTGAGAGATAATTAGATTGGGTGTGAATGGTGGAATTGGAACTGTGTTAGAGTGATCGCAAAGTGACAGTGATCGTTAGGATAAGTTTCTGGAATAATTAGGAGAAAATGTCCGGACCGGAAATTCTTCGAGTGGCGGACCGATTGACTGAATAGGACCGAAATAATTGTCCAATGGCTATGAAAATTTAGATATACGATCTTGGAATTTAATATGTTGAGCCATTGAGATTTTGAGATGAGTGGACTGATTAGAAAGTTAAATGTTTTGGGAGGAAAAATGATAAGAGGTTTATTGTTATGTATCTATATATATATATATATATATATATCTCTTTACGTTTGAAAAAGAAAAGAAAACAGAAATTGTTTCTCCTCCCTAGGGTTCGATCCTCTTCTCCTTCGATTGAGCTTCGTTTCTTTCTTCCTGCTTGATCCTTGCTTGTTTGCTTTCTTTTGTGCTAAGACCAACTCTAATCCTTGAAAGGATGAAGGATCATGAGGTTTCGAGTGAAAAATCGTGATTGTTAGGCTTGGAAGAATTTTCGGAAGATTTGAGATTTAAGCTTCATTCGGTAAGTTTATGATTTCATGTTGTGATTATTGTGTTTAAAGCATGCATAGGGGTTAATTGTTAAAGATTTGAGTGTTTTAGTTGAGTTAATACTGGATTTTATAGAGAGAAAGAGGAAAAGAAATCGAGAAGATTTAACCAGGTCGCGTCGCGATTTAATAAATATTTAGGCGTCATGACGAGGAAAGTGCTTAAGCGTCATGACGAAAGCAAGGTGGGGACGTCGCGGCGGCGTGAATCATTGACGCCATGGCGAGCCGAAGGAAACGTTCGTCATGGCGTCTATCGTCATGATGAGCCACTCTCGCACATCGCGACGAAAGCGCTGTCTTGTCATGGCGAAGAAGGAACAGTCGATGTGTTTTAATTGGGTTTTGAGGTATAACTAATTGTGTAGACCTCCAATTTAGGTGAGGTTTGATTTGCTATGATCTAGTGAATGAGGTTTATGATTAAGGAAAAGAATGAGAGTTTGAATTCGGGTTTTAGAGATCTCATTTAGTGAAAGAAAGTTATGAATGTGATTGTATTGCAACCTAAGGATAGTTTCACGAAGATTGGGTTATAATTATGAGAATTTCAATATATGAATTCATGTAATTGGAGTCTTTATTAAGTGAATTTGATTTAGTTCAAAATGAAAATTGGTTTTGAGATCTTGTGAGCTTAGTTTAGTGCATATGAATTGACAAATGGAACTAATTGGTATAAACGAAATTGGTGAGTTCTACGGCGTGTTATTGAATCAAAATGAGCCGATAGTGATCACTGAGTAAAAGAAAGTGGAAAGTGAGAAATGGTACCGGGAAAATTATGAATAGGCATAGTACATCTGTTATTCAAGGCATGTGCATCATTAATTATTTTTGACTGTGCATTTTGTAATGAATGAAATTGATTGATTGTTATAGAGCCGATGGATCGATAATCCACGGACAGTGCTGGAGCTTCCAGGCAACAGCTAGGAAGTTCAGGTGAGTAACCTAGTTGGTTCCTCAGCCTTTATATGTTTAATATCTTGCCATTATGCCATGTGGAGAGAATGGAGGGATGTATGTGTTTGTTTTGATTGATTTCGGACCACGGGTGTCCGAAGTATTTGAATGTGATATTGAAGTGCAAAATGTGAATGTTGCTGTGAAATGATTGAAAATGTGATTTGGTACATGTGTATTGTCTATAGAGATATGAATGAACGCGTGAAATCCATAATTGGTTAATAAAGAATGGTTGTGACTGGAGCATATTCTGATCGGAGCTATAAGCTCATCAATTGTGAAAAGGGAATAGTGCATACCCAGAGGGCTCTCCTATCCCTAATGTGAGCGAGCAGTAGTGCATACCTAGGGGGCTCTCCTACTTGCTTAAAATGTGATTACTGTGAATGAATCGAGCTTTGAGTTCGAGGGGAGTCAGTGTATACCCAAAGGGCTCTCCTACTCCCTAATTGTGTTTGAATTTTGTTCTGTTAAGCGCCCAGTTACGACTCAAAGTAAAACAATGGAAACTTTGGAAAGAGATTTGTGTGCAGTGTTGTTATGTATGTGAATCGTGTGAAAGGCGATACGCCTTGTATGTGTACAAATTGGCAATGCCTGAGTTGATTTGGAATGTGATAATATGTGATAAGATGTGAATTGTTTGGTTATGCATGCATTGAGTGAACCATCGATGATGGTTTCTCACAGAGTTCGCAAACTCACCCAACATTGCAATTATTTTTCAGGAATTGAAGAGTACCCCGTTAGTAAAACGGGAGTACATTTGTAGGATTCAAGTGAAGGTCAGAAGTCAGGATCAGTTCGTGTCTACATTACATGTCTTTGTTTTTGTAATAGAGTGTTTATTTGTATTTGTGAAAATTGACCTCAGTGGCTTTTGAAAGTGTATGTATTAAAATTTGATGTGATTGAATGGGTACCCAATTTGGGCATGGAATTCCGCACATATGTTTTATAAAGAATTATGTACCGATTTCTGAATGAGTGGTTAGCACGCCACCCTCGCGGGGCACGGACTCGGATATCACCATCGATATCGGGTTCGGGCCTTGCGGGAATGGGGTGTTACATACATGTAGGAATTAAGATTGACATATAGCTAATCCTTAGTGTTTACTATTGAAGGAGTACAATGCCACCTCGTAGAAGGACACGAGGAGTTTTGCAAGGATCAGTTGCACCTGACTCTCCGACTAGGGAGGAGAGGACTGATGAGTCGGTAGTCCCAAGAAATGCTGAGGCTTCTGTAGGGCTAGGTAGTGAGCCCATTCCATCGCAGACACAGGAATCGCCAATTTCACAGGAACAAGTGTCTCCTCTAGATCTGAGGTTGTTTCAGGCGTTCACTCAGGCGTTTGTTCAGGCTATGGATCAGATGCCACAGCCTTCTGCTTCAGCCCCAGCTAAGAAGGGAAGACGGTTTGACAGATTGAGAAAGTATGGAGCAGTGGACTTCTACGGGACCACTGATCCTGAGGAAGCTGAGACATGGCTGAGAAAGACAGAGAAAGTGCTAGATCAAATAGAGTGTGAGGATGATGAAAGGGTTGTGTATGCTGCGAGCTTGCTTCAGGGAGATGCTCTGCATTGGTGGGAGACTGTGCCAGGGAGTTAGATGAGGCCAGTAGGGTTGGCATGGCAGGACTTCTTTGCTGCTTTCAGGAAAAAATATCTGTCTGAGGTGTACATTCAACAGAAGCAGAGGAGTTCCTCAATCTTACTCGTAGGAGATGACGGTCGATGAGTATGGCGTCGATTCACTCGGTTGGCGGTATGCTTGGATCGATCTTTGAGTGAGGTTTGTTAGATCTCGCCGGTTTGAGTCAGTCCACACTGGCCATCCGAGAGAAAGTGATAGTCTGTAACTTCTATGATTTTCAGCGGTTGGTTGAGGCAAGATTGAGGTGGAGAATATAGAGAACATCAAGTCTTTGTGAACAAGAAGAGAAAGGAAGAGAGCGAGCTCAAGAGGGGTGGAAGTACTAGTACTCCTATGCGAACGAGAGTGCTAGGAGTTTCAGATTCATCGAGAGGAGAGGAGCAGTGGTGCGAGCCGACCTAGGCCTATGAGGACTTCTACTGTTTCTCACCAAGCCTCAACGATGGGCGGCAATAGAAAGGGAGATGTGGACAGGTCATCCGTCCCTAAGTGTGAGCATTGTGGTAGTTTTCATGGAGGCGAATGTTACAGATTAACAGGAGTCTGCTTCAATTGTGGACAGAAAGGGCACTTGACTAGAGAGTGTCCCAAGCTGTCCAGAAGAGAGGGAGCTCAGATGCAAGCTTCCAGGAGGACAGAGACTGTGGGACAAAGGACTTCTGCAGAAGTGGGCAGTTTTGATGCGGCTAAGAGGGTGAACATTCCGAGGAGACTGAGGGGGCAGGCACCAGCTAGGGTGTTTGCGATGACTCGGGAGGATGCTGAGACCGCTCTAGATGTTGTGACTGGTACGGTTAAGTTATTTTCTGATGATGCGCTCGCTTTGATTGATCTGGGTTCTACACATTCGTTTATTTCTTCGAGTAGACCTGTGTGTGATAGAAATGTGAGCCCTTTGGATACTCTGCTGATGGTGAGTACTCCAATCGGCCAGTATATTATTATCAGTCAAGTGTATAGAGAGTGTGAGATTTGTATTGGTGGAGAACTTCTTGTGGTGGATTTAATGTCACTGAAGATGGGAGGATAGGATTAGATGTGATTTTGGGCATGGATACGTTAGAGAAGTACAATGTCCGTCTGGATTGTAAGCAGAAGACAGTGGAATTTGAATTAGATAACGGCAGGAGAGTGGTATTTTCTAGGGACAGAAAAGCAGGTCCGCCCAGAATTGTTTCAGCTTTGACAGCAGAGAAGATGATGAGGAAGGGATGTGAGGCGTTTTTGGCCTATGTGGTAGACACGAGAGCTGATAGAGGGAAGCTTGAGGATATTCCAGTAGTCAAGGAATTCTCGGATGTCTTTCCCGAAGAATTGACAGGACTACCGCCAGTTAGAGAAATTGAGTTTCCCATTGAACTTCTTTTAGGTACGGCGTCGATTTCAATTCCGCCTTATCGGATGGCTCCGGCGGAATTGAACGAGCTTAAGGAGCAGTTGGAGGAGTTGTATATTCGGCCCAGCTCTTCACCTTGGAGAGCTCCGGTTCTTTTTGTGAAGAAGAAAGATGGATCGTTGAGGATGTGTGTAGACTACCGGAAGCTGAATCAGGTCACTGTGAAGAACCAATATCCGCTTCCTCACATTGATGATCTGTTTGATCAATTGCAAGGGGCGAAAGTCTTCTCCAAGATAGACTTGAGATCGGGTTATCATCAGTTGAGGATAAAGGAGTTGGATGTGCCAAAGTCTGCTTTCAGGACTCGGTATAGGCATTTTGAGTTTTTGGTTATGCCTTTCGGATTGACGAATGCGCCTGCAGCTTTTATGAATTTGATGAATCGGGTTTTTAAGCCATTCTTGGACCAATTTATCATTATCTTTATTGATGATATATTGGTCTATTCCAAGAGTGATGAGCAGCATGAAGAACATTTGAGGATTGCTTTGGAGACTTTGAGGAGGAATGAGTTGTATGCCAAATTCGATAAATGCGAATTCTGGCTGAGAGAAGTTTCATTTCTTAGACATGTGATCTCAGTGCAAGGAGTGCATGTGGATCCAAAGAAAATAAAAGCTGTGGTGAATTGGGAGGCACCGAAGAATGTAGCAGAGGTGAGGAGTTTTCTGGGTTTGGCAGGTTATTACCGGAGGTTTGTGGAGGGATTCTCCATGATAGCCGCTCCGATGACTAAGTTGTTGAGGAAGAATCAGAAGTTTCTCTGGACTGATGAGTGCCAGAAAAGCTTTGAGGAACTCAAGCACAGATTGACGAGTGCTCCGATTTTGATGTTGCCTTCTGGAGATGAGGGTTATACCGTGTATAGTGATGCTTTGAGGAAGGGTCTTGGTTGTGTTTTGATGCAGGGGGATAGAGTGATTGCTTATGCATTGAGGCAGTTGAAGCCTTATGAGTTGAACTATCCGACGCATAATTTGGAGTTGACAGTAGTGATCTTTGCCTTGAAAATTTGGAGGCATTATCTGTATGGAGTTTAGACGAGGATTTTTACCGATCATAAGAGTCTTAAGTATTTGTTGAGCCAGAAGGAACTGAATTTGAGACAACGGAGATGGATCGAGTTGCTTAAAGATTATGATTTGCTGATTAAGTATCATCCGGGCAAGGCCAATGTAGTGGCGGATGCTTTGAGTAGAAAGTCTTCGATTACTCATGTTCGGACGGTTTATTTTCCTTTATTGGAAGAGATGGCCAAGCTTAAGATCAGCTTGAAGCAAGAGGAGTCAGATTGTCTTCTAGCTAACTTCCGAGTTAGACCGATACTCAGGGAGAAAGTTAAAGAGTTGCAGGTTCAAGATGCAGATTTGAGCAAGCTCAGAGAGGAAATTCATAAGGGTAAGATTTCTGAAGTAGAGGTGAGAGATGATGGGCTTATGACAGTGGAGAACAGGTTGTGTATTCTAGATGTGCAGGAGGTTAAGGATGAGATTTTGGATGAGGCACATAATGCGCCTTACGCCATGCATCCAGGTAGCACCAGGATGTACAGGGATTTGAGAGAACATTTTTGGTGGAAAGGCATGAAGAGGGATGTAGCAGACTTTGTTAGTAAGTGTCTAGTGTGTCAGCAAGTCTAAGCTGAACACCAGGTATCTTCGGGTAAGTTGAGGCCATTGTCCATCCCGGAATGGAAGTGGCAGAGGGTGACTATGGATTTTCTAATGGGTTTGCCTAAGACCAGTAGGAAGCATGATGCTATTTGGGTTATTGTGGACCGGTTAATAAAGTCAGCCCACTTTTTGGCGATTAAGCAGACTGATTCTTTGCATGTGTTAGCAAAGAAGTACATTGATGAGATAGTGAGATTGCATGGAATTCCGAATTCAATTGTTTCAGACAGAGACCCTCGGTTTACTTCGAAGTTTTGGGGTAGTTTACAAGAAGCTTTGGGTACTAAGATGAATTTTAGTACGACGTTTCACCCTCAGACGGATGGTCAATCTGAGAGGACCATTCGGACACTTGAGGGGATGCTTCGGGCTTGTGTGATGGACTTTCGAGGAGCTTGGGATGAACATTTTCTATTGATCGAATTTGCTTATAACAATTCGTACCATTCAAGTATTCAGATGGCTCCATATGAGGCATTGTATGGGAGGAGATGTAGGACTCCGATTTGTTGGGATGAAGAAGGGGAGAGGGAACTGGTAGGACCATAATTGATTAAGACAACAGTTGATAAAGTCAATCTGGTTAAGCAGCGGCTTAAGGCAGCCCAGGATAGGATGAAGAGCTACATTGATGCACATCGAAAGGAGATGGAGTTTGAAGTCGGTGAGAAAGTGTTCCATAAGACGTCTCATTGGAAAGGAGTAATGAGGTTTGGCAAGAAGGGCAAGTTGAGTCCGAGGTATGTAGGTCCTTATGAAATCCTTGAGAGGATTACCACTCGCCTACAGGTTGACGTTACCTCCGAAATTGTCTCAGATTCATGATATTTTCCATGTTTCTATGTTGAGGAGGTATAGATCAGATCCTTCTCATATCATTCAGACTAGTGAGGTCCAGTTGCGGGAAGATTTGAGTTATGAGGAGCAACCAGTGGAAATTTTGGATACCAAGGAAAAAGTTCTCAGGAACAAGACGGTTCATTTAGTCAAAGTCCTGTGGAGGAATCATTCGGTAGAGGAGGCTACTTGGGAGCCATTGGAAGCCGTGAAGGAGAAGTATCCGTATCTTTTCGATGATTCAGGTAATAATTTCGAGGACAAAATTTTTTTTAGAGGGGGAGAAATGTTGGACCCCGAATTTTTCTTTATGATGTCATTAAGCATAAATTTTGTTAATTATGTGTTTATGCCTTAGTTTGATTAAATTGGATGTATTAGTGAAAATTTGAGAATTATTTGAGTTTAATGTGGTTTAAATAGGAATTAAATGGTAAAAGTTTATGAGGACATTTTGGGAAGATTGCTTAAGTTGGATAGGTTAAGGCTTTGAAGGAGGGGTAAAATGGTCTTTACCCATCCTAGTTAGATTTAAGAGTAAGAATTAGAAGGAGAAAGGAAAGAAAGGAAAAGAAGAGGAGAATAGAAGAGGAAAGTGTCGTGGGTGAGGAGGAAGGAGAAGAAAGAGAAAGTTTGTGATCTTTGTGATTTCTGACAGTTTTGAAGCTCATTCCGGGTAAGTTAACTTCTTTTAATCTTGTTTTAGTTAGATCAAACCTTAGAATCGTTTTGTATGAGGTTAGAACCGATTATGTAGGGTTTTCGGAAAAACCTAAGTGAAATCTTTGGGTTGATGATCTTATGACTGTTTTAAAGTTTGAATGAGTTAGAACTGAAGTTTAGGACTTGAATCGAGGTTTAGGTGTGTTGCATTTGTGGTTGGGGAAGGATTGAAGTGTGAAAATGCTAGAAATCAGGTTTGGAGACATTCTCCAGACCCGCATGCCGCGACGTGCGTATGAACACGCCGCGACGTGCGAGTTCATCGCGATGAGCGAAAATTAAATTCGTCACGACGTGCGAGAAAGTGTGCACGCTGCGACGAGCGCGGACATTCGCCGCGACGAGCGCGGATGTTCGCCGCGGCGAGCCTCTTGTTTTCAGCATTAATGAATTTTGATATTTTGGTTGTATCTTAGGCTGTAGATATCCAATTGAGGTGATTTTGGATTTGTTGTGATTTAGAGATAAAGGGCTACAAGTTTTATGAAGAAGGGAAGTTCAAAAATTGCCTCTTAGGATTCGGGAATTTAGATGGAAGTTGAGTATAGATTGTTAGTGTTAGCATTTTTTATTTTCGCAGCTTTCGACTATTTTTTTTTTGATATTGATTGAAGGGAAACTTGGTTTGTTTTAGGAAACCAAGCCAACCTGATCCAATCGCAAGAGGAAGGACAGCAGTGAGTCGAATTCTCGGGCGATTTTAGGTGGGTAATGTATTTATAGTTATTGTGTGGTTAGGCAAATTCTCGCCTATGTGTGAATATATGTTAAGTGTTATGTATGATGAAGTGCATGACTTTTGATCGAACATGTGATTAATTGTTTAACATGATTTGTTATGAGATTTGAAGAAGCATGAGGACTAATAGAAATAAATTTTGATTTTGAGCATGTTATGCCTCGACTTCGATCATGGCATTTTGAATAAATGAAAGCTGGAAAACATATCATCTGATAAAATGATTATGAGCATGATTTTGTGCTTTTGTTTGGGCGAGAGTGGAACCATTTCGTTCGTCACGTGCACGTTGACAAGAGCCTTCTCCCGGCTGCCCGCTTGTGACTTATGAGCTCCGGATGGACTCATTTTGTTCAGGGTGTAAATTTCGGTTTCTCCCTTTCGTTTCCATGGAACCCTCGAGCCATGTGATGTGCATTGCATCTTTGATCTGTTCTCTATGAATCATACTTGTCACATGTTTTGTGAGTTGAATTAATTATGCTGAATGCGTAAATTGCTTGGTTAACATGTGAGTGCTAGAATTGTTGCATGTATATACATATATACATACATATGCCTGATTTTGTGCTAATTACCGATGGCTATAATTATATTAACCACTGAGCTGTGTAGCTCAACCCATTACTTTTCCCTCCCCAGGTACAACTCAAGACATCGGTTGATCCTTGCCAGGCATTGAAGAACTCCGCAATAGTTTCAGATCATAGCATTAAGTTAGTATTTTTTATTAGCCCACCAAGCATATCACCATTGGGCATTTTCATATATTGCATTTTGGATTGGAACTTTCACATGTATTGTGCCATATTGTGAATGCTTGTTTAATGTATTTGAATTGTAATGGCATGGAGATCTTTTGTTTATAGGATGCGATTTATTTATTATGAGTACATATTGTGTGTATGTGTGTGAATCGAATTTTGTGTGGATGTTGGGATCGTGTTGGGACCCGATCCGGGAACCGGATCCCAACCGAAAAACGAAGAGAACGAAGGGAACGGAATCGAATGGGAACGGAAATTTCGCATCGAAAAATCGAATCGGAGACACAATGCGGAAGCAAAGCAAATTGTGATAGATGACGCGAAGCGAAAAACGAAACGGAACCAAATCGCATCATACAGAAACAGAATAAAACGAAAGCGGAACGAAATGCAAATCGGACCACAAAGCGAATTGAATCAAATCAAACCAAAAGTAGCGAAGCGGATCGAATACAAATCGCAAGCAAAAACAAATGCCGACATCCGAAAGCGCAAGAAGGAACACAGGAACACAATCGCGTTGGAAACCCTAAGACGTTCCAAAATCCGGTATAATTTTTTTTTCTTCTCTTCTTATACTCATTTATCAAACTCATACAAAGAAATCTTATATCCTTTTTCCTTGGAAATTCTTTCTCATGCGAAATCTCAAAACTTAACCATATTCTTACACATTGATATTAATCCCAAAAATCATATTCATACTAATTTTTATCAAAATTTTGGCAGCATAACGACTGCCTTAATCCTAACCCAAACCTGCAAAGTATTGAAAAAACACACTTCTATATGCCAAACAGATCTCAGAATCATCGGACTCTCCCGTCCGGAACCCAAACACCAGCAAAACGCAAACCTAAATCTAATACTTCCATAATTCTCAATTCAATACCAAACTCATAATTCAATCAAATTCCCAAATCAATCATACATATATATACCCAAATTATCCATAATTTCATATACAAATTTCACAATCATTCACAATTCTCAACTTTATACACAAATACATTTTTCCCAAACTTATCTAAAGTCATATACATATCCATACTCAAATTTAGATTACTCAGACTCTAACTTATACAAATGTCGAAACTGACGTCTTCACATTCTTTCATCCGATCTCCTGCTCGAAACCTGGAGATGGGGATGAAAGGGGGGGTGAGCTCGGAAGCTCGTGGATAACACATTTATAAAGTGACAAATAAGCCGAAATCATTTTTCATAATCTTTCGCCAAAAGGGCTAATTTTTCAAACTTTACAATTTTTCAAACAATTTCCTCAAACCTTTTTTATATTTTCAAACTTTTCATAGTCATCTTACTTTTCTTATTTTTTCCAAAATTCTCTAATTTTCATAAATATGAATGCAACATACGAAACAAAATTGAAAACACATAACATATCGTAATGGTCCAGCTAGTCCAAACAAAGCGTCTTAGCCCCGCAGAGCGGTCCTGCGATCAGGAATGTAACGTATTACACTTTTTCAGATAATGGTTCAGTTGTAGCCGTGAAGGAAGTCCGAATCGAGACTCCGTGCCACTAGCGGACAGCCGAGAAGGCTATACACATAGAGACAAATATGACTCACCAAAGGACCTACCAAACCCACATAACACATATCGAAAACGGAAATTCAAATTGCCCGAAGGCACTTTCCAAAATTGTACTTTTCTAACATTATTTCATCAACTTAAAACAATCTCACAAATTCACACATATCATATAATTCAATTAATTCAATCAATCAATAATTGCAACAATATGCATAATTATCAAAGCGTACACAACAAATACATTTTAAGAAAATTCTAACGATTTAGCAAATCATTTAAAACAATAAATTTAAGCTTGTAATAATTTTTCAGAAATCACTTAGGAATTATGTTCAAACCTTAAAACAATTCTTATTTTCAAACATTTCCAAAAACAATAAGTGATCAAAATTCCAAACTTTTGCTTTCTTTTAATTTTTCAAAATTCGTATTAAGCTTACAAATTAAAATATAAATATGCTACCCACCTCGAAATGATGCCAGAAGTTTGTCCAAATCGTCAATTCTCCAAATTCCTTCTTCTTTCTTCAATTTAAAAATTGACCTAAGCCAAAAAATCCAAATTTCACATCATAAATTGCGAAATTTCCAAAATTAACTATCGGAAATTCATAATTATCATATTTCCAAGCTTTCTAAAACAAGAATTTCTAAATTCCCCAATTTCAAAATTTGACCTAAACCAATTTACACAAATTTTATATCATAAATCACAATTTCCTCAAAATTGATTTCATATTTAATCAATTCATACTAGTATTGATGATTCTACATCTTTAATTTACAAAATTTGGAAAAATCCCCAAATCTTAAAATTGGCTTAAACTAATTTATCTAAATTCAATATCATAATTCACAATTTCTTCAAAATTAACTTCACATATCATCAATCTATAGTATTTTCATGATTCTACACTAACAATTTCCAAAAACCCCAAATTATAAAATTTGGGCATAATCCCAATTAAATTTTTATCCAAAATTAAATCCAATATACTTAACAATCTCTCAAATTGACTTCAAATACCACATACCCATATCATTTTCCATATTTCTCAACAAAAATCTCACCAAAAACTCAAAACTCAAATTTTTCTCTTACCTCTTTTCTTCTTCATTTCGAAATTTTGGGCTTGGAAGAAAGTCCTTAAGCTCCTCCATCTATTTCCTCCATGGAAGAAGCACGAAAATCACCTTGGAAACTTGGAAAAATCAAAAACTTTCTTACCATTCTTCTTTCTCCATTCTTTTCTCCCATACGAAAACCACTCTTCCTTTTCTTCTTATTTCTTCTTCTTTTCTCTAGAAAAATCGAGACTCTCCCTCTTAAAACGACACTCATCTGATTTTTAGAGTGCCTAGTCATTAAAATTGAGGGGAAAATGACCATTTTGCCCTCAATCTTTAGCTTAATTCCAAAATTGCCCCTAACTTCATTTATACATGCGGGTCTGATTCGTACTATCAATTTGAAGGAATTTGTCCAAACTTCCTTCTAGAGAAATGTTCCCCTCAATCATACGAATCCAACGCCACTGACCGCGCTCAATTCGGAGCACTACATCAAAAGTTATGCGTAAAACAGTTCAGGTATATCCATATTCTAACACATTTTCCATGTACGATTATTTCCGTCCACAAATTCACATTCTTAATCCCAGAATTGAAACTCGATGTCTTCATAACAATTGTAGACCCATGTCTCTAGTTTAATTCAAAATAAAAATCGCCTCATTTCGATTCCCATATCAAAAGTTATGCTCAAAATACTCTTGGGTGTTCCTAATCCAAAATTTCACACAAATCCAAACTTAATTTTCATTTTTTTTTCACTTAAAATCCAAAACTTCCGAAATTCATAACTCTTAATCCCGAACTCTAATTTTGACAAATTTAGTCTCTATAGAAAGCTTAAAGGAAGCTCTACATCTTTCACGAAGGACAGAAACATCAATTCGACTCCTATGGGAGTCCATTTTCCGGTCAAAGATACTATCCTCTAATATTCATGCTAAAACCATAATATAATTATGCCGAGATCGAAAATTTGCATACTTTATATCGAAATAAAGATCAAAACAAACCCTTCAATTTTCATGAAGAACATCAAAGCTCAAATAATCTCTAACTAGGTTAATTTCTCAGTCAAAGTTTCAGCCATAATTAAAGGTCAAAAGTCAACCTTATCACACATAAACTTTGACTGATCATAACTTTCACTCCCGATATCAAAAAATTGCAAACTTTATGGCTACAGAAAGCTCTTAACATAATCTACAAGTTTCATGTAGATCATTTTATCAAATTTTACCTAAATCAAAAGTCAACTCTCAAAGTCAAACATTCTCTCTCCAAAAAGTCAAAATTTCTAAATTCTTCAAATTTTCACACTTTTTCTTTTTAATTCTTGCTATTTAACTTCATTTCAATCAACTCATCCACTTTCCTCTCATAATCCATAAAAATTCATTCAAATATCAAATTCCTCTAACCGAAACAATTCTTTTCTCCTACATTTTTCTTAAATTCATCACATTTCCTTAAATTCATTCTCATTCTCACCAATTCTTTCTCACTTAAATTCATTGTAATATTTCTATTATCCTCAAAAGTTCGGGGTCCAACATTTCTCCCCCTCTTAAAAGAATTTCGTCCTCGAAATTCACACTTACTTAAACTCCAAGTAACTCATTCTTGCATAAATTTCTTTCTAAATAAAAATCATCAAGTACTTTCTCACTAATTTCTTTCCAAAGCTCATAAGCAATCACTTTTTTTTTCTTACCTAATGTTTTCATCATACATATTCTCAATCTTTCCCCAAAATTCTCAATTTTTGATTCACATACCAGTCATATCATATATTCCTATCATCAAATTCATCTTTCCAATATTTTTCAGTATCAAAATCAATCATCCTAATTCATCATGCATTTCAAATCTCAATTTCATGAACTCTTTCCTTAAATTGCTCAAAATTCTTATCATCTTCATCAAATAATCACTTTTATTCATCACATAATTCATGACAAATCATTCATATCAATTTCACATTCCTAAAGTCATTCATACTTATTGTCATCGAAATCAAACGATCACTTAGCACATTCTCACAAATTCAATTTCTCCTTACACACTCTTCTTAATCTTGTATGCCCAGTTAAGATCCTAATACTGGGCTCTGATACCATAAATGTTGGGACCCGATCTGGGAACCGGATCCCAACCGAAAAACGAAGAGAATGAAGGGAACGAAATCGAATGGGAACGAAAATTTCGCATCGAAAAATCGAATCGGAGACACAATGCGGAAGCAAAGCAAATTGCGATAGATGACGCGAAGCGAAAAACAAAACGGAACCGAATCGCATCATACAGAAACAGAATAAAACGAAAGCGTAACGAAATGCAAATCGGACCACAAAGCGAATTGAATCAAATCAAACCAAAAGTAGCGAAGCGGATCAAATACAAATCGCAAGCAGAAACAAATGCCGACATCCGAAAGCGCAAGAAGGAAGAAAGGAACACAATCGCGTTGGAAACCCTAAGACGTTCCAAAATCCGGTATATTTTTTTTCTTCTCTTCTTATACTCATTTATCAAACTCATACAAAGAAATCTTATATCCTTTTTCCTTGGAAATTCTTTCTCATGCGAAATCTCAAAACTAAACCATATTCTTACACATTGATATTAATCCCAAAAATCATATTCATACTAATTTTTATCGAAATTTCGGCAACATAACGGCTGCCTTAATCCTAACCCAAACCTGCAAAGTATCGAAAAAACACACTTCTATATGCCAAACAGATCTCAGAATCATCGGACTCTCTCGTCCGGAACTCAAACACCAGCAAAACGCAAACCTAAATCTAATACTTCCATAATTCTCAATTCAATACCAAACTCATAATTCAATCAAATTCCCAAATCAATCATACATATATATACCCAAATTATCCATAATTTCATATACAAATTTCACAATCATTCACAATTCTCAACTTTATACACAAATACATTTTTCCCAAACTTATCTAAAGTCATATACATATCCATACTCAAATTTAGATTACTCAGACTCTAACTTATACAAATGTCGAAACTGACGTCTTCACATTCTTTCATCCGATCTCCTGCTCGAAACCTGGAGATGGGGATGAAAGTGGGGTGAGCTCGGAAGCTTGTGGATAACACATTTATAAAGTGACAAATAAGCCGAAATCATTTTTCATAATCTTTCGCCAAAAGGACTAATTTTTCAAACTTTACAATTTTTCAAACAATTTCCTCAAACCTTTTTTTTATATATATTTTTCAAACTTTTCATAGTCATCTTACTTTTTCTTATTTTTTTCCAAAAATTCTCGAATTTTCATAAATATGAATGCAACATACAGAAACAAAATTGAAAACACATAACATATCGAATGGTGCTGCTAGGTCCAAGCAGAACGTCTTATAGCAGTCCAGAGCGGGTCCCATGCGATCGTGAACAAAACGTATTACACTTTTCCGCATATAATGTCCAATTAGTAGCCGTGAAGGAGTCCGAACGGAGTCTCCGTGCACTAATGGGCAAATGAGAGAAGGCTATACACATAGAGACAATACTCACCAAAGGACCTACCAAACCCACATAACACATATCGAAAACGGAAATTCAAATTGCTCAAGGCACTTTCCAAAATTTTACTTTTCTAACATTATTTCATCAACTTAAAACAATCTCACAAATTCACACATATCATATAATTCAATTAATTCAATCAATCAATAATTGCAACAATATGCATAATTATCAATGCGCATACAACAAATACAGCTTCAAAATTTTTAACGATTTAGCAAATCATTTAAAACAATGAATTTAAGCTTGTAATAATTTTTCGAAATCACTTAGGAATCATAATTTCAAACCTTAAAAAATTCTTATTTTCAAACATTTCCAAAAACAATAAGTGATCAAAATTCTAAACTTTTGCTTTCTTTTAATTTTTCAAAATTAGTATTAAGCTTACAAATCAAAATATAAATATATTACCCACCAATTTCTAAAAAAATTCTAAATTCCCTAATTTCAAAATTTGACCTAAACCAATTTACACAAATTTCATATCATAAATCACAATTTCCTCAAAATTGATTTCATATTTAATCAATTCATACTAGTATTGATGATTCTACATCTTTAATTTACAAAATTTGGGAAAATCCTCAAATCTTAAAATTGGCCTAAACCAATTTATCTAAATTCAATATCATAATTCACAATTTCTTCAAAATTAACTTCACATATCATCAATCCATAGTATTTTTCATGATTCTACACTAACAATTTCCAAAAATCCCAAATTATAAAATTTGGGCATAATCCCAATTAAATTTTTATCCAAAATTAAATCCAATATACTTAACAATCTCTCGAATTGACTTCAAATACCACGTACCCATATCATTTTCCATATTTCTCAACAAAAATCTCACCAAAAACTCAAAACTCAAATTTTTCTCTTACCTCTTTTCTTCTTCGTTTCGAAATTTTGAGCTTGGAAGAAAGTCCTTAAGCTCCTCCATCTATTTCCTCCATGGAAGAAGCACGAAAATCACCTTATAAGCTTGGAAAAATAAAAAACTTTCTTACCTTTCTTCTTTCTCCATTCTTTTCTCCCATACGAAAACCACTCTTCCTTTTCTTCTTATTTCTTCTTCTTTTCTCTAGAAAAATCGAGACTCTCCCTCTTAAAACGACACTCATCTGATTTTTAGAGTGCCTAGTCATTAAAATTGAAGGGCAAATGACCATTTTGCCCTCACTCTTTAGCTTAATTCCAAAATTGCCCCTAACTTCATTTATATATGCGGGTCTGATTCGCACTATCAATTTGAAGGAATTTGTCCAAACTTCCTTCTAGAGAAATGTTCCCCTCAATCATAAGAATCCAACGCCACTGACCGCGCTAAATTTGGAGCACTACATCAAAAGTTATGCACAAAACAGTTCAGGTATATCCATATTCTAACACATTTTCCATGTACGATTATTTCCATCCAAAAATTCACATTCTTAATCCCAGAATTGAAACTCAATGTATTCATAACAATTGTAGCCTTATGTCTCTAGTTTAATTCAAAATAAGAATCGTCTCATTTCGATTCCCAGATCAAAAGGTATTCTCAAAATACTCTCTGGTGTTCCTAATCCAAAATTTCACACAAATCCGAACTTAAATTTAGAAATTGAAAGTCTTAGGGGCAAAATTGACATTTCATTTCTTCATATGATTTGTAGCCCCTTGTCTTATCTTTATTTTGTCTCAAGAATCGCTTCAATCGGATCTCTACAGATCCCGAATTTCACAAAATACTGAACCATATTTGGAAAATTTCCCGACTCACTTTGATTAAATTAATCACCATTAATTTAATCTCAAAAATTCACAAATTTCTATGAGGATGTAGATAATTATCTTAGGAATCCAACGCCGTAAGAATCAACTCAATCGGATGTCAGACGGAAAAGATATAAGCAAAATAGTGAACAAAGGTCGGAATAAAGAAGGAATCAAGAAAACAAAAAGGGCAAAACTGCGCGTCGACCTGGGCGAGGCGGGCGAGGCTCGCCCAGGCGACGCTGTCGCTCGGTGATGCGAAGCGAACGCCGCCATCGCTAGGGCGATGCGTCGCCCTAGCGATGCGAGCTAAAAGCTCGCCATCACTAGGGCGATGAGTCGCCCTACCGACTTGGCAACTTCATTTTTATTTTTATTTTTTCACTTAAAATCTAAAACTTCCGAAATTCATAACTCTTAATCCCGAACTCTAATTTTGACAAACTTAGTCTCTATAGAAAGTTTTAAAGAAGCTCTACATCTTTCACGAAGGACATAAACATCAATTCGACTCCTACGGGAGTCCATTTTCCGGTCAAAGATACTATCCTCTAATATTCATGCTAAAACCATAATATAATTATGCCGAGATCGAAAATTTGCATACTTTATATCGAAATAAAGATCAAAACAAACCCTTCAATTTTCATGAAGAACATCAAAGCTCAAATAATCTCTAACTAGGTTAATTTCTCAGTCAAAGTTTCAGCCATAATTAAAGGTCAAAAGTCAACCATATCACACATAAACTTTGACTGATCATAACTTTCACTCCCGATATCGAAAAATTGCAAACTTTATGGCTACAGAAAGCTCTTAACATAATCTACAAGTTTCATGTAGATCATTTTATCAAATTTTACCAAAATCAAAAGTCAACTCTCAAAGTCAAACATTCTCTCTCCAAAAAGTCAAACTTTCTAAATTCTTCAAATTTTCACACTTTTTCTTTTTAATTCTTGCTATTTAACTTCATTTCAATTAACTCATCCACTTTCCTTTCATAATCCATAAAAATTCATTCAAATATCAAATTCCTCTAACCGAAACAATTCTTTTCTCTTACATTTTTCTTAAATTAATCACATTTCCTTAAATTCATTATCATTCTCACCAATTCTTTCTCACTTAAATTCATTGTAATATTTCTATTATCCTCAAAAGTTCGGGGTCCAACATTTCTTCCCCTCTTAAAAGAATTTCGTCCTCGAAATTCATACTTACTTAAACTCCAAGTAACTCATTCTTGCATAAATTTCTTTCTAAATAAAAATCATCAAGTACTTTCTCACTAATTTCTTTCCATAGCTCATAAGCAATCACTTTTTTTTCTTACCTAATGTTTTCATCATACATATTCTCAATCTTTCCCCAAAATTATCAATTTTTGATTCACATACCAGCCATATCATATATTCCTATCATCAAATTCATCTTTTCAATATTTCTCAGTATCAAAATCAATCATCCTAATTCATCATGCATTTCAAATCTCAATTTCATGAACTCTTTCCTTAAATTGCTCAAAATTCTTATCATCTTCATCAAATAATCACTTTTATTCATCACATAATTCATGACAAATCATTCATATCAATTTCACATTCCTAAAGTCATTCGTACTTATTGTTATCGAAATCAAACGATCACTTAACACATTCTCACAAATTCAATTTCTCCTTACACACTCTTTTTAATCTTGTATGCCAAGTTAAGATCCTAATACTGGGCTCTGATACCATAAATGTTGGGACCCGATCCGGAAACCGGATCCCAACCAAAAAACGAAGAGAACGAAGGGAACGGAATCGAATGGGAAAGGAAATTTCGCATCGAAAAATCGAATCGGAGACACAATGCGGAAGCAAAGCAAATTGCGATAGATGATGCGAAGCGAAAAACGAAACGAAACCGAATCGCATCATACAGAAACAGAATAAAACGAAAGCGGAACGAAATGCAAATCAGACCATAAAGCGAATTGAATCAAATCAAACCAAAAGTAGCGAAGCGGATCGAATACAAATCGCAAGCAGAAACAAATGCCGATATCCGAAAGCGCAAGAAGGAACACAGGAACACAATCGCGTTGGAAACCCTAAGACGTTCCAAAATTCGGTATAATTTTTTTCTTCTTCTCTTCTTATACTCATTTATCAAACTCATACAAAGAAATTTTATATCCTTTTTCCTTGGAAATTCTTTCTCATGTGAAATCTCAAAACTTAACCATATTCTTACACATTGATATTAATCCCAAAAATCATATTCATACTAATTTTTATCGAAATTTCGCAAGATAACTACCATTTTAATCCTAACCCAAACCTGCAAAGTATCGAAAAACACACTTCTATATGCCAAACAGATCTCAGAATCATCGGACTCTCCGTCCTGAACCCAAACACCAGCAAAACGCAAACCTAAATCTAATACTTCCATAATTCTCAATTCAATACCAAACTCATAATTCAATCAAATTCCCAAATCAATCATACATATATATACCCAAATTATCCATAATTTCATATACAAATTTCACAATCATTCACAATTCTCAACTTTATACACAAATACATTTTTCCCAAACGTATCTAAAGCCATATACATATCCATACTCAAATTTAGATTACTCAGACTCTAACTTATACAAATGTCGAAACTGACGTCTTCACATTCTTTCATCCGATCTCCTGCTCGAAACCTGGAGATGGGGATGAAAGGGGGGTGAGCTCGGAAGCTCGTGGATAACACATTTATAAAGTGACAAATAAGCCGAAATCATTTTTCATAATCTTTCGCCAAAAGGGCTAATTTTTCAAACTTTACAATTTTTCAAACAATTTCCTCAAACCTTTTTTATATATATTTTTCAAACTTTTCATAGTCATCTTACTTTTTCTTATTTTTCCAAAATTCTCGAATTTTCATAAATATGAATGCAACATACAGAAACAAAATTGAAAACACATAACATATCGAATGGTGCAGCTAGTCCAAGCAGAGCGTCTTTAGCTGATCCAGAAAGGGTCCTGTGCGATCGTGAATGTAACGTACTACACTTTTTCAGATAATGTCCAATTAGTAGCCGTGAAGGAGTCCGAATCGGAGTCCGTGCCACTAGCGGGCAGCCGAGAGAAGGCTATACACATAGAGACAAATACGACTCACCAAAGGACCTACCAAACCCACATAATACATATCGAAACGGAAATTCAAATTGCCCAAGGCACTTTCCAAAATTTTACTTTTCTAACATTATTTCATCAACTTAAAACAATCTCACAAATTCACACATATCATATAATTCAATTAATTCAATCAATCAATAATTGCAACAATATGCATAATTATCAATGCGTACACAACAAATACTGCTTGAAATTTCTAACGATTTAGCAAATCATTTAAAACAATGAATTTAAGCTTGTAATAATTTTTCGAAATCACTTAGGAATCATAATTTCAAACCTTAAAACAATTCTTATTTTCAAACATTTCCAAAAACAATAAGTGATCAAAATTCCAAACTTTTGCTTTCTTTTAATTTTTCAAAATTCGTATTAAGCTTACAAATCAAAATATAAATATGCTGCCCACCTCGAAATGATGTCAGAAGTTTGTCCAAATCGTCAATTCTTCAAATTCCTTCTTCTTTCTTCAATTTAAAAATTGACCTAAGCTAAAAAAATCCAAATTTCACATCATAAATTGTGAAATTTCCAAAATTAACTATCGAAAATTCAAAATTATCATATTTCCAAGCTTTCTAAAACAAGAATTTCTAAATTCTCCAATTTCAAAATTTGACCTAAACCAATTTACACAAATTTCATATCATAAATCACAATTTCCTCAAAATTGATTTCATATTTAATCAATTCATACTAGTATTGATGATTCTACATCTTTAATTTACAAAATTTGGGAAAATCCCCAAATCTTAAAATTGACCTAAACCAATTTATCTAAATTCAATATCATAATTCACAATTTCTTCAAAATTAACTTCACATATCATCAATCCATAGTATTTTTCATGATTCTACACTAACAATTTCCAAAAACCCCAAATTATAAAATTTGGGCATAATCTCAATTAAATTTTTATTCAAAATTAAATCCAATATACTTAACAATCTCTCAAATTGACTTCAAATACCACATACCCATATCATTTTTCATATTTCTCAACAAAAATCTCACCAAAAACTCAAAACTCAATTTTTTCTCTTACCTCTTTTCTTCTTCATTTCGAAATTTTGGGCTTGGAAGAAAGTCCTTAAGCTCCTCCATCTATTTCCTCCATGGAAGAAGCACGAAAATCACCTTGGAAGCTTGGAAAAATCAAAAACTTTCTTACCTTTCTTCTTTCTCCATTCTTTTCTCCCATACGAAAACCACTCTTCCTTTTCTTCTTATTTCTTCTTCTTTTCTCTAGAAAAATCGAGACTCTCCCTCTTAAAACGACACTCATCTGATTTTTAGAGTGCCTAGTCATTAAAATTGAGGGGCAAATGACCATTTTGCCATCACTCTTTAGCTTAATTCCAAAATTGTCCCTAATTTCATTTATACATGCGGGTCTGATTCGCACTATCAATTTGAAGGAATTTGTCCAAACTTCCTTCTAGAGAAATGTTCCCCTCAATCATACGAATCCAACGCCACTGACCGCGCTCAATTCAGAGCACTACATCAAAAGTTATGCACAAAACAGTTCAGGTATATCCATATTCTAACACATTTTCCATGTACGATTATTTCCGTCCAAAAATTCACATTCTTAATCCCAGAATTGAAACTCAATGTCTTCATAACAATTGTAGCCTTATGTCTCTAGTTTAATTCAAAATAAGAATCGCCTCATTTCGATTCCCAGATCAAAAGTTATGCTCAAAATACTCTCGGGTGTTCCTAATCCAAAATTTCACACAAATCCGAACTTAAATTTAGAAATTGAAAGTCTTAGGGGCAAAATTGACATTTTATTTCTTCATATGATTTGTATCCCCTTGTCTTATCTTTATTTTGCCTCAAGAATCACTTCAATCGGATCTCTACAGATCCCGAAATTCACAAAATACTGAACCATATTCGGAAAATTTCCCGACTCATTTTGATTAAATTAATCACCATTAATTTAATCTCAAAAATTCACAAATTTCTATGAGGGAGTAGATAATTGTCTTAGGAATCCAACGCCATAAGAATCAACTCAATCGGATGTCAGACGGAAAAGATATAAGCAAAATAGTGAACAAAGGTCGGATTAAAGAAGGAATCAAGAAAACAAAAAGGGCAAAAGCAGTCGTCGACCGGGCGAGGCGAAGGCTCGCTTCGCCCGGCGACGCTGTCGCTCTGGTGATGCGAAATGAACGCCGCCATCGCTAGGCGATCGTCGCTCACCGATCGGGCAACTTCATTTTCATTTTTTTTTCACTTAAAATCTAAAACTTCCGAAATTCATAACTCTTAATCGCGAACTCTAATTTTGACAAACTTAGTCTCTATAGAAAGCTTAAAGGAAGCTCTACATCTTTCACGAAGGACATAAACATCAATTCAACTCCTACGGGAGTCCATTTTCCGGTCAAAGATACTATTCTCTAATATTCATGCTAAAACCATAATATAATTATGCCGAGATCGAAAATTTGCATACTTTATATCGAAATAAAGATCAAAACAAACCCTTCAATTTTCATGAAGAACATCAAAGCTCAAATAATCTCTAACTAGGTTAATTTCTCAGTCAAAGTTTCAGCCATAATTAAAAGTCAAAAGTCAATCCTATCACACATAAACTTTGACTGATCATAACTTTCACTCCCGATATCGAAAAATTGCAAACTTTATGAATACAGAAAGCTCTTAATATAATCTACAAGTTTCATGTAGATCATTTTATCAAATTTTACCTAAATCAAAAGTCAACTCTCAAAGTCAAACATTCTCTCTCCAAAAAGTCAAACTTTCTAAATTCTTCAAATTTTCACACTTTTTCTTTTTAATTCTTGCTATTTAACTTCATTTCAATCAACTCATCCACTTTCCTCTCATAATCCATAAAAATTCATTCAAATATCAAATTCCTCTAACCGAAACAATTCTTTTCTCCTACATTTTTCTTAAATTCATCACATTTCCTTAAATTCATTCTCATTCTCACCAATTCTTTCTCACTTAAATTCATTGTAATATTTTTATTATCCTCAAAAGTTCGGGGTCTAACAGATCGGGTCCGAACTTATGGGGCGCCCGTCGCCGGTGCAGCCCGAGAGACCATCTCGGGAATAGGGATCCTGGACCTGAGACCAACAAGTCAAAAAGAAAAATAATTAGACAAAATGATGTTAAATACAAGTACTTTGTAAATTAAAGAGCGTCAACCAAACTAAAGGTGATAAAGAGAATAGAAATTTGGGTCTAACTACGAAGACTAATTAGGGACAAGTCAACTCACTTGATATCTATCCCATGTCTATTTGTAACCCAAAGCCACACGGGTCACATAAATTATAAGAGCAGTGATATCAATCACATCAAAAAATATTGTTGATCTGCATTGTGTAGAAAGAAATATTAATGTAAACATATCAACTCGAAAAACATTTGCCTCTGCAACCAATCTAAAATGGGGGCAAGGTGGGGAACTCTCAAATTCAAGAATTAAGATATGTGGCAGACAATGGAAACACGGAAAACCAATTCCTTAAAACTGCCTGTCATTATGAACTATAAATAACAAACTATAGCAAGTATAAATTTATACATTTCAGTAATTTTCTTATATTCCTCAAGTTGTTTTCTGCCCCTAGTTCATCGAATAGCATTATAATACTTAAGACCTACTTGCAAATTTCATTAAAAGTTCATTTGTATAACATGAGGTAAAACAAGTACTCCATTCCCCATCAAGAATGCAGATACGTTGGAGTAAAGTGTTAGATGGTGGGCAAACAGAGTAAAACTTAATCATAACGGATGACCTATTTGAATAAGAGTAAAATAAGTTATCAATTCGCTCCATCTTTTTAAAAGATGCTTTCCCTAATGGTGGACAGATAAGATATGCAAATTACAACCACAAATTAGATGACAACTTCAAAATACAATTTTAACTACATGGAAAGCATCGATAGCAGATAACAACAAAACGAGTAGTACCAAACTAATCAATTTTGAACCATGTAAATGCCATTAAATGATTCAAGCATGCACAGATCACTTTGAGCAAGGTATGAAAGGAGGGAAACCAAAGTTGGATTTAGTAAAGCAAGAAAATTCCATTCAAATTAAAAGGCATCAAAAAAGTAAAATATATTCATATCCAAATTCCTGATGAAGTAAGGACTACGCATGCATAGCTCTATTACACAATGGATCACAAGTCTTCATTAAAAAGAAGACGAAATAGCAGCCACAAGTGAGTCTAGACATTACTCAAATCCAACAACACAAGTTATCAGTAGCAGACTAGTACAAAACCATGAAAACCTACAAAAATACACAGAAGAACTGATCAACCATTAACTAAAGGAGAAGAATAAAATAATGAAGCTAATTAAATAAACGGAATTTAGACATGATGGAATAAGACATGAAAATCCTAAAAAAGTGAAACAAAAAAATCGAAAAAAATTTTATAATAACTTTAGATTCAAACTGTCATCAATATCCACCTTGATCAACAACTGTTAAAAAGGAAACGACAACCCAATTCAAGATTTTATATCGGGAAAACCAATAAACCAAAACCGAACCCTAGATTTGAATAGCATGTTGAGAATTTAGACCTTCCAAACCCACACCCAAGGATATATAATAGAAAAAAAATATTAGAAATAACAACACAAAAGAATTTACGTGGAAACTCTCAAACCGGAGAAAAACCACGAGCACCGAGAAGAAAATCCACTATGTGAAAAATTCTTACAATCACACAATTTTTTCTCTCACCCAATCCTCTAATACACCAACACACTCACAAAGAAATACACAACACAAACTCTCAAACTCTCACCTCAAAAAAGAAATTTAACTAGAGTCAAATTTGTCATACAAATCTTTGACTTTGTTTGGTGCACTAAACAAGGAGGTAGTCACCTCCTTATATAGGTAAGAGACTTGTCTCAATTGTTGTCCCAAACCAATATGGGACAACAAAGGAGCCAATACTCAATAATCTTCACCTTGGCGACTTTGGTTGATCCCACAACCACACTCCACCTTGATAAAGATCTCTTGAAAATAGCATCACTCTCACGGGAGAGAATTATCATGTTTTATAGCATCATGCTCCACCATAAAAGCATACCCACTTAGAATAAACAAATTCTAAGCCTTTTACTTCGGCACATGTCGAAAATAACCTTGCTGAAAAATTATGGTGCAACTCCCATGTTTGGCTTTTCTGAAAGTTTATCAGCTATCGACATAAATTCTACCACACACCTTGCATTAATGCCAAACTAATATCCGTGTGTAAAATTGTGGACCCGCTATCAGTAACACATCCTCTATCGTGGCAACTTTGGGATTAGCGGCATGCCATGATGATGTACATGCCCCCTCCTTTTAGAGAGCAAGATCATCATCTATGGAAACAATGTTAGCGACATTATCAGTCTCTCCATTAACTGACCCAGAGCCTCTTACCGAACCCGCTCTACCTCTCGGACAACCAGTATCACTAGTAATAGTACTGATATCAGGTATTTGTCTGCCTTTCAATACCTTGTGTTCTCATCGAATTTATCCACCTCAATTCCAAGATGATTCAAAGCTCTATTTTTTGACATTTTTTCTGTGCTCTTCTGCCTTGATGAATTTTACCGTAGAAATGAATAGTACATTAGGAAAGTTTCCAGGAAAGAGAGGTAAGTCATAACGGACACTCTTAACTATCAAGTCTTTCCTTAGCCAAAACTTTTCTAGACATGTACTACCATACTACCACACCAAAACTCCACCGCACTTAATAAACATTTCGTAAGAAAATCTTTTCTGATGTGAAAAATCAGTCAAAACTGCGACCACAGAGCATACTTAGAATTTTCAAGAAAAACACATCTTGGCTCTGATACCATTCGTTGGAAATTTAGACCTTCCAAACCCACACCCAAGGATATATAATAGACAAAAACATCAGAAATAACAACACAAGAGAATTTACGTGGAAACTCCCAAACCAGAGAAAAATCACGGGCACCGAGAAGAAAATCCACTATATGAAAAATTCTTACAATCACACAATTTTTCCTCTCACCCAATCCCCCAATACACCAACACATTCACAAAGAAATACACAAGACAAACTCTCCAACTCTCATCTAAAAAGAGGAATTTAACAAGAGTCAAATTTGTCATACAAATCTTTGGCTTTGTTTGGTGACCTAAGCAAGGCGGTAGCCACCTCCTTATATAGGTAAGAAACTTGTCTCAATTATTGTCCCTAACAAATATGGGACAACAAAGGAGCCAATACTTAACACAGCAGAACCAAGCGAAACAATTCGCACGAATTCAAAACCAAACCTTGAATAAAATTGATGCAGAACAGAACACGATCACATTGCTCATCAAAAAAGAAATCTCGTTGGTACAAAAATCACAACAATTGGAGAGAGAACAAACGAAGAAATTGAAGAAGTCAAGAACCTAATTCGATCTAAGAAGAAGAAGAAACCGTGACGGTGGTGGCGTCGTTGGGTAGTAATATTTTGCGACACACTCTTTTTTAAGGGGTAGAGAGAGAGTATAAATATAAACAAAAACAAGAAAAAGAATTGTTTAGAGAGTGAGAGAGGCTGCTGTGGAGAAGTCAGTTTTCTTGACCCTTTTTCTTGGATGCAGATCGACACATCTTCAATACAACCAACCCAGAAAAAGAAAAGGAAAAAAAAACATACACCAAAAGCAAAAAGAGATGTTTCAAAGAAGAAACAGAGAAAGTGAGAAAGCTTTGTGGTCGGTGGTCGTCTGGGGGGTGGGGGGGGTGAGGGCGGAAAGGGTAAAAAATTAAAATACTCGGGTAGGTTTTAAGAAAAATTGATCGAACAAAACGGTTTAATTAAGCTTTCCATGACGTTTTCTTCAATGAAACGTTACGATTTTCATTTCGCAATGTTTTATTGATAAAATATCGTGAAAAGTGTTACAAATTCGCAACGTTTTGATAAAACATTGCAAAAGGTTGAAATTTTTTCATGACGTTTAAAAAATTTGAACATTTTGTGACATTTTATTAAAAAAATGTCGCGAATAATATATTATTCTTATAGTGATTAAAGGAAGGAGTGGTTCAATTAAAGTCAGAATTATAGTAATATTTATATTGATTCATATTTTCCAAATATAAATCATATGGACCTCTATGTATGTGTAACATCACCTCAGTACAAAAATACATACGAAATAAGAGATTTACTTTCTAAAAGTCGCCAGAGATTTGATATCAGTATTTTAATATGAAACGTCAAGAAGCTATTATTAAGTCAGTCCCTTATTGGTACATTCAAGTTGTTAGTGACTGGCTTCTATATGTAGTAGTTGAAGGGGAGAAGCAAGTCTCGTGACCACAGATTGATGCTACGTTGGACTAGCATTTCGCTTAAATTTCTCAAAAGCTCACCTGTCATTATTTTTTTTGTCAAGAAATGATAAAATCTATTATTAGCTGTCACGCCGGATAGAGTCATAAATACACAAAGGTGGTCACTGAGACCAAACCACCCTATCCGTCGAGACGAAAACAGCTCTAACAAACCTATAAGCTATTCCATTCGCATATCGTCTAACAAAGATTAATCGCACATCTTTTGATTATGCTATCTTCGTTTGTTCTGATACATATCCAATGGATTTAAGCATTAACAACTAATTAGTGTAGCATTGCTGCATATAACACAAGTGGGTTGAGGTCATGTTTAAGGTGGTCTTTCATTCACTATACTCTTTTTAAGAGTGGTAGACACTACAACGTCGATACGTAGCTTGATGCATTGGAAATGTTAATGAAGTTACATACAACTCGCCATGCTTGCATATAGACAATACACAGACTTTATTTGCTTTGTATACGAACTAATTAAAAGGGGTAATAAATCATTTAGCATGACAAAATACATCCAAGTTATGGCAAGATGATCATTATTTTAACAAATTTTGTGGAGATCTGATAATTCATCTGATAATTTTTGGTGTTGAAATCATAATAATGACGTCGAAGAAGGATATACGTATGTATATTGATATATACGTATACCTTGCTTAATTACCAAAACGAAAAAGTTGGCAGGCGCAGGAGTTTAGTTTTCTTGTTCTTTCTATTCTTTTTTACGACATCACTTTTTCATATAATAAGTCAACTTAGTGATTGCTCTTCAATTCCAGCCATATATGTTGACCAGAGGTAGCACTGTTCAATCAAAATGTGAATTACTACAGTGTCGATCCCTTTCTTGAAGTGGGGGATTGCCTCTTTTGTAGTTGTAGGTATAAGATCATTTGCTGAATCGCTCAGTACGACTTTTAAGTTTGAACTTTGAACATTATAATAATTCTAACATAAGCAGCACAATTCCTACACACCCATATATATGTATATGTTAATTTGAGTATTGACAAGAAGGCTAAAATTGACAAGTGTAATTAATAAGCTGCTCCTTAAGCACTTGGTATTGCAAAGAGAGTTTGTCAAAATTTAACCATTTCATCAAAGGAACTAACAACTGTACCAAGCACTTGCAAGATCTAGGAGTATTATATAATAAGTATGGACCACTTGGTGGCTGCTGGAAAGATCGATGGGTGGACCTCCCATTCGTCTAATGGAAATAAACCAATCTATGTATTAAAAATTTCAGAAAATTAAGTTAATGCTTTCGCAGGAGATCCACCATCAAATTCACTAATCATTAAGTATGGAGTCTGTGACTTACTAAGAAACTAAACAACTTAGAAAATTATTGATTATGTAGTGTAAATGAGCACTAGGTTCACAACTTAAAATAGATTATTTTGTACATATTGGCAGTATCAACTTAAATATATATATTGTCTCAAATTACCAAGTGAGACAGTTATAT
Source organism: Erythroxylum novogranatense (assembly GCA_029891385.1). Taxonomy (NCBI): domain Eukaryota; kingdom Viridiplantae; phylum Streptophyta; class Magnoliopsida; order Malpighiales; family Erythroxylaceae; genus Erythroxylum; species Erythroxylum novogranatense. The sequence continues at coordinate 95,114,412 of CM057233.1, forward strand.
ATATATGGAACCTGTAAGTACATATAACTTGTAAGCTCTTTGAACATACTATGAAGACAAAAGATATAACCCATGCACTACGATCTGGTACAATTAAGCTCCAATACATAAGAAAAAAAAACAAGGTATTCTTTTTTCCTTTTTGTTTTGTGTGTGTTTCAAATTGAGGAGGCGTGAGGAAGGAGAAGAACGGGAAGTCCCTTCTCGGGAATTGGCATAGGATCAACTATAATCTTCTCATCAGGAATTAGCTTCTGAAATTTGAATCTCTTCACCAAGTTGTGCATGAACACTAGTATCTCCAGTCGAGCATATTCTTTTCCAGGACACATTCGAGGTCCTCCACCAAAGGGAACGTACGTATAAGGAACCGGACCGTTACCTTCAAATCGAGAAGGATCAAACTTTTCCGGTTCAGGGAAGTATTTATGGTTTCTATGTGTGGAATTGGCGTTCCAATACAACTGCAGACACGCTTGTGTTATTAACACTAAGATCGAAAGATATAATATATGTTATATAAATTAAGAGAAATGCGAATATATATGTATAAATACCTTCCAGCCCTTAGGAATATAGAAACCCTTGAACATGAACTCATTTATGGCTTCTCTAAAAGCACCTTGAAGAGGTGGATTAAGTCTCATGACTTCAGATGCTACGTTCCACGAGTATTTCATCTTTTGTATGTCATTCCAGTTCAACAACTCTCCTGGTGCTTTGGATTCCGCTATCTCCATTTGTTCTGATACAAGAATTCATTAATCGTAAACACCTTAGCAGAGTTGGTTGATATATTAGTAGGAGTACATGGATGGATGTGTAATGAATAAGAGGAAAAAAAAAGAGCATTTCATAGTGCATACCCTTGTGAACAGCCTCGTAGATGTCGGGAAGCTCGGCAAGATACTTGACAATGAAGGTACAAGCCGCACTAGCCGTATCGTGACCACCAATCAGCAGTCCAAGGATCTTGTCAGCGACGTCCATTTCATTCATGAACTGCCCGTCCTCGTCACTTGTCAGCAACATGTGGGACAATATATCCTGTGTTGCAGATGCCATGCCCTGTGCAAGGTCAACCTTTCTTTGCTTGATAATCTCAACAAGTTCCTTTCTAATGAATTTCGAGGCCTTGATCGCTCGCCGAAATGGTGTGCCAGGCAGATCAATGGGAATTGATATGATTCCAGAGGCCAAAGGGTAGAAATAGTCGGCGAGTTTTGCAATCCTGACGGGGTCTTCCAGGCTTACGAACAAACGACACGCCAACCAGAAGGTGTAGCTCTTCGCAAGAGGGAAGACAACAACTTTATCCTTGTTTTCCCATCCTGAGGCGAAGTGTCTTTGTGCGATGGTGTCCATAATACCTATGTATCGTTGAAGAGCCTCAGGTTTCAGGAACTGAGGTAACATCTTGCGCATTTTTACAGCTTCTTGTTTAGATGATGTCTGAAGTGAAGATGGGAAGAGCTTGTTGACAGAGTCAGGCCACCATGAAACTACAAGTTTGTTCTCGTTGGAGAACAAGAACTTGTTGGCGGCTGCACCGCATAGGACGGCAGTTGGCTGGCCCAGAATGTTTGTTCTAAACACATCGGAAGAAAATTTAGACATCCGATCAAACACAAACTTCTCAGGGTGGCCTTTCCATCCTGTGGACAAGAACTCCAAGCTCTCTCCCAGGAAGGGAAGACCTGTCTTGCCAGGAGGAAGATTGACAAAGCAGGTGTATTGAGATTTATGTTTGTAGAACATCCCAAATAGGAATAGAGTGATTGAGGAGACAAAGAGAAGAAGAAGGGTGAGATAGAAATGTTCCATTCCTTTGCTTCCCCTTGATTATTGAAAGTTGTATTTTTTTCAGTCGTGAGATGTTCTTTACGTTTGGGTTGCATTTTATAGAGGAAATGACTATGGCTTTTGTGTCGTCTATAGGGGCCGGGGGTGGAACCTAATCAAAGCATTGGAGTGGGACATTCGAAGCATTGGAGCAATGGTTGTTAATGACCCATTCTTACAAAAATTATATATAAAGAAAGAAAAAGTATATAGTTTGCATTATTTACGATAATGAAAAGTAGAAGCATATATAGCTAAATAAAAGTAGGGATTAGTTATTACATTCTGGTTTCCTTTGCTTTATGCTTTTTGTAACATTTAAGGGAACACGTGCATGAAGTGTGGGTCAAAGGAGCAAAAGCAAGTGTAAAAAGAAGTGTGAAGTTTACGTATAAGTCTGTAGTCTGTACATGGAAGATGGAAAGAAGACCGGCGTAGCCGCGTCGACTGACTCATTCGGAGTGCTTCGGACCAGCCTCATGACCAACGTCAAATCAACATCCAATTCCTTAAGCACCATTTACAATTATGGTTATTAACTATTCGGATCGGTCATTTCTTACCACTTTTTTTGTTATTGAAATAGCCTTCTCCAATCCCTTTCATGGTAAATATAATAGTAATTATCACTTTATCTTTTATATATATATATATATATATATTATATAGTGTTGGTAGCATCAAGCATTTGGCATTCCCTTTGGCCTAATCATGTTTATCTTCTTAATCCATACTTACGTATCGCCTAACTCGCACCCTATTTTAATTAAGCATGATTTGATGGCTTGGTTCGCGTTTATCATATATAAGGTTAAAACATATATACGTATTAAATTACAATGCCAATTTTGCACTCAAACGCAGAAAAGGACTTTGCGACTTTTTAAACGTCTAATCAGATTTTTAATTTGACATTGAATCAGAGTATGATGGTTATTATATATATCATCATCTGGGTTGAAGAATAAATTAAAATTAAGGAGGCGCTTAGTTCATAGAAGAGGATAGGAATGAGAATGAGAATGAATATAGTGAGGAATAGGAATGGATATAATCATTATAATGAAGATGGTTGGTTAAGATGAAGGAATGATTACTATTACTATTGATGGTGGTTGGTTTGTTAAAAATGTTAAGAAATAAAAATTTGTTAAAATTTTGTTTTATAGCAAATTTTAAATATATTTTAAATAATTATTTTAATTTATTCACCCTAATTATAATGACAAAATATTTAAAATAAAGTATATTGCGATTTTTCCTTTTCAAGAGCTTCGTGAAGAAAAAAATACTGTAATATTTTCTTGCATCAACATATCATTAGTTACATAATATCTTCAAAATATAGATTAATCATCTAAAATATTGTGCAATTTATCGACACAATTATAATATCCACCATTTCATTACTACAGTAAAATCAAGTAACATAGTTTAATACAATTTACATTCATATGATAATACGAATGAAGTTATATTTTAAGTAATTAATGAATAATATTTTAATTAATTACATTGTAATTAATTAATTAATTATATTAAAATTAATTAATTAATTAGTATATTTTAATTAGATTTTAATTAATCATGTAATTAATTATATTTCAATTAATTAATTAATTAATATATTTTAATTAGTTTTAATTAATCATGTAATTAATTATATTTTACTTAATTAATTAGACTTTAATTAATTAATTATTTGAATTAATTAATTAAATTTTATGTTAATTAATTATTTTAATTAATTAATTAATTTAATTTATTGTAATTAATTAAAATATAATTAATTATAATGAATAAATTACTTTAATTTATTGTAATTAACTAATTAATTAATTATATTTTAATTTCATATTAATTAATTATATTTTAATTAATCATGTAATTAATTGTATTTTAATTAATCATGTAATTAATTGTATTTTAATTAACTAATTAGATTTTAATTATACTTTAATTAATTAATTATATTTCAATTAATTAATGAGATTTTATGTTGATTAATTATTTTAATTAATTACATTTTGTAATTATTTTAATTAATTAATTAATTAGCTTTTATCTTAATTAATTAAAGTTATTAATTCATTATATTTTATATTTTTAATTAAATCTATTTTAATTAGTTACATTTTAATTATATTTAATTCAAAATATTTAATTCAAAATTTAAAAAAATAATATTGGTAGGAATCAAATCCATTCCTCCCATACATGGAGGGTATGGACCATTACCCTAAACTTGGGTATGAAAAAATTATTCAATCAATCATAATAATCAACCAACCACTACCTTTCATTCCATTCTCATTGATTTGTTCCCATACCCCTTAACCAAGCATCCCCTAAAGCTTCATCTCCTGGTTTTAATTAATCCCCGTCTACTTCAAGAAGTTAAACATCAAAACTAGAAAATAGAAAACATTTTTAGATTGTGTCGTTGATGTCATTTTCGTCTTCATGGCCTGTGCTGTGCTGTCTATTTCCCGTCCAATGCTAAGTAGACGTTCATATAATTAATTAATGCGTTGTGCAGCTCTATCTTCAGTTCTGGGTTCATATATATGGGCTAAGAAAAGTTTACCCGTTGGTTTGGAAACTGATAGCACCATAAAATTTAAATAATATTTGAACCAAAAAGTCAAAATAAGTTGGTAATTTGGCCAGCAGAATTTTGAATTCTGCAACATTAACTGAAATTAGGTCATCACTAGAGAGGAAGAAGAAAACAAATTAAGGAACGAGGTTGGTGGATCCTTAACGGATGTCCTCATGATCTGAAAACGTAACGTACGAATTATTAGAGGATAACCATAGGCTGAATCCTTTTAACTGTAACAACTTATTGTTGTAATATATGTTTAGATCCTAGCTTCGTGTAAATTAGTTATTAATTCCTTTTAACTGTATTTAAACTCATTTGATTCAATGTAAAAACTAAAAACACAACAATATTCATATTACTTCCTCTTCTTTGATTACTTTGTATATACAAATCTTGGTGACTTTCAATTCCTTAACGAATCAAATTGTTTATATTTAATTATTTAATCCAATAGAAAACAACAAAATTTTCAAACTTGAAAATTTAGTGCTTAATGGAAGTGAAGTGGATTTCCTTAATTAATTGTTATCGTATTTTTTCAATCAATATGCTACTTAAACTAATTGTGCCATCTATATCGCAATTGTCTCCTTTATGCCTGTAAAGGGTTAAAACCTTCCACACTTGACAATGATATTAATATTATCCAACGACCTCATATCTAGTGTTTTTTTGGAGTAGTGGACCGATTAACATTTTCTTTCTAATTTATTTTATCCTACGACTATCGTAATATTATCAATGATCTGTCTCTCTTCGTTTATAATTGTGATAGTATTGTTGCGTATTTTCTTATAAATGTGGATGATCTGCTACTGACAGGAAGTTCGCAGCTATTCTTGTTCAAGTTCATTACTGCATTATCCACGGCTTTCTCAATAAAACTGATGATTTTTTGAGGATAGAAATTATTCTCACATCCTCTGGGTTCCTTATTCCTATCACAACACAAATATATCAAGGACATTTTAGGATGTTTTAGTATGTCCGAAACAAAACTGACGTCAACGCCATATATTTATCAACTCCGGTGCGCCTGGATGATGGTACTACTCCAACTGACGTTTCGGTATATAAATAGATGGTTGGGTCTCTTCAATATATAGCTCACACTAGACCGAATGTGGCATTTTCGATAATAAGCTTGCTCAATTTATGCATGCTCCTATAGTTACTCACTTACAACTGGCGAAATGGGTTTATCGTTATCTCTAAGGAATGATACACTTTGGCTTGCAAATTAATAAGTCGAAACAATTGGTTCTTCAAGTTTTTGGTGACATTCAGTTACCACTTTAGAGGCTTACAATGATGTAGATTGGCCAAGTAAATAGTAATAGTGATGACAAAACCTCTACCTCGGCTTATATTGTTTACTTCAGTGGGAATATGGTATTTTGGCATTCCAAATGACAACAAACGGTTGCACACTCCTCAACCGAAGTTGAGTATTCTTCTATTGCGCCGATAACGGCTGAATTTCAATGATTGAACAATTTATTATATGAGAGGTTGTTTTTTTTTTTTTTTTGTCGTTTTTGTAAAAAGAAAAACAGGTAAATAAAAGGTGTTTGTCTTACTATATTGCGATTTTTTGTTTTTAAAAATAAAAAACTACAATAGTTTTACAAAAACTAGAAAATATCATTTCTTTGAATTTTGACAACTTGTTTTTTTCGACAGAAAACTAACATATTCCTATTTTCTATCTTGATTAACAACAAATAATAATAATAATAAAAGTACAAAATTAATAATAATAATAATAATAATAATAATAATAATAATCATAAGATAATTAATTTGTTATAATAAAATTAATAATAATAATAATAATATTAAAAAATTAAAAATAGTAAGTAAAAAATTTATAACAATAATTATTAATGAAAAACCGAAGGAGGTTAATTAATTCTCAGACCATCCACAAATTATTTTTCTCACAATTAAATCAAAAATCAAGAATGCAAAATAATGAAGACGCCGACGTTTGGTAACGCAGTCGATTACATCGTTAACTTACGTCTGCGGGACCTCACCCAAATTAATAATTTTCGAAGGTCTGATAGATTTCTTTCGAACTTTCTTGGTAAGACACCACTCAACCCTTGACACTATCCCTCAACCTCACTTCTCGTGAAAGAATCTCACACCCAATAGTACGATCGCTTGGTACTAACCTCAACAGAGGATTTGTCTAATTACTTTCACTCAAAGATAATAATAAATCAAACAGAAAAAGGCAACTTCCCAAATCTGAAATTATTCAGCAATAAAAGACCAAGTTGCTGCACTCCACAACGCCCATTCTTTAGCAATTAAATTGATATATGCTGCAAACAGTGAACTCCTTCAATGACACATAAGAATAGCATCTGCTCTTGTCATACGTGGACTGCTTAATATATCCTTTCCATAAGAAAAAGTGCAGCATTTCAAATCATACGCAGCAACTCCACAAAAATTTTGCTCACCAATGACTCACCCAAAACCACAACAGATCAAGAGCTGTCTCCCAAAAATCAGAAGAATACAATAACGTGAAACCACTAGATTTCTTATTCAACAAAGGAGACAACGTTTTTCTGCCCAGCATAATTGCAATAACAGAGCAGCAGCCCCTCTCCCACAATGATGCGTTATGCAGCTGAAAAAACAAAAAGAAAATTGTGCACAGCCCACAAAAACAAAAACTCCCTCTATCAATGTTGTGACCTACACAACCTTTTAATCACCAAAATCCACGCATGTGTAAAAACCAAAAATAAGACTTCATGCAGATTTTTCTTTTTAACATCGTGTGTGGTTAGACTACCTCCATAATAAGGAGATCTACATACATATTAAAAGATTTCAAATGATCCATTAAATATTTCATCCTTATCATGTGTATTTCATAGATTCATTTTAAAATCAAATAAGGAGGCAATAATTACATGGATTTCTAATAAAAGACAAACTCCATCTTTTATATGTCTAATTTAAAATGTCAAAACCAAATAAAGAATATATAAAATATATTCTAACAATTAACAATAATAATAATCATAATAATCATAATAATGAGTTTAATAATATAATTAAGATAAAAAATTGATAAATTTAATAATAAGTAGAAAATTTATAACAATATTCAATAATAATAATAATAATAATAAGATTTTGTTGGGAGAAGGGTACGAGGAGATGGGTATTTTTGGAAATTGCTTATTTGTTTTGTTTCTGTCAGTAACAAGAAATCTTGTCCTCCAGTTTTGGAAGGAACAAAAAATTTATATTTCTATGACCTAGAGTCGTAACTAAAATAAATTAAGTCAGCAATCAAATATCGCAAGACACAAAATTTTTATGTTTTATTATTTGTCTCCACGAACGGAGATAGTAATCATTCACAAGGTTAATGCTATTTAATATAGCAGAGACTTTATCCTTCTTCACTTCTCATCCTCGTGTTTTTAGCATAGAGTTTATCTTTTTACAAAATATAGTCTTCACTTCGTCTTCACATCATTTCATGTTATTTAATGTAGCACTTTATCCAAGCTTTTTCTTCACGTCATGGTAGAAGCTTTATCAAAAGTAAAGCCTAATCTTCACCTGATTAATTATCTTCTTAATAGTTTTAAGTTACAAGAACATCTTATACTATGACTTCAAAGCTTTTTCTACATTAAATGATACGTAGATTAGCAAACTTAAATATTAAATTTGATATATATTAAAAATAGAAACATGATAATAAAATCAAATATATTTTTATTTTTAGCTTTTTATTAGAACAAATTATTGTTTTCAATTTTATATTACATATCTCAATCAAACAGGTTTTGTTTTAAAAAAACAGAAATAAAAACAAAAATAGAAACTAAAATAATAACAGAAAAATAAAAGTGAAACTAAATGGCCCTTGAACTTCACCTTCCTTTCGAAGGGTTGCGACATTCTTGTTGCTACGTGTGTCTGTAAGAATCCAGTTGTTCATACTAGAAGGAAGCATATTACGCTAGATTACCATTTTGTGCCCCAACTTGTTCAGGATGGAAAATTAATAGTTACACATATTTCGAAACATAATCAGATAGCAGATGCCTAACAAACCGTTGACTTCTCAACGTCATGCCGCGCTACGGCACAAGAAGCATGTTCTCAATGGAGACAAGCTCTTGCAGGGGCATATTAAGGGATAACTATAGATTAAGTCCTTTGATTAGAACAACTCATTGTTGGATTGTAACAACTTATTGTTGTGATATATCTTTAGATCCTAGCTTCGTGTAAATTAGTTATTAATTCCTCTGTATTTAAATTCATTTGATTGAATGTAAAAACACAACAATTCATATCATTTCCTCTTCTTTGATTACTTCGTATACGAATCTCGGTGCTCTCAAGTCCTTAACAAATTAGATTGCTTGTACTTAATTATTTAATCCAATAGAAGACGACTAAATTTTCAAACTTGACAATTTAGTGCTCAATGGATTTCCTTAATTAATTATTCTCGTAATTTTTTAATCAATAAGCTAATTAAACTAATTGTGCCATCTATATCGCAGTTGTCTCCATTATAGCTGTAGAGGGTTAAAACCTTCCACACTTGACAATGATATTGCAATACTATATTAATATTATCCAACGACCTCATGTCTAGTGTTTTTTGGAGTTTGAAACTTGGAAGAAGTGGACCAATTAGCGTTTTCTTTCTAATTAGGTCTCTCTATGCAGCTGTTACTGTAAAATTTCATTTTATTTTATTAATTGCTATATATACCAGCTGTTTGATAGTCAACATCTTTTGGCAAACTCACATTTTTAGGCAAAAAAAATTTCTAAAAAGTTCAGTTCTTATAGCATTACTAGTTATTTTAACATAAAAATTAAAATATCAACAGTCGAAAGCGAACAACATAACCCATGGCTTGCAAATTCAGGCGGCATAGCTAGGGAACTGTGTGTGTGTTTATATATATATCTACAACAATAGAAGTAATTGGAATGAACATTTGTTCATTATTATGAACGTCTGTGAAAAACGAGCTGAAATGAAGATTTGTTCATTATTATGAACGTCTGTGAAAAACGAGCACTGCAGTTGTCTGCTGATAGATAAACTAAAAGGGGTAGATTGATAAAATGGATGTTTCAACTCAGGAAGGTAGGAATTTGTCAATCAATATGTGGTGCAAGTTTGGAGATCAATTCGTTATTGCTAGTTTTGGTTTATGATACATGCATTTATATACTATATTGTGTAGCTAATTAACTTGGAAATTTGATAGAGCGAGAGTAAGATTGAAGATCTAGCCAGTCCTTACGTAGTTTATCAAATTATTACAAATGTTTTGAGTAACATACAAGTCGTTTCGCTAAAAGGAAGACACCGCTATTTCAGGAGGAGCACAACGCATTGAAGACGCACAAAACCCTGAAGGTCTTTCATGGTGTGAATAATTGGTATATCTGAATCCTCTCTCTCTCTCCCAATATATATAAATGGGCATATTATGAATGGATCAACATGGCCATATATGTTTTGGGGCTGGAATATGTATACAGGTATTGCTATAGGGGATAATGTCAAACTTGGAATTTGCATGTGTAATACAAACTGCTTGGGCTCTCTTTGGGCTTGTTAGTTCTGGATAGGTAATTAGTGCATAGTTATCCTTAGTAGTTACATATTACTATTATAAATAGCAATAAAATAAATATTGCTTTATTTGTTAATATAATTATCATTAATAATCAACAAATAATAACCATATGTATAATGACTAAGTCTTTCTTTCAAAAATTGGTTGTTGGCACAAGTAGTAAATGGTAAGCATGGAATTTGGTAGTTTTAAAACAATGGATGACCTTAAAGTAAACGGTGACTCGACTTTGAAAACTCTTTCTGTCTTGTTCTTGTGGAATTATAAGAAGAGGTCGGATGGTAGTGTCGTAGGATGTTGTTAATTTCAATTGAAGTGTTTGACTTCTGTCCCATTAATTATCTCTAAACCATGATAATAGGTTATCATGGGGCTAGGGGGTCCGGTCCGCTGAATTTGTCTAAGAATATTTGCACTTTATACTATAAAACTGAGTGTTTATATTTTCCATATGGACTCTTGGAATGCATTATTAGTCAATAACATGTGTTGGTTAGGTGGCTACCGAAATGAGTTTGCTTTGTAGTAAGTAAAAAAGGAGATCTTGACCTATATAAATAGATATGTTTTGTTTGAATATAAGAAAAAAAAGAAGACGAAGGTGGCGTTGGCTGCTGGTGGTGGAATAGGACATATATATATATATTGATAGTTTTCAAATGTTTGAAGTAAAATGAAAATATCGAGCAGCCACCAATCAAATAAATAATTCGTGTGGTCTATGCAATAAACTTATACATAATTTGACCACTTCTTAATTTTTTTATAAAATATTTAGATAAGAAAGGGGAATATATTTTCCGTAAAAATTGACCAATTTGGGAATATCTCTCAAATTTCGAGTTTGATTTTCGGAATAAAATATAAGATACCCTTTTGCCTTAAATGACAAAAAAAATCAAGTAGGACCAAAGGTATTTTGGTGTTATAAATGATCGGCGCTTAAAGAAGAAGAAGAAGAAGAAGAAGAAGAATGTGGAAGCTCAACACAGGAGGAGATGCAGTTGCAGAGGATGAATGGCTAAGTACAACCAACCATCATATTGGAAGACAGCACTGGGAGTTCGATCCTCATGCTGGAACTCCTTCTGAACATGCTCTCATCCAAACTCTTCGGGAAGAGTTTAAGAAAAACCGTTTTAATATTAGACAGAGTTCCGACCTCCTCGTTAGGTTGCAGGTGATGAGACTAAATTGCTCGTTTGTCTACTTATGTTGTTCCATCATCCATGCATGTAACTGTACTATATATCTGCTCTCCTGTGCTTTCTTACATATCAAGCCGCTTCATCAGTTCACTTGTCTATCTTCTTAATTACTCAGCTCTCTTCCTTAATTAATTCCAGTTTAATTTTACTAGCTAGCAGATAATACTGGAAATTTTCCAGTTATTCTTTTTCTTTCTTCTTCAGTTCCTATTTTGTTTTCGTTTTCCTTTTTTTTTTTTCTTCTTTCAAACATCACGAGTGACGGCTTGTTAAAGCAACAGCTGGTCAATTTTTACTTACCATTTATAGAAGGCAATTGATATATCACACACAAACAAACATCATATATATATATTCCTTTTATAGAAATTGATGGTTCATGCTATTAGCCAATAAAAAATAATTGTATTTAGTTATTAAACTTAATTTGTTACGGGTGGGTAAAGTTTTTTTAAATATTAATAAAAGTTTTCAAACGAAAATTTAAATTAATTAAGTTGAATAGTTAAAAATATAAATTTTAAATTACAAGAGATACACTAAAATTCAGCATTGGGACAAATCAACCTAACTCTTTATGACTTATGATTGCTGCTTGTATTGTTGATTTCCTATAGCTAGTGTCTAATATTCAAAGACCTGAGTCTATTTGTCCAAAGTGTTAGGTGCCAAATCTAGACTATTTAATTGGTTGGATAGCTTTAAAAACAAACACACACATACTGCCTACGAGATAAGATCCTCTGTTCAATATTATCCTGTCTTATTCTGTTCCATAAAATTTTTATTTTACGAGACTCGTGCGAGATCTACACAAGACTTACGTGAAATACATAAATAAATGACTAACATTCGTTAGACACAATAGACAAGAGATTTGGACTCGTTGCATACCTGGAAATGAACACGCAAACGTTGCATACCTGGTAATGAACACACACACGTTGCATATATGGATACATGGAAATGATTAGTTTGGACAATAATATAGCTAATAATTAAGATGATGTATTTTTTTATAATTAACATCAACTTATGACAGACTTCGTCGTCTTCATGTTTGATGCAGCTTAGGAAGGGGAACCCATTCACTCCAATTCCCCCCGCAGTAAAACTGAAGGAGACGGAGACGATAAGTGAGGAAGCTGTGAGGATTACTTTAACTAGAGCTATTAGCTTCTTTTCTTCTCTTCAGGCCTGCGACGGCCACTGGCCTGCCGAGTCCGCAGGGCCATTGTTCTTCATTCCTTCAATGGTAATTAGTTCATATTTGTATGTAATTTGTATATACGTACAAGTTCTAATTATGACTGTATAAACAGGTGATCGCATTGTACGTGACTGGGGCTATTGATACGGTCTTATCACCAGAACATCAGAAAGAAGTCATACGCTATGTATACAATCATCAAGTACGGTGTAATTCATAATCGTTTATAGAAAGTGTTGGTGTATAATGTTATGCGCTGCTAACTTGTCTTTTGGATGTAAATTTTTTTCTGAGAAAGAACGAAGATGGTGGGTGGGGATTTCACGTAGAGGGTCACAGCACAATGTTCGGTTCAGCCCTTAACTACGTCAGCTTGAGGTTGCTTGGGGAGGGACCAGAAGGCGGAGAGGACATGGCCGTCGCCAAAGGGAGAGGTTGGATACTGCAACACGGTGGTCTTCTAGCCATTCCTTTTTGGGGCAAGTTACTGGCTTCTGTAAGATTTGTTCATCACTCTTTTTAACACATTTACATTTATGCTTTCTGTTCCGCAAAAAATGAACGATTGGAGCTTTGAGATATGGTCAGATACTTGGACTTTACGATTGGTCAGGCTGCAACCCCGTGCCTCCGGAGTTCTGGCTTCTGCCTCAATCCCTCCCTATTCATCCAGGTTATTAACTTAATTTCCCAGACATGCTATAATTAGATCGATTTTTCAGTTTTTTTTTTTTTCATGTTTATCGAGTTCAGGCAATATGTTATGCTATGCTCGCTTGGTTTACATGCCAATGTCATATCTGTATGGGAAGAGGTTTGTTTATCCAATCAATGGATTGATTAGAAGTCTAAGAGTGGAGCTTTACAACGAATCCTACGATCGCATTAACTGGACCAAAGCCCGTAACATAGTTGCAAAAGTGAGTTGAATATATATATGGCGTGGCATAGCTGTTTGGTCTGCAGTTAAACTTCCTTTTTTGCAGGAGGATGTTTACTTTCCTCATCCTCTCATACAAAACGTGACATGGGATTTGCTTTATCGCGTGGGAGAGCCTCTTATGAGACGATGGCCCTTCTCTATGCTGAGAGAGAAGGCGCTAAGAGTTGCGATGCAACATGTACATTATGAAGATGAGAATAGCAGATACCTTTGCATTGGATGCTTGGAAAAGGTAAAGGACGTTGGTAGGATCGATCACTTGTATATTTCGATGATATTGATGAGAAGTCTTTGAATTCTGTATTCCAGTTTCTGTGTCTTATTGCTTGTTGGGTGGAAGATCCGAATTCGGAGGCATACAAACGCCACTTGGCTAGGCTCCCAGATTACTTCTGGCTTGCTGAGGATGGTCTCAAGATTCAGGTCACTACAAACTCTTCCACTCGCATTTACAGTTGATTAACACATGACGATTTCATTCGCCAAAACAAAAAAGTAAATTGATGAAGGTAAATTGGGGGTTGAGCAGACTTTTGGAAGTCAAATGTGGGAAACAAGCTTTGCTGCACGAGCAATCATGTCAAGTAACCTATGTGAAGAGTATGGATCAACACTACGCAAAGCATACAAGTTTATAAAAGCTTCACAGGTTAAGCAACATATATACAATTCCTTCCAATTCGAGTTTTCTTTAGCATTACACTTGAACTGACGTAATTAACTGAATCTCTAAGGTTCGAGAGAATCCATCAGGCGACTTCAAAGCTATGTATCGACATATCTCAAAGGGTGGATGGACATTCTCGACACAAGACCATGGTTGGGTAGCTTCGGATACAACAGCGGAGGGACTAAAGGTGAAACAAACTAACAGCCACCATCATAGAGTAGACAGCTTCATCGTTTCCATGAATGCAGATCTTTAGATATATCTCATTTTTACAGTGTTCGCTCTTGTTCTCGCAAATTTCGCCACTTGTCGGGGAGAAGATGGAAACTGAGCATTTGTACGATGCCGTCAATGTCATGCTTTCCCTCCAGGTAACCAATTTTGAAATATAGTTAGATGCTTCAACACTGTATCTGTTTATTCTATAGCTTAAGTTGTTGCAGAGCGGCAATGGCGGGTTTCCGGCATGGGAGCAGCGACGAGCATTCCGTTGGGTGGAGGTAGCTAGCTTTTTCTATACACACTTCACATCTTTCCAAAAGCATTTCGAAGTAATGGACCTAAAGGCACACAAGTTTCTGCATGACTACATTAATTTTTTGTCAAACATGTTTCAGAAATTCAATCCAACCGAATTCTTTGAAGACGCATTAATTGAGCGAGAGTAAGACCACTTAGCCTCAAAGACTTGGACGCTATTGTAAGAGGTTTGTAGTAAGAGGCTTTAACTCTTCGTTTGGTCGCAACGTACAGGTACGTCGAGTGCACTTCGTCGGTGATCCAAGCTCTTACGCTGTTCAGGAAATTGCACCCCAAACACCGAAGAGAAGAAGTAGACAGGGCCATTGCTAAAGGAGCAGAATACATTGAAGAAACCCAAAATCCTGACGGCTCATGGTAAACCCAAAATCCCATCCACTTACGAAGTATTAGAAAGTTTGGGGCTTTGACTTGAGAGTATACAGGTATGGTTGCTGGGGAATTTGCTACACCTACGGGACATGGTTCGGAGTGGAAGGACTTGCAGCTTGTGGTAGAAACTATGGGAACAGTCCAAGCATACGTAAAGCTTGTAAATTCTTGGTTTCCAAGCAGCTACCTTGCGGTGGATGGGGAGAAAGCTACCTTTCCTCCCAAAACAAGGTAGGCAAACAGGCGTATGAATGTGAACCTGCCAAATTCGAATCTTGCATTCCCTGATAACAGATGAAAATGAGAAACCTGATGAAACTTGTATTCTCTTCAGGTGTACACAAATCTTGCTGGGAATCGAGCGAATCTAGTCCAGACTGCTTGGGCATTGTTAGCCCTCATCAATGGTGGACAGGTTAGTTTTTGTCCCTAATTTTTGAACAGCACAGTATCAAACCTAGAAATGAGCAAAACTCGATAATTCAATGTAATGTGATCATAAAATGTTTGTGTTGAAATAGGCTAACGTGGATCCAATTCCCATACACCGAGGAATAAGGAACTTGATCAATTCGCAAAGGGATGATGGTGATTACCCTCAACAGGTACTTAATTTAGTAGCTATATATGATATGAACATATTTCTATAATCCTGTGCATATAACTAATAATTGTTTACTACAGGAAATTACGGGAGTATTTATGAGGAATTCTACACTACACTACGCCTCCTATCGAAACATCTTCCCCATTTGGGCACTTGGAGAATATCGCCGTAAGGGGTTGTTTGCATAGGTATCTAAACATAATCCTCTAGTGGGTTCCGGTACAATATACGAACTTAAGCTCTTGATCACAGTTTCTACCAAATGAGCATTAGAATAAACTGGAATGGTATGCTTATGTTCTATCAATCAAAAATCCCTTAATTAATTTCCCGATAAAAGAACATATTCGTTCTCTCTAGCTAAATAAAATGATGTATGAAAAAGCTAACACGAACTCAGGTTTCCAGTCCCTCAGAAGTGAAAAAGCATCCAAGTCCTGACTGAATTCAGGAAGCTAAGTCTCCCAATTACATGCTTAGACATGATTATCTGAAATATCAGAATCTCTATTAAATCCCTTTTGAAAATTTTAGAACAGAAAATGCTCAAGCAAGAGTCATGGACATTATCTGCCGAGCAAGACCAGGGTCTTGTTGTAGAATCTCTCATCTCAAGTTGTTCTCCACCTCTGCCATCTGTTTTTCCAACTAATCTTTTGAGGTCTGCTCAATCTAAAACAGGTCAAATTATATGTGCAGATTCAAAGATTACCTTTGGAAGCAGAGGAAAAGACCAGGAAAGGACAGTGGTAAATAGATACTAGCTAAGTAGAGACAAGACTAGTAAGTCAAGCTTTTTAAAACCAAAAATTTTTGGAAACTTGCCATTTAGTCAACATTGCTACATAGCAAAAGCAATGTATAGCTATTTTTTGAACAACAAAATCCCATAAAGTCACATATCAAGTAATCAACTAACTGATCTTGATGAAGAGTCTTGAGACTGAGATTCTAACCACGAAATCGATGAACAAGTACACTCAATAAGTAAAAAATTTCATCATGAATGAAAACCATATTCTTGTTTGCAATATATACTTGATCTTTTAAGAAAAAGTTTATGGAACCTCTCAAACTTTCCACAAGCACTTTTCTAAACTAGCAATCATATGCAATAAACATAAAGGTACAGTAGATGAGGTAAAGTAGGTTTACCAATTTACTTGTCGAATTTTATTTTACAAATACAAAGAAAAACACACAATAGCACTTCTTTAAGATTGGGAATCCACGGTTCGCATGAATAGAAAGAGAAGATATACCTGTAAACATGCTATTGCAGTCTCGCTGTCCTCGAGCTTTTGCTGTTGTTCACTCATTAAAACTGGTTTAGGCTCCAAGACAAACCTGGCCAACATATGAGGGATACAGATCATCAGAAATCTATTACAAATACCCAATGAAACGTGTTGAAGTTGCAACCTTTCATATTCTGCACTACTCACATTCTTCCTGAAAAAGAAACCAAAAAGATGAATGTCAAAATCCAGAAGACATCGTGGTAAACTATACACCAAAGTAACAGAGGAAATTGCTGTGGAGCATCGCTAGACATACCTGTAGATTTGTATGCATTAGTATCATCGGGAAGCTGATGTAGCTCTTCCAAAGTTAAGTAAGTACGCTTCTTTTCTCCCTCCTTGGTTTGCATTTGATTTAGCACTTGCACAAAAAGGAGTCATTGGTATAGTTAGATGGTTAGAGATACTGAGCCTAAATGTTTAAAACCCAAAAACGTACTCAGTCACAGAAATTAACTGAACTTGATAAACCAAAAGAAAATGAACCAATTAAGAGCTACAAATTGGTGGAGAAGGAAATCTAAACCTTTTGACATGAACAGAAAATAAATATAACGTGTCCAAGTCTTTACTTTAAATAACCAGCATCACATGTAGGCTTTATCTTAGCGAACAGGATAGCATTATACAAAGGAACGATAATTAAGTGAAAGCTCAAACTTTTGATACGATTTGCATGTTATCTTAAGCAATGATTATGCTAAAGTATATAAGATCTAAAGCTCGAGAATTCAAAAGATACATATACCAAGTTGAGGTCTTTCTTAGATAGCGAAAGCTCGCATCTTGTCTACTACTGCTAAAAGGAGAGAGATGGGCAGACATTAAGAAGGGTTGCACAGTTCAGTTGGAAGAAAACCCAAATTTGAATCAATCCAACCAGAATAGGGCGAGTTATATCATTGAACTCAGTGCATACACACAAAAGCGGAAGGCATTTTACCTGCTTCAATTTGCCCGAGAAAAGCCTACGTTTCAAGAAGCTAAAATTAGAAATCAAATGCGAAAGAGAAACAAGAAGTTTAAGTGATGAAATGTTTATGCAAATACAGAATCCCACAGTTCCGTTAGCTTCGTCGGCCATTAGATACGGTGAAGACAAGAGGCTGAAGCTGAACACTCCCAGTCCCAAGTAGCAACATATTGTTTATTTCATTATTAGAAATAAGTTCAACTTTACTATTCTTGTTTTTAATTGTTCTTATAAAATAATAATTTTTATTATCTTCTTGCATTAATTTGTGGAAATGGTCCAATCCTGATTCCTGAACGAGGAATTTTCAATAATGACTTAAATGCTCCAACTTCTAACTAAATATGAAATGAAGAGGTGGAGCCAAAAATGTGTAGACGAGAAGAGAACAACAAAAATAAATAGTAGTAGTTTTAGGTCATAAGTCAATGCCAGAAATCTATCAGATTCAGATTAAATTCATTCAAATTTCGGACCAAGATTACATCTTTAATAAGTAGGCTAATGGTTGATAGTAATAGACTAATGCATGGTGGGTGATTTTCGTTCACTAAAGAGACTAGGAAGTTAATAGTCGAAAACAAAAAGGCAGAGAAAGGGAAAGACATGTCCCACAAGAAGGGGCGTTTTCGGCGGCTGGTCAGATTTGTTCCAATCTCCTCCTCCTCCAATTATTTCTGTCTTTCTTTCTCCTCCTTTTAATCAAACACACTCATTTTCCTTTCTTTTTTTTTTTGGTTCGTGGTAAGCAAAGTCGTAAACTTTCTCCATACCCAGATCAGATCCCAGTCTCATTTCTCCTGTTTCTTTGCATATGGGATAATGTGATGCCTTGAATCCAGAGTTGTTGGTTTGAGGTCTAAATTCATGGGGGTTTGTTTCAGCATTGAAGACCACCATCTCGTTCAAGAACAACAACAGTTGCCTTCCAAGTCTTATCAAGGTAACTGATTCTTTTTTCTTTTTCTTTTTGGGTCTTTGTCTTGTAATCTTTGTTCATATTGATTCAATGCCGTCCAAGTCTTTTTTTTTTTTCTTTTGTTCTTTTAATTCTGATATCATAGCAAACAATGGCGCATTTTGCTTAGAGCTGGATTTGTCGCAAACTCTGTGTTTGGCTTATTGGCATACGAGACCAGACCAAACTTTTCAACCACCAATGAATCGTAATTTTTCAGTGTTGGCTTATTACGTTGTTAAGTTGCCATCACTAGATTTGAACACCCAGGAAAGCAAAGATCTAGGATTTTTATGAAAGTGCCTTTAGATGCCAGTGCAATTCTCTTATTTTTCAGTTTTTATTGCAATCCTAGTTTAAAGAAGAGACATTGCTAATCTCAAATTGAATAGAGTTGGGAAAGCAATGAGAGGAAGTATTCGACATTTGAGAGAATAAATTTAGTTTATTGACATTTTTTGTGGGTAAAGTAAATGAAGTACTATGCTAATGTATGTACAATCACAGTGTATGATTTATCTTATATTAATGTTTGATTAGCACATGCTCAGTGCCTTAAGCGCATGTTCAGTGCCTTAACCTATAAGTCTATTTTGAAGCGCGACATGACGCTGATCAGTCCCCTAGTAAAACAAATAGGCCAGAGTTGGAGATCAGAAGCATGAGTTCTCTATCAGCCCCCAGGAATGTTACAGATCTCCGTCAAAATCCTGGATACGGCAATGTTGATATTTTTACATACAAGGAGATGACATTGGCTACAAAACATTTCCGACCAGATTATATTCTTGGTGAGGGTGGTTTTGGAGTTGTTTATAAGGGAATCATAGATGCAAGTGTAAGGCAGGGATATGAAACCACTGATGTTGCCATTAAGGAACTTAATCCTGATGGGTTACAAGGTGACCGAGAATGGCTGGTATATGTCTCTTCATGTTTACTTAGTTATTCTTCTCTCTGTTATACTGTATTTGGAATAACTTTTACTCGACTTGTTCTGGTAAATGAGTGAATTTTCTTTGCTTAACGTAATCAATAGCAAAGATGACGTACAGCAATTTTTAGAAAACAATTGACATGATGTATTTGTGGGATGATTGTTATAGAAGCCGTTGAAATTTTGTATCATATCCCCCAAATTGTCCTAACAAGCAAATGAAGTGAAATGGGATATATCTCAGTGAGTACTGGTGGATGTAATTCTGTCCTTGAATATGGAGATTACTAATAATATGCTTCCTTATATTCTCATATTCCAGTTAAGGAAAACCTGAATGGTTGCTAATTGGAGTTGATTGAATGCATAGGCCTCAGTCTGTGTCATAGTAATTATTTTCCTTTAATGTTTGTTGCATATTATTTGTGATATTAGACAAAAGCATGCTAACTTGTGTTTAGAATGTTAAATTTTAAGAGAACACTCATTCTTCTGTTGCTTTCATTCACTGTATCAGTGTTCATCTTGCAGGCAGAAGTGAACTATTTAGGTCAACTGAGTCACTTAAATCTTGTGAAACTTATTGGGTATTGCTGTGAAGACGACCACAGGCTTTTAGTCTATGAATACATGGCCAGTGGGAGCCTTGAAAAACATCTTTTCCGAAGTAAGTTGCTATACTTTTAAGGAAAGATCTAATTAGGAATTGCTTTTTATTAACACAGGAATCGTCCAAATCTTCTGAATCTTATTGAGAATTGATATGCACTTTTGCTCGGTGACCTGGTTATTCTGGTGTCATGAGTATACTTTTCTAGGCATCATTGATCATTTCATCTAAGAAGTCTCTCCATGATTGAATGGGTATTCAACAATTGTGTTTTGCAAAGGAAGAAGATTACAGTTCTTATTCTTCCTATTTGTTGTGGCTTTTAGGAGTGGGTTGTAATTTGACTTGGCCAAAAAGAATGAAGATTGCTTTAGATGCAGCAAAAGGACTTGCATATCTTCATGGATTAGAACGATCAATCATATACCGTGATTTCAAGACATCAAACATCTTATTGGATGCGGTCAGTTGTGATTTTTTTTTTGGTTCAAAAGAACTATCAACTATGTTTAATTGTTAATCTTAATGACTATTAGTTTCAGCATTCCTTGTAAACCCTTGGAGACTATTTCTGCTTTTTAAAACAAAAATATATGGTCAAATCAAGTATGAACTTGCAGAAATGTCTTTTTGCATTGTGCAAGAAGTCATGTTGAGTCAAAAGCTTGGATTTGCAAAAGCTTATGAAATCGAAGAGAATGACTTCAATTTTTTCGATTAGTTTCTTTGCTTAAGCTGTAGTAACAACTTGCAGGATTTTAATGCAAAGCTTTCAGACTTTGGCCTGGCAAAAGAAGGGCCAATGGGAGACCAGACTCATGTGTCCACACGTGTGATGGGAACATACGGATATGCTGCTCCTGAGTATGTAATGACTGGTTAGTATGTTGGAATATTTTTATTTATTTGGGCAGTAAAAATTTTACAAAATTTTGCTACTTGAAACAGATGGATCAGTTATTAAATTTATGGCTTGTTCTCCCTTTATATGAAAATGATTTTCCATTTAAATGTCCAAATGAGCTATCAAGTCTATCAACTTCTCTAGGAATAACCAACAAAGTTCCATAGAAAACCCTGAAAAAAGACCCATTATGACAGTTTTGGATTCAACTATTATTAGTAACAATTTTAGTTTCTTACTCTATTTCAATTATTCCAACCAGGGCATTTGACAGCTCGAAGTGATATATATGGTTTTGGAGTGGTATTGCTCGAGTTACTTCTTGGAAGGAGAGCTTTGGACAAGAGCAGACCTAGCCGTGAACACAACCTTGTTGAGTGGGCACGGCCACTCCTGAACAACAACAAGAAGATTCTCAGGATCTTAGATCCAAGAATGGATGGCCAGTACTCTGTCAAGGTTGCAATGAAAGTAGCCACTTTGGCATACCAATGCCTCAGCCAGAACCCAAAAGGGAGACCCCTCATGAATCAGGTGGTTGAATTACTTGAGAGTGTTCAGTCAAAGGAAGAAGAGGCAATGTTTCAGAGTTCTGGGGGAGCTGTGACCCTGTACGAAGATCCAAGGCACTCCCCACACACCCAATCGGAGAGAAAAAGTCCAATTAGAAGTAATCATAGAGAACCACGAAGCAGCACACCTAATAATGGAAGAAGTAACAGTGAGCCGCCACCTGAGGC
Organism: Erythroxylum novogranatense; assembly: GCA_029891385.1. Classification (NCBI taxonomy): domain Eukaryota; kingdom Viridiplantae; phylum Streptophyta; class Magnoliopsida; order Malpighiales; family Erythroxylaceae; genus Erythroxylum; species Erythroxylum novogranatense. The sequence goes on from CM057233.1 coordinate 95,136,489, forward strand.
AACCACTTTGTAGCTCTTCTCCTGAAACTGCAATGCATGGTCGAATGAGAAATAAGCATCTGTCCTGAATTGACATCTGACAGATGGAGATGGAAACCGGAACTTAAGAAGTATGCCAACTGAACTATCATCTAAACATGCTTATTACTACCTTCATTTCTTAGTAGGATGTGGCGAACTCAAAAAAGTTAATAAACACAAATATGCCATTGAATTGAAGGTGCTTCTCTTCCTTATGATGAGCAGCGAGTATGCTGGGTTTGCACGCGGTCAGGTATGTTTTGCTGCTTTTTGTTTGGAAAAACAACGGAAGAGTATACATCCTGTTGAAGTTTGTATGAGCTGTAGACAATTTTTGAATGGAATATATAAGCATTTCCTGTGATCTTAAGTAGTACATTACTCGACTGATTTCCACCCTGTTGAAAACCCTGAACTTGGGGAAGATGTAAATTAGCCTCCTCTGTTTATAACAACTCACATGGTTCCAGATGGAAATATTACTGCAGATGGGTATACTTTTATTATGGGTCTTACTTGCACTGTCAGAACTTATTTCTTTCATTCCCTTTTCATTGTTACTGATTAGTCACCGATTAGTTGCTAAAACCATTCCTCTGAGCAGTTGCATGGAAACAATTGATACACGGTTAAGTTTACATGCCTGTCATTTTTTTGCATTTGTGGCCTTATGAATCAGTTCTCATTGTAGTTTTCAGATGCGCAGGTCATAAAAAGACAGCCATACTTTCACCGTTTCCAAAAGACAATCAGAATAATCAAGACAAATTCATGCTTCTTAACATTTAATTGCAATTTCATTCAAACAAGCATTTTGGACGAAGTTGCCTTTTATACTGTCTGATATCACCAGCATGGAAGTACAACAGTTGATCTTGCACCAGCTTTGTCTTGCAGAAAATAGATTTCTAGGCCGGCGACTCCCCCTTGCTTAAATCCAAATTTAAGAGGTATTTCATATCGGGGACCCTACCAAAAAAAAATTATCTAATTAAAATGTGTTCTTTGCGAGTCTCGACAAGCATTTTCTGAAAATCCAAAATGGTACAGTATTTACCCCAGAGATGGTGCAATTTGATGCCAAGTTGAGTGACCAATCTCCTTTCCGCAGTATTAGAAAATTCCATGTTCACGGCCTGCTGCATTGCAGACAACACCTCTCTTCTTGCTTTTGCTGAAAGAACAAGGTAATCTGGTCCATGGGCTGTGCTCAAGTCCACCACCTAGGAGAAAAGATTACAATGAATCTCATATTGCTTCTATCTCTATCTTAAAGCAAACTTCCATTCCGAAATCTCCCATGACATTGGTTGACAATGAAGCTCAGGAATAGGGAACTAAGAATTCACAACCATTTATTAGCTACGCAGTCAAGGGCAACAAAAGTTTAAAGTGCTCACTTACCTGTTGCAACCAAGGAATGATAGAGTTCACAAATCGTTGTTCTAAGAAGAATGACGCCAAAGTGCTAAGAACATCGCTAATTGTCGTATGGGATAAACTATCCAATACAGGACCCGTTCTATCAAGAAGTTCAATTAGAATAAGTTCGTTTCGAGAACAGAGCGCTTCCACATATGCAGAATCTATGTCCCCTTTGCATAAAAAGCCTTCAACATGTTGCCGTAACCAGTTCTTGCTCTCTGAACCATTTTGTCTGACATTGGGACTTGAAAGTGGTGTTAACATGGAATCCATGTTTCTCATCTGACCAACGCTATGCGAACCCTGTCCGGAAGTCTTCTGAATGTCCTTACATACCGCATTCCTACACGCTCTTATCCCAGTATTTTTTGAAATCTCCGACCCTTGCTTGGCAGAATTACTGAGTCTACTTTTACTGAATGTCTTTTCCTCCCAAATATCATTATTCTTTGCAGAAGGCATAGGAGGATGTCTGTTCTGAACGTGTACAGAGGGGCGAGGAGTGCAGGTAGAAAGCCTGGGAGAAGAAACACTTTGGTTCTGCTTCATTATTTTGGAGATTGCTGACTCAGAATGTCTTCCCCCAAGTACAAGAGTATGACCAATTCTATCAACTTCATACTCTAAACCTAACACCTTAGACTGTAACATACTCAAGCTATCCATGATGCCAGTTGAGAAGACCTGCAGAAGTATCATGGAAACTTCAAACATTGAGCAGATAAGAAACCTATAACAGCAAGAGGGACGTGTTTGTCCAATATTATGTAAAAGAGCAGTTGCAGAGAATCCATGTATATTGAAAGTATATACCTGTAGTTGTTCCATTAAGGTTGCCTGTTTGTTTTCTATCTCCAAAAGTTGCTTACTGATGTAAGCCATTTCACCGGATAACTGAACACAACACTCACGATAAGGCTGGGAACTAGCGTCTGTAACTGCGGACTCTATGCTTCTGCGATCTTGCATCTTTGCAGTGTACATGTGGTCTTGACTCCCAATCTCTACTGTTGCAAATTTCTGATTTCTCCCCAGTGGTTTCAACAAACAACCCCCCTCAGGTGAGTCATTGGACGGAGTAGCAAACTTGGTCACGTAATTGTTAGCAACAAGGTCGGACACAGACGAACACTCCTGCTTGTCATCCATCGAGACATATTCACACCCAGTATCTGGAATGCTTGTAACGTCAGTACCTATGCCTTCCATAGTCTTGGTAACACAGCTACCCTCGGATTCCTCATTTTGAAAATCTGATAAAGGAAAGTTACGAGCTTTTGGAACTGCAATTTCTATATTCCAGTCATCTGCTTTAGCATGCTGAGCATCCATGTAATTTTGAGAGGATTTTTTGACAGACAGCGGACTCCTTATTCTAGCCAATTTTGTGAAACCTGTCTCACGTTTGGCATCCTTCGAAATAGAGTCACCAGTACTGGTAAGGTCACTGTAGTCACCTCCGCAAAAGTTTTCTGGAGGGAGCATGTAAAAATAATTGATATGAGGAAGTAGTACAGTAAGTGATGATGTCAGGAACCAAATTATTCCTTGATACATCAGAGATGGTATTTGAATCCAAGAAGTAGACTAGTAGAAACATAAAGTATGAGAAAATTCAAAACCTTTCATAGAGGATCCAGCTTCTGAGGGTTCAGGAGTATCAGGACCTAAAAGACTTTTCCAGCACCGCAAGGCATGGAGTACAGTGTCCCTGACCGGTTTCACCTGTAAGAAACCCAAGAAACTCATGAACCACCACAAACTGATGCGGCGCGTAAGAATTGGCAATCAATAAAGGACCTTGTCGAAACGGCATGATTCAAGAGAACGGACAGAGGAAGTTTTGAAATCATGCAGGCAAGGTCCAGCAAGTTCACCCAATACAAAAGAAGCTGCTTTGCGGGTCGTCCAATCACTGTCCTTAAGAGCTTCTTGAATGGTGGCCATTGCAGCAGATAGAAGGGTGTGAGAAGGGGCACCCCCAGCCTGAGAAAAAAAAAATCGTTTTGCATTAAAAAAGAAAAAACGATATGTTCCATTAATGATATGATAGAACCACCATACAATACATACCTGGATAATGCTCCTAATCAAATGAAGAAGGGCCGATTTAGCTAAGAAATGCGGAGTATTGAGCAATTTAACAGTCCTGGAGAGCATAGGGTGCAAAATATGGACAGGAGGAGGAACAGGGGTAGAATCAATGACCTTGGACAAGCACAAGGCTGCACCACCCTGAATGTGCTTATTATGTTCTGACAAAGCTTCAAAAAGAGGCTTTAACAAGACAACAAAATGAGCATCTTGACTGTTATTAGTGGCAAAGACGGACATAGTTTGAAGACAGGCGTCCCTGACAAGAGAATCAGGGTCCTTAAGCCTCTTGACTACGGTGGCGACCATCTTGGGGAGGTGAGGGGAAAGGAGAGAGTTGGGGTGAAAGGAGAACAAAGTGGCCATGAGGCGGAGGCATTCTTTGCGAACGGCAATCTTGTGGTCATCGGAGGTGTGGAGGAGAATGCAAGACAAGAAGGAGGGAATGTCAGGAGGGGCGAGGGACTGAGCGATGAGTTGGAGGTCATGGATAGCTAATTGGCAAGTATCTCGATCGGCAAGCTTGTTGAGGGCAACAACCACCTTGTGTTTGAGTTCAAAATTAGAAGATCGGCCATTGTTAACTTGGGAATGTGGCTTCTTCTTCATCATCATCATAGCGACATGAGATGAGAAAACCCTTCCTTCAACACTCATTCTGAAAGAGAGAGAGAGAGAGAGAGAGAGAGAGATTTATTTTGGAATTTCAAATTTTTGTTTCAAGGCCAAGGCGCCTTTCTAAAGAGAGCGCATCGGTTCACGCTCCCATGTCTGTCTTTTGTCGTTCTGTTCCCAATAATTATTTTTAAATTACCAAAAATATATATTTTATTAATTCTTTAAAAAATATGCAAATATCAAAAAATTCATTATAAAATTAAATTAAATTTATCTCTTACAGTATTATTATTTATGTTTAAATACGACTTAAATAAAATAAAAAAAGGAATATTTTCTAAACAAAAGGCGTACATAAATTTATTAATGGGCTTGAGCCTCGAAGAGGAAGAATTAAGGAGGAGCAAAGACATGAGCAAGATATAGGCCCCAAGCCCAAATGGGGAAGATGTCCCGATAAACTGAATTCCTATTGAATACTCCAATTATTCCCTGCAACCAAACAACCGACCATTTGTTTTTTAATCAAAATTAATTAATATAATTAGTAATTACTTGTTGTGGGAAATCAACGGATAACAGATGTATTGTTCCCAAAGTAATCTCCCAATCATCCATTACAACAAGTTGAATAGTTAGGATCTTAAAGGCACGTTAATTTTTAGGCCCAAGCATTGCCCATGATGTATTAGCCACCTGACCCTTCCTCTTGTTCCCTGCTTCTTCTTCCAGATATGAATACACCTTTGACCTTTCCATGCAATTTTGGTATATTACTCGACTACATTCAACAACAATGTCACTCAAACCTTGTTTTGACAGGAATGATAAGTCTCTCCCCAACCACCACAACCAAACTGTTTAGAAAGAACAAACTCCACAGCTTTCCTAATGCTCCAGTTCTTCTCGTGTTCCTTTCTCTCCCGCCACCAACCCCGTTATCCCAACCCACGATCCGTATGTGTAACACATTCCCCATGATCCATACCTTCACAACCGAGTTCAATATAAATAATTACTACTTTTGCCAAAAAACAAACAAGTTTGTGCTTTGTCAGCCAAACCATGAACCATCTTCTTTCTGTATGCTTTCAATAAATGCACCTGCTTTTCTAATGCTCCGCTCTATTTCATCTCTTCGATGCCCTGGATATAATCTTTTCAACATTGCCAGTGCTTGAATTGCAGCAGATGTACATTCCACGTAATTGTGCATACATAACCGTTACTTACTATATATAAGCCAGCAGCAGCAAGAATATGGATCATAAAACAGAGAAAAACACTTTGTTTTTCTGGTCAATGATGAGATTCAGTCACTTCCGGATAGTAAATCACAATGTCTCCAAAGGTTTCAGCAGGGTTGATCACCTGCCAACCATCCACCAAAATCATATTCATGCAAGCATTTCTGAACAATTCAAACAAGTAGACTACATTTTAACTTCATTTCCATTATAGTACCTCCAACCAGCTGTAAGATCTTGAGAGCTCATAGGTCGCATAACCACCATTGTCATTCTGCAGCATCAACAAAATGACTGCTAATCCCATACTGTTATTTCATCAATAATATTGCTAAAAGCATTATAAAAGACTCTACCTTCCTATCACAGTTAGTTAAAAAAACTATCTCAGTTTTGAGTTACCTGTAAAGAGAGAATCACATTCACGGCATCATATGGCCGGTTTGCATTTAAAAACTTTAAATTGATCACCCATTAATTTAAATCCTTCAGCTGTGCAGTCTGAAATGGGCCATCTATCTGCAGTTGAGAAAGGCCATGCACCTTTTGAAGTATGACGATACCAATAGTTTAGATCTCCAGGACAGTCCTCCAGAACCTTCAAAACAATACAAGTTAGATAGACCATCACATGATACAGGATTTCCAAAAATGAGAAGCAACGGAGAAAATAACCTGAGAATTTTTTATAAATGAATGTGCTTTCCTTAGAGTAGGACCATATTCCTCAACAACAGAGTATGTTTAACACCTGCATTAGTCCAGATTATGATAAAAGAAAACAAAAGAACAGCGGAAAGAAAGAGAAAATGCTTCTAATTTACACAATTATAAAAGCAGCAATCAAGTCATACATCTTCGACAAGGAGGCCAAAACATGAAGGAAGGTAGAACTTTTTCCTAAGAAGGTATCCCACTAGGATGATAAGCATGTCTATGTTCAAATTTAAGTGAAAGCAGTTTCAGATAACAGCTACCAAGACAGGGAGAATTCTAACCTTGTTTACAGGTCCTATGCAAATATAACGTGTATTCTCATCTTCGTAGTGTATGTGTTCCATCACAGTGCGAAGTGCCTTTTCTCTCAGTTTCTTGCCAGGCCACCCTCATTAAAACAGATTCCACAGCTTTATCAAGAAATCCCCAGAGTAAATCTTGGATTAGAGGAAGCGGATAGTATAGATCTTCCTGCAAAAGGAACGTTCATCACCTCAGCAAAGGAAGTATTCATGAAAGAAAATAGATGATCGATGAAAACAAAGCTAAAACCAACAACTAAAACCAACAAAGTCCATAGTCTCGCAAAAACTAAGCATGAAGGTACTTGGTAAGAAAAGCCTGCATCTGGCAAATTATACTAGCTTCCAGTCTACATCATGGTATGGGACCGTAAATAGTTCCTTCCTCAAAGACAAAACTGTTGGTGTGATTGGGCCAACAAACCTCTTTCCATATAAATAAGACATGGGCAGATAGACCATCCAGCAATGACACCACATCCTTCCTGCAGATTGGAGAATCCTGTCATTTCTAATTTGGGTAAAAGATGACAAAATCTCAAATATTCAGCCAAACAATTGCAGATTGAATGAATCACAGCATTGAAAAGCGCACACCTTTACTCCTCTTTCTACCACTTCAACTCTTCATCACAAAAATGTTAACAGGTTTAACGCAATGGGATTCTCAAATCAGTTTTTCTTAATTCAAACAATCAGATATTCATCCCTGAACCCAATCAAGACAATTAACCAATGATGTTTTCAGGGAATTCAGCTCTTGTAAAGAATTAATCAACAGGTCCCTTTGATTAGCATAGGATACCATGTTATATGCATCAGAAGTGAATACTTGGAAAGAGTAAATCTAAAAGAACGCGTTGAAAAGTAAGATACCGGGATGGAATGGAAGAATGTACAGAAGAAGCCATATCTCAGGAGGCAGGAGACTATTCCCAGACCACTCGAACCCTCCAAGTACCTGCGTCCAGAAAATGATATCAATTCTCTTATTAGAAGTATCAAACAAAGGGGCAAAGTTATAGATAGAAAGTATGAATCAAAACAAAAAGATTCAAGTAAAACACAGAACTAAAAGCCACATTTGCCCACAGGATGTTATATAAGTAGCACCACCATGATCCAAAATCCAATTACGCCCTCTCTCCATAGCCCCTTCACCACCATTAGCGCCTTCACCAAGGAATCTTAAAGTAACGTAGTTCAACACAGTACCAAACATTGTGATTTGGCTTTCAATGTGCAGACCCCGGCCACCGTCTTCATTCTGCAACCATATAAACAATATTCATGACTATTGCTCAACGCTCGTACTTAAGAAACGATTAAAGTTTCCATTTTCCAGACAAAGAAAAGATCTTTAAATAAAGAAACTGTACTTTGTAACTCAAATTTTAAAGAAGAATAAGCTTCAATCTATAATCATGGATACCTGATGATTGTAGAGATAACGGCAAATCTCTCGTATATGTTCCTCAGATAAAACGGAATTTAAAGCCCCGGTCACAAACAGCGTAATTACCTGGTTTATGGCAAGGAAAAAGGAAAAGAAAAGAACATATTAAATGAAAGAAGGCAGAGCCAACCCGTAGGCTTCCCTCCAAACAAATACTTGAAATGAAGTAAGAGAGCAATCGATGAGGAAACAAACAATGGGCATAGGAAAGGAAAGACAGTGACAAAGGGATGGAGGCACCAAGCCAGGCAAAAGAAACATAGGACCTCTTGGGAATTTAAACCTTCCAAATCCACACCTAAAGATATTTAATAAATAAAAATATCAGAAAATAACAACACAATATAATTTATGTGGAAACTTTCAAACCGGAGAAAAACCATAGATACTGAGAAGAAAATTCACTATATGAAATTTTTTTACAATCATACAATTTTTTCTCTCATCCAATTCTTCAATACACCAACACATTCACAAAGAAATACACAAGATAAACTCTTCAACTCTCATCTCAAAAGAGGAATTTAAATAGAGTCAAATTTGTCATACAAATATTTAACTTTGGTTTGGTGTACTAACTAAGGAGGTAATAACCTCCTTATATAGGTAAGAGTCTTGCCTCAATTGTTGTCTCCAACCAATATGAGACAACAAAGGAGCCAAACCCAACAATCTCTACCTTGGCGACTTTGGTTGATCCCACAACCACACTCCATCTTAATGTAGATCTCCTGAAAATAACATAACTCTCAATGCAGAGAATTATCATGCTTCATGGCATTATGCTCTACCATAAAAGCATACTCACTCAGAATAAACAAATTCTAAGCATTCTACTTTGACACATGCCGAAAATAACCTTGCTGAAAAATTATGGTGCAATTCTCATGTTTGGCTTTCCTGGAAGTTCATCAGCCATCGACATAAATTTCACCGCACACCTTGCATTCATGCCAAATCAATGCCCGTGTGTAAACTTGTGGACCCGCTAATAATAACACATCCTCTTTCATGGCAACTTTGGGATTAGCGGCATGCCATGAAAATGTACATGTCTCCTTTTTAGAGAGCAAGATCATCATCCATGGAGACAATGTTAGAGACATTGTCAGTCTCTCCATTAACTGACCCAAAGCCTCTTGCCAAACCCGCTCTACCTCTCGAACAATTTTTCTTCACATACCCAGATTGTTCACAATTCTATCATACTATATTTTTCTTCATGAAGTTCTTCTTCCAATATCCAGCTACTATCAAAGCTGAGTTTTCAGGAACATTTCCACCACCCAGTCTTCTCTCTTCTAAAAAGAGTTTTCTGACAACTTTAAAAAACTATCTTCTCCTTCCCATAAATCAAAATCGGATTCATGTGTTCATATGAAGGTGGAAGAGACCAGATGAGTCTCAAAGCTTGATCTTCATCATCTATACGAACTCCAATTGCCTCCAGTTCAGAGACGATCCCATTGAGAACACTTAAATGATCTGAAATTGTAGTCTCTTCCTTCATCCACAGTGCATGAAACTACTCCTTTAGGTACACCCGATTTGAGACATCCTGTAGCACCCCAACTCCCGCGAGACCCGAACCCGACATCTACAGTGACATCCGAGTCCGTGACCCGCGAGGGCGGCATGCTAAAGCAGACATTACCTTTTTAAAACTCATTATTGCACTTTTCTTTTTCAAAATAGTTAAACGCGCGGAAATCAATAAACACTTTGGGCCCGACTTATCATAAAAACATTTTCAATTACCAAACACTCTCAATCACTAATTAGCACTCAATGGTGCTTAATCAGTACATAAACAGAAAGGCATGACCTAATTGGGTTCCAATGCGATTTCGAACACATTTCGATAATCACAAACACAATACACTTTTTTCATTTATTAAGCTAGGGCCCATCGAACAAAACATTATACTAATGCAGATGTGACGACACTGATCCCGACCCGATACTCTGCCTTGCTAGCAACGATCATACTCCCGTTGATCTAACGGGGTACTCTTCAGTTCCTGAAAAACAATTACAATGTTGGGTGAGTTTGCGAACTCAGTGAGAAACCATCATCGATGGTTTACCCAACTCATGCATATATAGTCAATTCACATTGCATCGCATAATATCACATTTCAAATAATTCATGCATTACCAATTTCACACGTATAAGGCGTATCGCCTTTCGCAAATATCACATTTAATCATTCACATATTTATGATGCACGTGTGACACTTTTCATTCTCATTTTGTTGTTGTGACCGAGCGCATATCAGTGATTAGTATTCAATTTTGTCTAGGGAGTAGGAGAGCCCTCTGGGTATGCACTAACTCCCATCGAGCTCAAGCTTCGGTTCGATAATGAAATTATATTTTTGGCAAGTAGGAGAGCCCTCTGGGTATGCACTACTGCCCACTCACTTTAGGGATAGGAGAGCCCTCTGGGTATGCACTAATCTCTTTCACACAATAGGACCTCACACCCCACCCGTAGGTGTTTGCGTGTTTCTTCAAGGCGTGTGTTCATGGGTTTTACCGCAAAGATCCTCAAATATTCAATGGCGTCTCGGTCCACAACTATCAATAAATCGATCATTTAACTATGCATGAATGCATATGTTCACTATCCATTTTTCAGTCATTTCACATTTCTTTGGACCTTTAGTTCGGTATTTCGATCATATACACATTTCAATTATTACTCTAACACTTTTACAATTCGATTCACTATTGCATTTATGCACATTTATTCACATTTTGCACTTCCAGTATCTCATCCAATATTTGAACACCCATGGTTCAAATCAATCAAAATATCCACACATATCCATCCGTATCTCCACATGGCATATGTACAAAAATAACATATATAGGTTGAGAAACCAACTAGGTTACTCACCGCACTTCCGAGCTACACACTGGAAGTCTTAGCATCGCCTGTGGAATTGCTCCATCGGTGCCTCTAAAACAATCGTAATAATCGAATATCACTCATTGCACAATTTCCAATATTAAAAAAATACAAATGTAGAAATACATTGAGTATTGTACATGTTATGACATTCCCTAAATATTCCCAACTCAATCCTCTTTCACTCTAATTCTTAATAATTCCAAATATCATAATTCAATTTACAAATTTTCATACTCTAAAGTCACATTTCAATTGAAATCACATTCACTGTTCACTGCCACTAGATTCCGATAATCATCTGATTAAATTCCAAATTCTCATCTTATCAATTCACAAAATCTTAGCCTCTAAATTCCAATTAATCAGTCTCAAAAATCCAATTAATCATCAAGGAACCAATTCAATTGAAATTAAACCTCAAACTCATTACTTGTAACAATCACCTTAAAATCACTTAATTTCATTATCCCATATGCAATTCTTAGTCTCAAAAATCAATTGATCCAATAACCAAACTCATAAGAAAATTAATCCTCAAAATTTCATATAAAAATAAACCATTTCTCTTCGGGGGGTTCACATGTCCTCGCCGCGACGAATCCACACCTCTCGCCGCGGCGTAAAATCCTCCGCTCGTCGCGACGTGCGCTGCTGCTCGTCGCGACGTGCGGACTTATCTCGCTCGTCGCGGCGCACCAATTAAATTATTTCCTTATCGTCGCGACGTGCACGCTGGGTTGGCTCGTCGCGGCGTGTTCATCACACGTCGAAACGTGCGAACCCAGAAAATCGTCCGAAACCCAGAAATTTCTCAGATCTTCTGGTTTAAATCCGTCCAAAACACTCCAGATCACTCCCAATCAACTACATATACTACACTCAACTCATTTCTAACCTTAAATCCATCAAATAACCATTATTCATTAAAAACCCAAATCAAAATCAACGTTTTCTCAAAACCTAACTTCCAAACTTTCAAATCCTCATAACGATTTCACACTCACTCAATGATCAAATTAAACGATTCAAATCATAAAGAAGAAGAAGCTTACTTGATTCTAGCTTTCAACCCTTTGAAAATCCTCCAAGAATCTCCAAATCCAAGCTACTCTCCACCCACGGAAACTCAATCATTTTGAAAGCAAAACGATTTCGTCGATGCTTTAGACATATATATATAAAATGACTTAGGGCTTGTTTGCTCTGAGTCCCAATTCGAACCACCTCAATCCAATTTCGATTCTAATTTCTCCCGATTCGCAATAACAATTAATAATAACTCTTAAAATCACAACTCAATTTGTCTCATATCAATTGTCAATAAATCTCGGACCCAAAATTCAATTAATCACCACTATACCATTTTTTCTGGTCCGGTCTCGATTCTCTAAAATTCCAGAAAATTTCCATAAATTCACAAAATTTGGAATTACATATTCCTACACTCCAATCTCATAATTCAATCCTCTAAATTCAATTTTCTCATTCCAATTCCTATTCAAACTCATTTATACACTTATCACACAATTTCCAATTTTTCCACAATTCAATCGGGAAATGTCATACATGTACGTATATTAATATACTTATGCCATCAATAATCATTTACCGATGACTATAGAAATTATGATGCATGTATCATGTAAAATTCACATTTGCCTGTACTCTAACCTGACCCGATCCAATTTTCAGATATACCCGTTACTTCGGTAACGGGATGTTACAATTCTCCCCTCCTAATAAAAATTTCGTCCTCGAAATTTCACATACAATCAATTAGGAAGACGGGAGATTTATTCCGATCACTATAACACTGTTTCCCACTATATCAATACATAATTCTATTTATGCCAATTCACTGAAATTAACACAATCAATTACCTCTTTTTCCTTTCTCAAATTCCACACTGTACTCACTATTATTTACTTTCAATCTAATCAAACACACATTCGATCATATCAATATTCCCTATCTCGGTCCATATAACACTTTACAAATCCAAATCACCTTTTTAGTTCACATTAACTTACCAATTTATAGTTCTATTCACAACACAATCACATCGAGGCCACTTATAACAAATTTAATTTCTCCCAAATTTTACCTTTATCTTTATCTCGGTGTATCTTGGTCGAGGCGATACACTTCAAAACATTTCATTAACCGATTATCGATCACATCACTATCGGGTTCAAACGCCAATTTCATAAACTTCTCAACAACCTCGATAAAATCAATTCGATTCATCGACATGAACTATGATTTCACAATTCCTATTTGATTCATTTCACCTGATTTACACTGTCTCTTATAGAGTACACCTTTGACCCTTATACACTTTACCAATGGTAACACCAATAAGCAATTAATATGCACTCAATCAATTTGAACGTACATCAACCTCACATCCCTATGAACTCTATAATATCGATTTCACATTTATCTCCAACAGTCAAGTCATTGGTTATTCACACAAACAATTACTCGATGTCACACTCTACTTTTTATTACCCTTCCAATACACTCTTATTCGAACATAAAGCTTTGATTGTTCCTTACAATTCCTCTAACAGTTCCTTCAGTGGGTATTACCCATATTTCTTAATTCAATCCTATCAATCATTTTCTCAAAGTCAATTTATTTTCAATTCCTCAATCCCTTTGCCAATCCTTTTGCACACACATCTGATTTGGAATTCAATTACCATTAATATTTCCTTTTGTCCCATCTTGGTTTGATGACTCACTTTCGAGTCACAATAGGTTTTAAAAAACTTATCGCTCAAATTGAAATTTTCTGCCATCAAATTTTCCGATTCAATACTTCACATTGCATAACTAACTTAATTTTGAAATACTCAAACACATAATTCTGTTCAAATCTTTCAAATTCTCGAAATACTTCAATCGCATAATCTTTTTCACTACTCTCAGATTTACTAATATCCCAATCATTATCACTTTGCGTATCCATAGATACATCTAAACACATTTCTGTGCAAATAGGGTCTCTAAATTTTCCAAACAATAACCAGTACAATATCTATCAGTCATCAAATCACAATTCGACCCATGAGATTATATTTATCCCTATACACATATAATCACTTTATACTATTTCCACAGATTGCATCATAGCCCTTTTTGGGACACTTTGGTAAATATTACAAAATCTCCAAATGTCTCATATACACATGTCCCTTGCAAATTTAGCATGTTATCATCGTCTCTATCGACACTAAGTCTCCCAATGTGCCATATTCAATACTAATTAAATCACTATTTATTTGATCAACTAAGATTCATTCTTCGACACTTGCATAATAAACAATTTCCTCAATGTGCTAATTCGGACATTTCATTTTCAAATGCATTCAATTACACATCTATGCTCATAGTCATTATTCACTCTAAATACGATTGAGACATTTTAATCTTGATAGCATAGTAAACTCTTCATACACATGATCACTTCAGATAATTTTCTAATTATCGATTGTCTCCAATGAGGAACAATTCTCTTATAACTTTCTCGTTTCATCTTAGTATAATCTAACACCTATTCATTTACACTAATTTTTCCACATAATTCAATTTAGTCACTCTCATTTTAAACTAGATCGATAACACATTTATCATATCCAATTGTACTTTCCGAACATTTTTACACCAATATTCGCGAACTGATATATATATATATATATTTTTTATTTTTTTTTTCCAATTACGCATCCAATGTCTTTTCACTGTTTCATAATCCTATTACACAGTCAGATTCTTTACCTTAGCATAATATACATCCTTTCAGTCACATATTTTATTTCTTACTCTTGAGTCTCATTGAGATTTAGACTCCCAATAATAACTTTTCATTCGTTTCAAATTTATCTCTAATTAAATCATTTAATCAACTCAACCCAATTCAGGGGAACTCCTCTTTGTAGAAGATTTCTATCTATTTTTATCAATACCACTTATGAAATTCCTAATCATTTACATTCACCACATTTCTTGTCAGTCATTCTCAATGCCTTCAGAAATCAATTTCAACTATACTCATTATATCCCATAAGGATCAATTAAGCCTCAGTTCCAATAAATCAGAACATCCTTGTTAATACTGTTCATTGAGGCACATATCATCTAAATCGTTTCATCAATATCGAGAGACAGATGTGAAATAATTCACCCATTAATCACTTACACTGTCTAATCTATAATTCCATTTATATCCTATTTACAGTCTCAACACATTCCAATAAATCACTATAAACGCTTTGACTTCTCATTCTAACTCAAACCGAACTTTACACTACAAGAACTATGACTGGCGGTTATCCACTAACTTTCTAGCCATGGTACCCCATAATCAGATGTGCGTTCCTATAGGCAAATCAACTTAACCTTGACATCTATTTCATCTTCCATTATCATTTTCATACATTTCAATCCTTTCATTATTGATTCATACTACAATCATTCTCAATTTCCCACTTAACACATTCTGACTTTAAGTCACAAAGCCCTATTCATAACTCTTATCACCGAAGTCAAACCCAATTGTATTCTCTATAAATCGCAGGACATTTTATTTCCATTCAATTTGCTTATACACTATCAATCTTCCCAATTTCATCATATCGCTATTTCCCTCTATCAATTCACCACTATACATTCATATCTATTTTTCCATTCCAAGATACACTCCAGTATAACACGGATGTTGCTTTTCATAACATATACACTAATACCAATACACCAAATCCTCATTTGTCAAATCGAACCATACACTTTTTTTCTTATTTCACAATATTCACAATTTCCTTTTAATCACATTCTAACGTATTCTCTTTTTCTCACTATTTCTCATCACTTAAATCACTAGTACAGGCTCATGCGTGCGACTCATATGCTAGATCGGGGATCGATTGTCCTTATCTGCTGGTGACATGACTTGAATGTATGCACTTTGACACATTTTTCTCAGAAAGCCCATGTAAGATTGTACTTCTGGGCTCTGATACCACAAATGTAGCACCCCAACTCTTGCGAGACCCGAACCCGACATCTACAGTGACATCCGAGTCTGTGACCCGCGAGGGCGGCATGCTAAAGCAGACATTACCTTTTTAAAACTCATTATTGCACTTTTCTTTTTCAAAATAGTTAAGCGAAATCAATAAACACTTTGGGCTGACTTATCATAAAACATTTTCAATTACTAAACACTCTCGGTCACTAATTAGCACTCAATGGTGCTTAATCAAGACATAAACGAAAGGCATGACCAATTGGGTTCCAATGCGATTTCTGAACACATTTCAGTAATCACAAACACAATACACTTTTTTTTCATTTATTAAGCTAGGGCCCACTGAACAAAACATTATACTAATGCAAATGTGACGACACTGATCCCGACCCGATACTCTGCCTTGCTAGCAACGATCATACTCCCGTTGATCTAACGGGGTACTCTTCAGTTCCTGAAAAACAATTGCAATGTTGGGTGAGTTTGCGAACTCAGTGAGAAACCATCATCGATAGTTTACCCAACTCATGCATATATAGTCAATTCACATTGCATCGCATAATATCACATTTCAAATAATTCATGCATTACCAATTTCACACGTATAAGGCGTATCGCCTTTCGCAAATATCACATTTAATCATTCACATATTTATGATGCACGTGTGACACTTTTCATTCTCATTTTGTTGTTGTGACCGAGCGCATATCAGTGATCAGTATTCAATTTTGTCTAGGGAGTAGGAGAGCCCTCTAGGTATGCACTAACTCCCCTCGAGCTTGAAGCTCGGTTCAGTAACAGAAATTATATTTTTGGCAAGTAGGAGAGCCCTCTGGGTATGCACTACTGCCCACTCACTTTAGGGATAGGAGAGCCCTCTGGGTATGCACTAATCCCTTTCACACAATAGGACCCCACACCCCACCCGTAGGTGTTTGCAGGTTTTACTGCGGCGTGTGTTTGCGGGTTTTACCGCGGCATCCTCAAATATTCAGTGGCGTCTCGGTCCACAACTATCATTAAATCTGATCATTTAACTATGCATGAATGCATATGTTCACTATCCATTTTTCAATCATTTCACATTTCTTCGGACCTTTAGTTCGGTATTTCGATCATATACACATTTCAATTATTACTCTAACACTTTTACAATTCGATTCACTATTGCATTTATGCACATTTATTCACATTTTGCACTTCCGTATCTCAATCCAATATTTCGAACACCCATGGTTGAAATCAATCAAAATAAATCACACATATCCATCCGTATCTCCACATGGCATATGTACACAAAATGTAACATATATAGGTTGAGAAACCAACTAGGTTACTCACCTGCACTTCCGAGCTACAGCCTGGAAGTCTTAGCACTGCCCGTGGAATTGCTCCATCGGTGCCTCTAAAACAATCAGAATAATCGAATATCACTCATTGCACAATTTCCAATATTAAAAAAAATGCAAATGTAGCAAATACACCGAGTATTGTACATGTTATGACATTCCTAAATATTCCCAACTCAATCCTCTTTCACTCTAATTCTTAATAATTCCAAATATCATAATTCAATTTACAAATTTTCATACTCTAAAGTCACATTTCAATTGAAATCACATTCAACATTCATTTGCCACTAGATTAGATAATCATCGATTAAATTCCAAATTCTCATCTTATCAATTCACAAAATCTTAGCCTCTAAATTCCAATTAATCAGTCTCAAAAATCCAATTAATCATCAAGGAACCAATTCAATTGAAATTAAACCTCAAACTCATTACTTGTAACAATCACCTTAAAATCACTTAATTTCATTATCCCATATGCAATTCTTAGTCTCAAAAATCAATTGTTCCAATAACCAAACTCATAAGAAAATTAATCCTCAAAATTTCATATAAAAATAAACCATTTCTCTTCGGGGGGTTCACATGTCCTCGCCGCGACGAATCCACACCTCTCGCCACAAGGCGTAAAATCCTCCGCTCGTCATGCGACGTCTTACTGCTTTCTTTCGTCATGACGTGCGGACTTATCTCGCTTCGTCATGGCGCACCAATTAAATTATTTCCTTATCGTCGCGGCGTGCACGCTGGGTTGGCTCGTCGCGGCGTTTCATCTGCGTCGCGACGTGCGAACCCGAAAATCGTCCAAACCCGAAATTTCTCGGATCTTCGGTTTAAATCCGTCAAAACACTCCGAGATCACTCCCAATCAACTACATATACTACACTCAACTCATTTCTAACCTTAAATCCATCAAATAACCATTATTCATTAAAACCCAAATCAAAATCAACGTTTTCTCAAAACCTAACTTCCAAACTTTCAAATCCTCATAACGATTTCGTTACTCACTCGATGATCAAATTAAGCGATTCAATCATAAAGAAGAAGAAGCTTACTTGATTCTAGCTTTCAACCCTTTGAAAATCCTCCAAGAATCTCCAAATCCAAGCTACTCTCCACCCACGGCGAAACTCAATCATTTTGAAAGCAAAACGATTTCGTCGATGCTTTAGACATATATATATAAAATGACTTAGGGCTTGTTTGTTCTGAAGTCCCAATTCGAACCACCTCAATCCAATTTCGATTCTAATTTCTCCCGATTCGCAATAACAATTAATAATAACTCTTAAAATCACAACTCAATTTGTCTCATATCAATTGTCAAAAATCTCGGACCCAAAATTCAATTAATCGATCACTATACCATTTTTCGGTCGGTCTCGATTCTCTAAAATTCGAAAAATTTTCATAAATTCACAAAATTTGGAATTACATATTCCTACACTCCAATCTCATAATTCAATCCTCTAAATTCAATTTTCTCATTCCAATTCCCTATTCGAAACTCATTTATACACTTATCACACAATTTCCAATTTTTCCACAATTCAATCGGGAAATGTCATACATGTACGTATATTAATATACTTATGCCATCAATAATCATTTACCGATGACTATAGAAATTATGATGCATGTATCATGTAAAATTCACATTTGCCTGTACTCTAACCTGACCCGATCTAATTTTCAGATATACTCGTCACTTCGGTAACGGGATGTTACACAATTCAACTCATAATCACAATTAAATGCTGGAATAATCATGAATGCATGATACTAAGATGCATGTGCAATTAACTCAATTAATCTCATTTATCACTGATGCAAAACTCACTATACGTGCAATTCAATCATGAATGCACTCACTGCTCAAACCATCCAATTACCGATATGCCCATCACACCGGTAACGGAATGTTACAAGATTTGACATAGTCAATCTAGTAAAGAGTTGACACTTTGCCCATACTCATAACCAAGTGGGGTATAGCATGTTGAAAAGGACGAATTGCACGGTAATTGTCTATGGAAAGGTTCGTGATATGGTTCATGATGAATACACGTTCATTCGTCAAACCAATTACTTTCCGGTCAATTGGGGGCCATGATGTGTTGCTAGATACCGCTCATGACTTGCTCAGATTAAGTGTTAATCTAAGTGGCCAACATAACCGGGAACCTAATGGGTCACACGCATAAGAGTGTTTCGGAGAATTCGTAAAATAGTTTTAGACAGAGTTCCAATATATGGAGAGCAAAAGGACTAAATGGATCCCGATGAGATCGAGATATATCCCGATGAGATCGCGACATCGATATTGCTAAAAAAAGTTTTTGGTAGTTTTTCTATACCGGGACCCGGTAGGACCGACCCCGGTGTGACTGGACCACTTTAGCAGTTATATACATATATATATATGATTAATTAATTAAAGAATATATATATATATATATATATATATATATATATATTGCAACGTGGAAGAGGAGAAGAAGCATAAGAAGCTTCTTTCATATGCTTAGTCATCAATTCCATTTAACGGCTAAAGACAAAATAGCTAGAATGGAAGAGGTGGTGATCGATGGGCATCATTTAAAAGGGTTTAAAAACAAAAGGAAGGGGCTTTTGATAGAGGATGATCGATGGCTTTTGGAAGTAGGAGAAAAGTTTTAAAGAAAAGTGTTTTTTCCTCTCTTCTCCATCAACGATCTTCATACTCTCCAAGCTTCCTTTTCATCTCCTCTTCATCGTTCCTCCATTGCTCTCCAAGAATAAAGATAAGATCTAGCAGTCTTTAATTTGTTCTAGCTATTCCCGGGTGAAAGGGTTTGTCCCGGTTAGGTTCTCCGATCTCTGCGTGGATACCGTTAGAGACGGTCTCCTTTGACCGTTATGGTTTGAGTTTGTTGTATAGACACATGGATCCTGGCTTTCGGGAAGGTCCTGGAATAAATTTTTTTTATTTTCCGCACCGTGGGCATGTGATGCTCACACAGGGATTTTCCTACAATTCATTGGGTCAAATTCATTCACTTAAGTCCCCAATTACTCCAATTTGTCAAAACATAACCCTTAAATTGCACTAGGAACTGAAAATGACTCTCTTTTGGTAATTGCAATCCTGCTAGATAAAAATTTGAACTCTCAATCTTTACCACAATTGTAGACCTCTTTCTCTAATTCACACGAATCAAGAATCACCTCAATTGGAGGTCTATACCATAAGTTATGCCCTAAAAACCAAATTAATTCCATTCAAAATTTTGTCCCTCGCCGCGACGTATGGGTCGCTCGCCGCAGCGTGGGAAACGTTCGCCGCGGCGAACATCCTTCTGGCGCCTCCCCGCGACGTATGCGAATCACCA
This sequence comes from Erythroxylum novogranatense, assembly GCA_029891385.1. Taxonomy (NCBI): domain Eukaryota; kingdom Viridiplantae; phylum Streptophyta; class Magnoliopsida; order Malpighiales; family Erythroxylaceae; genus Erythroxylum; species Erythroxylum novogranatense. The sequence continues at coordinate 95,157,048 of CM057233.1, forward strand.
CGTCGGGGCGAAACATTTATTCGCTCGCCGCGACGTCTCGCGTGGCTAGTCAAGGCGAGCACGCGTTTTCTCGTTGCGGCGTGGCCTTTTCCCAGACATCGAGACGTGTGACCACGTCTTCTTCTCCGATCGATTTTCCTCCACTCTCACTCTAAAAAACAGCATTAAACACACTCAACTACCCACATCTCTAGCATTTAAACTCATTAATACATCAAACAACAATAAATAACAACATTTAACCATTAAACTTACCAAATCGAAACTCAAATCCGTGAACCCTAAAATCTCCGAAAATCTCTCAAACTTTAACACCCACGGAGATCCTCCAAAACCAAGCCAAACATCAACATCTCTAAGGTTTCCAGCTGAGCTTCAACCACAAAGAAAGAGAACAAGCAAGATTCTCCAAGGGAAAAGGATCAAATCGTCGAAGGAAGAGGAAGGAGAAGGGGAAAAAGCCTTAGGTTTTGCAAAGTGAAACAAGAAGGAATTTGAACTTAGAACAATATAAGGGTTAATTTTCAACCTATAACTCTTAAGGCTTAAGTCCTCAATTTCATTTAATTTCAGTCTCTAAATTTCAATGGCTCATCATAGAAATTCCTAAACTCACAAATCTAAACTTTCCATGCCATTTTCCCATCAATTTCGGAACCGGAATCTAATCCATCAGTCTCTAAGATATTTTTTTGGTCCAAACCCAAAACTCTAAAAATTCTGAAAAAATTCCTATAAATCTTCAAAAATGTAAAACACATGATCCTATACTCAAATTTCAATTTCCAATCCCAAAAATTCAATTCAAATTATCCCTTAATTCCCAATAAATCATATCTCACACAATTTTACAATTCAAAACATAATCACAGTTAATTGCTGGAAAAATCATGAATGCATGTCACTACGCATATGCATGTGCAAAAGGATCTATTCCTCTGAAATCATAGGCCAAAATAATACTCAATGAATAAATGCAGTATAAATTCCTATCATGTTCCAAATACCAATATGCCCATCACATCAGTAACGGGATGCTACACCGATAGCACCGGAAGATCAGGAGAAGACCATGTTCACATGCCCATTCGGTACGTTTGCCTACCGAAGGATGTCATTCGGGCTATGTAACGCACCTGCCACGTTCCAAAGGTGTATGGTAAGCATTTTTTCTGAATATGTTGAGAAGATTATTGAGGTATGGACGATTTTAGTGTGTATGGATCTTCTTTTGATGAATGTCTTGAGAATCTTACCATTATCTTGGAACGATGCATAGAAACTAACTTTGTGTTGAACTGAAAAAATTGTCACTTTATGGTGGATCAAGGTATAGTTTTAGGCCATGTGATTTTTGCTAAGGGTATTGAAGTTGAGAAGTCTAAAGTTGATATCATTTCTTCTTTACCTTACCCCTCTACTGTGAGGGAAGTGCGTTCTTTTTTGGGGCATGCAGGTTTTTATCGGAGGTTCATTAAGGACTTTTCGAAGATAGCCTCATCATTATGCAAGCTTCTTCAACAAGATGTCCCCTTCGAGTTCGACGAGAGGTGTAAAGACGCATTAAAAAAACTTAAGGAGCTTCTAACGTCCCCACCAGTGATTAGACCATCAGATTGGAACCTTCCATTTGAGATCATGTGTGATGCAAGCGATTATGCGATGGGGGCGGTTCTAGGGCAAAGAGTGGGAAGAGCTTTGCACGCCATTTATTATGATTCAAAAACTTTGAATCCGGCTCAATTGCATTATTCCACTACTGAAAAAGAATTGTTATCTGTGGTTTTTGCTTTGGAAAATTTTCGATCGTATTTGCTTGGTGCTAAAGTGATTGTTTATTCTGACCATGCAGCTTTACGATACTTGCTTACAAAGAAAGAAGCAAAACCAAGGCTGATCAGATGGATTCTCCTCCTACAGGAATTCGATTTGGAGATTAGAGATAAGAAGGGGACAGAAAATGTGGTGGCGGATCATCTCAGTCAATTTATAAAGGAAGAAGATGATATCCCTCTACGAGAAAGTTTTCCAGATGAGCAATTATTTTCTGCCGATGTGACACCACCATGGTATGCAGACATTGTCAATTTTTTAGTAACTAATGAATTACCTGTTGGTTTGTCTAAGGCTCATAGGGATAAGCTACGAAGTGAAGCGAAGTACTATGTTTGGGATGACCCCTATCTTTGGAGGCATTGTGCAGATCAAGTCATCAGAAGGTGTGTACCAAAAAATGAATCGTCATCAATTTTAGCCTTCTGCCATTCATACGCATGTGGAGGACATTTTGGAGTAAAACGGGCAGCTCAAAAAGTTCTAGAGAGCGGCTTCTACTGGCCAACATTGTTCAAAGATGCATATATCATTTGCAAATCCTGTGATAGATGCCAATGGTCAGGTAACCTGTCCCGTAAGGATCAAATTCCACAAACCCCCTTGCTTTTCTGTGAAATTTTTAACATTTGGGGCATTGATTTTATGGGACCTTTCTCTCCATCTTTTGGCTTTACTTATATATTTCTTGCGGTTGATTATGTTTCTAAATGGGTGGAAGCAAAAGCCACTAGGACTAACGATGCCAAGGTTGTTGTAGATTTTGTTAAGGCTAATATTCTTTCCAAGTTCGGGATACCGAAGGCCATTGTTAGCGATAGAGGAACCCACTTCTGTAATAGGGTGATGGAAGCAATGTTCAGAAAATATCACATCACGCATAAAGTTTCTACTGCTTACCATCTCCAAACCAACGGGCAAGCTGAAGTCTCCAATCGGGAAATCAAGTTAATCCTGGAGAAAACTGTGCAACCCAATAGGAAGGATTGGAGCATAAGACTAGAAGATGCATTGTGGGCCTACCGGACAGTTTACAAACCCCCAATTGGCATGTCGCCGTATAGGCTAGTGTTTGGGAAGCCATGTCATCTTCCAATGGAATTACAACATAAGGCATTTTGGGCCATCAAAAGATGCAACATGCACTTGGATGATGCAGGAGTGCATAGGAAGCTGCAGCTTCAGGAGTTGGAAGAAATGAGGAACGAGTCCTATCAAAATGCAGTGATATATAAGGATAGGACGAAAGCTTTTTATGATAAGATGATTTCGAGGAAGAGTTTCTCAGTGGGCCAGAAAGTGTTACTATATCATTCCAGACTCAAGATCTATCCTGGTAAGTTGCATTCTCGTTGGGTTGGTTCATTTGTTATCACTCATGTCTTTTCTTTTGGTGCAGTGGAGATACGGAGCCTCAAAATTGACAAGACATTCCGAGTGAATGGTCATCGCTTAAAGCCGTATTATGAGAGCTTCGAAATGAAGGATTTGGAGGTGTTGATGCTAAAGGATGTGACGGGTGTCACTTAAAGTACGAAATCAGAGGTCGAGCCAACGACATTAAACAAAGGCGCTGCTTGGGAGGCAACCCAAGGGGAGTTAATCTCTATCTTTTACATTTTTGCTTTTGTTATTTTTGTTAGCTACTCCATTTTTGGCATTTAATTTTACATTGAGGACAATGCAAATTTTAAGTGTGGGGGTGGGGTAAATTAGTTTAAATGCATGCTTTTGAGCTTAATCGTAGCTTACGTGACCTCTTAGGCGGTTTTCAAAATTAAATGAACCAAATTCAAAATTTTTCTTGTTTTCTATTGCTTTTAAAATTATTTAGTCGTAATTAAAGTGTGAAGTGATTAGTAACATCCATAGCAACTCTAGCATGTACTTTTGCTCTTGTGGTTTATTAATGTGCATTATCTTTAAAAGAGTAGTGACTAATGATAGACAAAGCCGGTGAGATTTTGAACCGTATTAGACTGACACATCTATATCAGTCTCATTGTCTTTTGATTATGGGTGACCTTCATGACATGTACGTCTTGATTTTGCGTTGAATTTCTATTCAAGACCACATTTTTATCACATGCATTAACATGGATATGATTAGGCATTATTTGTTTTTCATAAGCTACATTGGCCAAATGACCTACCCTATTGACATGATTTCTCCCTTGATAAACCCCTTGGAGCTTTATACCTTTCTTTTGGTATAAATTACATTTTATGCTTTTAAACTTAACCAAATGTCCTACCCAAGTCATAAAACTAGTGGAACATTTGTGATTGTTGAGTTTGTGGATATACAAAATTCTAAGTGTGGGGGTGTATATATGTGAGGGTTTGTTATAATCTTGGGATGTTATTTTATGCCTTATCACTGAGGTTCCCATGTTGATGTTGTTTATTTTTAATTTTTACAAAAAAAAAAAGAAAAAAAGAAAATGAAAGAAAAGAAAAAGAAAAAGAAATTGAAAAAAAAAGAAAGACAAGAAATTGAAAAAAATGAAAAAAACTGTTTAAAATAAATTTATCAAGGAAGAATTGCATTTGTGTTTAAAAGTTGTTTATGATTCATGCATCTTCCTAGTGTTGTAATGGTTAAGTTATTTGAGAATGTTGAAGATGAGGTAGAGATTTGCTTGAAAGGGTCACTTTTCTGATTTCATTGAGATAAATTTTAAGAGTGATTCCTTTAGATTGATATATGCTTCATCTGGTTTGTGTGTGAGAGCTGAATGAGGTCGTGAGATGTAATTTTTGCATTTTTCATAACTGACGGTACCCAGTTTTTGATTGAATGTTACTTTGTTTCACTAGCTTTGATGACTTTCATGCTACTTGACCCAAATATATCTCACCTTAACCTTGCCTACATTGCAACCTTGAAAAGTCCTTTGATTCATGATTTTGCATGTGAACATTAGTGGTGGAGAAATGAAATGATATGCAAAGTGGTAGATTGTCATGATCATGAATGGTATTGAGTGTACCCATGGAGATATTTTAGTTAAACACATTTTTCGAGTCTACCATTAGATTGCTAAGTTTTTGAAGATATTGAATGTTAATAAATCATGAGTAAAAGTTTTGAATGTTGAGTTTTTGCTTAGGGTATGAAAGTCATTACCTTTACTTTTGACTATCTATTCTTAAGAAATGTGGAGAATGAGTTAAATCTTTGATATGTGATTTTGATTTTGGTGGTTTGCCTGAGGACGGTCAAAGACTAAGTGTGGGGGTATTTGATAGGATTGAAGTATCTTATATTTTCTTATGCATTTACATGTGATTTCAATCCTATTTTTATGATAAAATGCTCAATTTGTGTTTAATTTATGTTGTCTGCTGGGTTGGATTTGTTGATATATTTTTTAGATCAAAAAGACAAAATTTTCTGAAACAAAATTGGAATATAATTGTTTACCAAGTTGATTGTTGAAAAAAAGAAATCGGTGGTTACGTGCGTAAAAGAACGCAACAGACGCTACGTTTGCGGCAGACGCTACGTTCTTGACGTTCTGTTGCGTTAAGCAATAAGACATCTTGCGTAAAATGCGATGTCTTTGCGTTAGTGAGGGGAGCATGAAGGGTTTTTAACGTGTGTAGATTTTATTTGTCTTTTCAGCTACAGTACCGGCAAGAGGGAGGAATAGAGTGGCGCAGACAACAAGAAGGGACATTTAAAGCAAAGCACGAAGGCATTTAGAGAATCGGGCAGAAAAGTTGGAGTTGCTGGACACACCAAGAGGCCACAGTGAAGGAGCACTCACGCAGAAGCACAGGCAGGAGGATTTTAAAGGAGCAGCCAATGTTATGCGTATCATCAACTGGTACAGTGTGGTGCAGTAAATAGATGGCAAGCGTTGGAGATTAAATCAACGAAGGTATAAAGAAAAAAATTGCACCAGGAGCAACAGTGAGGGCTAGCCACCGAACTAGAAACTTGCATTTTTTTTATGTCTAATCGTGGACAGCAATATGACTCATTCTTGGAGCATGAAATGAAGATGATTGGCTAACTCCCCGACACCGGTTCAATGGGAATATCGACGCCAAAGCATGGTTAAGCTAATTTCATTATTCTAAAGTCATGATTTATTTTTGGATTGTTGTGTTGTTGGTATTGATTTGGATGGTTTGGGATTAATGATCTTAATATAATATTTTGATCGTTTTATTTCAAACCTATTGCTAACATATTGATTGTAATCCATAATTGTTACTTTTGATATTTGTAAGTGGCATCGTTAATCGTTAAGAACAACATGACTTAGGTTAGATAACCCGAACTTGTGAGGTTACTGCCTATATTGATCGTTTTCCAATTCGTAATGCGACTGCCAAATTGAATATAGAGATCGTATCCTAGGTTATTCGGTGGTTAGGTTTAATCAATGATCGTATCTTGATTAAATTCAATTTAAGGGAAAACTGAGATTTATAAAGTGTTCTATTAGTCTCAGATCAATAGTCCGAAAAGAATTGTAAAGACTTTAGAATGAGGGAATATGCTTGATTGTGCTTAGGCCGAGATTGACCCTAGAACCGGACCTTACTTATACTCGACACTTTTCTCATTTTTGATTGTTCGTTTTAATTTGTTTTTGATAGTTTAATTTTGCTTTAATTTTCTAAATTGTTCGAAAAACAAAAACCTCCCATATACTTTTCTTGCATCAATTATTTTCAGTACGAAAATTAACAGAACATTCCCTGTGGATTCGATCCCAACTTACCACAACTACAAATTTTAGTGTGCAGAGTCAGGTACATTTGCAGTGCACTCGACACGTGCTGTCACACTTAATACTCTCCTATGAAAGTTTGAGATGTTGGTGATGTCATACATCTCTTAGGATGAGACCTAGGACATCAATGCCTTGATTTCTCGATGTGCTGCAACTAAGGAGAAGCTTAAGAGTTCTCCTTATACAGTCCCGTATGCAGCTGCCAAAGGCAAGGAGAAGGCGAAGCTCCAACAATCTAAAGGTAAGGGTAAGAAACTCAAACCCTCTCCACAGATTTAGACTGGACAATTTAATTGCCAAGGGCCCACATGACATGAAAAGTATTAGGTGTTTCTTCTATAAAAAGAAGGGGCATAGGAAAGTTGATTGCCCAAAGCATAAACTTTAGAACGTTAAATAGGAACTATCAAGTAACTCATCGGCTTACATGATTCATGAATCCAACTTAGCTATAGCCACATCAAGTTCTTAGTGGCTAGAAAGTGGAACTTATAATCATGTTGCTTCCACAATGCAGGAGTTCATATCCACGAGAAGGCTAACTAAGGGAGAGGAGAAGCTGATGGTTGATAACAATGAAGAGGTGGGCGTTTTGTATGTAAGAGATGTAGGATTGAACCTCGATACGGGGTTTGTACCAATTTTATAAGCAACTTTTTTATATATCGTCTTTTAGACGGAATCTGATCTATGTATCAATTTTGGATAAAAAGGGTTATCATTTTGTATTTGATACTTCAGATATAAATATTTATATTAATGCAAGACATATCGAAACTACCTTTTTATCCTACGGATTATATAAAATGTGTCTTACCCCTAATAAAATGTATATCTCTTCTTATATTGCTGAACCTGTTACTTGAATGAGAGCTTTCATAAAGGAAAGATCATACATGTTGTGACATAAACGCCTTGGCCATATTTCTAGAGAGAGGGTTAAGAGATTGATAAAGGATAACATTCTCTCAATTCTAGACTTCGATGATCTGGAAACATGTATTGATTTTTGCAGGGGTAAGCTGACCAAGATAAAGAACAAGGGGTTAACTCGGGCTTATGGTTTATTGGACCTCATACATACATTCATTAGTGGTCTCCATATAATCACGTTGTGCAATGTTAGATACTTTGTGACATTTATAGATGATTATTCCAGCTACAATTATGTGTTCTTGCTTAAGGAAAAGTTTGAAGTTCTTGATAAGTTCAAGATCTTTAAGATTGAAGTTGAAAACTAGATGAGAAAATTAATAAAGATTGTCAGATCTGACAGGGGAGGGGAATACTATGGTAGAGAAAGGGTTGCAGGACAAAAATGTAAGATATTTGAAATCAGCTGGAATAGTGACTCATTTCACTATACCAGGTAGTCCTGAACAAAATGGTGTGGTCGAAAGATGCAATTGCGTACTAAAGGTCACGATGAGGTCAATGCAGACTAACCTACCTGAATACCTTTGGGGTGAAGCCATCAAGACGATATTGTATATCTTGTATAGAGCCCCAAGTAAGTCAGTACAAAAGACGTCTTTTGAACTGTATAAAGGGTGGAAACCAAGCCTTTCACTCATTCATGTATGGGGTTGCCTTGCTTAGGTAAGGTTATATAATCTTTATGAGTGTAAATTGCAACCTCATTCCACTGGTTGCTATTTAGTAGGATATCCCAACTACTATAAGGGCTTCATATTTTATTATAAAAAGAGAGATATCAGAATAGTGGAATCACAAACGATTAAGTTTTTGAAATATGATATCCGTGACGTGGGTAAACCCTCACACCCTCCAGGAGATAGCTGGACAGATACTACGATTATTTCGTATCCGCCGATCATACAGTCAAGTATAATAGATTAAAGTCTGATTACCATACCTTTGCAGACACAGGAACCTATACTTGCTTAGGAAGAGGTTCCTAGGGTACAAGAACCTATGCAGTTTTGAAGATCCATCGGAGATAGGTGACCTGCTATTTCATCATTTTACATAGTCTATTTGGGTGAACAAGGCTATGATATTGGACATGTTGTGGATCCAATTACTTTTATAGAAGCCATTTCTAGATCTCATTCAGACTTATGGTGGGAAGTGATGATGGATGAGATGTAATCTATGAGGCACAATAAGGTTGGGAGCTGATTTATTTACCTCAAAATTACAAACTTGTCAGTTACTAGTGGCTATTTAAGACTAAGAAGGACACACATGGTTAAGTTGAGCAATTTAAGGCGCGATTAGTTGCTAGAGGATTCACTCAAAGAGAAGAAGTTGACTTTAATGTTACCTTCTTTCCTATATCCTTGAATGATACATTTAAAGTGATTATTATTAAAATTTTTAATATAGACAGAGTGTAGAGTTCACTGACAATAATTGGATCCAATTATTGTTAGTGAACTCTACACTCTACTCATATTATTCTAATTATTGTTAGTAGATTCTACACTTTCCCCATATTAAAAATTATAATATGGTATTAGAGCAGGTTTGACTTAGATTATTAATTTCTCAATTGTTCGTATGGATGTCCAATCCTAGCGGCTCGGTCCATTTACCTCTGCGATTATTTCAAGTGACAATTAGATGTTTAGTTCCAGTTGCACTTGAGGGGGAGTGTTAGAGTATCTCATATTGATTAAGTATGAAAATGTTAAGGGTTTATAAGTGGTAAGAGTCAACTATTCAAATGACTAGTTCTATTCATTTTGACAATATTTGACCCAAACTTAATTCTTATTAATGGTCTCTACACTCTACCCATATTAAAAATTCTAATAATTATGACAATAGTATCTCATTATGATATGAAACTACAACAGATGGACGTTAAAACTGCTTTCCTGAATGGTGACTTTTATGAGGAGGTCTATATCGAGCAACTAGAAGGATTTCAGGATCAAAGTGCAACTAACAGAGTTTGTAAGTTGACTAAATCAATATACGGTTTAAAATAAGCTTCTAGACAATGGTACCTAATGTTTGATAAGGTTTTAATCACTTTTGGCTTCATCGAAAACAAATTTGAAAGATGCTTATACTACAAGATCAGGGCAAGCAAGGTCATCTTCCTTCTGTTGTATGTAGATGATATATTTCTCGAGTCAAATGACTTCACCATATAGCATGAATTTAAGCAACTTTTGTCCAAGCACTTTGATATGAAGGACCTGGCTGAAGCATCTTTTGTTCTTGATATGTGCTTAATTGTTGATATTTTTAATTATTTTCACTTAGCGATTATTGATATAAAAATGATTAAAATACTCACTTTAACTCATATTTTATTTTAGGTACAATTTTGGAGCAAAGAAATTAAAGTGGGTCGAAAGTACTGCGTTTGGGTTATTTTTTTAATATTCATATTTACTTGTCTTCGTCAAACAAAAATAATAAATATTGGAGCAAGAGAAGACAAGATGAAACATAAAATTCATGGAATAGGGTTGCTGAAAATCATCACTCATGTGCATGAAGTTTGCATGTAATTATGTGAATTATTAGCAACATAATTGAAGCTTGAAGAGAGCGTAAGAAAGCGTAGAGCAAAAGCAATCAGAAGCAAATTAAATTGTCAAGGGCAGCAGTAGAAACGAAGGTAAGAGGGCTGGCTTTTTAACAGAAGGCATTGTAAAATCAAGCAACACGCAACGTGGAAGCAAGGGTGAGAGCATTGAATAGTAGAGACACTAAACAGTAGAGGAAGGTGACAACGCATAAGGGACAAAAATTTAAATGGACAAGCGTTGGAGACAAGAAGCAACATACATAACACAAGCATAGTGAGCACGCACAGGACCATCCACGTGGGACAGCAGAGCACGCAGGAAGCAAGATGTTTTAAGTTGACAAGGACCCTTATTTGTCTAATCAATCTACAGTGGAGGAGTATAAAAGCAGAAGACTCAAGACACAAGTGAGGAGACAAGGTGCGGCGCTAGATGTTGGACCCCGATCTTTAATTGGAATTTAGAAATAGTAAATGAAATTGAATGAGTGTTTTGTTTAAGTATTATGTTATAGATGAAATTATGCTTTAAGAAAATTTTGAGAAAAGAATTATGAGTTTTTAATGTATTTGATAATTGTGGAGATTTGTATGGGTTATGAAAGTTTAAGCGAATGAATTGATTGAAAAGTTAGTAGAAAATCAAGAAATAAAGAGAAAAGTGAGAGAATTTGAAAAATTAAGAAAGTTGACTTTTGGAGATAGAAAGTTTGACTTGAGAGAGTTGACTTTTTGTTTGAGGCAAAATTTGAGAAAATTGTCTTATGAAAACTTGTAGTTTATGTCAAGAGCTTTCTGTAGCCATAAAGTTTGAAATTTTTCGATATCGGGGCTAGGAGTTATGAACGATTAAAATTGGAAGTCGTTTAGGAAAAGCTGTTTTGGACAGAATCTTTGATTGAAGTTTTGACCTCTTTTGAGACCTAATTTGATTTTGAGTACTTCAGGGAAGTTGTAGAGCTTCCTTTGATCTTTTTATTGACACCAAATTTGTCAAATTCCGAGTTCAGGATCAAGAGATATGATTTTTGAAATGTTCGATTTTGAAGTTCCGCTACTTTGTTTCTTTATCCGATCCCTTTTGTAATCTTTTGCTTATAATTCCTTCGTTCAACATCCGATTGATTTGATTCTCGAAGCGTTGGATTCCTAAGACAATTAATTTCCTTTTTATGAAGAATTATGGTTTGTAGGAGATTAAATGGAAAGAGATTGATTGAACCTAAGTGAGAGATTTGGTTATAGGTTATAAGTTAGATAATTTTCTGAACATGGTTTGGTATTTTGCGAAATTCAGGAGCTGTACAACTCCGATTGAGTTGATTCTTAAAGCCAAACAAAATTAAGATATAGGGCTACAACTCTTGTGAAGGGATCAAAATTTAATTTCATCCCTAAGATTGTTAATTTCTGGACTGAAGTTATGTTAATGTTCAGTCTCGGATTTTTGTGAAAGTCCGATAGTATTTCGGCTATAACTTCTTCGTTTCTGATCCGAATTCAGCGCGGTCTGTGGCGTTGGATTCGTATGATCTAGAGGAACAATTTTTAAGAAGAAAGTTTGTCCAAATTATTTCGTTTAGATGCTCGAAACCAGGATGTAAAGCATAAGATTTTTAAAGAAAGCGCAGGGGCAAACTTGGAAATAGGCAAATAAGTGAGGGCAAAATGGTCATTTACCCTCCATTTTTAATGACATGGCACCATTATAAGATGTGTTGCCGTTTAAGAAAGGTCTGTAAATTAAAAGAAAAGAGGAAGTCGATTTTTAGAACAAAGAAAGAAGAAAATAAGAAGAAGAAGAGAGTGGAAGCTTCGTATATGGAGAAAGAAGAGAAAGCATCATAATTTTCGAATTTTTTAAGCTTTTAGCATGAGATTTCAAGTTGTTTCAAGAGGAAAGAGATAGAAGAAGATGATAGTTGTCTTGGAGCTCAGAAATTCGAAAATTGGTGGAGAAAATGGTAAGTGAGAGAAAGTTTCAAGTTTGAATTTTTGATGAGTTTGTTGGTTGATTTAGCATGATTATGATGTGAGTTTGTGGTCTTTGAAGTTAATTTGAGAGATTGCCAAGTATGTTAGATTTAATTTTGGATTTTGGGTTAGTAGAGATTTTGCCCAATTTTAGAATTTGGAATTTTTGGAAATTATGGGTTCGGAATCATGGAAAGTATGATGAATTTGAGATTTCTTAAGTCAATTTGGAAGATTATATGATTTATGATGTTTAATTTTGAATAATTGTGTTTAGGACTTATGTCAAATTTTGGGGATTTTTGGATTTTTAGAAATTGTTGATTAAGATGGCTTGAAATATGATGAATTTGTGGATTATGACACCAATTTTGAAGAAATTGTGTTTTATGATGTTAAATTTGAATAATTCGATTTAGGCCAAATTGGTGAATTGGAGTTTTTGTAAATGAGTGAGTTTGATCGCTTAGAATTATGGTAAATTGGTGAATTCCTAAGTAAATTTTGAAGATTATGATATTTATGATATTTATTTTGGATAATTATGGCTTAGGAAATTTTAAGGTTGAGGAAAGAAGAAGGAATTTGGAGATTCGATGCTTTGGACAAAGTATTAGCGTCAATTCGAAAGTGGGTGATGTATTTATATTTTGAATTATGAGTAAATTATGTGATTTTGAAAATCAAGAAAGAATAATATTTTGAAATTATGTTTTCAAGGATTTGAAAATAATTATTCAAAAGTTTACGTTAAAATGTTTGAAAATGATTTGGGGAAATTGTAGAAAAATTGAGAATATGAGATTTATGAAAATTATGTTTTCGCATTTTTGAAAAATGTGAACCATGCTGTTTTATGCATTAGTATATGTTGATTGTGGGTTGAAAGAAATACTTGCAGTCTTTTTATACATTTGATTGATATACGATTAAATGATTAATGGAATATGATTGTTATATAAATTGATGTGAATATGTGTGCATGTGTCAAGCATTTTGACACGATTTGATATGATGATATGAAAACTTAGAAAAGCAAGATTTTTGAAAGGTGCCTTCGGGCAATTTGAATTCTCTTTCCGCTTATGTGTTATGTGGGTTTGGTCAGGTCCTTTTGTGAGTCGGTGCACTGTCTCTACTTGTTTATAGCCTTCTCCCGGTTGCCCGCAAGTGACTTAGGAGTTCCGATTTCGGACTCCCCTCCGTTCAAGGCTACACAGAACCGCTATGCGAGAATGTGCAGTACGTTCTGATAGGACCAACCCAAACCATTTGATGTGTTTTATGTATTGAGTTAAGAGTTTATGTGTTTTGTGATCTGATGTGATTGCATTCATGTTTATGAGAAATTTTGAGAAATGAGAAAAAGGGTTTTCAACCATGAAATTATAGAAATTCGATATGAAAAGTTTGGAAAATTGAAAGGTCTGAAGAAAATGCTTGAAAAGTTGAAAAGTTTGAAAAAGATAAGCCCTTTGGCTAAAAGTTATGAAAAATGATTTCTGCTTATTATTCATTTTATAAATATATTACCCACGAGCTTCCAAGCTCACCCCCCTTTCATCACCGTCTCCAGGTTTTTGAGCAGGAGATCGGATGAAAGAGCGTCAAGTTTGATTTTGCCGCATTTGTATTTTTATATAAATTGAGAATTGATATTTTTTTTGGCTTGAATTGCCTTTTGTGTATATAAAGCAGTTATTACGGGATGTATATGCATTCGAGACTCGGATATTGATTTTATGATCATAACTGAGTATGATTATGCTTTATGTATGTAATTGGATATTGAATGTGGATTTTGCATATGGATTTGAGATATTGAATGTGGTTGGGATTGATTGAGATTTGATATGATCGATTGAGGATTTTTGAAGTGTTAGGTTTAGATGTGCGTTTCTGCTGGTGTTTCGGATTCTGGACGGGAGGTTCGATGTTGATTTGTGTTGTTGGGTTGAGATATTAGAAGTGTATTTTTGCCTTTGCAGGAATTTTGAATTTGTCAAAATCTGGTAGTTATCTTTGCCCGATTTTCGGTAAAAATCGGGTTAAGATAAGAATAAGAATAAGAAGTTAGTTTGTTAACGATAAGTGTTTAGTTCCAAGATGAAATTTTAAGTTATTGCATGATTAAGAAGAATTAAGTGAATTGAAGTTTGTGCGAGGATGAGTTTCCAAAAAGGAAATTGTATGGATTGATTATGATTTGAATGTGATTGAGTAAAGAGAAAATGAATGAAATATAGGGAAAAAAATTATACTGGATTTCGGATGTTTCGTCTAGGTTTCCAACGCGATAAGTTTTCTATACTGTGTGCTTCTCCGGGATGTCGGAATGTGTTTCAGTTCGATACATTCGTTTTTTCGATTCGATTCGATTTGCATTTTCGCTACGCGATCCTTCGCTTTTTTTGATTCCGCTTTCGCTTTGTTTTTCGTTATCGAATTCAATTGATCCTATTTGAATTCTCCTCCGATGTGTATTCGTTTTGATATCCAATTTGCTTTTGATCCGTTTTCGCTTTATGATTCGATTTCGTTCTATCCGCTTTGTTATTCGTATCCGATTCACTTATTCGATTCGTTTCGCTATTTTCGCTTTCACTTTTGTCTCGTTTTAGCTATCTGAATCTTCGTTTTCGTTTTCGTCTTTCGGTTTTCGGTTGGGATCCGGTTCCCAGATCGGGTCCCAATATTTATGGTATCAGAGCCCAGTATTATGATCGTACTTGGGCGTTTGTGTCTAACTGTTTTGTATAAGAGTGTTCAAGCATAAGATTGAATTTGTGAGAATGTGATAAAGATAGGGTGCATACCAAAGTGCTTGATAGATGAAGATGATAAGAATGTTAAGTGATTTTAGGAAATTGTGCATGAAATTGAGATTTGAAGTTCACGAGGAATTAGGATGATTTGATTTTGTATATCCATTTGTGAGTGGAAGATGAGCATGGAGATGGATTTTTATGAATTATGTGAAGGCCTAATTAAGTGATTGATGAGGGATAAGAACTTTGATGAATTTTAGGTTTGTGATGATAAAAATTGAGATTTGAATTGAATGATAGCATTTGGATGAAATTAAATTGATTATACTTTTGTGAGATGAAAGAATGAATGTTTGGAGATAAGATAAAATGAAACAGTGTTTTGCTATGATATTGAATAAGTGAAAGATAAGTATGACGAGAAATCAGTTTGAAAGTGTGTGACTAGTGTCATAAAGTAAAGGGAAAAGTTACTTGGTGTCTAAGCAAGTATGAATTTCGAGGACGAAATTCTTTTAAGAGGGGGAGAAATGTTGGACCCCGATCTTTAATTGGAATTTAGAAATAGTAAATGAAATTGAACGAGTGTTTTGTTTAAGTATTATGTTATAGATGAAATTATGCTTTAAGGAAATTTTGAGAAAAGAATTATGAGTTTTCAATGTATTTGATAATTGTGGAGATTTTTATGGGTTATGAAAGTTTAAGCGAATGAATTGATTGAAAAGTTAGTAGAAAATCAAGAAATAAAGAGAAAAGTGAGAGAATTTGAAAAATTAAGAAAGTTGACTTTTAGAGATAGAAAGTTTGACTTGAGAGAGTTGACTTTTTGTTTGAGACAAAATTTGAGAAAATTGTCTTCTGCAAACTTGTAGTTTATGTCAAGAGTTTTCTGTAGCCATAAAGTTTAGAATTTTTCGATATCGGGGCTAGGAGTTATGAGCGATTAAAATTGGAAGTCGTTTAGGAAAAGCTGTTTTGGACAGAATCTTTGATTGAGGTTTTGACCTCTTTTGAGACCTAATTTGATTTTGAGTACTTCAGGGAAGTTGTAGAGTTTCCTTTGATCTTTTTATTGACACCAAATTTGTCAAATTCCGAGCTCGGGATCGAGAGATATGATTTTTGAAATGTTCGGTTTTGAAGTTCCGTTACTTTGTTTCTTTATCCGATCCCTTTTGTAATCTTTTGCTTATAATTCCTTCGTTCGACATCCGATTGATTTGATTCTCGAAGCGTTGGATTCCTAAGACAATTAATTTCCTTTTTATGAAGAATTATGATTTTTAGGAGATTAAATGGAAAGAGATTGATTGAACCTAAGTGAGAGATTTGGTTATAGGTTATAAGTTGGATAATTTTCTGAACATGGTTAGGTATTTTGTGAAATTCGGGAGCTGTACAACTCCGATTGAGTTGATTCTTGAGGCCAAATAAAATTAAGATATAGGGCTACAACTCTTGTGAAGGTATCGAAATTTAATTTCATCCCTAAGATTGTTAATTTCTGGACTGAAGTTATGTTAATATTCAGTCTCGGATTTTTGTGAAAGTCCGATAGTATTTCGGCTATAACTTCTTCGTTTCTGATCCGAATTGAGCGCGGTTAGTGGCGTTGGATTCGTATGATCTAGAGAAACAATTTTCAAGAAGAAAGTTTGTCCAAATTATTTTGTTAAATGCTCAAAACCAGGACGCAAAGCATAAGATTTTTAAAGAAAGTGCAGGGGCAAACTTGGAAATAGGCAAATAAGTGAGGGCAAAATGGTCATTTACCCTCCATTTTTAATGACATGGCACCATTATAAGATGTGTTGCCGTTTAAGAAAGGTCTGTAAATTAAAAGAAGAGAGGAGGTCGATTTTTAGAACAAAGAAAGAAGAAAATAAGAAGAAGAAGAGAGTGGAAGCTTCGTATATGGAGAAAGAAGAGAAAGCATCATAGTTTTCGAATTTTTTAAGCTTTTAGCATGAGATTTCAAGTTGTTTCAAGAGGAAAGAGATGGAAGAAGATGAAAGTTGTCTTGGAGCTCAGAAATCCAAAAATTGGTGGAGAAAATGGTAAGTGAGAGAAAGTTTCAAGTTTGAATTTTTGATGAGTTTGTTGGTTGATTTAGCATGATTATGATGTGGGTTTGTGGTCTTTGAAGTTAATTTGAGAGATTGCCAAGTATGTTAGATTTAATTTTGAATTTTGGGTGAGTAGAGATTTTGCCCAATTTTAGAATTTAGAATTTTTAGAAATTATGGGTTCGAAATCATGGAAAGTATGATGAATTTGAGATTTCTTAAGTCAATTTGGAAGATTATATGATTTATGATGTTTAATTTTGAATAATTGTGTTTAGGACTTATATCAAATTTTGGGGATTTTTAGAAATTGTTGGATTAAGATGGCTTGAAATATGATAAATTTGTGGACTATGACACCAATTTTGAAGAAATTGTGTTTTATGATGTTAAATTTGAATAATTCGATTTAGGCCAAATTGGTGAATTGGGGTTTTTGTAAATGGGTGAGTTTGATCACTTGGAATTAAGGTAAATTGGTGAATTCCTAAGTAAATTTTGAAGATTATGATATTTATTTTAGATAATTATGGCTTAGGGAATTTTAAGGTTGAGAAAAGAAGAAGGAATTTGGAGATTCGATGCTTTGGACAAAGTATTAGCGTCAATTTGAGGTGGGTGATGTATTTATATTTTGAATTATGAGTAAATTATGTGATTTTGAAAAATCAAGAAAAGAATAATATTTTTGAAATTATGTTTTCAAGGGATTTGAAAATAATTATTCAAAAGTTTACGTTAAAATGTTTGAAAATGATTCGGGGAAATTGTAGAAAAATTGAGAATATGAGATTTATGAATATTATGTTTTCGCATTTTTGAAAAATGTGAACCATGCTGTTTTATGCATTAGTATATGTCGATCGTGGGTTGAAAGAAATACTTGCATTCTTTTTATACATTTGATTGATATACGATTAAATGATTAATGGAATATGATTGTTATATAAATTGATGTGAATATGTGTGCATGTGTCAAGCATTTTGACACGATTTGATATGGTGATATGAAGACTTAGAAAAGCAAGATTTTTGAAAGGTGCCTTCGGGTAATTTGAATTCTCTTTCTGCTTATGTGTTATGTGGGTTTGGTCAGGTCCTTTTGTGAGTCAGTGCATTGTCTCTACTTATTTATAGCCTTCTCCCGGCTGCCCGCAAGTGGCTTAGGAGTTTCGATTTCGGACTTCCCTCCGTTCACGGCCGCATGAACATTATCTTGGAATGTGCGATGCGTTCGATATGACCAAATTGAAACCGTTTGATGTGTTTTATGTATTGAGTTAAGAGTTTATGTGTTTTGTGATCTGATGTGATTGCATTCATGTTTATGAGAAATTTTGAGAAATGAGAAAAAGGGTTTTCAACCATGAAATTATAGAAATTTGATATGAAAAGTTTGAAAAATTGAAAGGTCTGAAGAAAATGCTTGAAAAGTTGAAAAGTTTGAAAAGATAAGCCACTTTGGCGAAAAGTTATGAAAATGATTTCGCTTATTATTCATTTTATAAATATGTTACCCACGAGCTTAAGCTCACCCCCTTTCATCCCCGTCTCGGTGTTTACGGCGGAGATCGGATGAAAGAGCGTCAAGTTCGATTTTGCCCCATTTGTATTTTTGTATAAATTGAGAATTGATATTGTTTTTGGCTTGAATTGCCTTTTGTGTATATAAAGCAGTTATTACGGGATGTATATGAATTCGAGACTTGGATATTGATTTTATGATCATAACTGAGTATGATTATGCTTTATGTATGTAATTGGATATTGAATGTGGATTTTGCATATGGATTTGAGATATTGAATGTGGTTGGGATTGATTGAGATTTGATATGATCGATTGAGGATTTTTAAAGTGTTAGGTTTAGATATGCGTTTCTGCTGGTGTTTTGGATTCCGGACGGGAGGTCCGATGTTGATTTATGTTGTTGGGTTGAGATATTAGAAGTGTATTTTTGCCTTTGCAAAAATTTTTGGGCTGTCAAAATACAGTCGTTATGCTGCCCGATTTTCGGTAAAAATCGGGTTAAGATAAGAATAAGAATAAGAAATTAGTTTGTTAACGATAAGTGTTTAGTTCAAAGATGAAATTTTAAGTTATTGCATGATTAAAAAGAATTAAGTGAATTGAAGTTTGTGCGAGGATGAGTTTCCAAAAAGGAAATTGTATGGATTGATTATGATTTGAATGTGATTGAGTAAAGAGAAAAGGAATGAAATATGGGGAAAAAAATTATACCGGATTTCGGATGTTTCGTCTAGGTTTCCAACGCGATAAGTTTTCTATACTGTGTGCTTCTCCGGGATGTCGGAATGTGTTTCAGTTCGATACATTCGTTTTTCCGATTCGGTTCGATTTGCATTTCTGCTACGCGATCCTTCGCTTTCTTTGATTCCTCTTATGCTTTGTTTGTCGTTATCGAATTCAATTGATTCTATTTGAATTCTCCTCCGATGTGTATTCGTTTTGATATCCGATTTGTTTTTGATTCGTTTTCGCTTTATGATTCGATTTCGTTCTATCCGCTTTGTTATTCGTATCCGATTCCCTTATTCGATTCGTTTCGCTATTTTCACTTTCACTTTTGTCTCGTTTTAGCTATCTGACACTTCGTTTTCGTTTCCATCTTTCGCTTTGCGGTTGGGATCCGGTGTCCGGATCGGGTCCCAACACTAGAGGTGGGGCACGCTACAGTGCCGCCACAGGAGACACAAGAAACAGGAGAAAAAAATCAATACAAACGGAAAATAACGCATAAGACACAAGCAATAAACAGACAGTATACAACCAAGAGAGTCACGCAAGAGAGGAATACGGGGACACTACACGTGAAGCTACAAATGAGGTTTTAAGTGGACGTTTTGTTTATTTGTCAAATCACTGCATAGTGGAGAGTAATAAAACAAGAAAGCAAGACATGGCACAGCTGGAGGCGTCGTTTTGAAGGCAGGCGTTTGAGAGGCAACGCAGCGTTTAAGGAGGGACACCAAAACACGATGGAGAATGTATGCGACGCAGAAGAGCAATGAGGTTTTAACTTGAAGGGACCTTTATTTGTCCCATCAAGCTACAAATCCTGATGAGGAGAATAAGAAGAAAACAGAAACCACAGAGGAGCGGCACGCAGACGCAGAGTAGCGGCGTTGGAGTGACCACAGGAGGCTCTTGGGCTTGGCTGGGCACGCACGAAGAAGAAATACACAAAGCGACGATGAGAGGAGCATCTCCAGACACGGTCTTGGGTGGATGCATCGATAAACCTCAAGGTTTATTCGTCAAATCGATGAACAGTGCAAAGCTTTGGGTAGTGTTGGGCAAAGTAGGCAGTAATTTTCGATGAAGGTTTAATTTTAATTTTAAATTTTCAATTTCAACTTTAGTTGATAGAGACTAGTATTATGTGTGGCTAATTTTTAATCTAGACAAGGTACTTTATGTTTGATGTATGTAGTTTGTGAGACTCATATGGTTTAATTGTTTTCGTTTATTTCCTATTTTTATTTAATCTCTGCGCTTAATCGATTTATTATTGTTGAGTTTGTTGATTAATGAGGCCTGTTAATTGATTGACTTGATGATAAATTGCCGAATAGATTAGTTAATCCGTGATTACTGCCTATCGAGTGGCGAATTAATTCTAATTAAGAAATTAATAAGATTAAATAATTTGGTCTAAATAGATTGCGACTTTTTCGATTCTGTTGGCTAAGACGAGGGTCTATTAGAGCCTACCGCTGCCATAGATTATATTCTGCGAAGCTTTACTCAGGAATAGTCTAATTGGTTAGGGTAATAATTTGCGGAGCTTTACTCGGGGTTATCGAATAATTACGAATGGATTGGTAGATTTGTGATGTTCACGATTTGCTATAACTTTGTCCATAGGGATGAACAAAATTTATATTTTTGAGTCTATGATCGAATTACGGTACCAAACGAGAGAGTACCTTGGCTAGGCTTTTATTCATATTATTTTCAATCTTATTTTTTAATTTCTTTCTACGTGATTTCGTGTTTTAAATTTAATCGTTCCCAAATCAATTATTTTTATATTTTTATTTTCGATTTCGCACAAATAAATAATTACTACACTGGTCTCTGTGATTCGACCCTATTCACCACTTTACTCGCTTAAGTGTTTTAGAGTAGGAATTTATTTTTGATTGGTTTAACATGCCATCAGTTCTCGGTATAGAGATTCACCAGAATAGATCTCAACACTCATTAAGCCTCTCACCAAGAGCATGCAATGAGGGAGTGTTACAAAGCTTTAATATGGTTGATTGTAGACCTATTGTAATACCTATCTCTCATAGTGAGAGATTATCTTCGACATAGTGTTCAAAGAATGAAGTTGAGAGAGAGGTTATGAAGAATGTCTCGTACTCTAGTGTGATTGGTAACCTGATGTATGCCCAAGTGTGCATTAGACCGAATATTGCATTTGTTATTTGACTACTAAGTCGATATCTGGCTAACCCAGGTGTAGACTACCGAAATGCAGTTAAGCGAGTGTTGATATATCTAAAAAGTACCAGGGATTATACGTTGACATATAAGAAAGTCAACGATTTAAACCTCATAGGGCATACAAACTCCGATTTTGTTATGTATCTGGATGATCACAAATCCACTTCAGGGTACATTTTTATGTTAGCAGATGGTGTAGTATTATGGAAGAGTGTCAAGCAGACACTGGTAACTTCGTCGCCCATGTATGCAGATTTTGTTGCATGCTATGAAGTTGTTACATAGGCGGTTTGACTCAAAAACTTGATTTCTAAGTTGTCTATAGTAGATTCGGTAGTTAGGCCCATTTGATTGTACTATGATAATCTTGCTATTGTGTTGTTCAGTAACAACAATAAGAATATCGTAGGGTTTAAGCATTTAGAGGTTAAATACTTGACTATAAAGGATGTAGTGGAGCATATCAAGATTAAAGAGATGTTAGTCGATCCATTGATTAAAGTACTTCGCCTATTAGTGTTTGTTAAACATGTATCCAGTATGGGCGTGTTAAGCTCCTCAGACATAGGGATCGTCATATTTTCTCCTTGTATGTTTATACATTTTAATTTATTATGACATTGTAATTATTTATTAATATAGATGATCATCATTTTATCTTTAGTACTAGTTGTTCTTGTAAATAGTCCTAAAATATACGAAAGTCTTAAGATTTGCGTCGATCTTAATCATTTAAAAGGTCATTTGACATATATAAGAATTGACCTTGAACCTATGTCATTTAGATATATACAGTTTAGTACGAATATCTATAAATTTAATATGACATAAGGGGATATAAGGTTTAATCTCATGAAGGTTCTCTAATATAATTTAATATTCAGTTAGAGAACATAAAAGCTTTCTTTAATGCTGTTTAACATTCGGTGAGAGAAAAAATAATTTATCTGTTGTAGTTGAGCATAAAATTGGAGAAATTGAAACCTAAAGCTGAAGATGATACATATTAAATCATACAAATATCATTATAGTTTGTTACATTCTATTTTTTCATTTATATTAGTAAGGTATTAAATATTCGTGATTATATTAAACCTGTGTCACACATGACACATGTGTTTGATATTTTTTTGACATCAAATATCTTACGGGACAAAATGATGGACTCCAACCAAACCAAACCAAGGTAAGGGAAGGACATGAACCGCTCTAAATGCATGTTCATTGTGGTGTTGACATTAAAGAGAAAAACTTTGCAACTCTGCCATGAGTTTTGCGTTCTCTTAAAATATGAGGCTCTCTGTTGCAACCGGCGGTAAATTAGTTGTGCTTTATAGATAATATAAGCATGCGTGGACGTATAAAATTTACTACCTTTCACTCATCAGTTGGAATATATAGCAAGTAAGAAAGCAAGCATCCATTTTTCCTTTTTCATATGAAACAAAGAGACCACCGATACACTTGCTGACATCGTCAATTATCACAAAAAACAGAGACAGCGACAGGGTCATTCATTATGAATTTACGATATATGTCACTGTGACGACCCTTGGAGGAGTTTGGAGTTGGCATGTCTCCTTTTCATTTTCTTTATAATGATTTCTCTTAATTACTGATTAGAGGCCATATAAGTAGCCCAAGCCCCACTGCAGTTCCCAGAGTCAAGATTAAGAAGGTGGGCTGTCTCTTCATTTGTTTTGGATTTCTACATAAATTTTTAGCTGTTTCTAGCAATGAGAGACCAGACCAGACCAGGAATCATTGTTCATGAAATATTCGGACCATTTCTATCTCTTTTGGGTCACCAATCAAGTCATTCGTAACTTCAATCCTGTCCTATCTTACTAGTATAGCTCGCTTGTCAACGAGTTGGTTGACTTCACGATGATTATGATCGTATCATTTTCTTGCAAGGAAATGATACGATCATAATACGTTGCCGCACCACAATTACGTGTAATTTCTTTTGCCGTGTCCGTGCTTCATAGATATATATTCATTCCTCGATTCCTTCCCCATTAAACTGCAAAAGAAATTGTGGTGGTCAACTACTATTGCACTATATGTAATCTGTAAGGAACGAACATTAGTTTTTTAATAGATTAAAATACTTATACAATATCATATATATGTGTGCTTGTGTGTTTGCGCGTATGCGTGTATAAGTTCAAAAGGCGTGACGAATTTCTAAGGAGGAGTTCCTGAAGCTGATCATCATCATCAGAAATAATAACAACAATGTGGAAGCTCAAACTTTCTGAAGGTGGTGGCCCCTGGCTTAGGAGCGTCAACAACAACGTTGGCAGGCAGTTCTGGGAGTTCGACCCTGAGGATGTTGGAAGGCCTGAAGATGGAGCTCTAGTTGAAAAAGCTCGAATCCAGTTTACCAGGAACAGGTTTCAATCTAAACACAGCTCTGACCTCCTCATGAGACTTCAGGTAATTACGTGATTATTAACACCAACCAGCTTAACTTTTGGTTTCTCTATACTAATACTTGATGATGTTTTATACTGTAACGAAGCTTGCTAGGCGGAATCCAGTACCAGAGGAGGTGAAACTGCCATGGACGAAGGTGAACAGTGAAGAGGAGATTAACGAGGAATTGGTGACTAATACATTGAGAAGGGCCTTGAGATTTTACTCAACCTTGCAGGCTGAGGACGGCTTCTGGCCTGGTGATTACGGCGGTCCTTTGTTTCTTATGCCTGGCTTGGTAAGTTCCCGAATTCAAACTAATTACTATTCATTCATGTCATCGCAATAATATGAATCATGATTCAACCAAGATTAAGATCAAGCAACTCAAGTCTCAAATGCTATTATTATCATTACTGATTATAGATCAAAAGGGCCCTTATATTTGAATTTAATTAGATAAACTTATCTTTTAAGGTTTTATTATATAATTGTCATTTGGTTATGCATATGATGTTATAAGTCAATGCAAATTATAAATAATCACTCATTAGTTTTATTTTGATAGAAATGAACATAATTATAACTTAGTTATGAGTAAAATTGAAATATAATATAACAATCATTAAAATTCAACATATGATTATGTTAAATTTATAAATTAAAAAGGAAGGAAATGATGCACATATAAAGTTGAATACTCAAATATATATAATTCATAAACAAGTGACGTGTATAGGTAATCGGATTATATGTGACGGGTGCTTTGAATGCAACGTTGCCTCAACAGCATCAAAAGGAGATGCGTCGATATATATATAATCATCAGGTACGTACATATAATGCATGTTTGTTTATTGTAAATTACAATTCTTGTATGAAGTGTACAAGTACAATAATTCCCAACTAGACGTTGATTTAGAATTGACAGGCAGGTTGGCTTCTTTGATGTTATTGCAGAACGAAGATGGAGGGTGGGGATTGCACATAGAGGGGTCCAGCATCATGTTCTGTACGGCTCTGTCGTATGTGGCGTTGAGGTTGCTAGGAGAAGAAATGGACGGTGGCGATGGAGGAGCAATGAAGAGAGCAAGAAAATGGATACTGGATCGTGGTGGAGCTACTTATATTCCTTCATGGGGAAAGATGTGGCTCTCTGTATATCGATCAATCATATTAACATCACTTTCTTTTAGTTCTTCTTCTTCTTCTTTTTAATAGTAATAATGTATGAATTAGGTACTTGGAGTATACGAGTGGAGTGGGAACAATCCATTGCCTCCAGAGATATGGCTGCTTCCATACTTTGTTCCAATACAACCAGGTTTAGTTATTCTGACATTGGATAATATTGCGTCTGTCTAAACCGTAAACATTAACTTGAAACTGACTGGTGAAGAAGATATTAACACCTTAGAACTTGGAACAAGAAAAAGATCCATCTGTAGATGTTGGTTGTCTCTGAAAGGGGTTGGATTGTGGGGTGCAGGAAGGATGTGGTGTCACTGTCGAATGGTGTATTTGCCAATGTCATACTTATATGGGAAGAGATTTGTGGGTCAGATCAATTCCCTGATTTTGTCTCTTAGAGAAGAGCTTTATGTTCTTCCGTACCATCTCATTCCCTGGGACCAGGCTAGGAATCAATGCGCCAAGGTAACTTAAACTATAGTCAAATATTACATTAGACAACCAATCATATCTATTACTTAACATGGTTTTGCTTTTAAAATCATTTACTTAGGAAGACTTGTACTACCCACATCCAGCAGTCCAAGACGTCTTGTGGGATTGTCTTCACAAGGTTGTGGAACCTCTTCTTTCAAGGTGGCCCTGCTCGATACTAAGAAAAATGGCTCTTAAAACTGTAGTGCAACACCTACGCTATGAGGATGAAAACACTCAGTATATATGCATTGGACCAGTAAATAAGGTAAGCATTAAAAAGTCATAATGAACCACCATTTCAAACTTTACAATGGATAAAAATAATGGAAGACCAATTGAAACATGCTTATGTTCATGTAGGTGCTAAACATGATATGCTGTTGGGCGGAGGACCCCAATTCAGAGGCATACAAGTGTCATCTCGAAAGGATTAAAGATTACTTGTGGATAGCAGAAGATGGATTGAAAATGCAGGTAATATAATTATTCCCCTAGCTGTTCTACTAAACCATGAAACGTGACTTTTCATCATCATAATTACAACTAGTCAGTTGAAGTTCGAGATGTTCCAATGACAGGGATATAATGGTTCTCAACTGTGGGATGTTGGTTTTGCTGTTCAGGCAATACTTGCCACCAACCTTGTTAATGAATATGGTTTGATGCTCAAGAAAGGGCACAATTTCATCAGAAACACACAAGTAATACACGTACCTTTTTCTAATCTCAAACGTGCTCTACGATAAAATCTGTTACTTTCCATAAATCTAACGAACTCATTTCTCTTATAAGATTCGGGCAAACACCTATGGTGATCCCAGACAATGGTATCGGGACATTATTAAGGGAGGATGGCCTTTCTCTACTCCTGACAATGGTTGGCCTGTTTCAGATTGCACTGCAGAAGGTCTCAAGGTTAAAAACAATGCCTTTTAAGTTTTCAACCTTTCAAGCTTTTAAAGTTCATGACAATAGATTGATTATAATACGAGTCATTGCATTGTGGGGGCAACCTCTACTCTTTTGCAGGCGGCGGTCTTATTATCTCAAATGCCACCAGAGATCGTAGGGGAAGCAATACCAGAAGATCATCTGTACGATGCTGTTAATTTAATCTTGTACTTACAGGTACTAGTTTGGGACTTGATGGAAAGCTCGCAAATGGTTCAGTTAGATAAGCACATACTTACAAACACGATGAACTCACTAAACTAGGACAACAGATTAAGACATTTCAGTAACCAAATTACTTGTAATATTGATTGCTTTTTACTCATTTCCACTACAGAACCAAAGTGGAGGTTTTGCATCGTATGAGCTCACGAGATCTTATGCATGGTTGGAGGTAAATCCTTCCTTCCATTCAGCTCAAAAAGAAGATAATAATGTTCAGGCATTTAACACGAATAACTTAAATATGCAGATGATCAATCCTGCTGAAGTATTTGGAGATATCATGATAGACTATCAGTAAGATTGATTACATTGTCTAACTAGAGACAACCACGCAAATAAGGTCGGCAGACACAGCCTACCATTTCAGCTAACTTTATATACATGCAGGTATGTGGAATGCACTTCAGCAGCCATTCAGGGCCTCAAAACTTTCATGAATGTATATCCAGGGCATCGACGAAATGAAATTGAAGCATGTATTGATAAAGCAGTTAATTTCATCGAGACCATACAACGACCTGATGGATCATGGCAAGCATTCTCAACCTCATATCATGATATGCGTTGTATTAGTTGACAGTACACTATCTAGTTGTTCCAACTCTTTAGTCTACTATGGGAATAGGTGTGGGTCCTGGGGAGTCTGTTTCACATATGGAACCTGGTTTGGAGTGAAGGGGCTTGTGTCTGCCGGAAAGACATATCAGAACAACTATAGCATTAGGAAAGCTTGTAATTTCCTGCTATCCAAGCAACTTGAGTCGGGGGGATGGGGAGAGAGCTATCTTTCAAGTCAGAACAAGGTAAGATGCATAAAAAAATGTGTGGTCCTTTTATATGTAGTTTAATCTAATTATCTATATAAATATGTAGGCTTACACAAATCTGGATAATGGAAAATCACACTTGGTAAACACTGCCTGGGCAATGATGGCTCTAATAGAAGCTGGGCAGGTATGATGAAAAGTGAAGAAGTTGTATTTCTGTTGGATCATCAGCAGTAATTTAGCAATATAAAATATTATTACTTGGTGGTGGAGTAGGCTGAAAGAAATCCAAAACCTTTGCATCGAGCTGCAAAGTTGTTGATCAATTCAGGGATGGAAACTGGAGAATTCCCACAACAGGTAAGTTGCCAAGATAATTTCACATTGAAATGGATGCTATGAGAGTCCTGAAATGCTCTGTTTTTTTTTGTCTTAATAGGAAATCATTGGAGTGTTTAACAAGAGCTGCATGATAAGCTATTCTGCTTACAGAAATGTTTTTCCCATATGGGCACTGGGCGAGTATCTCAATCGTGTGCTGCTGCCTCCTTCTGAATGCCACTAAATCAAATAAGAAATCACGAGTGTGTATATTCATTCTCATGAACAACAAATAATGTAATAGCATAAACTATTTATCAAAAAAATAGTTTCCTTCTGCACTCTTTTGATGTTTTCTCGTGAAGTCAAAAGAGAATTGACTGGTTGGTAGGAGGTACCCAGGAACTACAAACAATGTGGCCATGTGATAGAAGTGAGTTAGCCGAAGAGTGACGTAGGAATGGTTGATTGTAAACGATGTAGTATTGAATAATTCGTAAATACTAAAATAACAAACACTTGTTGCGTAACGATTGACGGTCACCGACAGTTGTTATAGTCGTTAATATAACCGTTGGTGCTGGAGGAGAGAGTAACGAATAACAGACAACTGACTTTCTCTCTCTAAGTTCTTCTTTCTCTACTGCTCCTTCTATTTTCTTTCTCTTCGTTATCTCTTCTCATGGTGTTTGCAATCCCCAAATTCCCAAAATTAGCTACATTACAAATCTCTATAACATAAATTGGTATCAAAGACGAGATTCTAGACTATAATAGACGCTGCAACATGGCAGAAGGAACCAGAGGTCAAAAATGAAAGGCGAGTGGAGGAAGGCCTACGAAATCAAACGCCAGAGTTGGAGTTAAGGCATGAACGAAGCATTCAATAATTGAAAGAGTGGATTACTCAATTATATTAGAAAGATCATGGCGTATGCGACAATGTCGACAAAAACTGAAAATGGAGACAGTTGCTAAAAGAGATATTACAACATTCCTGCGCGGTGTAGTGAGATTGAATTGTCGGTGTTTAAGGGAGAAAATTTGCGAGCTTGGGTGTTTAAATGTTAATAATTCTTTCAGTTGGATTGAACGTCAATCAAGTTGAAGTGTTTTTTTTTTTTTGTTATAAGGGAAAGAAAACGAAAATTACAATACAATCTTAATTATCGCAGTCTTTGCGGTACAAAAATTCCTGTTGGTCATGGTACATGTGAGCCTGGACTGACGTCGAAGGCTCCGAGAGAAAATGTAAACCCGGCCTGACAAAGGCTGCGAGGGAGGCCAAGTTATCGGCACCCTGGTTGCTTTCGCGATACACGTGTTGGAGTTGCACTTTCTAAAGTTGACGCAGTGGATCCCAGATACCTGTCACCAAATAGTACTAGTCAATCCTTGAAAAATTAGAGGAAAAGAAAATATTGACCACCTCAAGGAAATCGAACGATGAGACGTTGATACCTGAGACCCTAAGCTATTTGGAGCCCCGATTGCACATCCCAAAGTTCTGCCTCAAGAAGCGAGCCTCTCCTAAATCGGTGAATAAATTCGCTACACCACTGCCCCTGGCAGTTCCTTAGCAGCCCTCCTGTTGTAGCAGTCTGATGGCTGTACTTAACAACTCCATCAGTATTGAGCTTATTCGATTTCAGAATCAAATAATAATTCTTCAGCATTAACGGACTTTCGCATAGACTAAGTATAACACAGCAAGATCAAACGCAAGGTACAAAAAAACGCAAAATAAGAAATAAACAGTAAAGAGAACAAATAAAACAAAAATTAATTCTAACAAAATCTATTAACACAAGATAAGAAAAGAAAAGAAAAGAAAAACAAAAATGTCCAATTTAAACAAACAATCAGTCGCCTAATATTACTAAGTGATTACTTCCCGGCAACGGCGCCAAGAAACTTGATACGGTTCCGCAAGTTCACGGGTCTCAAGTAGTACAGTATAATATCGTCCCATAGGGAGTAATTATGTAAGTACTAGGCTTGGATCACTCAATTAATTGGACTAAGCAATTGTATAAAAATGGGGAATTAAAATAAGAAAATTAACTAGCAAAAGTAACAAAATTAAAGCTAAAGAAAATTGCGAATATTTCTAGGGGTTTTTTTCGGATGGAATGTGGTAAGCTTCAAGGATGGTTCCACTTTTAGCGTTTTCTATGGACTTTACCTGGGTCAATTTATTTGGCAAATTTTGGTTGATAGAAGGTTAAGCCTAGAGTTTCTTAGATCCTTTTTCAAGGTATCAAAGGAGTGTTACGCAATAATCCTAATTTACTATCGTAAACTAGCAATCAAGCATAACCCATTATGTTCTTTGCTAACCTGGATTTTTTCTCTCATAAATTCAGTTTATGTCTAAATCTGAAATTTATAAATTCTTTGTTTGGAGTTCCGTTATTAATTTTCACCTATCGGTTCTTCAATTAACAACTAACGTCAAGTAATGGTTGGCCAAACACAATACCAACAAAATCAATTTCAAAACAGAGAAATCAAAACCAAAAATTCATACAAATAAATAAACCGAAATTTAATCCATAAAAATAGCTAAAAGTTTCAGCCCAACCTTGAAACTTTAAGGAAACTACTCACTCATGATAAGATGAAAACTATAGAAGTCACAGTCAGCAATCAACATAAGAGACAACAGAAAATAAAGAATGGTTTTTGGGATCTCCCTCTTTGTATTTCTGCGTCTCCCCTAATGCGTCACTGTAGCTCCTATGTTGGTGGGTCTCGTCTCAAACACAGCTGACAACGTCTCTTGCCTATATCACCAAGCTCACGTTTTTTTTTATTTTGGTTATCGCCAACAGATGGAAAGTGTTTGTGTGTAATAGCCAATGAAAATAGCGTGAATGGAGAGAGTGGAGAGTTGGTGGGTTCAATTCTTGAGTGAGTGGAGAGTATATCAAATGATAAAAAATGAATGGAGCTTGGTGGGTCACGTTAGGCTCTATGTAGAGGGAATGGAGTGAGTCCTTTTTTTTTTGTGCGTTAATTCCTCTTTTCCTTCCTTGTTGTTTGTTGTATCGTGTCAGCTCCTTGGTGTAATAGAATATGAAAAATAATGTAAGAGGAGAGGCTTAGGGAGAGTGTTGGAGCCCTCCCTTTATGCGTGATTTGCCTTTGCTCAGTGGTGGGTCCTCCAACAATTAAATCATTAAATGCAAGCTTCCCCTATCTAACGTTCACCTCCAGAAATGTAGAGTAGAGTGCTTGGTGGAGCCTCCCTCAATGATAGCTGATTGTGGGGTCCATGAAATAATGTTGAGAGCTTCCCCACTTTGGTTTCTTTTAACGTGATTTCCAGTTTTCAACAATTAAAAGTTGAAATTGAAGAAAAACGGTTCACGCCACCAATCTCTTTTGTCTTCTTGGATGTCCACGCCACCCTCTATATTTGTTGTCACGTTGATTTTCTCTTTTGGTTGTATACGACGTGCTCCTCTGCTGCTTGTTCACGCCCATGTCTCACCATTTAGTTGCGTGATTTTCTCCTTGTTTTCTTTAAAACCCCACCAGCTGCCAACGAAATTTCATGCCATGTTCACGCCCCCTTTTGTTTTCAGCTGCAGCCATCTAACGCCGCCATAATCTTTTGTCTCGTTGTTTTATTTTCTTCTATTCTTTCCACACAGCTCACGTCCTAAGCTCTTGTCCTCATGTAAATCACAAACAAACTAAACAGGAAATTCAGAAAAAATATATATTAATTAAACAGGACAATTATAAATACAAATTTAGGCAAACCAAGCAATTTAGCAGGTAAAATATGTATAAAACCCAATAATTGATCCGAAATGAAGGAAAACGCCATTAATTCTAATGATAAAATGCTTGCAACAAATGCCCCAAACTCAAACTTTTGCTTGTCCTAAGCAAGATTAAGAAAAATTGTTCAAAATAGATTAAGGAACACTCAACAATTGGAATTTTCAGAATTACAGTAACCAATTAAAATTTACCTTTAGCCACTTATCAAACCATACCCACCTTCATAGTGCAAGGATGCCAATGCTCGCTCAAACGCACACTCCTTGATTAAAGTCACCAACCAACTCACAAGAGTAGAGAAAAACCAAATAAACTCAAAGGCAATTTACAATCCAAGAGACTCTAAAGGTATTATCAAATTGACCAATCCCATAGGCAAAATTCTCTATCCCATCTCCACTAATTTTTAGCACTCGTTTTCAAAGGATCAAAAGGTCTTATTTGGGTTTATAGAAGGGTCGTTGGGGTTTAAACTTGGCTTAGACCAAAGAAAAGGATAATAAAAGCTCAAATGAAATGGAAACAATTATTCAAGAAATAGGAAAATGTAGGGGATTTTTTTTTCTTTTTTTTCTCTCTCTCTTTTTTTTAATGAGCAAGTAAAACCGTGTAAACAAGGAATTTTTTTTTTGTTTTTTTTTAAATGACAAAACTCAACATGACAACATGGTATTAAAAACGATAACAATTACAAGACTTAACTCAATATCAATGAATTTCTAAATGCCAAATAATTGACTCTCCTCCAAACTCAGTTTCTTGTATACTAGGGGCAATAACTTGCAAAATACTTGCTTGCTCTTTTTTTTTCTTTTTTTTTTCATTTATTTTTCAACCCCCCACATAACCTACTCCTAAATAATCATTTCCACATGAAAGGTAGGGAATGTTTGGCTTATGGTTTGGTTAACTGACGGTGCCAAAGAAATAGGAATTTTACTTAGGCTCAACTTGGCTCCAAAGGGAATATAGGGTTATTTTAAGCCAAAAATAGGAATGTGGTTAATAATTCAAAGAAAATGCCTTAATCACTTCCTTATCAAATTTGTGCTAACATTTCGCCTCGATAGGCCTAGAGAATTTGTTCTACGATTGACGAGATCTCACTAGGTTCCAACTTGCCTAAAAACTTAATGGATAATCAAAACTCAAATAAAATGGATGGGAAGACTTAAATCAAAGAATATGAGTATGATTAAATAATTGGAAACCAAGCACTAATCCGGAACATTCTCTCCACAAACCTTCTAAAGGTAAACCCAATTAGGTTCCAAGCAATTCTCAATTTCCCAAATGTGAGGCCAAAATCAAAACCTTTAAGGATCAAAGTGTTCTTAATAAAGTTTAACTATGCATGAAAAATGACTATAAAAAATGAAAAGTAATGGTAAAATTTTTTTTAAGTTTTTTTTAATTGTTTTGATTTTTTTTGGTTTTTTTGGTTTTTTTGTTTTGTTTGAAATTGATGTTTTTTTTAAATTGAGAAAATTGATGAATTTTTTTTAAATTGAGAAAATTGATGAAAAATTGACACTCACCCCCCCAAACTCAAATATGACATTGTCCTCAATGTCAAATTACGCAAGCACAATTTGAAGTGGGTAAGTAAACATGTAAATGCACAGTTAAGGACAAACAGAATTACGACAATGATGCATGCGAATTAAGAAATCTTTGCAGATCATCTGTGAAACACAAACAACATGAAAATTCAAAATATGCTAAGTTATGAGGAAGAGGCACAAAGATTTCCCTGTAATGAGCTTGGATCATTTTCTTCAGAAAGGTAATTCTCCCCATCAAAATCTGCTTGTAATGTCCAATTCCCTGCAATTAAAACAAAAGAAACGTGAATTTGGGTAAATAAAAGAAAATAAAAGAAATGAAAACAACGAAGGTGTGAAACTTGGGTTGCCTCCCAAGAAGCGCTAATTTAAAGTCCTTAGCTTGACTTTGCCAAAAGTTTGCTCAAGGGTCGAGGTTGGAGAGGATTGAGTGACCCTTTGTCTATTGGAAATCCACCATATAAGGCTTTAACCTCGCCCATTAACCTTAAATACTCCAGTTTGGGATCCTCAACTTCTACTTGCACTGGGAGGATAAACCTTAACAATTTTGAGCGGTCCGACCACCTCGACTTCAACTTTCCGAAATAGTTTGAGTCGTGAATTAAATAACAAGACCAAGTCTCCTTCTTTGAACTCTCTGGATAATATGTTGATCATGCCATCTCTTCGTTCGTTCCTTGTAGATTCGTGCATTCTCATAAGCATCCAAGCGAAGCTCCTCCAACTCATTCAAGCTGAAAGCGCTTTTCTCCACCGCCTTGAAATCCAAATTAAGCTTCGAGCATTGATATGCTTTGTGTTCTAGCTCGACAGGAAGGTGACACGATTTTCCATACACAAGTCTGAATGGAGTAGTCCCAATTGGAGTCTTGTATGCTGTTCTATAGGCCCAAAGAGCATCATCTAACCTCAAAGACCAATCTTTTCTTGAAGTGTTAACTGTTTTCTCCAAGATGCTCTTAATCTCCCTATTTGAAATTTCAGCTTGCCCATTAGACTGAGGATGGTAGGCCAATGCTAACTTGTGGTACACCCCATATTTCTTCAAAAGATTGGCAAATGAGCTGTTGACAAAATGACTTCCCCTATCACTGATAATTGCCCGAGGAGTGCCAAACCTAGTGAAAATATTTCTCTTGAGGAATCTAATAACCACCTTGGCATCACAGGTTGGTGCGGCGATTGCTTCCACCCATTTAGAGACATAGTCGACCCCCACAAGAATATATTTGTTGCCAAGAGAGGACGGTAGTGGCCCCATGAAATCTATCCCCCAAACGTCAAAGAGTTCAACTTCCAAAATTCCTTTAAGGGGCATCTCATGTTTCCGAGAAATATTTCCAGCTCTCTGGCATTTGTCACATGCTTGTACAAAACTTCTTGCATCTTTGAAAAGTGTAGGCCAATGGAATCCTGCTTGGAGAACCTTTGCTGTCGTCTTTTCAGAACTGAAATGGCCTCCATAGGGAGATGCATGG
Organism: Erythroxylum novogranatense; assembly: GCA_029891385.1. NCBI lineage: Eukaryota > Viridiplantae > Streptophyta > Magnoliopsida > Malpighiales > Erythroxylaceae > Erythroxylum > Erythroxylum novogranatense. The sequence goes on from CM057233.1 coordinate 95,191,616, forward strand.
CAGTGATTCAGGACAGCTTCTACTTCTTCACTTGGTAAGCATCTTCGAATCACCCCATCACCACAACGCTTGAAAAGAAAAGGCTCCTCCCACATATAATGCTTGAGCTCCGAAAAGAACTTTTTCTTCTGCTGGAAAGTAAATTCAGGTGGCAAGACTCCTGAAACAAGATAATTCACATAGTCAGCATACCATGGAACTTGTAATGTTGCTGCAGCAATTTTGTGTAATGAATAACACAATTCTGGCAAATTTGCACAGCAGAACAACTGCTCGTCACTGAAGGAGTCATTAATCGGTGGTTCTTCTCGAAGGGGTTCCTTCTGATCTGTAATGAGCCTCGAGAGGTGATCTGCAACCCAATTCTTAGCTCCCTTTTTGTCACGAATCTCAAGGTCGAATTCTTGAAGGAGAAGGACCCATCTTATAAGCCTTGGTTTAGCCTCCTTTTTCGCAAGTAAATAGCGAATGGCTGCATGATCCGAGTAGACTATCACTTTCGAGCCCACGATATAAGTCCTGAATTTGTCCACTGCAAAGACTACAGCTAACAATTCCTTTTCAGTCGTGGCATAATTGACTTGAGCATCATCTAATGTCTTGCTCGCATAGTAGATTACATGTGCCACTTTGTTCCTTCGTTGGTGTAAAACAACCCCCACAGCAAAATCCGAAGCATCACACATGATTTCAAAGGGAAGGGACCAATCCGGGGGTTGAAGAATAGGTGGCGAGGTTAAGGCTTGCTTAATCCTGCAAAAAGCATCACAACAAGATTGGTCAAAATTGAATGGCACATCATTGCTCAACAAATTAGTCAAAGGCTTTGCTATATGGGAAAAATCTTTGATGAAACGCCTATAAAAGCCTGCATGTCCCAAAAAGCTTATGATTTCCTTGACTGCAGTTGGTGGAGGTAGATTCGCTATCACTTCAGTTTTAGCTTTATCCACTTCTATTCCACGATTGGAGACCAAGTGACCTAGGACTATCCCTTTTTGTACCATGAAATGGCACTTCTCCCAATTCAGCACTAGATCAACCTCTTCACACCTGCTTAAAACTTTTGCAAGATTGGCTAAACAAGAGTCAAACGTTAGCCCATAAACAGAAAAGTCATCCATGAAGACTTCCATAATATCCTCAATAAACTCTGAAAAGATCGCTGTCATACAATGCTGAAACGTAGCTGATGCATTACACAACCCAAATGGCATTCTTCGATATGCGAAGGTACCATAGGGGCATGTGAAAGTGGTTTTCTCTTGGTCATTAGGGTGAATGGGAATTTGAAAGAAACCAGAGAAACCATCCAAATAGCAAAAATAATCATGTTTAGCGAGTCTTTCCAAAATTTGATCAATGAATGGCAAAGGGAAATGGTCTTTACGGGTAGCCTTGTTTAATTTTCTGTAATCAATACACATTCGCCATCCCGTAACTGTCCTAGTTGGTATGAGGTCGTTACCTTCATTTTCTCACAATTAGACCTCCTTCTTGGGCACACAATGGACGGGACTTACCCAATTCTTTATCGAAATGGGGTATATAATACCCGCAGCTAACAGCTTTAAGACCTCTTGCTTTACCACGTCCTTCATGTTTGGAGTTAGCTTCCTTTGATGTTCAATCACATGTTTTGCATCATCCACTAAGTGAATTCTATGTGTGCAGAAAGACGGGCTGATTCCCTTCAAGTCTGAAATTTTTTACCCAATCGCTTGCTTATGTTCTCTAAGCACTCTTAAAAGTTTCTCGACCTGCACAGGGCTTAAAAGAGCATTAACAATGACTGGATAGGTCGAATTAGGGCCCAGAAATTCATACCTGAGACTAGGAGGCAACGGTTTCAATTCCACATTCGGAGGTTCTTCTTTTTCTGAATCAAGTGATGAGTTCAGTTCTTGCACAGGTTGCGTAGATTTTTGCACAGGTTGTGCATCGAGCATCTGCACGAATTCAAAGACTTCTGACTCCTCCGTAAATTCTGTATTACCTCCTGCAGTTGCTACAGCCTTCACTAAGCAGTTTTCCAACGAATCCTTTGGATGAGATTTTCTGAACTCAGCACCAACCAGCCCATCAATAAGATCCACCCTTAAACAAGAATCCTTGTCATCCATAGCCTTCATTGCCTTTCCCAAATTAAACTCAATTTCTTCCTCCCCCACTCTCAGAGTCATTTTTCCATTTCTAACATCGATGATCGCTCTAGCTGTGGCTAAAAAGGGTCTTCCAAGGATAATGGGTATGTTAATATCCTCCTCCATTTCTAGCACAACGAAATCTACCGGGATAAAAAGACTTCCAACCTTGAGAGGCACATTTTCCAATATCCCAATGGGAAATTTTATGGACCTATCCGGCAACCTGCAATGATATGGTGGTTGGTTTAAGCTCTCCGATGTCCAATTTCTGACAGACAGATAATGGTAATAAGCTCACACTTGCCCCCAAATCGCATAATGCTCTCCCAATTGTCGTAGTTCCAATTTGGCAAGGTATCGAGAAACTTCCCGGATCTTGAAGCTTAGGAGGGAGTTTGTTTTGAAGAATGGCACTTGATTCCTCCGTAAGAGCCACTGTCGCATATTCCTCTAGCCTTCTTTTGTTGGATAAGATTTCCTTCAAGAACTTGGCATAAGTAGGCATTTGGGTAAGGGCTTCCGTGAAGGGAATGTTAACATAGAGCTTCTTCAAAATGTCAACAAATTTTCCAAATTGCTGGTCTAGCTTAGCTCTATGCAATCTTTGAGGGAATGGGATTGGTGGCTTATATGGCGGTGGTGATATGTATTTTTCGGCTCAGGTGATTGTTGCACTGGCGGTGCGTCGGCTTGCACAGGTTGTGCATCCTGGCATGTTCCTTCAGATTCCTTTTCTACTTTGCTCTTCTGCGCCATAGGTTCCAAAACCTTTCCACTCCTTAGTACCACTGCCTTGGTCTCCTTGGGAGCCTCTGATTGCGCTGGTCGCTTACCCTTGTCATATCTTAGTGATGCGGCTTGCTGCGCAATTTGAGTCTCAAGCATCTTGTTATGGACCGTTAATTGGTCCATCCGGGTAGTAAGTTGCTGGATCAAGTCTCCTTGCTTCTGCATGAAAGTTTCCATCATTGATTCAAGGTTAGACTTGGGTTCAGATGACTGGGGTTGTTGTCTCAAGCTTGAAAAACCTGGGGGGACACGGTTTTGTTGTTGCTGGCTCTGTTGGTAGTGCTGTTGATTTTGTGGGTAATGGGTCTGGCTAGGGAAACTTTGGGGTGGCTTGGATTGTTGAGACCAAGAGAAATTGAATGGTTTAGCCATTCAAGATTATGCGTGTTTGAAAAAGCTCCACCTTGGTTCTTACATCCATAATTTCCTACAAAATTCATATGTTCATTTGAATTTCTTGCCCATGTTCGAAAATCTGTACCCATACTCGTCCCAAAATCCTGATCCTGTAAGGCATTCACATTGCTAACAGCAGCTGTAGCAAACTTATCGACTTTCCTTGAAAGAGCTTCAAATTTCGAATTCAACAAGGTAAAAGCATCTAATTCGAAGACTCCTTGAGGTTTCTTCCTTCTTGCTTAATCTCCTTCCGATCGAGATTCCATGATAGTTGTTGTCTGTGATCTTCTCGATAACATAAAAGCCTCGTCTTCATTCTTGTCCATTAAATCGCCTCCAGCCGCAGCATCGATTGTACTTCGCATAACCGGAGAAACTCCGTTATAGAATATTTGCACAATCATCCACTTCGGAACACCGTGATGTGGACATTTACGTTGAAGCTCCTTGTACCTCTCCCATGCTTCGTACAACGACTCATCTTCTTTGGGTTGAAATGAGGTAAGCTCACTTCTGAGTTTTGCCGTCTTTCCAGGTGGAAAGTACTGAGCCATAAAAGCTCTCGATAACTCTTGCCAATTGTTGATCGAACCAGGTGGTAATGAATGGAGCCAATCCTTAGCTCGATCTCTCACAGAAAAAGGAAACAATCGAAGCCTTATAGCATCCTCAGGTACCCCGTTTTGCTTCAGCATTTCACAAATCTCCAAAAATTGCTGCAGGTGGACATGCGGGTTTTCTGTTGGGTGCCCTCCGAACTGATTCTGTTGCACCATTTGTACAAGGCCAGGTTTTAACTCAAAATTATTTGCTTGCACAGGAGGCCTTGCAATGCTAGGGCGAAATTCACCAAAATCTGGGACTGCGTGGTCGCGCATCGTTCTTAGATTTTGTTCGCCATTCGATTATTGCCCTTCATTGAAAAAGTTGTAGTAAGTTCGAGTTCGATTTGGCGTTCTACTTGTATGTCGTTAAATGCACTTGTCGTGCTTTCTAGCTTTTGCTTCCTTCCTTAGTGCCTTAGCTGTCTTCTCGATTTGAGAATCAAATAATAATTCTTCAAGACTAACGGACTTTCGCATAGACTAAGTATAACACAAGAAGATCAAACGCAAGGTACAAAAACGCAAAAATAAGAAATAAGCGATAAAGAGAACAAATAAAACAAAATTAATTCTAACAAAATCTATTAACACAAGATAAGAAAAGAAAAGAAAAGAAAACCAAAAATGTCCAATTTAAACAAACAATCAGTCGCCTAATATTACTAAGTGATTACTCCCCGGCAACGGCGCCAAGAAACTTGATACGGTTCCGCAAGTTCACGGGTCTCAAGTAGTACAGTATAATATCGTCCCACAGGGAGTAATTATGTAAGTACTAGGCTTGGATCACTCAATTAATTGGACTAAGCAATTGTATAAAAATGGGGAATTAAAATAAGAAAATTAACTAGCAAAAGTAACAAAATTAAAGCTAAAGAAAATTGCGAATATTTCTAGGGGTTTTTTTTCGGATGGAATGTGGTAAGCTTCAAGGATGGTTCCACTTTTAGCGTTTTCTATGGACTTTACCTGGGTCAATTTATTTGGCAAATTTTGGTTGATAGAAGGTTAAGCCTAGAGTTTCTTAGATCCTTTTTTAAGGTATCAAAGGAGTGTTACGCAATAATCCTAATTTACTATCGTAAACTAGCAATCAAGCATAACCCATTAAGTTCTTTGCTAACCTGGATTTTTTCTCTCATAAATTCAGTTTATGTCTAAATCTGAAATTTATAAATTCTCATTTGGAGTTCCGTTATTAATTTTCACCTATCGGTTCTTCAATAAACAACTAACGTCAAGTAATGGTTGGCCAAACACAATACCAAAGAAAATCAATTTCAAAACAGAGAAATCAAAACCAAAATTCATACAAATAAATAAACCGAAATTTAATCCATAAAAATAGCTAAAAGTTTCATTGACCTTGAAACTTTAAGGAAACTACTCACTCATGATAAGATGAAAACTATAGAAGTCACGATCGACAATCAACATAAGAGACAACGAGAAAATAAAGAATGGTTTTGGGATCTCCTCTTTGTATTCTGCGTCTCCCCTAATGCGTCACTGTAGCTCCTATGTTGGTGGGTCTCGTCTCAAACACAGCTGACAACGTCTCTTGCCTATATCACCAAGCTCACGTTTTTTTTTATATTTCTGTTATCGCCAACAGATGGAAAGTGTTTGTGTGTAATAACCAATGAAAATAGCGTGAATGGAGAGAGTGGAGAGTTGGTGGGTTCAATTCTTGAGTGAGTGGAGAGTATATCAAATGATAAAAAATGAATGGAGCTTGGTGGGTCACGTTAGGCTCTATGTAGAGGGAATGGAGTGAGTCCTTTTTTTTGTGTTATGCGTTAATTCCTCTTTTCCTTCCTTGTTGTTTGTTGTATCGTGTCAGCTCCTTGGTGTAATAGAATATGAAAAATAATGTAAGAGGAGAGGCTTAGGGAGAGTCTTGGAGCCCTCCTTTATCGTGATTGCCTTTGCTTGGTGGTGGGTCCTCCAACAATTAAATCATTAAATGCAAGCTTCCCCTATCTAACGTTCACCTCCAGAAATGTAGAGTAGAGTGCTTGGTGGAGCCTCCCTCAATGATAGCTGATTGTGGGGTCCATGAAATAATGTTGAGAGCTTCCCCACTTTGGTTTCTTTTAACGTGATTTCCAGTTTTCAACAATTAAAAGTTGAAATTGAAGAAAAACGGTTCACGCCACCAATCTCTTTTGTCTTCTTGGATGTCCACGCCACCCTCTATATTTGTTGTCACGTTGATTTTCTCTTTTGGTTGTATACGACGTGCTCCTCTGCTGCTTGTTCACGCCCATGTCTCACCATTTAGTTGCGTGATTTTCTCCTTTTTTTCTTTAAAACCCCACCAGCTGCCAACGAAATTTCATGCCATGTTCACGCCCCCTTTTGTTTTCAGCTGCAGCCATCTAACGCCGCCATAATCTTTTGTCTCGTTGTTTTATTTTCTTCTATTCTTTCCACACAGCTCACGTCCTAAGCTCTTGTCCTCATGTAAATCACAAACAAACTAAACAGGAAATTCAGAAAAAATATATATTAATTAAACAGGACAATTATAAATACAAATTTAGGCAAACCAAGCAATTTAGCAGGTAAAATATGTATAAAACCCAATAATTGATCTAGAAATGAAGGGAAAACGCCATTAATTCTAATGATAAAAATGCTTGCAACAGGTTCTCAATCACACAATCAAAACTTACCAACGTTGTATTTCTTTTAATTGTCTAGCAAATTATAGCATATGGTTATCCTTGACAGAATGGTGGCACAACACTACCTTCAATCTGTAGGAAAATCCCGGGAATAGCTAGAACAGATTAAAGGCTGCTAGACCCTACCTCTGTCCTTGGAGAGCATAGATCAACGTTGAAGAAGAGCTTGGAGAAGAGAGAGTATTGATGATCATCGATGATGAAAGAAGAAGAAGAGAGAAAACTATTTTCTCTTAAGGTTTTCACAAAAACCTTTCTTCCTTTCCAAAAACCCACGAACATCATCTGCATCCATGGAGAAAAAAAACTCTTTCTTATTCCTTCATAAGCCATGAATCACGATCATCTCATCTCTCACTTACTTTCCAAACTTTTGTCCTTTTGTCATTAATGAAACTAATGACTAAGCACATTCGAAGCTTCCTTTGCTTCTTTCTTCACTCCACGTATGCATATATATATATATATATATTAATTATTTAATTAATTAATCATATATATATATGTATATATATATTCTTTGAAGTAGTCCACATCGGCTGAGGTCCTCTGGGACTACGGCCCCCGATCTTGAAAGCGACTCAGGAAACCTTTCTTAGCAATATTGATGTCGCGATCTCATCGGGACATATCCCAATCCATTGGGATCCATTTAATCTAATGCTCTCCATAATTGGAACTCGTCCAATCTATTTTCTGATTCTCTCGAATCACTCTTATCGTGTGACCCTTTGGGTTCCGGTTATGTTGGTCACTTAGATTAACAATTAATCTGAGCAAGTCATGAGCGGCGTCTAGCAACACATCATGACCCCAATTGATTGGAAAATAATCGGTTTGATGAGTTCATCATAAACCGATCACGAACCCTTCCATGAGACAATTCTGGTGCAATTCGTCCTTTCACCATCCTATACCCCACTTGGTTATGAGTATGGTCAAAGTGTCAACTCTCACTAGACCGAGTCTAGCCCAGTGATATTAGTTCTGTCCGGGACTCATTACTTTATATTTCCATGAAGACACTCTTCATGACATAGTTATCTTGACCAAGACTTGAAGTAATGATCTGACAAGAGGCGAGTATCTCTTCTACTATTTGAGAAGTGGTGAATCCTTTATTGGCTACTCGATTACCTTGAATACCTCAAGTCGCACTCCAATCACCACCCTATGAGCGACCTCCGAAGGCAACAAGGAATGGAGTCAAAGCACGTAATCGGATATCAAGATATCCTCGAGTACCTCAAGTCTAAGGATACTTGCACCATTCTATTATGAGATTATCAGCGACATTTAAATAGGATATCCATGTGATGATCTCATGGCGGGTCATCGAATGTACTTACTACCCTTAGTAAGCATCCACGTGTCAAATCTAAATATCTCAATATTTACGCTTTACGTGATCCACCGCTTGATCCAATCGAGGAATATGACATGTGCTAGTCTATCCGGATTAACGATGTCCAGTCTCATTAATCCTATGACTAGGGATAATTTAGATATTGACATAATTGCACATGATAGGAATCTCAGTAGTATGATCACATCATAATTTCCTTCATGCTATGTCATATATCATGGACTTCATTAATTCGATTAAAGATCCATATCAATTCATAAACTCTGTTCATGAATATCAAATTAATGAAATATGCCATTCTTTATTTATTCAGAAAGTCTGCACACGACTTTGAATAAAACGCGCTAAAGGGGATTGCCTTTAGGGCACAATTAAACAGTACCGTCCTTGCATAAGTCGACTTACCGAATGTACAAGTCGACTTGCACTTACAAATCTCCCACTTGACCTAAAGCCAATCGCCTTAGTATTTAATACCATAAGCGAGTACATGAGAATCACAATTCTCCTGTGACAATGGCCTTGTCAACGGATCAGCAACACTTTGCTCTGTGGGAATTCTCTCTATCAGGACATCATCTCGACGGATGATTTCCGAATCAGATGGAATCGGCGGAGTACGTGTCTGGATCAATGATGAGACCTTGATTCCTTTCCCTGCGCACTAGCCCCATTGTATCACAATACAATCCTATGGGCTCATCACAGCTAGGAACCACATCAAGTTCAGTAATGAACTTCTTGATCCAAACTGCTTCTCGCACATCTCATGCGGTAAAGTACTACGCCTCGGTTGTTGAATCGACAGTTGTCTCACATTCGAACTCTTTCCAACCGATCACGCTATTCGAGTGAATGTATATAACCCGATTGTGATTCGAATCATCTATCAGATTAAACATTAGCATTTGTATGCCGCTCACTGGAGATTTCCATCTCCATAACTCAAGAAAACATCCTTAGTTCTTCGCAAGTACTTAAGGATATTCTTAACAGCCGCCTAGTGACCCTCACCAGGATCCGATTAGTATCTGCTCGTAACACTTAGACCATATGATACATCGGGTCTCATACATAGTAATGCGTACATAATAGATCCTACTGCAGATGCATTTGGGATCATTCTCATGCGCATTCTCTGATGGATTGCTTCATGCTAAACTTCTTTAGCATCTTGTCCATCTTGTCTATGTACGTTGATGGTGAAAGACCAAGCAACCTTTGATTTATCTCTATAAATCTTTATTGCTTTACCAAGGTCTTTCATGGCAAATTGTTTGGACAACCAAATCTTTACAAATTGTAGCATAGAGACATCGTTTCCCAGTAACAATATGTCATCTACATATAACACAAGGAATACGATTGCAGTCCCATGAACTTTCTTGTACACACAATATTCATCCGAATTTTGTGAGAAACCAAACTTTTTGATTGTCTCATCAAAACGGATATTCCAACTCCCGGATGCTTGCTTCAATCCATACATGGATTTCTGAAGCTTGCATACCTTTTCTCCATCATAGGAGGTGAAGCCCTCGGGTTGTGTCACGCACATCCTCGGAAAGATTTCCTCTCGGAGATCATCTTCACATCCACTTGCCATATCTCATACTCATAATGAGAGGCAATGGCTAGGAGTATCCTAATGGATTTAAGCATTGCTACTAAATTTGAAGGTCTCGTCATAGTCAACTCCTTATGCGTGATTTAAAACCCTTTGCCATAAGCCTTACTTTATAGGTAATCGATTACCATCCATGTTGATTTTCATTTTGAAAACCCTTTGCACCTGTGGGTTTTATTCCTTTAGGTGCAACGACCAAAGTCCATACTTGGTTTTCATACATGGAATCCATTTGATTTCATGGCATGGAGCCATTTGTCGACTTTGAACTCTTCGAACCTCTTCATAGGTAGCGAGGCTCATCAAATTCTATGAGCAATCGTCATTCTGTTCACTCACGAAATCCACATTTAGGGAGCAAAGTCGTATCCTACTAAATCTACGAACTTTCTTGTGTAGTAGAAGGTTGAACTGTTACTTCATCATCGATGAGTCACAGTTTGAGTTGAGCAATTGATACATGTTTGTTCGAGCATCTTGAACTTCTCGAGTTCAACTTTGCTCCCACCGCCTTCTTGTAAAAGAAACTCTTTCTCTAAGAAAACAGCATGCTTTGGAACAAACAACTTTTGTTCCTCAGCAAGGTAGAATTGATATCCCATGATATCATACGAACAAACACTTGTCAGCTCTTGCATCAAATGTATTTGACTGTGTCCGCTTCACATAAGCAGGACAACCTCAAACTTTCAAATGAGAAAGATAAGGCTTTCTGTTAGTCCACATCTAATATGGAGTAACATCAACTGTCTTTGATGGAACTCTGTTTAACAAGTAAACAGCTGTCTCGAGCGCGTACCCCAAAACCTGTGCAAAACCTATCCTTAATCGCACCATGTCTAACAAGGTTCGATTTCTCCTTTCAGCCACACCATTATGCTGCGGCGTAAAAGGTGGAGTTCATTGAGATAAAATCCCATTATCTCTGAGATAATCCAAAACTTGTTGGTTTAAGTATTTCCCACCACGATCCGATCGCAATGGCTTAATACTTTTACCAAATTGGTTTTCTACTTCATTTCTGAATTATTTGAACTTTTCAAATGTTTCAGATATGTATCTCATCAGATACAGGTACCGATATCAAGAACACTCAGCGATAAAGGCAATGAAGTTAAACAACCATTTCTGGCATGGATGGACATCGGACCACATACATCTCAATGTATCAGGTCTAATACTCCAATCACTCGTTCACCCTTTCCCTCAAAGGGTAACTTAGTCATCTTGCCTAATAAACAAGATTCACATGTGTCATATGATTCATAATCAAATGACCCTAAACATCCACTTTTGGAGCTTAGCGATGTGTCTCTCATTTATATGGCCAAGGCGACAATGCCATAAGTAAGTTAAGTTTAAATTATCTCATTTATGTCCTTTCGCGTCATTGACATTCATAATTGGATGTAACACATCTAATATGTCAATTCTATTGCATAATGTACCTGTACCATAGAGCATTCCATTCGAACTAATAGAACAACCATTGCTTCCAAAAGTCCAATGGAAACAAGCTCTATCTAAACAAGAAACATACAATATGTTCTTTGTTAAAACAGGTACAAAATGACAATCATCCAACTTGAATACAAGCTCACTGGGAATGACAAGACATAAGTGTCTATGGTCAATGTAGCAACACTTGCTTCATTACCTACACGAAGGTCAAGTTCTCCCTTTATGAGCTTTCTACTGTCCCTGAGGCCCTGCATATCAGTGCATATGTGTGAGCCACATTCGGTATCAAATACCCACATGTTTTGATCAGAAACAGTATTCACCTCAATGACAAACATATCTGAAGGAGTTGAGGCATCTGATGCCTTCTTCTGCTTCAGGAACTCCAGATAGATTTTGCAGTTTTGCCTCCAGTGGCCTGTCTTGCCACAATGAAAGCAAGTTCCTCTTGGGGTAGTTATATTGGTTTTTCTTTTGGCTGCACTTCCTACTTTCTGATCTCTATCAGAAACATCAACAACAAGTGGATCAGGAAGTGGAACATCTAGAACAAAGTCCAGTTCCTCAAATCTGAGAACAATTCTCAGATTTTTCAGCCTATCGAGAAAATTAAGTCCAAAAAAGTGAGCGTAAAATCACACTGAAAAACGTCTTTAGTCAACCTAAACACGATAGAGAGAAGGAATGTTTGAATAGAAATGCCTGCATGATCATAAGGACTTGCATGACATGCATATGGCTCCCACTAGTTTCTATGAATTCATAACCCTCTTCTGAATCCAAAGAAATTATGACAGAATGTCTGGTGAGTCGATATCCCACATTGCTAAGAATGACCTTGAGTTTGCCCAACAAGCCACTTCTTAGGTCAATCGGTAGGTATCGATCATACCAATTGCATCATCGATAACCGACTTTGAGAATGACCTTGGGTTTGCCCAACAAGCCACCTTAAGTCTCGGGAGGTATCAGACATACCAATTACATCTTAGACACTGACTATCGCCAGTCTTTATCAACTTGTTGATGTATGCACAAACATTGGGTTATCAACACTTGATGCGCGTACATCTAATGTACACTACCCAACTTCGCCTCTGTCCACGTTGACCTTGAGTTTGCTCAACAAATCAACGCTTCCAGGAAAACCGACCCATTAATCAGAAAATCTTATTTTCATGGTTCGAACATATTCGTATAGAGCGAGCTTGAGTTTGCCCAACAACCCAACTCTATAAGAACTCTGGTTCTTACCATATTAATGGAAGGCGTAAGTTTTCATATTCCGAGGAGGGATTTCAGGTCTCATCTTCTTCTTCTCCAAACCGTAGGATTATAATCATCGTGACTATATGGAATGATTTAGGTTTCATCAATCGCATTGAATCTCTCCTTATAATCATCCATCATCCCACCCACGCATGTTATAAGTCGAGTTACATGAGAATGTAAGTCGCCTTATGCTCCTATGCTCCATCAAGTCGCCTTGTATCCTACAAGTCGACTTACGCATCTGGTCCTGTATAAGTCGACTTGTATCGATGTGCAAGTCGACTTATACAACTGCGCCTGTACAAGTCGACTTGTTCTGATGTGCAAGTCGACTTATACAACTTATGCAAGTCGACTTATTCGCTTCATTGCGTATAAGTCGACTTATTTCTCTTACAAGTCGACTTATGCTGCATGTGCAAATCGACTTACACTAGAATTGCTAACAAATCGGCTAATTTCTCAATCCATGCATTTCCAATTCACAATACCAATATACTTAGTATATTGTCCTTTATATTGATGTGCTAATGAAACATTTTCATTGTATCATGCTTGCCATATAGTCATACTATACATGAAAATCTTGAAACAGATTAATCCACTATTAATCATTTAGAATTCCACATAATTCAAAAACATCAAATAATCACCCCAAGCATCTCTAGTTAGTCTACACATTATCAAAACTACTTCGGCACTTGTCACAAAAATTTGTGACGGCCAAAACAATCAAGACAACGAAATATACTAACGAGGCACTAATGTGACCTATTTGACATCCGAAAATTATTGGAAAACCAATTTCAAGAAATTCAGTTTGGAAAGCATACCACATCAAGATAACACATTTCTAATCACATTAAAAATGATCCAAGGCATTGGAACTGAAATTTACACAAACAATCATGCCAAGCAAAACAGTCCCAGCAATTTTCACAAAACTGCATTTTGCTCGAAATGATCATTGAAACAATTTCAATAAATTCTAAGAAAATTACATAGGTTCCTACATGTTCAGAACATGCTTCATGAATTTTTTCAGTATTTATAGCCATCAAAAACTCAATCAACCTAAGCAAAAAAACCGATTCAAAATCTGTGTTCACTAACACAGTAATTCCCAACAGCACACAATAAATTCGTGAATAAATAGCAAATCACCTTGAAAACACTTTTCCATCCACATAGACATTCAAAAATATCTTAGGTAGATCACGGTGAAAACCAATCCGAAAAACGATTTGTCTAGAATTTATTCTCGAATTTATACTCATGCCTGTTCACAGAATGTTTCAAAAACAGCATCTGGAACCTTAGGGAAACAATTAGCAAAACTATATCAAATCAAATTGATAAATTCTCATCTTTCACAGACATATTCTATAACATGTTATGAACAATTCTGGGCAGAAAAATTTCGAAAATCATATCCCTATAGTGATTCGAAATTCAGACAGATCAGATGCATCAGCTACAAACTCAAATAGGAATTCTGACCTAGCTAGGGTTTTAGCTTCATACACGACACAAGTGGCTCTGATACCACTGTAGGAAAATCCAGGGATGTACATCACATGTACAAGGTGCGGAAAACAAAAATTTTTGTCGCCGGGACCTTCCCGAAGCCAGGATCCATGTGTCTGTATGTAAACTCAAACCTAAACAGCCAATAGAGACTGTCTCTAAAGGTATTCACGCAGAGATCAGAAAACCTAACCGGGACAAACCCCTTTGACCCGGGAATAACTAGAACAGATTAAAGGCTGCTAGACCCTACCTCTGTCCTTGGAGATCATAGATCAACGTTGAAGAAGAGCTTGGAGAAGAGAGAGTATTGATGATCATCGATGATGAAAGAAGAAGAAGAGAGAAAACTATTTTCTCTTAAGGTTTTCACAAAAACCTTTCTTCCTTTCCAAAAACCCACGAACATCATCTACATCCATGGAGAAAAAAAAACTCTTTCTTATTCCTTCATAAGCCATGAATCACGATCATCTCATCTCTCACTTACTTTCCAAACTTTTGTCCTTTTTGTCATTAATGAAACTAATGACTAAGCACATTCAAGAAGCTTCCTTTTGCTTCTTTCTTCACTCCCACGTATGCACATATATATATATATTACTGAAGTAGTCCAGTCACACTGGGGTCGGTCCTACTACCCCTACCGGGCCCCAAGATCAAAAAACGACTCAAACCTTTCTTAGCAATATTGATGTCGCGATCTCATCGGGACATATCCCAATCCCATTGGGATCCATTTAATCTAATGCTCTCCATAATTGGAACTCGTCTAATACTATTTTACAGATTCTCTGAATCACTCTTATCGTGTGACCCTTTAGGTTCCCGGTTATGTTGGTCACTTAGATTAACAATTAATCTGAGCAAGTCATGAGCGGCGTCTAGCAACACATCATGACCCCGATTGATCGGAAAATAATCGGTTTGATGAGTTCATCATAAACCGATCACGAACCCTTCCATGACAATTCTGTGCAATTCGTCCTTTCACCATCCTATACCCCACTTGGTTATGAGTATGGTCAAAGTGTCAACTCTCACTAGACTGAGTCTAGCCCAAGTGATATTAGTTCCTGTCCAGGACTCATTACTTTATATGTCCATGAAGACACTCTTCATGACATAGTTATGCTTCGGCCGAAGACTTCAAGTAATGATCCTGACAAGAGGCCAGGGTATCTCTTCTACTATTTGAGAAGTGGTGAATCCTTTATTGGCTACTCAATTACCTTCGAATACCTCAAGCTGTACCCAATCACCACCCTATGAGCGACCTCTGGAAGGCAACAAGGAATGGAGTCAAAGCACGTAATCAAGATTCAAGATATCCTTGAGTACCTCAAGTCTAAGGATACTTGCACCATTGCTATGATGAGATTATCACTGACATTTAAATAGGATATCCATGTGATGATCTCATGGCAGGTCATCCAATGTACTTACTACCCTTAGTAAGCATCCACGTGTCAAATCTAAATATCTCAATATTTACAGTTTCTGTGATCCACTGCTTGATCCAATCAAGGAATATGACATGTGCTAGTCTATCCGGATTAACGATGTCCAGTCTCATTAATCCTATGACTAGGGATAATTTAGATATTGACATAATTGCACATGATAGGAATCTCAGTAGTATGATCACATCATAATTTCCTTCATGCTATGTCATATATCATGGACTTCATTAATTCGATTAAAGATCCATATCAATTCATAAACTCTGTTCATGAATATCAAATTAATGAAATATGCCTTTCTTTATTTATTCAAAAAGTCTGCACACGACTTTGAATAAAACACGCTAAAGGGGATTGCCTTTAGGGCACAATTAAACAGTACCGTCCTTGTATAAGTCGACTTACCGAATGTACAAGTCGACTTGCACTTACACAATCAACTATTAATGTTAATCCATTTCAAGTTGTCTATGGTTTGCCACCTGCAGTATATATACCATATTTAGAAAGTGAGTATCTATTTTAGCAGTGGATCAAGTTTTGAAAGATAAGGAAGCTATGATCAATATCCTGCATTTTCATTTGCAATAAGCACAAATCGGATGAAGCTGTAGCATCTGCAGTAATGGGACAAATGATGAAGAAATGCTGAATTTCTTATGTTTCTTTTGATTGCCTGTGAGAAATATATACATAAGGTGTTGATTGTACATGTGCATATAACAAACTCGTAACAAACTAATACTAACTTTACATATAACAAACTCGCAACAAACTAATGATGGAAAGATATATACTATTTTTGTAGGAAGGTTGCGTGAGAGAAGAATGAATGAAGGTTGTGTGATGATATGCTACTGTTGCTCCTTAGTGTTATCATGATCCTGAGTCTGTACTAGTAGTCCCTCCTCAAGTTGGAGCTGGAAGAATGAGACCCAATATGGATATAGCATGGCGAAATTTTGGGGCAAACAAGGCCTTGATGAAGCAGTCAGCCAATTGAAGTGCAAAAGGGACATGTGGCGTAGATATGAAACCTTCATAAATAGCATTGCGAACCAGGTGACAGTCAATCTCAAGATGCTTTGTCCGTTCATGGAATGCGGGATTTGTTGAAATGTGAATGGTTGCCAAATTGTCACAGTGTAAAGGGATAGGCAGATGCAGATGAATCTGAAGATCAGTAAGAAGATAAGATAACCACTGCAATTCACAAAGTGTAGATGCCATGCTCCAATATTCCGCCTCTGCGGAAGAGCGACTAATTGTCTTTTGCTTTTTTGTTTTCCATGAGACTAAGGCAAAGCCTACCGTAATAGATTTGCGTGATGAGACACACCCAACCCAGTCAAAGTCCGAATATGCATTCAAAGTTAGGGAAGGTTGTGCAGGGTAAAATAATTTCATATCATCAATGGAATGTAAATATCATAAGACATGAGTTAACACATTCCAATGTTGTGTGCTAGATGAGTTAGTGAATTGAGTGAGTTGTTGTACCGCAAAAGCAACATCAGGTCAGGTAAAAGAGAGGTAGAGGAGTTGGCCGACCAAGCGACGATATTTGGCGGGATTGTTGAAGAGTGCACCCAAATCTGAGGACAATTTAGTGCCTGGAGGAATGGGCACCATGGCAGGATGAAGCTGTGGTAAATTGGATTCATGAATAATATCCTAGATGTATTTATGTTGTGAGAGGAGCATATTGGATGGGGAACGAGCTATTTCCACGCCAAGGAAGTAATGGACATAACCAAGATCCTTGATTGTGAATTGTCGATGAAGAGATCTTTTAACTTCTAGGAGGAGATGTTCAGATGGTCCCAGTAACAGAACATCATCAATGTAAATGAGAAGGGCAGTAAAAGTTTGACCAGTACCCATTATGAATAAACAAGAACCAGAAGCACATTGGGAAAAACCAAATTTCGGGAGTGTAGCTGTAATCTGTTTGTTCCACTGTCGGCCTGCTTGCTTGAGGCCGTATAAAGATTTTTACAATTTACAAACCTGCCCAGGAGGCACTCGTGAGTAACCAAGAGATGGGAAAATATAGATGTCTTCATCGAGAGAACCGTGAAGATAAGCATTATTGATATCACAGTGGTGGACAGGCCAGTTGTTTGCGGCAGCGATGGCTAAGAGGACGCGAACAGTGGTTAATTTGGCCACCGGAGAGAAGACATCTGAATAGTCTATACCTGCTAGTTGGCTAAATCCTTTGACCACCAAACGGGCTTTACGTAGCTCAATGGATCCATTTGTTCGGCGTTTAATTTTGAAAATCTATTTCGTTTAGAGAGCGCTCTTACCTTTTGGCAAATCAACAAATGACCATGTACAATTTTGTTCTAGAGCTGTGAGCTCCTCATTCATAGGTGTGACCCATAATGGATTATCCTTAGCAACAAAATAGGACAATGGTTTGTGTTCTGTAGACATATTTGCCATGAAAGAAGAGTAACTGTCGCTCAAGAGAACGTCAGAAGAAGACAGAAAAGTGAAGGGAGGAGATGTGACTTGAGATGAGAACGTCGTAGCAGGATGAGCGGTGTGGACTGTGGTATCATAATCATCTAGGTATTTGGGACGATTTTTTGGTCTGGTGCTGAAACGTGTAGGGAGTGGTTTGGTTGGCAATGGATGAAGTTGGGTTTGAGAATTGATGTGAGGATGGTCGGTTGGGATTGGGGCTGGAAAAGTAATGGGTGAGTTGTGTAGCTCAAGTATGTGCTCAGGGACAATTTTTGTGCTAGGCTCAGTAGGTATGGTAAGAGCACGTGGTTGATTGGACTGAGTTGATGAGATGTTTGGGTGAGTTGATAAGGGATCAAACTCATGTGTATTGGGTGGAAAGGTTACAGGGGTAGTTGGGTTTTGTGGTGGAGAGCTGAGTGCCATAGAAAATGGGAAGATGTCTTCGTGAAAAACAACATCTCGGGAAATGTGGATTTGGTTTGTAGATAAGTCCATAATTTTAAAGCCTTTGCAGTCAGACACGTATCCTAGGAATAAACAGTGGGTGGCTATTGGTTCAAGTTTGTCTTTGTATGGTTTAGTGTTTGTGGAAAAACATAGGCAACCAAAGGTACGGAGATTGTCGTATGTGGGAAGTTTATTGTATAACTTTTCATAAGGAGTATGCCATGAAAAAATTTTGGATGGCAATCGGTTAATGATGTATGTGGATGTGAGTAATGCTTCACCCCAGAACTATTTTGGTAAATGGGCTTGAAAATAAGAGCACGGGTAATTTGAAGGAGGTGTTTATTTTTCTTTCAACAATTCCGTTTTGTTGCGGGGTGTGTGGGCAAGTTCGGTGGTGTATGATTTCTTGTGAGAGGAAGAGGTTTTGACAAAATTTGTTTGTAAATTCGGTGCCATTGTCAATTTGAACACTTAATATGGGTAAACAGAATTAGGTTTGGATAAGGTTGATAAAAAAATTTGAGGGTGAGGTGGACTTGATCTTTGTTACTTAAAAGATAAGTCCAGGTGGCTTTGGAGAACTCGTCGACGATGGTTAAGAAATAGGATGAGCAATCAATGTTAGGAGTCTTATATGGGGCCTAAGTATCAATGTGCAGTAATTTGAACGGGGTTGTAGCAACAATTTTGTAGTGGGGGAATGGTTTTCTCTCTTATTTGGCTAAGGGGCATAATTCACACTTGTAATTGCTACGAATTTTAACGTGTCTATTTGGTAATCGAGATAATTTGTTTGTAGAAACATGTCCGAAGCGATTGTGCCATAATATGAAGTCATGGGATACATGATTACTAATGAAATGTTTTACGTAAAATTGTAAAGAGGGACCTTTGAGGTTTTTGGGAGGAAGTAAATGCTGGTTGGATAGTTTGTGAACACCGCTCGTTGTTTCACACTTTGCTACGACGTAATCATCACGCAGGTCTTGCAAAAACACATGATTGTCAATGAAGATGGTGGCAATTTTGTTTTGTGTGGCAAGTTTATTTACTGACAACAAATTATGAAAAAATTAAGGAATATGTAGCAGTCTCAGACAGGGATCCCAGATTTACTTCAAGGTTCTGGAAGAGTTTGCAGTCTGCTATGGGTACTCGGTTGAACTTCAGTACAGCGTTTCATCCTCAGACAGACGGGCAGAGTGAGAGGACGATCAAGACTGTTGAGGATATGTTACGAGCTTGTGTATTGGAGTTCCGAGGAGCTTGGGATCAGTATTTGGCTCTGGTTGAGTTTGCTTATAATAATCAGTACTAGAGTAGTATCGGGATGGCTCCATATGAGGCTTTATATGGGAGGCAGTGTAGATCGCCTCTGTATTGGGATGAAGAGGGTATGAGGATGCTTGAGGGTCCCGAGTTGATCCAGGACATTGTGGATAAGGTGAGACTGATTCGGAGTCGCATTAAGGCAGCTCAGGATAGACAGAAGAGTTATGTGGATCAGCATCGGAGAGAGATGGAGTATAATGTGGGAGACAGGGTATTTCTCCGAGTGTCCCCTTGGAGAGGAGTTCTGAGATTTGGCCGAAAGGGCAAGTTGAGCCCTCGGTATATTGGTCCGTATGAAATTATCGAGAGGATAGGACCATTGGCATATCGATTGGCTTTGCCGAGTGAGATGTCCCAGTTGGACGATGTATTTCATGTGAGTATGCTCCGACGGTACCGATCAGACCCGACGCATGTGATTCCGGCTCAGGAAATTGAGGTGGCCAGTAATTTGAGTTATGTTGAGGAGCCGATACAGATTTAGGATGGGAGAATTGTAACATCCCATCACCGATGGGAAGGTTATTTTGGTAAATTGGGACGGGTTAGGACTTGGCATTGCATATTATTGATATGAGCATTTTTCTGGCCTCTAATTTTAGAGGAATAAGTCATTTTGCACATGCATTTATATGTACATGCAGTCATGGCATTTTCCGGCATTTAATTGTGAATATGATATGATTTGTGAAATTTTGAGATAATTATGTTAGATTATGGTTTGTTTAAGAAGTATGGAAGAATTGGGTTTGAATAGTTGAATTAGAATGTCTTAAGAGTGATTGTCAGTTGATAGCGACCCATAGCAAATTGTCTGGAAAATTTTGAGAGTAAATGTCCGGACCGGAAATTTTTCGAGTAACGGACTGATTGACCTTATAGTATTGTCATAATTGTCCAATGGAAATGGAAAATTAGACTTTATGATTTTAGGAATAAAATTGTTGGACCATTGGAATTTGAAGAAATCATAGACTAGGAATTTGAGACTTAAGAGAGAGTGTTTGAGGGGAAGAGAGTAACCCTTTAAATACTTAAGGTTTTGAAATTTGGCAGTAAGGCATTTCTTCTCTCCTAGGGCACGTATCTTCCCCTTCGATCGATTCCTTTTTCTTCTTCCTCCTTGTGTGATCTCTTGTGTTTCACCTTGCTTGTTCCTTCCTTGTTGTTAAGATCAACCCTAATCCTTGAGAAGATGAAGATTGTTGAGGTTTTGAGAGATGACCGTGGGTGTTAGGGCTTGGAGGAGATTTTCGGAGATTTGAAGATTTAGGGCTTGATTGGTAAGTAAATTGGCTTTAATGTTGTTTTATGGTTGTTGAAATGCATTTATGGTGTTTAATATGAAAGATTGGGTAGTTGAGAGTGAGTTATTACTAGTTTTAGAGAGAGAAAGGTGAAAGAAGGGTCGGAGAAGACAAACTAGAATCCGCACGTCGCGACGTGCGGGAAATTACATGTCACGACGAGCGGTTATCTGCACGTCACGACGAGCGGCAAATTAGACGTCGCGACAAGCGGATATTTAGTTGACGCGACGAACGGGACGTCGCAACTAGCGACCTTGTGTCGCCGCGATGAGGGTGATGTTTTGAACTGACGTAATTTAGTTTTTTTGGGGCATAACTAATGGTGTAGACCTCCAATTAAGGTAATTTTTAATTCTTTATGAACTAGAGAGAGAGGTCTACAATTGAGGTGAAGAATGAAAGCTTAAATTTAAATTAGTAGGATCTCGATTATTGAAAGAAAGTTAAGGATAAGTTTTTATTGCAACTTAAGGATTGAATTATGATAATTGGAGTTTAAATTGGAGACTTATGGAATCAATGATATGTTTTTGGAATCTACAATGGATGATTTTGACCTAGTATATAGTAAATTTTGGTTTTGAGGCCTTCTTTGAGATTAAGGGTAATGTCTATATGTGATAGAGTCTATAGTTTGAGAAATTGGTTAAGAGGCAAAAGATAGTGAAATTGGGTTTAGCGTCGGAAAGTCATGAACATGCATCGTACATCTTTTAATAAAGACATGTGCATTATTGAATTGTTCTGATTATGCATTTAGTAATGGGTAATTATTTAACTGTTATAGAGACACCGTTGGATCGTCATTCTACGGATATTCTTTGGGACTTCCGAAAGAGTTCGGAAGTTCTGGTGAGTAACCTAGTTGGTTCCTCAATCTTTGTGTGTTTAAAATTATGTGCTTATGTCATGTGGAGATAATGGAGGATTTATGTGTTTGATTTTGATTGATTTCATACCATAGGTGTCCAAAATATCGAGAACTTGATATCGAAATGTAATTTGTGTGTGAATTGAAATTACTAGGTTTTAATGCGATTTGGGACATATGGCATTATGTTGTGACACACTATTGTAAATTGAGACATATGCATTCATGCATAAAGGCATGTTCAGATAATGACGATTCATGACGGGCGACCACCGTATTTGAGCTTAAAGCTCAGCAACAGGCCTCAAGCCCAACGTAATTGAGTCACAGCTCATCAGATCGTAAGCATTCAGCCCAACGTATTTCAAAGCCACAGCTCACCGTATAATGTGTCCGTTCTTTGGGACGGATCGGTATACCAGTCCACAACACCGTAATAAAGTGGAAAGTGTCACATGTGCATTGCATATACAAATGATTAAAATGTGGACTGTGTGAAAAGCGAAATGTCTGATATTTGTGAATTGGTAACGCATGTGATATTTCTGTATATGATATTGTGTGATATTTCTGTATATGATATGGTGTGATATTCTGTGAATTGATTGTTTATGCATGAGTTGGGTGAACCATCGATGATGGTTTCTCACTGAGTTCGCAAACTCACCCAACATTACAAATATTTTTCAGGACTGAGATAGTAGACTCCTAGCTCCAGAGATAGACTTTTCCTGCCGTGCGAGCGCGTTGGCAAGAGAAGTGATGGCACATAGGTCAGTCAGCTGGGATTATTTTGGGGATGTCCTAGTATAGGTTTTTATATCAGTTTCCTTTTTGGAGTAATGTAATTAGACAGTGGAAAACTGATAAACCTGTTTACATTTATGGTTTCTAAGATATGAATGAGAAAGAATGTTGTGGTTTCAAAGTTTAGTGATTATTGTTGTACTAATGCTTTCTTTTGGATGCCATGTGGATTTTAGTTGGGTTCGTTCGTAGTGCACCGTTATCATGGGTTATGCATCGGAACGGCCCATGGGCGTCCCGGTGTGTATACCCTACGGTAAGGGGACGCTACATTTTATATGTAAGATACAAATAACACAGGGGGGGGAAACATCAACAATAAGAAAGCATTTACATATACAACTGGGCCAATGCAAATAGATTTGTAGAAGGTACACATACAAACACACGACACAGAAGCATGAGTACTGATCTCTGTGGCTCTCTTAGCTCCCCTTTGAAAAGCTGACCTGTGGTGCTTACCTAGCACACAGGATTCACAAAAATCCAACTTCTGTAGGTTCTTTTCAGGCATAAGACCTTGCCTAGAGAGATGGAGCAGGCTTTTGTTGCCTGCATGACCCAACCTAGCATGCCCTTGCTTGGTTGGTTCAAGGTTTCCACTTTCTGAAATTTGATTAATTTCAGTTGAGCCTATAACATAGTATAGGTCACCCCTCTCCACTCCTCTAATGATGACTTTTTCATCCCTTAGGATTTCTCTAAGTCCATCTTTAGACCTGATTTGAAAGCCTTGCTTATCAAATAAGCTTTTAGAAATCATATTTCTCCTTATTCTAGGCACAAATTTGACATTGTTTAGGATCCTTCTTTTTCCATCAAACATGTTGATAGAAACACTTCCTATGCCCTCCATCATTTGCTACCCAAAATTTGTCATTTTAACCTTGACAGTGACTGGTTCAAATGTTATAAACCAGTCCCTATGAGGAGTGACATGTATGGTGCACCCTGAGTCAAATATTCACTCTCTACTAAGATTCTCACAAATTTCAGTCACAGCCAATATTTCACCTTCACTGGAATCTTCAGGTTTTTCAACATTACCTGAAATTCCACTTTCAGTTGCCTTGTCCCTCTTCTTTTTTCTACAGTCTCTAGCAAAATGTCATTCCTTATCACAGTAGAAGCAAGTCTTAGCTTTTCCCTTTTTCTTCTTTTCATTTTCACCTTCCTTAAAGTGTTTTTCCTTCCCACTTCCCTTCTTCCATTTCCCCTTCTTGTTATTTTTCTTATGAGCTTTCTTCTCATAATTATTCTCTACAAACATTACTTCAGCCTTTTTCTTAAAATGATTCACCTCAACTATTTCTTCCATTAGAGAATCTAAAACTCTGTTAACAGTAAGTGATTCTCCACTAGTATGCTTAATTACCTTCTTGAATGCATTAAATTCAGAAGGTAATGCCTTTAAGATCACTACAGCTTGATGTTCCTCACTTATTTTCTCATCTGTAACTTCTAAATCTTATACTAGCTTAAAGAAATAATCTAGGTTATCATCTAATGAGACTGAAGTGTTCATTTTATAGTTTGCAAGGTTGTGGAGAAGTGTCATCTTATTAGGAAGACACTTCTTGGCATACAACTCATCTGGTTTCACCTAAAGTTTCTGTGCAGTGTTACAATTCTGCACTTTTCTTATCACTGTTGGTGATAAGTGAAGCATTAACTTGCAATGAGCAAGTCTTTGAATCTTTAGCTTCTTTATAGGATCAGTCTCTAGGTCATACTGATCATCTATGACTCCATAACAATCATAAGATTCAAAAAGAGCTTGCATCTGGAGTTTCCAGATAGTAAAGTCTTCTTTATCAGAAAAATGTCCATTTCCTTGCCTACCATGATTGTTGTGAAATAAAGAATCTAAAGACTTTCACTTACTGACTTTCTTGATGAATCTTTAAAGCTTGAAGTGTCTAAGAATTGTCCCAGGAGGTCTTGTATGCTTTGATACCACTTTTTGTTGGGTTTTTACTACTTCTCTGTTATCTTTTATCACAGAAACTGATAAGCTTGGTTATTTTGGAGAAAACACAAATGCAAGAAAATTAAGAAGACAACAATTTACTTGGTTCGATAGTGTAAAAAATATCTATATCCAAGGTTCCCACCTATGGTGGTAAAGAGTTTCACTATATGAAGAAGTACAGAAGAAGAGAACCGATACAGAGAAGAGTGTATTTTTACACTTGCAAAGAGCCTCTCAAAAACTCTCCTAGTACCTACAGGTGTACTCTAGCACTCTCTGAATCTTTTTCTCACTTTCTTTTCTTACTTACAAAGATTGAAAACAATTTATATTGATGATTGAAGTTTCTATGTTGTGTATGTCTGTCTCTAATATTTCTGCCTTGATTTTATAGCTGAAGAAGAAGATGAAGTCTTCGGAAGCTTCTTGACTGAGTCTGACTATTGACATGTGCTTCTCATGTGAGTCTTTAATGAATTTCCCTATGTTGTGCATTTTGTTTGAAGCCTCTGAATTATTTGTCAAACGACTGTGTATTGACTTCAATAGAAGTAACAAGATACTAGTTTAATCCATTTACTTCTGTCTTGTATGCATCACGTGGATATGTCTTAATCCTTGGTTTTTGACTTCAGCTGTGAGAAACTTCAAGAACATTACTCCATCTTCTGTCTTCAACATCACATACTACACTTCTTCTTGTCTTAGATTTTTGCTTGTTTTCTGGTAAATCTGAGTGAGGTTGGTGGAGTATGAGTGATTTCATCACAATTGTTATGTAGTTTATGATCAATAAAAAGTAGTTTTGTTACTCCTATGCATATTTCTTCCAATGACCAATTAGTAGATATTTTTACTAAGGCTTTGGTAACTCTAATTTTTGCTTTTCTTTTGTCCAAGTTAGGTTTGGTTGATGTCCACCAAGCTCCAACATGAGGGGATGTTTACTTTATGTATAGCTTAAATAGACATGTATTGTTTATTTAAAGTGTAGTCATTTTGTAAATAGTCGATAGCTTCTTTGTTTTACTTGTTTTGAATGTAAGGAAATCTTACTTACGTAAATAGTAGGTTGAAATAATAAGTCAGTTCTTATTATTTTCTCTCTTCTTTCGGAGAAAAGTAACAGAATTGGTGATTAGGAAGGAGTTCCATACAGGGGACACTCCTCGTCCAAAGCTGCCACCTTGCTTATGGCATCTGAACAAAGAAAAAACCAAAACTGACAACCAGGAACGTCCTGCAATGTTCCCGAACATCATGATTGCACGTCAACAAATAATAGATGATACCCTAATATTGTTAACGGTCAGGTTTAATTTAAACATTTTTTAAATATTAAGGTTAATTTTTAACGTTTTAGTTTTTACAAACATTAAGATATAATTTAAATATTATAAAATGTTAGGTCCATTTTGTTCATCATCGTAAAGTTAGGGGCCAATTGCCCTCTTGGCCTGTTAGAAAACGGAACCGTACGTGACAGGAAGAAATGGAAGAGGAAATGAAGAACCTGAAAGCGCATAAGTAGATCTGAACTGTGCTGACGGAAACGGTTGGCAGAGAAATCGTGACGAGCATTTTCTATCCAGGCAAGGTCTACAGGAGATCGGAGTTGAGGATCACACCGCCAAAATTGTTTACCCGTCTGATTACTGGTTGTACGGAGCCATGGATTGCCATTATCAGCTATCTTCAGCCTGGCACATTCCCATCTAACAAAAAGTCGCCGTCTTTGACTACTCTATGCTGTCAAAAACACATACATACGTACTCGATGTGTGAATGAGTTAGTGAGTCGTATATCAATGGTGAACAAGAAGGGAAATTCGTGACGGCATTGAAGAAACTTATACAGATGGGTTGGGTTGGGTGGTCCTACTTCTATGTTGTAGTGAGCAAAGGCTTGGAATTGGAAAAGAAAAGAACAGCGAAAGAGGGAAGAAGGTGAATGAGACAAATAGAGAGAGAATGAATTTGGAAGGCAAGTCATCCTCCGTACTCATAGACTCCAACCAAACCAAACCAAGATAAGAGAAGGAGATGAACTACGTCTACTACATCATATGATGAGATTAAAGAGAAAAACTTTACAACTCTGTCATGAGTTTTGGGTCCTCGTAAAATATGGGTTGTCTGTTGCAACCGGTGGTTAATTAGTTGTGTTTGTAAAATAGTAAGAAGAGGGAAAGAGTTTGCAGAATTTTGTGTATCAGTGTATTTGACAGAGGCAGAGAGCCAGCCTTATGTACAATCTTATTTTCCTCGTATACAAGCCTATAATTAGGCCGAAATGTAAGGTAATTAATAAGCCTAAAATCAAGCATATAATAGAGCTAATATTTAAGATAACTACCACAATTAGAAGATAAATACTGAATGAGGAATTTATACAATTTGCATATCAGGAACAGTCCCCCCTCAAGCGAAGCATCGGATTTCCGTAGGTGAAGCTTGCGCAAATGTGATGAAAAAAGAATCTATCCCAACAGTTTTGTCAATATATCTACAATTTGATCAGAACTTTTTGTGAATCGAATTTGCACAGTTCCCTGGCATATTTGAACCCGAATAAAATGATAATCAATCTCAACATACTTTGTTCGAGCATGGAATACCGGATTCGAACTGAGGTAAATGGTACTCACATTATCACACCACAAGGTAGCAGGTTGCAAAGGAAGATAGCTAATTTCTCGAAGCAGTGTACGTAACCACATAAGCTCTACGGTAGCATTAGCCAACACTTTATATTCACTCTCTATACTTGATCTAGTAACAGTGGGTTGTTTCTTACTAGACCAAGATATGAGATTCCCACCAAAATATACTAAATACTCACCAGTGGAATGACGATCATCGGGACAGCCCGCCTAGTCACTATCTGAATAACACTGAATTGAGAGAGTAGTGAATGGACGAAGCCAAAGGCCACTATTTGAAGTGCCTTGTAAATAACACAGCAACCGTTTACAAGTCTGCCAATGGATGTCAGTTGCACAATGTAAAAATTGAGCCAATTTGTTGATGGCGAATGCAATATCCGGCCTCATGAGAGTGAGATACTGAAGTGTACCAACCACTTGGCGATACTCCTTAGACGAAGGCAACACCTCTCCTATAGATCCGCTCAAAGTTGGAGTAGTAGCCATTGGTGTGCGACAAGGTTTGGAATCCAACATTTGTGTCGCTTGAAGTAGTTCAACAATATATTTACTTTGAGAGAGAAGGTAGCCATCAGTTAGCTGTGTTATTTCAATACCAAGGAAGTAATGAATGTCACCAAGATCACGAACAGGGAAGGTAGCGGCCAATTTGGCAACAAACCACTCAATGAGAGAAGAATTTGAACCTGTGACAAGAATATCGTCAACATAAACAAGGACAAACAACTTGTGAGGTCTGTTAGTGTACACAAATAAAGAATGATCAGTCTCAGTTTGCTAAAATTGAGCAGAGGCCATAAAAGCTTTAAGTCTCTCAAACCAGGCACGTGGAGCTTGCTTAAGGCCATAAAGTGATTTCTAAAGTTTACAAACATAATAAGGCTTCCTCTGATCAAGAAAACCTTTCGGCTGCTCCATGTATAACTTTGTATCCAAGAAACCATGGAGAAAGGCATTAGATATATTTAACTGTCGTGTCTCCCATTGATGCGAAATTGCAATAGATAAGATGTGACGGATTGTGGTGAATTTAACAACTGGGGAAAAAGCCCCTTTATAGTCGATGCCCGATTGTTGTGTAAACCCTTTTGCTACAAGATGAGCTTTGTAGCTTTCAATGGTGCCATTGGAATGCCTCTTAACCTGGTAGATCCATTTGTTTTGAATGATGATAACATTAGGAGGTCGGGGAACCAACAACCAAGTTTAATTTTGGAGCAAAGCTGAAATTTCTTGCTGCATAGCATCTCTCCATTCCTGAAATTTATTAGCTTGAATAAATGTTTTTGGTTCCTAGGTAGGTGACGTGGTGGCAGCAAAGACATGTTTGCGTGGTGGGTTAGGCCGAAGTTTCATGGAGTGGGTGCGGATTAAGGGAGGAGCAGGCTTAGGCGAATTATGTGTGTCGGCAGGAGAAGGAGTGATGTGTTTGGGTTATTGGGTATCGAGTTAGGTGGTGGAATTTGTGGTTCAGATATGAGGTCATTTGGATAGGAAGAAAGATCAACAGTTAGTTGTAATCCAGTGGATGATTGAAATAAGGAATGAGGGGATGAGGAGGTGGTAGGAGATAAATTAGTTTTAGTTGGAGAGGATTATGGTAAAGATGAACTTTGCATAGGTGTGTCGGATAGGGAGAGAGATTGAGAAGGAGTAGAAGTTGAAGAAAAAGAAGTACCTGATGAAGGACCATGTGAGGTCGGCAGTGTACAAGTGACAGTGAGCCAAGTGGGATCCACTTGTGGCTCTAGAGAAGAAGTGGTAGGTCTACTGGCATACGGAAACGTTTGAGTGTGAAATCAAACATGATTGGCTAAGTAGACACGCCTTGTTTTGTAATCGAGACACCAATAGGCTGAATGAAAAGGACTTTATCCTAAGTAAACACATTCTGTTGTCAGAAAATTAAATTTATGATCATTATACGGATGAAGAAGTGGAAAAACACTGCAACCAAAAGGGTGAATAGACAAATAATTTGGATCCTTAGAAAATAATTTGAAAAAAGGTTATATTCTATGTAAAACATCAGATGGTAAGATATTGATAATTATGGCACTCTGTTCAAGAGCATAGTTCCATTATTTCAAAGGTAAGTAGGCATGAGCTAAAAGGGTTAAGCCAGTATCATCCAAGTGGCGAATTTTTCGTTCGGCAGTACCATTTTGCTCATGTGTGTATGGGCAGGCAATTCTATGATTAATACCATGTTCTAAAAATTTTGGTGTAAACGTTGATATTCTTCACCCCAATTCGAGTGAAAAGCAAGAATATTTTTACCAAATTGACGTTTGATATGTTGTTCAAATTGAAAAAATATGTCAAAAACTTCACTTTTGGCTTTCATAAAATATATCTAAGTAAATCACATAAATCATCAACAAAGATGGCAAAGTAACGATGACCCATACTGGATTGGACAGGAGTAGGACCCTAGACATCAAAAAAATAATATCAAATGGCTTTGAACTTGTATGTTCTTTAGAAGCTAATGAAACACGAGATAACTTACCTAAACGACAACTGGAACAAGGAGTTAACGAAGAATCTGAAATAGAAATTTTATTTTGATTTAACAAAGTAGATAACTTAGAAATGTTTGAATGACCTAGACGCCTATGCCATTCGTCCATTGAAGGAGCCACAGTTGCCTGATGAGCTGTTGGACGAAGACTTGTCAACTTGTAAACGCCATCCTCACTTGGGTCTTGCATCAGAATCCTCTTGGTGCACTGGTCCTTGATCACAAAATAGTTTGGCCAAAATTCAAAGAAAACAGAATTGTCAGAGGTAAACTTTTGGACAGATAACAAATTTTTGGTAATATCAGGAGCACATAAAACATTATCCAATTTAAGAGTGTAATCAGGAGAAGAAAGATAACTAGTACCAAGATGAGAAATTTTCAAACCTTGTCCATTACCCAGATAAAGTTGATCAGTACCTGTGTATTCCTTTATGGCAGTCATAGTTTGAGAGTCAGCAGTAACATGATAATTAGTCGTTGTATCAAGGAACCAAGAGACTTGTGCAGCAGGAGTACATTCCATGGGGGATTGTGTGTGAGCCATGTTTACTGTGGGAGATTGATTGTGAGCCACATTAGGGCAATACGGAGGGCGAGGAGCATACAAGGAATTACCATAATTATTGCTCCCATTGTTGTCATAATTGTAACGTCAGTGACATGTCAAGGCTGAATGATTTGGCTTCCCACAGATTTGACAAGTGACATGGCGATTGAAATTGCCTTGATTTGTAGAAGGAGCAAAGGACCGTGATCTAGATGTTGGAGTGGGAAGAAGAGGTGCAATACTTGTCAAACCTAGATTCGCCATAGGCTGATGAAGATTTTTTAGAAGAAGTTCATGGGCAACCAAATGACCATGGAGCTCATAAAAGGAGACTAGCTCTGGGTGAAGATTTAGATTGGTAATGATGGCATGAAATTCAAAACCAAGATTCCTATATATGATAGCGTTGAATTCAGCAGTAGAGAGAGGATTGAATTCAGCAGTAGAGAGAGGACGACCAGCAGCGCTAAGTTGATCGGCTAAGGATTTAGCCTTTTGGAGATAAGCCGAAATAAAGAGATCATTTTTTAGTTCTTGAAGTTCGATATGCAATTGGAATTGATGATTCATGGACATTGCACCAAAGGCATTGGATAGAGCCTGCCAGACCTCAAAAGAAGAATTAAGGCCAGTAATGAGGGGGTACACCTCCTCAGTTAAGGATGCCAGTAGCCAAGATTGAAGGAGCTGGTCTTTTTTGAACCAATCCTCAAATTCTGGATTTGGTTTTGGAGTGGGATTTGTGTCTGAGCTAGGTATGGTTTTAGAAGGTGATGGTTTTAAAAAATCAAAAGGGGTTAATTATTTCGCAAACTTTCCGCAAACTTATTTGGCACCAACAAAATAAAAACAAATAAAACCAAAATAATAAAAATACTAGAAATTTGGTAACGCAGTTCGACACACCTTGCCTACGTCTTCGAGGCCCTCACCTAATTTAATCATTTTCACCGAAGTACAATAGTTTTACTCAAGGCTTTACTGAGCCGACACCACTCAACCCTTGACACTATCCCTCAACCTCACTTCCCGTGAAAAAATTTCACACCCAATAACACGACCGACTCATGTTAACCTCAACGGAGGATTTTCTCAATCAACCTAATAGTACAACCGCCTCGTATGAACCTCAACAGAGGATTTTCTCAACACTATTTGATAATAAAGATAAGAAATCAACAACTCAAGTGATCAATCAACTAAGAACAAAATAATAATACACTTGAGAAAAAGAAGACAACTTCCCGAAAGGTTAAGCTCCACTGAATTGAATCTAGAAATCGTCGCAATAATAATAGAAAAACAGTCCACCCAAGAACCACTTCACAAAGCTGAATGTGTAGCTTAAGCAACTCCAATTAAACCATGTGGGATACTCCACACACCATGTATATCTCACGCATAAACCCAGAAGACCAAGTCTGGAAAATTAATAAGCTGACACCCACTGCACCATGGCTAACATTCACTTCACTGTAGCTTTTTCTCACCCAACGCAAGATGCAATTCTATTTTTCACATTAGAAAATCACTTCCACTATTGATGGGAAACGTGCACACATAATAATACATCCACACAGTATTTACTTAACCCACTTTGTTTCGATTAATGCAACACCCACTACACATTTAGATGCACACATATACTCACGCAGGATCCACCAAAAGACACCGACTGAAATGTTTTATCAATATCCCATCACTGCACAACCCTTGTTTCTCTATTTTCCCAATCGATGATCAACAACACATGAACTCTGCTGTCGCCACTAACATTTATTATCCCACCTCCTTGTGCGCGTGAGAAAGAAAATGAAAGAAATCAAAAATCAAAAGTGGGCCAACTTCGGATCGAAAACCAAAGGAATCAAAAGCGATGAATCAAAAGTGGGCCAACTCCGACATTCGAAAACGTATACTTTATAAAAAAAACATACGTTCATCATTGGAAAACTATAAAGACACTTGGTCTAAACCAATTCAAATCGGTATAAATTTTTTTTTTCTTTTTTCTCTTCTTCAATCAAAGTAACTTTAATATCCAATTGAAGTCATTCGCACTCAAAACTCATTTCATTTTCTTCTTCATATTCATTCATATCTCATCATTTAAACAAAATCTTATTTTTCTTTTGCCATGAAGCACCTTACACACATATCGATATACCCACAATTCATACACAATAAGCACTTCGATATTTCAGATTAATCATCACAATTCATCGGACCTCCTGTCCAGAATCCCAACCCACTCAATCACATTCATATCATCTCATCCATAAACAAATTCACATTCCATATCCATACACAATTCCATAACTCATTACCATCATGAAATAAATGCTTACAAAATATTAATGGCATTTCCAAGACATAATACAACATTAATATCCATATCCAAATACAAAAGATACAAAATCCCCACAATACTCAACAAAAGTCTCAAATCTTATTCTTACAGTAATCTAGCTTAAAACACATCATATACAGAAACAAACGGTTGCCTTGACTTTCTTTCATCTGATCTCCTGCTCGTTACCTGGAGATGGGGATAAAAGAGGGAGGTGAGCTTTACAGCCCGTGGATAACATGTTTATAACCAAAAAATAAGTAAAAATCATTTTCCAAAACTTATTGCCAGTTTATAGAAATTTCACAGTAGAAATTCATCAAATGCTTATTTTTCAAAATTTCTCAATTTATCAAATAAATTCATGAACAATTTTTAAAACATGGATGCATCACACTTAGAAACAAAACAAGAGCACATAAACACATCAGAATGGTTTGGGTTGGTCCAGAAACAGAACGTACTACACATTTCCGCATAACGGTCCTGTGTAACTGTGAACGGAACGTACTACACATTCCCGCATAGCAGTCCTGTGTAGTCGTGAACTTATGGGAGTCCTTGAAGGAGCTCCAATGCCACTAACGGGCAGGCGGAAAAAGCCTTTTTGACAAGTGCACTTGACATCTTATGGGACCTAACTAAACCCACATAACACAACTTCACACTTTAAATCAGATTGCCCGAAGGCACATTTCAAAAACTTAATTTTTTTCATAATCATGTCAAATCAGACACATTTACATTCAAAATTTCACAATGTCAATCCCATTCACATAACATATTCTCAATCATTCAAAGAATGCAACAATTATAGCAATTATCAAATCATTCAAACACAAACAATTATTGCAATGTCTTAAATCATTCAAAACCATGAATCTGAAAACACTTTATTTTCTTGATTTTTTTTTTGAAAACATTTCATCTTCTTGATTTTTCGAAAACATATAGATGGCTTATAATTCAAATTATAAACATGGTACCCACCTCATATCCTTGATTGAAACTTTTTCAAAATCTCTCCTCTTGCCTTTCTCCTCTTTTCTCTTTTAATTTCCTTCATCAAAGGCAAATTCTCAAATCAATAGGAAATCCAAAATTGGACAATTTATAAAGCATAATCACCAAAATTCATCTTATAAAACTCAAACCCATACATTTCTTAAACTATATGAACCAAAACTATCTCAAAAATTCAAAGATCAAAATCCACCCTTACCTTGAATTTTCTCCAAATGAAGAGTTTCTTGGCTCATTTGAAATCTCTCTTAAAAACTTAGAAAGATCAAACCCTAACCCTTTTTTTTTCTTCTTTTCTCTTCTTCTCCATCCGAAACACACTCTTCTCACTTTCATTGTTCTTTTGTTTCTTTTCTTTCGTTCAATTTCGTGCTTCACTTCTTTTTATACAAAAGCCCACACTTCTTATTTACATGTGTGCCATTAATGAGTGAGAAAAGACCCTTATGCCTTTACATATAAGCCTTATAACTTAAAACCTTAAGTGATCTTCCACTTTTGCCCCTCATGCATTCTTAACAATTTAATACAATTTAATCCAATCAACCTATGCCATATGATCTTACTCAAATTGACATGCTAATTAATTTCACAAAAATAACATAATATAAAGAAGCCTCAAAATTCATTTAATTCATACTTAACTTAAGACATTTTTCTAATTTTTCCTCATTGTCTCAATTTTATAAAGACACCAAAATCATTCAATTTGGTTTCATACTCCAAAAGTTATACCTCAAACATTTTCAGACTATTCTTATGCTAAAATATTTTCCTGCAATTTATTTCCATCCGAAAATTGATATTCTTAGAGACTAAATTGAAACTCAAGTTCATCAGAAAATTTGTAGCCCTATCTCTCTAGTTTAATCCAAATCAAGAATCATCACATTCTGATGACTATAACAAAAGTTATGGTATAAAGACTTTCAGCTCTTACTAATCCAAGACTAAACACTAAACCCAAATTCAATTCAGAAATTGAAAGTCTTAGGGGTTGAATTAAAATTAAGTTCCTTCAGATAACTTGTAATTTCATGTCTCTAATTTATTTAGAAACAAAAATCAACTCAATTGGATCTCTACAGATCAAGATATCACTAAAATACCTAAGCATGTTCAGAAAAAAGTCCAACTCAAACTCTTTAATCAATCCTCTCACTTTGATTCAATCAACATTTTTCAAATAAAACTAAAAAATCCACAAATTTCATGAAGAGTTAGGGGAATGTCTTAGAAATCTAACGCTTCAAAAATAAGGTCAATCGGATGTCGGACGGAAAAGTTAGAAGCAAAAGAACGGGTAAGGGTCGGATCACCTCGCGAGGAGGTCGCCCTTGCGAGCTCGTCACGGGGTGACGAGGTCGCCCTCACGACGCTTGGACGTCACGAGGGGAACCTCCAAGCGAGGCGCTCGCGATCGCAAGGCCTGCCAAAATGCAATCGCGATCGCGAGGCGGGCGCAAGTGCGCCGCGTCGCCCTTGCGATGCGGTCGCACTCGCGAGCTGCCTGTTCCACCCCTTTTTTTGTTTTGTTTTAAAAGTATGCGTTTTCGGATGTCGAAATTTGACCTTAAGTTTGATTGCAGCCTTTTGATTCTTTTGGTTCCGCACGCCCTTTCGATTCCTTCGCTTTTTGATCTGATTTGATTTATTTGGTTTTCGCTCACTTTGACTTTCGCTTTTGATTTCGTCGGTTCATTCGTTTTGTCTTTTGGCCCACTTTCGCTTTATGATCTGTTCTGTCGTTTCTGCCACTTTATTTTTCGATTTATGTTTCCGAGGTTAGATTCCGGAAACAAGACGGATCCAACAACAATGATGCCACACCCACACGTATATTCAACAATTAACCTCAAGATATAAGATACCCACCATATGCTTTATCCACTGTTAAAGCCCAGCCACAAAAACTTCACTCTCCAACTTAGATATTTTTCTGCAACTTTTTATTCAATTTGCGTAAACCTCTAGACTCCTTACTCACCAAGGAGATATTCACATATCTTAATAGATTTCAAAGAATCCACTTAAAATATGAGGCATAATTAAAATAGATTTCTTTTTAAAATCAAATAAGGAGGCAATAACTACATAGACTTCTAATAAAACACAAACTTCATCTTTTATATGTCCAATTTAAAAATGTCAAAACCAAACAAAGAATATATAAAATATATTCTAACAATCTCCCCCTTTTTGGCATTTTTGTCACAATTTTAGCACTCCACATAAATAATCATATTTGGACATATAAAGATGCCAAAAAGTAAGATGAATAGTCAAACATATATGTTGGGACCCGATCCGGGAACCGGATCCCAACCGAAAGACGGAACGGAAAAATGGAAAATCGAAAAGCGAGAAATCGCTAATCGGAATACAAATCGAATCATCGGAGCAAAACAAATACTCGGAAAGTTTCGAATCGGATCGAATCAGATCAAACCGAAGGTAGCGAAACGGATCGAATCGGAAAATGCAAAGCGAAAGCGGAGACAAACACTTAGCAAAGCGGATCCGACATCCGAGAACCAAAACTAGAGAAAAAATGATCGAACGAACATAATCGCGTTGGAAACCTTATGACATTTCAAATCCGGTATAACATTTTTTTTTCTTAATCCATTTTCATACTTATACATGGTTCGGGTCTTAATCGGAGAATGAAACGAAGAACAAAACAAAAGTAAATCGAACGGAACGGAGGAAAAGCATACGGAAACGAAGAAACATATTGAAAACAAATTACGAAGCACAGGAAAATCAAAGACTAAAGAATTGAATCTGAAGCAAATTACAAAGCAAATCGAAGGCTCGAAATCGAAAGCAAAACAGATTGAAACGAATCGAATCGGATAACAAAGTATGGAAACAAACAAAAACGGAAGCCAAAGCCACTCGAACCGAAAGGTATAAGGCGGGAGAAAACAAAACAAAAGCGGAAACAAAAGCACATCGATTCGAAAGGCATAAGGCAGAAGCAAAGCGAACATCTCGAAACATAATTCAAATAGGTCAAAGCAACAATACAAACGTGAGGGCTAATTCCGACAAAATTCAATTGAGCTAACAATTGGACATTTTTGGCAAGGAAAGGTCAGAAACTTGATGAGAAATCACTGGTTCAAATTTCGGGTGAATCGGAGGCCAAACGAGAAAGTTATAAGAGAAAATGTAAAATGACCAAAGGAATAGTAATTGACCATATGAATAGTAACCGGCCAATTTCCGACCCTTATATCTTTTTACTCCTAATTTCGATCGGGACATATCATACCTCATTTTAAAGATAACAAGACCCTCTACATCTTTCATGGAGGATGGAAATTTCAATTCCTGCTCTAAAGCGGCGAAAAACCCATCCGAAGGTTCAGCCCAAAATAGCCTATGAATAGTAATCCGAGAAACCTTAATTGCATAATGGGCAGTAAATTTCAAACGTCCATAACTTTTTCATCCCAAAACGAAAACTAACCCATTTTATACCATTTTAAAGTTCTTAACTTGCTCTACAACTTTCTAGAAGACCTCTTATTCCAATTCAATCGTTTCGGAGGTCTAAAATCTAAGCGAAGTTACTGCCCAAATTTAAGAAAATTTGGACAGCACCTCCCCTAAAAATTGCTCTAGCCAAAATCTTCTATTTCATTCAATAACCTGCATAAAACCCAAATCAATGGCAACAACACACTCTTAGGATTCTAGCACTTCTCAAACTATAAGAGACCCATCTACTCACTTCCAATCCATAAAGTGATTATCTCAACATCAACTCCAAAACTCAATTATAGGCATTTAACACTTGAATTCCTAAAGGAATACCATCTCATCCTTGTTTTTATCATTTCCAATCTTACAACCATACATACTTAATACACTTTACATTTAACACTTCAAATATTAAAGGAAACATATACAATACACTTTAACTTCAAAACTTTTACATTTTCACGGAAATAAGCAAATACAATGCTTTAAAGGCATTTTAGCCCAAATACATCCAAAGGATAAAAGAACATATTACGAATACATCACGAGTTTCAAAACACTATTTAAAGTCTTACTTTCTAATATATGACTTCTAACATGACAATTTCATCGGAGTTGCCTCAAACCTGATGCGAAGACTCGGAATCGTGCTTAACACCTGTGGAGGGAAAATGGGGGGTGAGCACGACGGCTCCGTGGGTAATAACTTAATAAATGAGATATATGCAAAAACCGTTATTCATTCATTCAATCTTTTCATACAAGTCACATTGAGAAAAGCATTTTAAATTTGTCAAAACTCTTCACGGAATACTACACTTCAAACAATTACAAAATCAACAAATATCAAACAGCACATAACTTTTCAGAATGGTTTGGTTTCGGTCCTAACAAGACGTACTGCACATTCCCGCTTAGCGGTCATGTGCAGCCGTGAACAGAGGGGAGTCCGAAATCGGAACTCCTAAGCCACTTGCGGGCAGCCGGGAGAAGGCTATCAGAGGGAGACAGTGCACTGACTCTACGGAGGGGACCTAACCAAACTCATATAATTCACATATTCATGCTTAAAACAAACAGATTGCCCGAAGGCACTTTTTGAAATTTGACTTTCAAATTGTTTCCAAATCAGATCTTTATCAAAACTAATTCAAATATTACAAAGCATTGGAATTCATGTTACAAACCATTTACAATCCATGCTAACATAAATTCATACTCAAGAATATCACATATAAGTGAAAGACATCACATAAAGTAATTCATACAAACATGCTAAGTCATTGGTGGAAAACATTAGTTTGCATTTATTAGAAAAACTTTAATGCATATTATCTCAAGTATTAAGAAATCACCCACCTTGAATCCTTAAGCTTTGCAATAGGTTCACATGTCCTTCCTCAATCCCCAAACGCCTTAATTGCCCTTAATCAAAGCATACAAAACCTTAATTAACACTAAATATCAAAGCTGGAAATTTCTAAAGAATGAAAAACATGACTAAAACCCTATCTCACTTTGCCTATGCCATTCCTAAACCATAACCATCAAAGCCTATCTTAATTGTATCCATTATTTCCAAGAATCTCATGCCTTAAAGACACCACACCAAATCTGAATTTTTTTTTTATAATCCTTCCTCTTTCCCTTTTTCCTTTCTTTTCTTTCTCTTTTATTCTTTCTTGAAAAAAAAAACTCTTCAAACTAAGGCATAAGAATCCTAATTACTATAAGATACACATGCTGAAAAATTCTAAGGCATGGGAAAACTTGCATTTAAACTCACCTAATCATCCCTACACCTTTCCTAAACTATACCAACCATAGCCTCTTTCAAACCTAGTCAAACTTGTCACAAAATCCACCTTATACACACTCACAACAATCTGATTTTTCTCTCATTTCATTTCTTTTCTTATTCGTTCTTGAAAAACTCTTCAAACCATCCTTGTTAAGCAAAAAGGTAAAACTCTCACAAAAGCCATGAATTAACAATGCTGGAATTTTGTTTTAAAGAACGCAAATCTTGGTTTAAAACCCATCTCCAAACTAAGCAAAATCCCATCTTAGAAATAACAAAAATCACACTTCAACAAAAGATCAAGTGCTGGAATTTTTTTAGCAAAAGGGAAAACATGAAATTAATCCCACCTAATCTTACCCATACTTTCACTAAGCCCTTAGCATCAAAACTCATCCATAAACCAACAAAAAGTCGACAATCTTCTCACCTATATAAAACCCATGAAATCAGAATTTGGCTTCAATGAAAGATGAAACCATTTCCTTTCCTTATTCCTTCATGAATCTCTCTTCAAATCATCATTAAAAGCAACAAATCCTAACTAGAAAACCATCAATTTTCGAAATTATTCTCACCTTAGGAGGACCCACGAAATTCTGATTTGCCTCCTATAGTGTTGCTTCCTCTTCCTTTAACCTTCTTCTTTTGGAAATACTTGAAAACCCACTTGAAAGCCTCATGAAAGATGATTCTTCTTCCTCTCTTCTCTCATGGCCGAAACTCACACTCTCCCTCTCTTTGTCTTGTATTTTCGTATGTCTACAAGTAAAACTTAAGGAAAACTAACTTAGAAACCTACCTCTTCTCCTCTTCTTCTTCTTCTTCTTCTCCTTCTTCTTCTTCTTCTCCTTCTTCTTCTTCTTCTTCTTCTTCCTTTCTCCTAGCTCCGAGCCGAGCCCGGACGTTTTTGGATCTGGTCTTCTCTCTTCTTCGGTTTCTCCTTCCTCTCCTCTCCTCGTCGCTGCTGTCCTCCCTCCTCGGATCTCGTCTCGCCGCCGTGTCCTCGTCGTCGCCGTCGCCGTCCCCTTAGGTCAGCCCGCTCCTCCTCGTCGGCGCTTTTGGATTCTTCTTTGGTCTCCTCTCTCCTACACCGCACACCTCCTCTCTTCTCCGGTATATCTCTCGGTGTCTCGCCTCGCCGTCGCCATCTCCTCCTCGCCGTCTCCTCCTCACCGTCTCCTCCTCGTCGTCGCCATCACCCTCACCGAAGACCCGATTGTTTTGGCTTTTGGGTGTATGTTTTTTATTTTGTTTTTCATGTTTCATGAAATTTTGAAGTTGATTGTGCCTGTGATTGTGTTGTTGACTTGTTGTTGGATGATGGTGGATTTGGGAAAAATCGTAGAGGTTGTTTCGGCTGGGAATGAGGAAAAAAATTTGAATTTGTCCGAATGTGTGAATGTTGAACAGTTGAAGGCTTGAAGGAGTTGAAGCTGATTTCGGTTGTTGAAGGGAAGGTTTGATTGAAGTTGAAGTTGGACTGATGAAATTGAAATTGAAAATAAATTTTGTGACGTTTGTGATTTTGCCTTGTAGAAGTTGAACTTGAACCGATTGTGTTAAATTGAAATTGATTGGTGATTGGTCATTATTGGTCTGATTGCAAATTAAGTTTGGAACGGTGAATTGGTGATTGTGATTTAGTATTTTAGTAGATTTATGAAATTAAAATTGAATTGTTGAATTATTGTGAATGAGATTGAATTTTGACTATTTGAGTTTGTACAATTGAAATTGAGTTTGATAATTAAAATCAAAGCAACATTTAAATCAAATTGTAAAATTGACAATCAATTGATCAAATATGAAATTAATAATTAAATGTAAAATTGTTAAATTGATAATTAAAATTGACGATCATTAATTGACACATTTTTAATATTTGTTAAATGGTCATTAATTTTAATATTTGGGTATTGAATATTGATAAATAATTAGTTAAGTATAAAATTATGGAATTAGAAATTAATAATAATTTGATTGTAGTTAATAATGATAGTATTTGTTTATTTGAGTATTAATTTTAGCTAGGTAAATAATTAATTGTTCCTAAAAGTTAAAAGATGTTGAACTTTAATGGAATGACAATATATATGTGGGGAATTATAAATATTTAAAATTGGTAATGTTATGAAATTGTGATTTGTGAATATGATGTATACTTGTAGATTCCAATTTATACTTATAATGTCAATTAAGAATTATAAAAGTATCATATATATTTAAGAATGAAATATAAAATGGTGTATATAATATTATGGTGTGTTAGAAATAGAATTATGAATGCTTTGTGTTAATTAGGATTGGAAATTGTTGGATATTGAATGGAATTATGATTGTTTTGTAATTGTTAGGATTGAGAATTGTTGTAAATGGAATGAATGGAAATTGAATTGTGATTGTTTTGTAATTATTAGGATTGAGAATTGTTAGAAATGGAATGAATAGAAATTGAACTTCGTGTTTTATTTTTCCTCTTCTTTTAATTTTACTTGTATTTGATCATTGATGTTTTTGTTAAATTATATGTATGTAATGTAAATGTAATATTTTTGTTTCAGTTCAACTTCTACTTGATTGCTTATTCGTCATCAACTCTTTTATAATATTTATTGTTCTTTTATCGATGTTTCAATCTTTTGATGTAAATATGTAATATTATTTATTATAATGATGAAATTGTATGATTGTAATATTTTAAATGCTTTGTATTATTCTTAGTTTTATAATTGTATGATGATGATTGTCTTTATTTATATTAATTGTGGTTATTATTTATATGTAAAATATTTAAAATTATTGTTATTTCAAATTAATTGTCATTATTATTTATTATTAAGATTTTTAAAGTATGGTTGATGTAAACAAGAAACTAGTAAAGTATACAAGATCCAGTTGTATAATATATCAATATGGACTATTTTGCAATTTTTAAAAAGTTTAGGGACTATTTTATAAATTTAAAAATATTCAAATCGGTACCTTGCATCTCTGATCGGTATTCTGCTCCAAAGCTCAATCCGGTACCGAGCCTGGTACGGTATTCATAACATTGCTCTTGTGTCTTGACTTCTTGACTTGAATTGTTACTCGAT
The DNA here is from genome assembly GCA_029891385.1 of Erythroxylum novogranatense. Lineage (NCBI taxonomy): Eukaryota > Viridiplantae > Streptophyta > Magnoliopsida > Malpighiales > Erythroxylaceae > Erythroxylum > Erythroxylum novogranatense. The sequence goes on from CM057233.1 coordinate 95,233,686, forward strand.
GACCTTCTGTCATATTGTCTAAAGTCGGATTTGTCCTTCTTTATTCTTTTCAATCATTTACCAAATTTTCGTGTGAGTAATACCAAGTCTTCGTTTTCATCTAATTCATCTTTCACATCATTCACACTCTTTCCAATCTCCACCTGCAGTGCCTCTCTTGTAGCCATGTTCGCGAAACTAGGATTTGTACCAACTTGTTACCAAGTTCTGAATCGTTGACTTAGCTCTGATACCAATTAAAAAACTGAAAGGGGTTAATTATTTTGCAAACTTTCCGCAAACTTATTTGGAACCAACAAAATAAAAACAAACAAAACCAAAATCAAAAAATCAAAAATTTGGTAATGCAGTTCGACACACCTTGCCTACGTCTGCAAGGCCCTCACCTAGCTTAATCACTTTTACCGAAGTACAATAGTCTTACTCAAGGCTTTACTGAGCCGACACCACTCAACCCTTGACACTATTCCTCAACCTCACTTCCCGTGAAAGAATTTCACACCCAATAACACGACCGACTCGTGTTAACCTCAACTGAGGATTTTTTCAATCAACCTAATAGTAACACCGCCTCGTACTAACCTCAACAGAGGATTTTCTCAACACTATTTGATAATAAAGATAAGAAATAAACAACTCAAGTGATCAATCAACTAAGAACAAAATAATAATACACTTGAGAAAATGAAGACAACTTCCCAAAAGGTTAAGCTCCACTGAATTGAATCTGGAAATTGTCGCAACAATAATAGAAAAGCAGTCCACCCAAGAACCACTTCACAAAGCTGAATGTGTAGCTTAAGCAACTCCAATTAAACCATGTGGGATACTCCACACACCATGTATATCTCATGCACAAACCCGGAAGACCAAGTCTGAAAAATTAATAAGCTGACACCCACTGCACCGTGGCTAACATTCACTTCACCGTAGCTTTTTCTCACCCAACACAAGATGCACTTCTATTTTTCACATTAGAAAATCACTTCCACTATTGATGGGAAACGTGCACACATAATAATACATCCACACAGGATTTACTTAACCCACTTTGTTTCAATTAATGTAACACCCACTGCACATTTAGATGCACATATATACTCACGTAGGATCCACCAAAAGACACCAATTGAAATGTTTTATCAATATCCCATAACAGCATAACCCTTGTTTCTCTATTTTCCCAATCGATGATTAACAACACATCAACTCTGCTGCTGCCACTAACATTTATTATCCCACCTCCTTGTAATTATTGACAACTCAAAACCAATTGCACAACGATGCCACACCCACACGTATATTCAACAATTAACCTCAAGATATAAGATACCCACCATATGTTTTTACTCAATCCACCGTTAACGCCCAGCCACAAAAACTTCGCTCTCCAACTTAGATATTTTTCTGCAACTTTCTATTCAATTTGCGTGAACCTCTAGACTCCTTACTCACTAAAGAGATATTCACATATCTTAATAGATTTCAAAGAATCCACTTAAAATAGGAGGCATAATTAAAATAGATTTCTTTTTAAAGTCAAATAAGGAGGCAATAACTACATGGACTTCTAATAAAACACAAACTCCATCTTTTATAAGTCCAATTTAAAAATGCCAAAATCAAACAAAGAATATATAAAATATATATTGAAAGTGTTTTGTTCCATCAATGAAACCGTGCAAATCTTGAAAGTTTAAGATAGGGCCAAATTGGGTTTTCCACGCAAGATAGTTGGTGGAATTTAATTTAATAGAGAAGGAAGAAGAAGAATGGATGGACGAATTTGAGGAGAAGGAAGATGATGAAGAGTGAGGAACAAGAGCCGTATTGGATCAAAGCTCTGATACCATGTAAAATAATGAGAAGAGGGAAAGAGTTTGCAGAATTTTCTGTATCAGTGTATTTGACAGAGGCAAAGAGCCAACCTTATGTACAGTACTATTTTCCTTGTATACAAGCCTATAATTAGGCCGAAATGTAAGGTAATTAATAAGCCTATAATAGAGCTAATATTTAAGATAATTACCACAATTAGAAGATAAATACTGAATGAGGAATTTATACAATATCCATATCAGGAACAGTGTTTACAAATACCCAATCTTGAAGTAGTTACCGTCGGTACCAATAAAATATTCATGACATGAAATTCTTGTATTAAAAGATAAAATATTGGACGTTAAGATCATACAGGTAGATATATTGTCTATGAAAAGCTTATTATATTTATCTTGTTGAAAGAGTTGGATCTAGACATATAATATCTATTGTAGTACAGTGAATCATCCGCGTCTAAATTTTACTACCTTTCACTCAATAGTTGGATATATACAACAAGCAAGAAAGGAAGCATCCATTATTCCTTTTCTTACGTAACAAATAGACCAGTACACTAGCCGACATCGTCACTTAACCCGAGACAATGACGGAGTCATTCTCAGCCATTCATTATGATATCTATCAACGTCATGACTAGTAATTATGAGGAGTTTGGAGCTCAACGTGTAACATGTAACATGTAACACGTAAAATGAATCTTATTATATGTTTTGGATCGTTCGTAAAAGAGAAAGTAAATGTAGAAATATTTGATTTCAGGAGTTTTCTGAAACTATAATTAACGAGATCAAATTCGTTGTGAAACCTTCACGAGATTTTTTTATCGAGACTCAATTAATGTCTTTTTATAGTTTTTTTAATAAGTTGGAGAATTCAAATGCTTACTAATAATACGAGCAAAAGACTAACTTTTTCATAATATATCGAGTTTTTTGTTACAGGTTTGATATAAGTTCAGTTTATACTAATTGGAATTTATTTTTTAAAATTTTAACCTATTAACTTAAATTATTTATTGAGTAATTTTATTATTTTTACCTGAATTAAATTATATAATTTAATATAATTAATTATTATTTATGAAAATGTCTAACAGCATGTCCTTTTCTTTTTTTCCAAAAATCTAAGGCTTGAATTATATGAAAGGACTGGATTGGGTAAATAATGACTTTTCATTACTGATTAGACCGAAAATAAGTAGCCCTTCCCCGAGTCAAGATTAAGCAGGTGGGCTGTCTCTTCATATCGATTCCTGCATAATTTTTTTCCATTTCTGGCAATGAGAGACAAGGAAACATTGTTCGTACGATTTTCGGGCCATTTCTATCTTTTTTCTTGAAATCCTCTGCCCAAGTATTTCTTGTACAGAGTACCAGGGCAGAGGGCAGAGGATCTGATCTCTATAGAGATAGGCTCTCTGGTGAACCAATCAAGTTCAGTACTTCAATCCTGCCCTATCTTCGAATATGACTTTGCCTGTTTGTACTTTCACGTCAGTAGCAGGATCAGGATCATATCCTTTGTTTCAATTAATTATTTTTAATTATATTTTATTTATATATTTATTTAAGATTAATATAAATGTATGGACCAGAAAATAGGGTTACAACACCCTGTCTAAAGCAACGTGCTCCAACCCGCAGAGTTAACCGTATAAGTTTGCTTGTCAAGAATCAACCAACTCATTGACAAGCAAACTTATCATGATCGTCAAGAATCATGACCCTCTCCGCGGACTATATATATATATTTATGTAAGTATTTAATTATATAAGTTCATAAGGAGTGACGAGTTTCTAAGGGGGAGTTCCTGAAGCTGATCTTCATCATCAGAAACAATAACAACAATGTGGAAGCTCAAACTTTCTGAAGGTGGTGGCCCCTGGCTTAGGAGCGTCAACAACAACGTTGGTAGGCAGTTTTGGGAGTTCGACCCTGAGGAAGTTGAAAGGCCTGAAGATGAAACTCAAGTTCAAAAAGCTCGAATCCAGTTTACCAGGAACAGGTTTCAAGCTAAACACAGCTCTGACCTCCTCTTGAGACTTCAGGTAATTAGGTGATTATTAACAACAACCAACTTAACTTTTGGTTTCTCTATACTAATACTTGATGATGTTTTATACTGTGATGAAGTTTGCTAGGCAGAATCCAGTAGCAAGGGAGATGAAACTGCCATGGACGAAGGTGAACAGTGAAGAGGAGATTAACGAGGAAGTGGTGACTAATACATTGAGAAGGGCCTTGAGATTTTACTCAACCTTGCAGGCTGAGGACGGTTTCTGGCCTGGTGACAACGGCGGTCCTTTGTTTCTCATGCCTGGCCTGGTACGTTCACAGATTCAACTAATCGCTAATGTTTTAAAAATAAGATCGAATATTGAACTAGTCCAAAAAAAAAATTTAAGATTTAGAGGTTCAACTGATATTAAACTACTATAAAATTGTATATAATAAATAAGAAATAAAAATATTGTTGAGAGGTCGGGGATCATACTTCATGTGCATGACAAGGCAGCAAAAGTTGGAATTAAAATTCTAACTCCTAGGATATCCCCATAAACCCAAAATCCATATACATGTATAAACAGAATATAAGAACATGAAATTACAATATATGTGTCTTGCAAATATTCCTCCTTTTTTTGGATCTTCTTTTTGTTTGTGTAATAGCAAACACCAAACACCTTTAATAGCCAGTGAAGAACACTAGAGATGAAGAAATATAGTGTGTAGGGAAGGTTTGAGCACCAAACAAGATTGAAAAGTTGCTTGACATGCAAAAAAACTCTCCCTCTAACTCTCTCTAAATGTTCAAAATGTTTTTGAGCTCCCTAGCTATTAATCTCTATTTATAAGTGATGAAAAATCACATATATATGTTGTTGAAATTAGTCGTGACTCCACCTTAGACATCTATGTAACATTTGCTTTGTCATTCCTTTTCAACATTTCTTACCACTATCATATCATGATATTATCCCGAAACATTTTTTCAATCTCCTGAGCGTGTGAACTTTAGGGTCCCAATTTTTGACAATTTGAATTATCTTTTAATCTGAGTAATTCATGAATGGTTTCATGACGCTACTGTACTGGAAAGTAAGTAGATTGACATACAAACTCTATGATATTCAATTATCCGACTTACGATCCTTTCTATAGGCAATTACTATGCAATTAATCCTCTTATCATTCTATACCTTACTTGATTCAAAACATGGGTCATATGTCAACTTCCACTAAACTAACTACATTACATATAGTTCAAGTGATATTAGCTCTCGTCTCGAGGATCTCATTATTCTTTATATCATTGAAGGCTCCCTTCATAACACATCTACTCTAGCTAAAGATTCCTGAATAATGACCCCGACAAAAAGCTATGGTATCATCTCCTTTTATCAGGAGTGGTGAATTGTTTATTGGCTAACTAATTAACTTCGAATACTAATAATTATACCCAATCACTACATATGAGTGACCTTGTCTTGAGGTAACAAGGATACTGTCAAAGCACAAGGTCAATATTCAAAATATTCTTGAGTATCTCAAATCTAAGGATATTTGCACAGTTGCTATGATATGATTAATCACTGACATTTGATAGATCATCTTTATGATAATCTCATAGTGAGTCATCCAATGTACTTACTACTTTTAGTAAGCATCCACTTGTTAACTCTAAATATCTCATACTTACAGTTTATGAGATTCCTTGCTTGATCAAATCTAGAAGTATAACACATGCCAATCTATTTAGATTAACACTATCCTGTCTCATTAATCTTATGGCTAGGGATAATTTAAATACTAACATAATTGCATGTGATAGAAATCTCATTATCATGATTTTCTTCATGTTATGTTTTATATCATGGACTTCATTAACTATATTTAAGATCGACATCAATTCATAGATATGAATACCCAATTAATGAGAATTGCCTAAAACTTTATTAATCAAAATTAAGTTTGTACAAAAACATCAAAACAAGTTAAATCTACAAAGACTACTCTAACGGATATAGGATAAAATAAAATACTTTATTGAAATAAAAATACACAAATAATGGCTATTAATATATGAAAAATCTAATAATTTAAACTAGAATAAATCTAAGATAAATTTTAAAATAAAATAAAATAAAATGTATTTCTATACTATCATTTATTTAAAGACTCAATAAAAGTTTTTACATGTTTTAAAAAGTCAATAGGAATAACTCAAACTTTGTTATAACTTCTTTTTAATGTCCTTTATAAATATACTCTTTATAGTTTAAATATTATTTTTAACACATTCTTAAATTATTTTAAGCAAATATACTTATATTTAGTAATTAATAATTTAATTCATTAAACAAATTCATGATAAAATAATAATTATTTGTAACAATAATAATTTAAAATTTTCAATTAAAATATAAGGAGATAAATAAAAACTAAATTTGGACAAATATAATTTATTAGTGAGATTAAATAAATTTAGTTTTTAAGGAAAAAATAATAATTCATTTTAAAATAATAATTTAAAACAAAATTTTAATTAAAATATAAAGAGATAATTAAATAATATATATTTTGAAAATTATAATTAATTAATTAATTTTTGTGGAAGACTTAAAAAAGAAAAAAGTTCATTGAAAATTCTCAACAGCCCCACATTCTCTAAATTACCTAGGCTACCACTGTTCTTCAACCTGCTCACCTGCGCTCCTTCCTAACCTTCTTCATCGTCACTCTCTTTCACCCGTCTCCTACTTCCTCTCTCCACACTACCGCTCTCTGCATTCTTCCTTCACAACCCATTCATCGACGCTCCCCTTGTTTCTCTCTGCCTTTCCTCTCCCTTTCCCTCTCCCTTGTTTTCCCCAACAAACAATAGACCCAAAACATTTCTCGCCTCTAATTTCAAATTCCACTGCCATACCAATTGCCTCCATCCTTTCAGTCTCCAACCCCCAGGTAGCCTCCTCCCGTTCCCACTGCCCCACCGCCCTTACCTACTGTGGACACTTCCACTTCTACTGACCTCAGAAGGGACTGGGTTCAGTCGCATGGGAAGCCTCTACTGAGGTTAAACTCAGCTACTTTAACCCTTCTGCCTCGTCTGTAAACACGATTGTGTCCCCTCCTCTTGAGGTGCTCAGAAATGGAACTCCACGCTAGTTGGTTTCTTCATCGACAAGTGCGTAGCTTACCTGGTTATGAAGCACTGAGCGATGGCCAATTGGAAAAACTTAGGTCTACTAGAGGTGCTCATCGATAACGATGATGTTTTTCTCTTCAAATTCTCCAGCTCAAAGGATTCGAGAAAGGTGCTCCAATCTTCAGTCACAACAAACCTCTCTAGCTACAGACTTGGAAACCAGGTATGAAAATAGAAGATATCAAACAGGATTGCATTCCCACCAGGATTAGCATCCACGGGGTCTCGTGGAATATTGGACCACAGCCGGTCTCAGTTACTGATAGAAATAAAAATGACGATGAACAAGAATCAAGAGATATAGAAGAGACAAAGAGATAATTTCTATATTAAGGCTTTTTGATTCTCTCACTCTTACATTCTTCCAACAACATATATCTCTCTTTATAGCCTTAAACATCAACTTAGACTCCTAGAAAAAAAACGTACAAGAATAAATGCAAAAACAGAATTCTAAACAACACTCTTTATTATGACATCTCTTCAATAAACTAGGTATAACTTCTTATAGGGAATACTAAAAGACCAAGAACTTGAACCATCAAAACTAGACTTGAAAGCACCACAAATGCATAGGTTATACATTAAAAACAGATAACGGTTACCCCTTCAACTTCTCATTTAAAACAGCCTTAAAATCTGTCCACTAGCTGTTACGACTGTTACGAATCTAACAATTAAGTTTAGTCTTCAACACCCCTCCTTAAAATTAATTCTTTTTTGTCCTTGATGCCAAGAAGATTCCTGAACTTTTCGAACAACTTGATTGACAACGGTTTTGTAAATATATCGGCAACTTGATCTTCACTTTTGACATGAATTAGCTCAATATTCTTCTCCTTCACTTACTCCCGAATAAAATGAAATCGCACATCAATATGCTTGCTCCTTTCATGATGCACCGGATTTTTTTGCCAACTTGATTGCCGACTTGCTATTTAAATAAATTGGTGTTGCCTCATCTTGATTGAAACTAATCTCCTTGAGTAGCCTTCTTAACCAAACCGCATGACACACACATGTCGCTGCAGCAACATATTCCGCCTCACACGTCGAAAGTGTCACAATTGATTGCTTCTTTGAAAACCATGTGAAAGCCGTATTTCCCATGTAAAATGCAAATCCCGAAGTGCTCTTTCTATCATTTGCGTCTCCACCCCAATCGCTATCGGAATAGCCAAAAATTGCAAATTTGTTAGTGGATGAACTATAAAACAATCCAAGGGATAGAGTACCTCGAATGTAATGAAGAATCCTTTTGATTGTCTTCCAATGTGTTGCTCTTGGCTCCTCCATGTATCGACTTACCAAGCCGACCGCATACAAAATGTCCGGCCTAGTGCATGTCAAGTACCTCAAACTACCAACTAGGCTCTTATATAATGTCGCATCAATCACCTTTCCTTTATCATGCCGAGACAATTTAACACCACAATCAACCGGTGTGCTAACCGATTTGCAATCCTCCATCTTGAACTTTTTTAAAATTTCCTTGGCATATGCTTCTTGTGAAATAAAAATGTCTTCATCTCCTTGCTTTATCTCAAGACCAAGAAAATAGGACATTAATCCTAAATCCGTCATTTCAAATTCTCCCATCATGGCTTTCTTAAACTCATCAACCATTGTACAATCACTTCCTTCATCACCTTCTTTCACATACCCGGGAGGTTGCTCAATATACACTTCTTCCTCCAAGACACCATTAAGAAATGCCGACTTCACATCCATTTGATAAATGCACCACTTTGATTGAGCTGCAAGAGAAATCAAAAGTCGAATAGTCTTCATTCGAGCCACCGGTGCAAACACCTCCTCATAATCGATGCCGACTTGTTGCTTGTAGCCTTTTGCCACCAATCTTGCTTTGTATTTCTCGATTTTGCCTTGAGGATTCATTTTCTTCTTGTACACCCATTTGACACCTATCGCCTTGTGATCTTTTGGAAGAGAAGTTAGCTCCCATGTACTATTTTTCTCGATTGCACGCATCTCATCATCCATCATGCTCGCCACTTGTCATCTCCAATCGCCTCTTCAAAAGAAATATTTTCGCCTTGTGCCAAAAGACACACCAAGTGTAACTCGTTTGTCGCCTCATACAAATCGCGTATACTCCTTGTTTTTTATATTCTATGCTCGTCATTCGATGAAGTTACTTCGTGTGTTGTGATTGTTGGTGCCTCTTCATTGTTGTTGGATGTCGTCTTTGGCACGTTCATCGGTATGTACATCACATCTTTTGTCTTCTCATGAAAAGTTTCCATCATTGCGTTCCAATCCTATATGGCTTCTTCATTTACCTGCACATCACGGCTAACATGCATCTTTTTGTTAGTAGGATTAAAAAGCTTATATGCTTTAGATCTCTCATCATATCCAATAAAGATCAATTTCAAACTTTTATCATCCAACTTCACACGCCTTTGATCCGGTATATGCGCATATGCTATACTGCCAAATACTTTTAGATGTGACATCGTTGGTTTTATGCCGCCCAAGCCTCTTGGGTGTTATGCCCTCCAAACTCGATGTCTTACATCGATTTAGCAAATAAACTGCACAATCCACCGCTTCCGCCCAAAATTCTTTTGGCATATTCTTGCTATTGAGCATACTCCGGACTATGTTGAGAATTGTCCGATTTTTTCGCTCCGCCACTCCATTTTGTTGAGGTGAGTATGGCGCTGTCAAATGACACCGAATACCATATTCTTCACAAAATGAATTAAAAATGGACGAAGTAAATTCACCGCCTCGATCCGATCTCAAAACCTTGATATAAAGACCACTTTGTTTCTCGACAAAAACTTTAAACTTCTTAAAAACTCCAAAAGCCTCTGATTTTTCTTTCAAGAAATAAACCCAAGTTTTTCGAGAAAAATCATCAATAAAAGTTAAGAAATACCGGTTTTCACCAATTGAGCTTGGCTTGATCGGTCCACAAATGTCGGTATGCACCAATTCAAGAGGCTCTTTCTCTCGATATTCCGCCACTTTCGGAAAACTACTCCTTGGATGTTTGCCAATCACACACCCTTCACAAAACTTGTCGAGAGAATCAACGGATGGCAAACCATGCACCATCTTCTTGTCAGCCATTTCTTTTAATCCTCCAAAATTCATATGCCCAAATCTTAAATGCCACAACCAAGTTTTATTTTCTACGCAAGCCTGCAAACACTTTGCTTTAATATTATCCAAAAACAACTTAAACATTCGATTTTTCTCCATTTCAACTTGGGCTAGCAAGTTATTATTTTGGTCTCTCAAATGAAGGGATCGATTTTTCATGAAAACCGAATAACCTTTTTCCAACAATTGTCCCAAACTCAAAATATTGGTTTTCATGTCCGGCACATAATAAACATTTGAAATAAACTTTTGTGCACCATCTCTCAATTGAATCAAAATGTTACCTTGGCCTTTTACCTGCACCTTAGAAGCATCACCAAAGGATACGTGGCCATTTTCTATCTCCTCCAATTCGGTAAACAAATGCTTGTGCCCGCACATATGGTTGCTTGCACCCGTATCAAGATACCACACATTCTCATTCTCTAACCATTCGCCTTTATTCGCCAATAGCACCACATCATTATTCTCGGTCTCCTATTTTCTACTGAAATTCACATTCTCGTCCACCTTTTCTCGAGAATAGCAATCTCTAGCATAATGACCATATTTACCACAATTGTAACAATCAACATTGTACCTATTTGATCGAATGCCTCTGCCTCGGCCACGCCCTTTACCACGCGCATTGTTGTTATTGCCTCTTTCTTCATTTTCATTTTGTCCACGACCGCGGCCTCTACCACGACCACGACCTCTATAGCTTCCGCGACCTCGACCACGTCCTCTACCTTGATCACCATGGCTCATTTTTTCCTCCTTAAGCGTAGCCTTTGCTTGCAACGCTTCTTCTAGCAATTCTTGCTTCTTCTTCTTTTTCCTTTGCTCATGAGCCTCAAGAGAACTTGAGAGATCGTCAATGGTCATTTTTTCCAAATTTTTGGACTCTTCAATCGCACATACAACATTCTCGAAATCATCTGTCAGCGTCCGTAGTATTTTCTCCACCACTCTCGCCTCGGTAAGAGTTTCGCCATTTCTTTTCAACTGGTTGACAACAGTTTGCACCCTTGTTATGTACTCAGATACACCTTCAATTTCCTTCATTTTCATCGACTCAAGTTCACCGCGCAGAGTTTGTAGCCGAACTTGCTTCACACGCTCGGCACCTTTATACGCCTTCTCCAAAGTTTCCCATGCACCTTTCGATGTAGTAGCACTGGCTATTTTTTCAAAACCGGCTTCATCAACCGATTGATAAATGATGTACAGTGTGATTTTGTCTTGCTTACGACTCTCCTTCAACGCCTTTAGTTGGGCTGCCGAAAACCCATTCGTATTCTCCGGCTCGGTGTACCCACTCTCAACTACTTCCCATGCATCTTGCGAACCAAGCAACGCCTTCATTTGGATGCTCCAATTTTCGTAGTTGTTTTTAGTAAGACGTGGGACTGACATGTGGCCGCTCGCTATGCCAGGATTAGACATGGCTCTGATACCACTTTGATAGAAATAAAAATGACGATGAACAAGAATCAAGAGATATAGAAGAGAAAAAGAGATCATTTCTATATTAAGGCTTTTTGATTCTCTCACTCTTACATTCTTCCAACAACATATATCTCTCTTTATAACCTTAAACATCAACTTAGACTCCTAGAAAAAAAAACGTACAAGAATAAATGCAAAAACAGAATTCTAAACAACACTCTTTATTATGACCTCTCTTCAATAAACTAGGTATAACTTCTTATAGGGAATACTAAAAGACCAAGAACTTGAACCATCAAAACTAGACTTGAAAGCACCACAAATGCATAGGTTATACATTAAAAAGATAACGGTTACCCTTCAACTTCTCATTTAAAACAGCCTTAAAATCATCCACTAAATTACGATCGCTTACTTAATCTAACAATTAAGTTTAGTCTTCAACAGTTACATCACAAGCTTCATTGGCAAGCCTATCTGTATGGACCAGGCCATTGCTGAGGTAAGGAGAGTGCAGTTTGCTCTCGTATATGTGTCTTGGTTACATCTATGTCAGACCTACCAGAAATCATACCAATTGTTCGACTGGATGAAAGCATAGAACCATTTGGAGATTATGTCAACTTCATCTATGCATGGAAACCGCAACATGTTGTGGAAAAAACTTGGAAGCCTACTGACAGGTTATCTAAAACAGGACATGAAGAATTATTAAGTCTCCATACCGAAGAAATTATATCAAAAAATACATTGCAACAATCTCTGCCTTCTCAACCCCAACAACCAGCTGGTAATGAGGACCCTTCGAGCAGCAATGTAGATCCCTAAGAAGAAGCAACATCCTCCCCGAATGATGGTACTGAGAGTGACCTATCACACAGAAAACTCCAGCAAGAGCCCCAATTTGGAGTGGATTTTGAACCGGCGGTGAAACAGAGAACAAGCAACTGGGGACTCTCACGTATGAAGATTATTGCTTGGAATGTCCGAGGGGCTAATGCCCCTCACAAAAAACTCTTGTTACGTGATCTAGTGGACTAGAATAACGCTTCTATTGTGGGTTTCTTGGAGACAAGTATAAAACTCCACAGCTGCAACCTTCTGCATTTTTGGCCTCGCTATTGGAATCTGATATCCAAGTATCCAACTATACTTACCACCCAAATGGCAGAATTTTGATCGTTTACAATGCCCTAGAAGTCATTCTCAGAAAAAGAAAAAAGGTGGCTGAGTGAGTTATTAGCTGGTTTTAAAGTAAATTGGCTGATTAATAGGCATCATAAGAACAATTTACGACAGCAACTTCAACTGAATTTTACCATGGACTTGGGTAATTATTTTGGTGTCCCCTCAATGGTACTAATAAGAAAGGTGACTTCAAAGCTATTTTTGATAAAGATTAGTACTAGGCTTCAAGGATGGAAAGCCAAGCTCCTAAATAAACCAGGTCGATTGACATTGGTGAAATCCACGCTATCCACTATCCCTTTATATACCATGCAAACTTGCTGGCTGCCAGCAGCAGCGTGTGACATCCTTGATAAATCTTGTCGTGATTTCCTTTGGAAGTCTAATGAAAGCAAGGGTTTGCCTCTTCTGAATTGGGAGATGGTTTGTAGTCCGACAGCGTTGGGAGGTTTGGGTCATCGTCGCGTTCGGGATAGTAATATTGCCATGCTAGGCAAGCTGATTTGGGATCTCTCTCAACATAGTCCAAAATTTTGGGCAGAGGTATTGCAGCGTAAATACTTACGACATGTTTATATCCTTAATTGCAAGGCTTCTTCGACTGCTTCCCCTAGCTGGAAAGCTATTTCCAAAGCTAGTCTTTTCCTAAAAGATGGTTTCACTTGGAGAGTAGGTAATGACGCTAATATTATGCTTTGGGACGATAGATGGGTCGGGGATCTTCCTCTGCGCAGAAGAGTTGATAGAGTAGATACTCAGGATCACCACTTAAGGGTGAGTGACATTTTGAATGATCAAAGCACATGGAATTTTTCTTGCCTGCGCACGGCCTTGGATATAGAAGTGAGAAATAACATTCTTGCTATCCCACTTTCTCGGACAAGGGTGGGTGCTGATACTCTAATATGGGGAGAGAGTGCATCTGGTCAATACTCGGTGAAATTTGGATTTGAGTTTATTACTCGTTTGCCATATCCCCCTAACCCCAGTAAACATTGGCTGAGGATATGGAAATTCAATCTTCAACAGAAGTTCCGTTTCTTTATTTGGCAGATACGGTGACACCGATTACCGACGAACGAGCTGAGATATAATTGGGGCATGGCATCGTCTCCCTTTTGTCATCGTTGTGGTAATAGATGGAGGAGTAATCTTCATGCTCTTCGCGATTGTTTTTGGGCAAAACAGGTCTGGTTATCTATTCTTGGGCATGTCAAGGACTCCTTTTTCATGCTAAATATTGATGATTGGATTTATCACCATGTTCTAGATTTCTCGCGCACTTTTGTTCATACCCTTCGATTTGTCGTCATGGCTTGGGTGATTTGGTGTGCTAGAAACAAGGAGTGTATTCAACATGAGGTCATATCTTTATTTGGGCAATGTCACTGGTTCATGAAGCTATTTGATGAGTGTCATCGTCCTTTTGCATCTCCTACTTCTCTAAATGTGAAGCTGGACAGATGGGTGTCTTGGAAAGCTCCGACTAATGGATACATTAAGGTTAATGTGGATGGTAGCTCGATTGGTAATCCAGGTCCTGCAGGATTTGGTGGTCTGATACGGGATGTTAAAGAGGACTGGATTGTGGGTTTCTCGGGGTTCATTGGTCGTGCTACTAATATGCTAGCTGAACTTCGAGCGATGTATCATGGCCTCCTCTTAGCCTGGGATCGTGATTTCAGACGAATTATCTTGGAGTCAGATTCTCTTGAAGCTATTACATTAGTTGAGGAACCTTGTCCTCAGTCTCACCCTTACTTCTATGTTATTGAGGACATCAGGCATTTGATTCAGCGTGATTGGGAGTGTTCTATTGTGCATACTTATAGAGAAGGGAATCAGTGTGCGGATTTTCTAGCTAAGCGGGGATCTTCTAATCCTCAGCTTCTGCCTATTTGGGAGTCTCTAGGACCAAGACTTCGTCAGTTTCTTCTTAATGATGCTGTTTCTATTGCTTTCTTAAGGCCTTAGGCCTTTTTGGTTTCTTTCCTTCTCACCAAAAAAAAAAGTAAATTGGCTGACTTTTAAGAGACCGGTTAGTTTATTACTTCAGTGGAAGTTGTTGCTAAAAAATGTTACAAATACAAACCGGACTCAAAACTAGGTCATTTTATATTTATTCCAATCGAACCGACTGATTTGGTTTGATTTTTAAATCATTGCTAATTACTATTTATCCATATCATCACAATTATATGTAAATGATGATTAAACCATGATTAATATTAAGCACCCTAAGTCTCAAATTTTATTATCATCATATTGATCAAAAGGTCCTTATATATGAATTTAATTAAATAAACTTATCTTTTAAGGTCGTATTTTATAGTTGTCATTTTATTATGAATATGATGTTATAAGTCGATGCAAATTATTTGTAATAATCACTCATTAGTTGTACTTTGATAGAAGTGAACACAATTATAACTTGGTTATGAGTACAAATCGAAATGTAATATATTTAAACAATAATCAAAATTAATACATTCCTTCATTAAATTTCAACATATGATTATGTAAATTCATAAATTAAAAGAAAGGAAATGATGCACTTATAAAGTTGATCACTCAAATGTACACTATATACATGTATATATAATTCATAAACAAGTGACGTGCATAGGTAATCGGATTATATGTGACGGGTGCTTTGAATACAATGTTGCCTCAAGAGCATCAAAAGGAGATGCGTCGTTATATATATAATCATCAGGTACGTACATACAATGTTTATTGTAAATTATTATTTTCATATGAAGTGTAAGTACAATAATTCCCATCTAGCGTTGATTTAGAATTGACAGGCAGGCTGGCTTCTTTGATGTTATTGCAGAACGAAGATGGAGGGTGGGGATTGCACATAGAGGGGTCCAGCATCATGTTCTGTACGGCTCTGTCGTATGTGGCGTTGAGGTTGCTAGGTGAAGCAATGGACGGTGGCCGTGGAGGAGCGATGAAGAGAGCAAGAAAATGGATACTGGATCGTGGTGGAGCTACTTATATTCCTTCATGGGGAAAGATGTGGCTCTCTGTATATCTATCAATCTTATTAGCATCACCTTCTTTTTCTTCTTCTTATTAATAGTAATAATAATAATAATAATAATGTATGAATTAGGTACTTGGAGTATACGAGTGGAGTGGGAACAATCCATTGCCTCCAGAGATATGGCTGCTTCCATACTTTGTTCCAGTACACCCAGGTTTAGTTATTCTGACATTGTATTGTGCCTGTCTAAACCTTAAATATTAAGTTGGAACTGACTGGTGAAGAAGATACTAACACCTTATAACTTGGAACAAGAAAAAGATCCATCTGTATAATGTTGGTTGTGTCTGTAAGGGGTTGGATTGTGGGGTGCAGGAAGGATGTGGTCTCACTGTCGAATGGTGTATTTGCCTATGTCATACTTATATGGGAAGAGATTTGTGGGTCAGATCAATTCCCTGATTTTGTCTCTTAGAGAAGAGCTTTATCCTCTTCCATACAATCTCATTCCCTGGGACCAGGCTAGGAATCAATGCGCCAAGGTAATTTAAACTACACGTTTACCAGTGAAATATAATATTAGACAACCAATCATATCTGTTACTTATTATTTACTTAGGAAGACTTGTACTACCCACATCCAGCAGTCCAAGACATCTTGTGGGATTCTCTTTACAAGGTTGTGGAACCTCTTCTTTCAAGATGGCCCTGCTCTATACTCCGAAAAATGGCTCTTAAAACTGTAGTGCAACACCTCCGCTATGAGGATGAAAACACTCAGTATATATGCATTGCATCTGTAAATAAGGTAAGCACTAAAAAGTCATAATGAAGCACCCTTTCAAACTTTCTAATGGATAAAGATAATGAATGACCAATTAAAACACGCTCATGTTCATTTAGGTGCTAAACATGATATGTTGTTGGGTGGAGGACCCCAATTCGGAGGCATACAAGTGTCATCTCGAAAGGATTAAAGATTACTTGTGGATAGCAGAAGATGGGATGAAAATGCAGGTAATATAATTATCCCCCAGCTGCTCTACTAAGCCATGAAATGTTACTTTTCATCATCATAATTAGAACTAGTCAGTTGAAGTTTGAGATGTTTCAATGACAGGGAACTAATGGTTCTCAACTGTGGGATGTCGGTTTGGCTGTTCATGCAATACTTGCTACCAACCTTGTTGATGAATATGGTTTGGTGCTCAAGAAAGCACATAATTTCATCAGAAACACACAAGTAATACACGTACCTTTTTCTAAACTCAAACGTGCTCTACGATAAAATCTGTTACTTTCCATAAATCTAATAAACTCATTTCTCTCGTAAGATTCCGGCAAACACCTGTGGTGATCCCAGCAAATGGTATCGGGACGTTATTAAGGGAGGATGGCCTTTCTCTACTCCTGACGTTGGTTGGCTTGTTTCAGATTGCACTGCAGAAGGTCTCAAGGTAACCAAAAAAAAAAAAGGTTTAAGTTTTCAACCTGAAACAAGAGGAATTTAGAAAACTCACTTTGTTCCATTGATTCAAGGAAATTTATACAAGAGTATTCCTAATTTAATACTACCAACTACCAGATTTGTGTATAGGATAAACTTATCTTATCTACTAGAAGATAAACTTATCTCCTATAAAATAATCCCCTAAGTTAACAGACTTATCTAAAAATAAGGATAAATAATTATAATTATTCAACATTCAGATATTTAACATTCTCATCTTGCTTAGAATTGTTTCGAATCTAGGCTTAGGCATGATCTTTGGGAAAATATCTGCTTCTTGTGATTGAGTAGGAACATAGCATAAGTCAATGCCTCTTCTATTTCACATTTGATGAAGCTTCGGTCAATTCTAACATGTTTTGTTTGATCATATTGGACTGGATTCTTCATTATGCTACGGTTGATTTGCTATCGCTATAGATTTTGGTGGGAGAGGAAGTGGTGATCTATAAATCCTGCATTAACCTCTCTAACTAAATAACTTGCAAATTCCTTGTGCAATAACCCTAAACTCTACTTCTGCATTGCTCCTAGCCATTACAGACTGTTTCTTGTTTCTCCATCTGACAAGGTTTCCCCGTAACTTTCTACAATAGCCAGAAGTTGATTTGCTATCTTTAATACAACCAGCCAGAAAGTGTCTCAAGGCTCTAAGAACTTTTACTTTAAATTCTAGCCTCAGTTTTTTTAAGATCATTGATCTCACTAGTATTATCGCCTTTGATTATAATATCATCCACATACTCAATCAAGATGGACTTCTTTCCATTTTTTCCAAACTTGACAAACATGGTGTGATCAACTTGTCCTTTTTTGTATCCAAATTTGCAAAGAGTATTATTAAACCTCTTAAACCATGCTCGTGGAGATTGTTTGAGGCTGTATAAAGATTTTTTCAATTTACAGATTCTCCCTCTTTCTTCTTCAGATTCAAAACCTAGAGGGATCCTTATATATATTTCTATATTTCCTCATCTAATGTACCATTTAAGAAGGCATTTTTAATGTCAAGCTAATGGAGTTTTCAATCCAAATTTGTGGCCAGTGATAGAAGAACTCTAATTATGTTTAACTTTGCAATTGGAGCAAATGTCTCCTTATAATTTATTCCATAGGTTTGTGTAAAACCTTAAACCACTAATCTAGCCTTATACCTTTCGATCTCTCCATCTGCCATATGCTTCACAGTGAACACCTATTTACTACAATATCCCATGTCTTATTTTCAAGCAAGGCTTTCATTTCCTCAAGTACAACGTCCTTCTAGTTAGCCTCTTGAAATGCATCATGCACATTTCTTGGAATTTTTACATTGTCAAGCTTAGTAGTGAAAATTTTAAACTTTGAAGACAATTTTGAGTAAGCCAATAATCTGAAATATGATATTTGGTACATGATCTTGCTCCCTTTCGTAATGCAACTGGCATATCTAAGTCACTTGCCACAGTTCCTTTAGGAACCGATTCATGATCCAATGATTGGCTGTTGAAAAGCTTTAGCCCTTCGAGAATACACCAAGATTGGCTTTTTTGGAACTAATTATCCCACTTAATCGAACTAGACAATTAGGGGGTCAATTTTGGGTGTTTTCGAGTTTTATGGGAAGATCTGGTAGTTAATGATTAACTTTAAAAAACGATGACATCATATGAAACAAAAAATTTGTTCGTATAAGATGAGAAACACTTATAACCATTTTTAGTAGGAGAGTACCCAACAAACACATAAGTAATAGCTTGCAGGTCAAGTTTGCTGAGTTGACAGTTGTGTACAAAAATGATATGATAAAGTAAACACACGCAAGAGCGAGGTGAACTGAGTGTAAAAAATTTGCAAAGTATTTTAAATCTTTAAAAGTCCTTCTTAAACAAAATGAGTTGATAAATGGAAAAGTCCTATTAAACTTCGAAAGAAACCTATTAACGTTTACAAAGAAAGAATCCTATTAGTTATTCAAAATACGAGAGAATTCTATGAATCGAAAGGATCCTATTTGTGCGCAAAAAAAAAGGTTCTGTCAATCAATAGGAGCTTGCTAGAGCTCAAATAGAAATAAGTTTGTTAATTAATAGGAGCCTGTTGATGCTTAAAAGCAACAAGAATCTCTTGCTTCATAAAAACGAAAGGAGTCTATTGCAAAACTGAAAAAGTCTCTTAAAACACAAACTTATAATACACAAATTTAAAAGTTAAGAAGAGAGAAAGAATGACATAATAGATTTATACTGGTTAGGTTAACAACCAAGTCTAAGTTCAGTCTCCAAGTATTCAACTTGAGTATTTCGCTATAAGAATCAAAGTATTAAATAACAATTTCTCTCTTGATTGAGTGATTTCACTTTCTAAGACACAATAAGAATGATATGACTCTTAAGAATATAAATGTTGCTTAAATGTTTTGAAAGTTTGTGTATATTTTTTGCTACATAAGTGTTACTGCTCTTCTTTAAATAATCAATTTCTTCAATTAGTCGTTGCTTCATCTTAATTATGAGTTGACTTTGGATTTTTAATATCATCTCTACTGGAACAAAAAATTTTGAAGCTAATTATTCAAAAAGGTAAGATCCTTCCGAAAAGTTTACTAAAAAGGTTCATGTAAGAAAGGATAAAGGGGTTCAAAATTGAAGAGTTTTCGAAGGAAGACGATTTATCAAGTATGATGTAGTTAGAATAGCTTCTCCCCAAAGGGAATTTGAAACATAATTAGTAAACATCATAGATTAGGCTACCTCTAGCAAATGATGATTATTTCTTTCCACTGTCTCATTTTGTTGTGGGGTATAAACACAAAAACTTTGGTGGATTGTCTCATTTTCACTGAGATGTTGAATAAAATCATTTGAGAAATATTCTTTCCCATTGTCAGTATGTACTACTTGAATATAGGTTTGGAATACACTTTTAATGAGCTTGTGAAATTGTTTAAAAACATGATAGACTTCATATTTGTCTTTCATTAGGTATACCCAGTATACCTTTGTATGATCATTAATCAAACTGATAAGCCAGCAAGTTCCTATTAGACTTGTAGCTCTAGTAGGACCCCAAATATCATTATGAATTAATTGAAATGGTTTTGAGAGTCTGTATGAGTGTATGAGATGATTGTTTTTACTTCGCTTTCCAAGGACACATTGCTCACAATATAAAAAAAATTTGATCTTTATTGATGAAAAGCTGTGGATATAAGATTTTCAAATATGGGAAATTTGGATAACCAAGGCGTTGATGTCATAATATAACATCAAATTTTGAGATAACTAAAAGGGAAATCTTATTTGGTGATTTAAATTCGGTAGGAGTACTCTTTCCTGAAAAGTAGTAAAGTCCATCTTTCTCCTCAATACTGTCAATCATCTTCCCCAAACATCGATCATGAAATTCACAATGATAAGGAAAAAACGTCACAATACAGTCTATGTACTTGGTTAATTGACTGATAGATAATAGATTGTAATTTAACTTAGGCATATAAAGAACAATATTTAACATCAGATTTGACAAACAAACCCTCCATTGACAAATAGTTGGTGACACCTTTCCGTCTACAACCCAGACATTAACCTTACGTTCACATGGCTCATATTTCTCAAAAACATTCAAAGACCTAGTTATGTGGTCTAATGCACTCATGTCCACAATCTAGCTATCGTGACCTAAAGACTTTGATAATATTGATTAACACTGGTTACCTTTATGCACTAGTGTTATGGTAGGAACTTGTTGGTCATGTGAATCTGATTCAGTTGTGATTTTTGTCTGATTCAAGAGTTAGTGAAGCAGTTTAATTTGCTGGGAAGATAAATTTAGCCCAATGGATTTGCTGATATCAGATTCTGCTACATGTGCCTCTCCATGTTTTTGTTAACTCATCTGGCTTTTAGACTTCCAATCTAGTGGTTTCCTATGTAAGTGCTAACAGGCCTCACGAGTGTGGTAAGGCTTGCCACAATAGTCACACCACTGCTTGTTCTTGGTTTGTTGCTCTTGGGGTTGTTGAGTGGACTCCTTCCAAGAGTTTATTAGTAAAGCTTAGTATTGAGATATTTGTTTAGAAGTGGGAGAGGTAAACATGACTTTTTTTCTATTCTCTTCCTTACGAAACTCAACAAACGTTTCTCAGATTGAGGGCAATGACTTTAAACCAAGCAGTCGCCCTCGTACTTCGTCAAGTTCAACATAAGTCCCTACAAAAAATCAAAAACTCTCTCCTTCTCCATGAATTTTCCATATTTCTTGGCATTAGCATGACACTTCCAATTTATTGCATAAAATAGATCCATCTCTTGCCATAATTCAGTGATTAATTAATGATACTTGGTAACAGACATGTTACCTTAGTGAATATTTCTAATTTTGGATCTGATTTCAAAACATTGAGGTGAGTTCTCCAAATTAGAATATATTTCTTGCATAGCCTCCCAAATTTCTCTCACTGTTTTGCAAAATAGATAGGATCTTCCTATTTTTGGCTCCATTAAATTAGTAAGTCAAGTCATAACAATAGAATTCTCAGCATCCCAAGCACCATGAGTGATTGTTGTTTCCTAGGATTGAGGATTGCCCTGGTTAGATATCCAGCCTTGCCTCTTCCTTTAATTACGAGCATAACTGGCTGAAACCATTCTAAAAAATTCATTCCATTTAGTTCACTACAAGAAAAATGTAAATTAGCGACAGAAAATTAGCAACGGAAACATTTTCGTAGGCAATTAGCGACGGAAATATGCTTTCCGTCGCTAAAATTGAGTGATTTAGCGACGGTACTAATATTCGTCGCTAAATTTGGAGGGAATTTGTCGCGGCAAAATTATCGACGGAACAATATAGCCGTCGGTAATTAATTATCGACAGAAAATATACCGTTAGAAATTAGCGACGGAAAGCATATTTCCGTCGCTAAAATTGAGTAATTTAGCGACGGTACTAATACTCGTCGCTAAATTTTAAGGAAATTCGTGGCGGCAAAATTAGCGACGGTATACGTTCCGTCGCTAAAAATGGAGGGAATTTTGGCGGAATAAAAAATTTTGAATTTACCTACGAAAAATTCCGTAGGTAAATTCCGTTGGTAAATTAATTTAGCGACGGAAATTTTCATTTCGTTGGTAAAAAGGCGGGAATTATTGGCGGTATTAAAATTTTTTGAATTTACCAACGGAAATTTTCCGTTGGTAAATTCTTTTTAAATATGAACTCACCCGACATCTCCCTCCCACTTCTATCTTCTTTTTCCTTTCTTCTTCTTTCTTCTTCCTACATCTTCTCTTCGGTTTTCTTGGAGCCCATTTCTCTGTTGTGGACTCCTTTTCTGCTCGACGATGTTGTCTTCTCTAGTTATTGTTATCGTGTTCTTCGGTAGAGGTATTTTTGTAACTACTGTCATGTGTTTTTTCATATATTAGATGAAAATTAATTTGGGTATTTATTACTTTCGTTTATTTGTGTATTTTATTATTGGAAAACAACTTTAAGGTATAAATGTTAGTGATAGAAGGGACAAGATGTGATTTTAGTTGTGACGTTAAAATAAATTTATGATATATGTACGGTGTTTAATGAAATGTTTGTTATTTGAAAAAATAATTTCAGTTCTTTATTTTCAGTTCTGTTTTAGTATGAAGTTTAATATTTTAATTCTTTTACTTGAAATAATGATGTTTTCTCCATGGTGGCTTCTAGAGAAACTAAACAGTTAGCAGGTAAATTTTAAAAAAAATAGTTTTCAGCAAATTTACCAACGAAAAAAATTTCCGTTGGTAAATATATTGGATTTTACCGACGGAAAAAATTCCGTTGCTAATTACCGACAGAATTCAAATTCCGTTGCTAATTTTCTGACAGAAAAATTTACGGACTGAACAAAATAACCGTCGGTAAATAACCGTCGGAAAATTTACCAACGGAAAATGTCCGTCGTTAAATTTAGCGACGACCATATCTCCGACGCCTTTGTCCGTTTCTAAATTCCGTCGCTAAGTAAGCTTACCAACGGAATATGTACAAATTCCGTCTGTAAATTCTGTCGGTAAACTTTATTTTTCTTGTAGTGGTTTATGTTGCATGATTTGCAACGGAAGATTATCAATAGAAGGAGATGAGAGGTTACGGAACCAGGCATTTGGGAGGAGGTTTGGATGGTGGAAGACTCGTGAAGGGTTGGTTAAACTCCATCCATGATGTGGCTGAAAAAGAATTTAAGCTACCATAACCGGTAGCTATGATACCATGAAACAAGAGGAATTTAAAAAAAGGATCTAAAACCCACTTTAATTCAAGGAAATTTATACATGAGTATTTCTAATTTTGCTACTAACTACCAAATTTGTGTATAGGATAAACTTATTTTATCTACTAGAAAATAATCTCCTAAGTTAACAGACTTATCTAAAAATAAGGATAAATGATTATAATTATCCAAACCTTTCAAGATTTTAAAGCTCATGCCAATAGATTGATTATAACGCGCGACATTGTATTGTGGGGACAATCTCTATTCTTTTACAGGCAGCGGTCTTATTATCTCAAATGCCACCAGAGATCGTAGGGGAAGCAATACCAGAAGATCATTTGTACGATGCTGTTAATTTAATCTTGTACTTACAGGTACAATGTTTGGGACTTAGAAAGTTCGTAAATGGTTCAGTTAGATAAGCACATACTTACAAACTAGACTAGGACAACAGATTAAGACATTTCAGTAACCAAATTACTTGCAATATTAATTGCTTTTTACTCATTTCCATGACAGAACCAAAGTGGAGGTTTTGCATCGTATCAGCTCACAAGATCATACGCATGGTTGGAGGTAAATCCTTCCTTCCATTCAGTTCGAAAAGAAGATAATATTCAGGTATTTAACACGAATAACTTAAATATGCAGATGATCAATCCTGCTGCAGTATTTGGAGATATCATGATAGACTATCAGTAAGATTGATTACATTGTCTAACTTGTGACAACCCATAAATAAGGTCGGCAGAACACAGGCAACCATTTCAGCTAACTTTATATACATGCAGGTATGTGGAATGCACTTCATCAGCCATTCAAGGCCTCAAAACTTTCGTGCAAGTATATCCAGGGCATCGACGAAATGAAATTGAAGCATGTATTGATCAAGCGGTTAATTTCATCGAGACCATACAACGACCTGATGGATCGTGGTAAGCATTATTCTATCTTACATCATGACATGTGATACGAGATAAACTTTTCACCTAGCCAGTGTACTAGAATCATAGTATATCAGTATAAATATCGTTTCCACGATAATTGATCACTAACACTCAAAATCACACCTTTAACTACTATTCAAGCTATCGATTATGAAGTTATTGGCTAACAATTAATAGCTATCCAAAAATACTTAAGGAACTAATTAATTCACTAAAAACGTACCAAAGTTTAGCTTTCCCTCACCCCTCCACCATGAAAAGCTCTAAACATACTTTCTTTGCATAAATTTGTGTAGTTCCTTCCAATAAAGTCAGTCATATTTCAGTTTCTAATTAACTATCTAGACGAATTTCTGACATCAAATACCCCATTTTTCAAGTCATGTAATCAATCAAAAACTACCTAGATGCATTCATAATCAATGAAACTCATGTAATGTTAACACCAAAATTATCTAATAGTCCAATATTTTAGGTTGTCTTAGTAATTCTAGCGATGCTTTATCAAGATTAATAATCAATTCATCTAAGAATTTCATACATGTATCAATTAAAGGTCCATGTTTCAAGTTGCTTTAATGAATAACTTGCATAAAAAATCAAAGAAGCATTAAGAACATAATAAAGCATAAATTCATGTGTCAAAAGATAACAATTAAACAATCAAATCATGGTAGAATAGGATTCGGTTCAGCCTCCCTTTAGCACTAAAAAAAATTAAGTTAACATGTTTGTAAACAAAAACACAACTGGGAATAAATTCAGAAAAAGGCATGATGGAAATAATATAAAGACAATAGGAAAATCCCCTTTTCCCAACCTTCTCTCTTGAGTGCAGGTTGTGTTGGGTGTGAACTCTGATGTATCAGAAAAATTAGTAATATCTTTGTCCTAGTCTGATAGGAAGGTGTTTTCTTGATTTAGAAGACTTTTGTAAACCTATTTTAGAGTGCATATAGAACTAGTATTTGACCATATGTCTTCAATCCTTCTTATTTTAGCTCCAAAACTCTTAAATTTCAGGAAGACTTCTGCAAAATAACATAGAACTAATTAAGTAACAAATTAGAAGTCTAAATTAACAAAATAGGGCACAAAGTTATGCTAGAATAGAGAAAACATACTAAATAGTACGGCAGAATTTTTAGACATCAATATGTGTTGTTTTAGTTGACGGTACACTATCTAGTTGTTCTAACTCTTTAGCCTATTATGAGAATAGGTATGGGTCATGGGGAGTCTGCTTCACATATGGAACCTGGTTTGGGGTGAAGGGGCTTGTGGCTGCGGGAAAGACATACCAGAACAACTATAGCATTAGGAAAGCTTGTAATTTCCTGCTATCGAAGCAACTTGAGTCGGGGGGATGGGGAGAGAGCTATCTTTCAAGTCAGAACAAGGTAAGATGCATAAAAAAAATGTGTGGTCTTTTTATATGTAGTTTAATCTAATTATCTATATAAATGTATAGGTTTACACAAATCTGAATAATGGAAAATCACACTTGGTAAACACTGCATGGGCAATGATGGCTCTCATAGAAGTTGGTCAGGTATGATGAAAAGTGAAGATCATTTTACAAGTTGTATTTCTGTTGTACCATTAGCGTATTTAATTTCTGTTGTAAGATTAGCAGAAATTTTGCAATATAATGTACGATTACTCACTTGGTGGTGGACCAGGCTCAAAGAGATCCAAAACCTTTGCATCGAGCTGCAAAGCTGTTGATCAATTCAGCAATGGAAACTGGAGAATTCCCACAACAGGTAAGTTGTGGACAAACAAAGATAAAAGTCACATTGAAATGGATGCTATGAGAGTCCTGAAACGCTCTGTTTTTTGGTCTTGACAGGAAGTCATTGGAGTGTTTAACAAGAGCTGCATGACAACCTATTCTGCTTACAGAAATATTTTTCCTATATGGGCACTGGGCGAGTATCTCAATCGTGTGCTACTGCCTCCTTCTGAATGCCACTAAATCAAATAAGAAATCACGAATGTGTATATTCATTCTCATGAACAATAAATAGTAACATAAACGATTTATCAAAAAATAGTTTGTAGCTTTAATTTTTTTCACTGTGGACTCTCTCGATGTTTTTTCGTGAAGGCAGAAAAGAATTAATGAGAAGTATAGACAACATTGGTAGGAGGTATCTAGGAACTACAAACAATGCCTATATTCTCCTGAAAATACATGCGGCCATGTGGGGAAGCAAACAAGGCTTATATTCTAAATACACATTCTATCAATCAAAACTACCGCTATTTTCTCACGCAGTCTAAAACCGAAAATGAACATCTGAGGATGTGCATACTAGATATACATTGCCAAACTCTGCATAAAATAGATCTTGTCTTGTTTCCCTGCAGTCTAAATTCATACCTTCAAAAATAATCTCATAGCTACTTGCACAAACTCCAAGTTATTTCTGGACGATATCTCCTGAATATAAGTAATCCAAGAGCAACTCAATCGAAGCAAACTCAGGTCTCTTTTCAAATTCTTGCAGATCATCTTCCTCTATTATCTGAAGCATTCGAAGTTCCATATATCAAGTTGATGGAGATAAATGAAGTAATTCGAAAAATTTGTAAGGAAACAATAGAACAGTATAACAGTATATTAGAACCAATTCAATGAGCAACTCTATAGAATTTATGATATTCTGCAGTACAAGAATTCCAGAACTCAAGAATGAAGGATGAGAAAACTATAGAATTGGAGATGGGAGGAGAAATTACATTCACAATAAGCATCAACGTAAAACCCATCATTCTACATCATATTGCATATATAGAGAGCTCGTAACAAACTCGTATAACCGTTTATTTGATATTTGCTGGTGCTGCTGACCTGGCTCCCAGCACGTATCCAGCCAATCTCTTTGAAACAGTGCGGATCCTTGTGCTCTTTCGTGGGCCTGAATGTTCCGGTGGATCAGCTTGAGCTTGTTCCACATTGTCATTGTTGGTACTGGGCTTATTCACAACAATACCTCCCCCATCGAAACCAACCTTGTCCTCAAGGTTCGAAACAGGGTACAAGAGCTTCATCTTGGTTGCATCCTCCCATGTAGCTTCAGCATCAAATAAACCAGCCACTGCTCCGAGAAATTGCCAGGCTGTTGCTGAATCCTCCGTTTATCCAAGATCGCAACAGGTTCGAGGACTAGGGAGGTAGTAGAATCAACTAAGTGGAGTGGGGTGATTTGCTGTATGGGGTTGCCAACACATTTACGCAACAAGGATACATGGAACACCGGGTGGATTTTTGCAGAATCTGGAAGCTCTAGTCGATAGGCAACCTTCCCCACACGACTGAGCACTTGATAGGGGCCAAAATATCGACGGCCGAGCTTATGATGACGTTGCAACCGGATGGAGGTTTGCCGAAAAGGTTGTAACTTAACAAAGACCCAATCACCAACCTCGTATGTGACCTCTCTTCGATTATGATCAGCATATAACTTCATTCGATCTTGGGCCTTCCTCAAATTTTCTTTTAACAGTAGCAAGACTTGGTCACGGTCGAGCAACTGTTGCTCCACAGCAGCATTACTTGTGGCTCCCTGAATATAGCGAATAATCGTCGGAGATGGTCGACCATATAACACTTCAAAGGGGGTCATTCTAGCAGCAGTTTGAAAAGAGGTATTATACCAGAATTCGGCCCATGGTAGCATATTCATCCAGGAAGAAGGATGGTCGGAGACATAACATAGAAGGTATTGCTCTAAGCACTTGTTAAGTGCCTCTGTTTGACCGTCCGTCTGTGGGTGGTAGGCGGTGCTCATTTTCAAAGTTGTACCCTGCAACCGATGGATTTCCTTCCAAAAATCACTTAGAAATCGAGGGTCTCGATCCGATACAATGGAGACTGGGATTCCATGCAATCGAATCACCTCTTGGACGAAGGCAGCGGCTACTGTAGTACTAGAAAAATCAGTCGGCAAGCCTACAAAGTGCCCATACTTGGATAATCTGTCCACGATAACCATGATCACCGTTTTCCCTTTTGACGATGGCAACCTAATAACGAAATCCAAGGAAATATCTTCAAACACTGATTCGGGAATGGGCAGTGGTTGTAACAGGCCAGCTGGTGAGAGGGAAACAGCTTTCATCTCTTGGCAAGTTTGGCACTGTTGGACAAACTTCGTGACATCAGCTCGCATAGTCTTCCAGAAAAAATTTGTGGCTACACGGTGGAATGTCCTTGTTATCCCAGCGTGACCACCAGTAGGAGAAGAATGTAATTCGGCCAGTATCTGAGCTCGCAACGGAGAATTAGAGGGCAACACTAGACGACCACGGAAAAGTAACAGCCCATCCACAAAAGAAAAACCAGGGAGGCTGTCCGGAGCAACCTCTAATTGTTGTTGCATTTTGAGAAGCTCAGCATCGACGATGTTAGCATGTCGTATCTCGTCCACAATAGCGAACGTAGAATGAGAAAGGGCCATTAATTTGGAAGAGGGAGTGCGGGATAGAGCATCGGCGGCTGCATTTTGCTTTCCTGGACGGTAAACAATCTCGAAATCATACCCAATCAGCTTCCCAAGCCACTTTTGCTGGTCCGGAGTCTGAATAACTTGTTGAGTGAGCTGCTTTAAGGGTTGTTGATCAGTAATGATGGTAAAACGGCGACCGAGTAAGTACTGCCGCCATTTTGATATGGCTTGCGTGACAGCAAACATCTCCCGTTGATAGGCTGAATTCTACTGCATTCGGTCACTTAGCTTCTGACTGAAATAAGCTATCGGGTGGCCCAGTTGTGACAAAATAGCTCCCACTCCTTTTCCCGAGGCATCCGTCTCCACGGTAAATGGTAGAGAAAAATCAGGCAAGCGCAGCACCGGAGCTTCACTTAACAGTTTCTTGAGCTTGGTAAAAGCAGCAGCTGTTGCGGATGTCCAAACAAAATTATCTTTGCGTAACAGATCCGTCAAAGGGCCTGCTTCAGATGCAAATCCTCTAATGAACCGACGATAGTATCCAGCAAGGCCCAAGAAGCCCCTTACATCACGGACTGACTGGGGATCCGGCCAGTTCTGAATGGCAACGATCTTATCAGGATCCACAGAAACTCCCTGATAGGAGATAACATGGCCCAAATAACCCACAGATTCTTGGCCGAACACACACTTTGACCGCTTTGCAACCAGCTTGTGCACGCGCAACAACTGCAGAACTTCCCGAAGATGCTCAAGGTGTTGCTGCCAAGTCGGACTGTACACAAGTATATCGTCGAAAAAAACCAAGACAAATTTTCGCAACACTGATCGAAAAACACTGGTCATAAGGTTTTGGAACGTGGACGGAGAATTAATCAGGCCGAAGGGCATCACGAGGAACTCATAGTGGCTATCGTGCGTGCAAAAAACCATTTTCGCCTCATCACCAGCCTTAACCCGAACTTGATGAAAGCCTGCAAGTAAATCTAACTTCGAGAAGTACCTGGCACCATGCAGCTCGTCAAATAATTCATCAATGGAAGGAATCGGGAACCGGTCTTTTACCGTGATAGAGTTTAAGGCACGGTAGTCAACGCAGAATCGCCACGTGCCGTCTTTTTTTTGAACCAAGAGCACCGGTGAGGAGAATGGGCTCGTACTTGACCGGATAATCCCTTCTTGCAGCATACCAGCTACCAACTTCTCAATTTCGTGTTTTTGGAAATGGGGATAGCGGTATGGTTTCACGTTCACAGAACTGCTGTTTGGAACCAAATGGATAGCATGATCACATCAAGGCGGCGGTGGCGGACCACGAGGCTTAGTAAATACATCGGAAAATTCCAAAAAATAGATTCAACATTCTAACAGAGACAATGAAGCTTTACGTTGGGGGCACCAACTCCAACCGATAAAACTCAGCCACATCATTAGTTCGAGATAAGCGTCGAGGTCGTTAAACCGGGTCACAGTGGCGTTAGAAGAACGTACACCTTCCATCGAGCAGATTTCCTTGGTAAGTGAAAGTGAATGTGGAGGACGATAATCGCGATCACCGGTCCCAACGTGGCTAACCAAGCAACTCCGATGACCATATCCCATCCTCGTAATGGCAACACGTAGAAGTCGATCGAACTTCGACCAGATGACCAACGGCACTGTCGGACCAAACCTTCACACCACAAGCGTTCACTGCCATCGACCAACACAGAATGGTTCCGTGGTGGTGATCGGAAATTGAAAACGAAGCTACGCGTGTTTGCACGAATTGTGCGTCTTGCCACCGTCAAACAAAACTCGAACAGGTTGCCATGGGTATCCCGCCAAATCGGAGAGTGGAGGCAGATGTACCCCAACAAGTGCGTTATGAAATTGTGGAATCCGCGCGGTAGTCACGACGTCTGCAGGTGGAGGTAAACCCGGATCTGGGTCCTCCGGAACAGCCTCTGGCGCGGGCGCCATGGATCTGGTCATTATCGAATAGCAACAATTGCGGCTTGGACGTACACTTGTGATCCCACGATACTTCGTCCACATGGTAGCAAAGGCCGCTTGGCGGCGTTCTGCGACCTCGGCTTGGGACAAGCGACGAACGACAATTTGTTTCCCCCAGGAAGAGTCACGGTGGAGGAAGACAGTGGAGAGGCGGCTGAGCTGAAGGATCTGGGGGTCGGCAAAAGGGGTTTGGAATTCCCCAAACTAGGCCGAAATACTCCCTTCTCTAGGGCAATTCGTTGCTCGTGCAACTGGGCTAAACGCATAGCCTCAGGCAAGGTCGTTGGTTTATGGGCCAAAACAGAGGGCTTAATATCGGCTCGAAGTCCAGAAATAAAACTGTGGGTCAAGAAGTGGGCCGGCAAGTGGACGGCCCTGTTGGTAAGAGACTCAAAAGCAGCCCGGTAGTTAGCGACAGTAGAAGTCTGGTGGAGCTTTGCTAACAACCCTTCAGGCTCCTCCAGTTCCGGGGAGCGAAAGCGTAAGAGCAAAGCATCGGTGAAATGCGTCCATGTAGAAAGTTGGTCGTTACGGTATAACCAATCATACCAATCAGCCGCGACATCATCAAAATAGAAGGACGAGATTGTGATGCGATCACCCTCCTTGATGCTGTAAAAATCAAAATAGCGATTGGCCTACAACACCCATGGCTCCGGAGGTGTGCCAAAAAATCGAGCCAAATGAACAGGAGCCGGCTTATGGCGTCCAAATGGCGAATCAGTGGAGGCAATGGAACCGGACGACACTGAGCCAACATGGGTCTGACTCTGCAGGGAAGAAACACGACCCAACAATTCGCGCAACATCATATTGACACCGTCCAACTCCTTTCGCACAGCAAGCTAGTCATCGGCGATGAGTTTGACGGTAGTATCAAGGGACGGTTGTTCTGCCATCTATGCAGAAAGACAATGAAAGCACCAATGAAGTAATTCGAAAATTTTGTAAGGAAACAATAGAACAGTATAATAGTATATTAGAACCAATTCAATGAGCAACTCTATAGAATTTATGATATTCTGCGAGACAAGAATTCGTAACTCAAGAATGAAGGATGAAAACTATAGAATTGGAGATGGAGGAGAAATTACATTCACAATAAGCATCAACGTAAAACCCATCATTCTACATCATATTGCATATATAGAGCTCGTAATAAACTCAGATAACCGCTTATTTGATATTTCTTTGGTCTTTCTGACGACTGGCTCCCAAAGACGTATCCACCAATCTCTTTGAAACAGTCATGGATCCTTGTGCTCTTTCGTGGGCCTGAATGTTCCGGTGGATCAGCTTGAGCTTGTTCCACATTGTCATTGTTGGTACTGGGCTTATTCACAACAATAAAGATAATCTGTAAATGCTGAAACTGAAAAATTGCAGGGACACCATAGTCAAATAAAACATGCTTCCTTTTCCTTCCAAATATCTATTATATGTACCTACATCTATACTTTCAATTTATCTCAAAATTATAGCAAAAGACTATGAAAGCATAAAACTCACGATTATTTGTCTCTGCAGAGGACTGAAGAAATTGCAAAAACTGGGCAGTCAGAGCATCAACTTTCTTCTTATTATTCTCTGCTTCCTCAGCTTTGTTAACCTTCTCATCATGAACTGGTTCACCAGGCTTAAATAAAAATTCCCCAGAAAGCGATGAGATTGAAGGCAAGAAGAAAGGAGCTTTCTCTGGTTTCGTTGGAGGTTCGATTGGCTTGTTACTTACCTAAAAATAGAAACTTCCTTGATTAGACAGAAAACTTACTCAACAAAAAGAAATCTCGACAAAGAGAACATTTACGAATTAGACAAGCTAGAGAACAAAGAAACACCTTTATGATGTCTAACTTGATTAAGCTTTGTCGTTGACCTTGAGGCAAAATTAGATAGATACAATGTTGATGCATTAAGGTTTTGGAAATATACAGCCCAGGATCCTAGAAGGCCAACCTTCACATCTCCATGATAACCAGCACTTATGATTAAGGTATTTGTAGCATCACAAGCAACCCCAACCCCTTCCCCATTAAGCGCACAGCTACTTCTTTCAGACATATCCAAGTAACGGCCTCGAATAAATCCTGATTGAAGGTTGAAACGCTCTACCCACCCACTAGCTGTCCCTAGAATAGCAAAATTGCCACAAGTACTGATGGTACAGACCTGATGTACAAAACAAAACTCTTGCGAAAGTTTGAATGGAATAGCAAAATTTGATAGTTTTAATCAAGTTCTGAATTTCAGCAATGGGAATAGAACAATCACATATATTGAAATTTTGACCTTAACAGGTGTTGGATTTTCTGGGCATGGTCTCAAAATGTGTTCTCCAAGAACAAATTTTTTAAGCCTCCACACATAAGCCTGCGCAGTATCCACATGACATAAAACCACATTGCCCTGCAGTATCCACATGTCATAAAACCACATTGCACTGTTCACGCTCCCTGATTTCAGGTATTTGAACAAGAGTAAAATTAGAAAAATTAAGATCGGAAAAAAATATGTTGATGATCAGTAAAGAACTAGAAGAAATTTAAGTTTCCTCGAACCTCTTTTTCTGAAACATTCTGCGTCGTACAATTCATGCATGGAAATCAAGCCTGAGTACAACCATTCAAGATTGAAGCCCTTTTCCCAAAACTAAGAAACCAAGTTGGTTTTTAAACGGTAAAGGAAACCATGTCCAAAATCGACTAATGAGAGCATTTGCATGACTCGATTATGAGGCTAGTATATCAAACAAAGACCACAGTTCAATTGCTTCATGTTTTCATCACTATTCTTATATGGGAAGAATCAACTATTTGAGAACACGGAAGAGATTGTAACACGTAAAAGAACCTTGTTACGTATATCAGATCGAACGTAAAAGGGCAATAAATGAAGTGTAGAAAATATTTGATTTCGGTTCTATAACTTCAAATTAGCTTTTCGAGACCATAACGAGTGTGAATACATTATCGTTTTCACAAGAACTGCTCACCGAGATACGGTACAGCCTTTCTACAATTTTATCAAAATGTAAACTTTCTTAACGAGTCAGAGAATCCTTATATTTACGTACAAATGACATGAACAATCGGGCTTCCTCATCACAGGCCCAATATGGGACCAGCCCACACTGATTGGTATCTATTTTTTTCCTAAACTTTAACTTATTGACTTAGATCATTTATAGGGTCACTTTATTATCTTTATCCGAATCAAATTACGTAACTTAACCAATAAGTTATTGAAAAATCAAAAAAGAAAATTAAATGTTGTCCAGCTTTATAGTAAGTGTCAAAAATTATCTAACATTCTTCCCCTTAGGCAATATTTAATTTTGGTATTGAATCAAGTTTAAAAACTCGATTAAGCTATGCTACTTTATTAGTCGACTAGATTTAAAAACAAAATATTTGATTCAAAAATAACAAAAATCCATCATTCCATTCTACAAAGCTTTCGATATCAAAAAATTTCGAATAAATATGTCATGTGTGATACAGGTCCAATATAATTACACATATCTAATACCTTATTAACATAAATGGAAAATGAAGTGTGACAAACTAAGATGATACTTGTATGATCTAATATGTATCATCTTTGTTTGTAGGTTTTGATTTTTCCAACTTTATGTTAAATTGTATTAGAGAAATTTTATTTCTTCTTACCAAATGTTAAACTACATTAGAGAAAACCATTTTGTTCCCTTACTCAATACTAAACTGCATTATAAAACTTTTATGGGATTAAAAACTTATATCCCCCTATGTCATGTCAAAATTCATAGATATATGTACTAAACTGTATGTATTCCAATGACGTAAGCCCAAGGTTAATCTATATATATATATTCAATGACCTTTAAAAGCTTAAAATTGATACAGATCTTAAGACTTTCATATGTATTATGACAATGTACAATAACACGTATTACTGAAGATAAATAGTGATCATCTTTATTGATTAATCACCATGTTGTCATAATACATCAAATGTACAAATGTACATGGAGCAAACATAACCATTCCCTAATTAACAGTATCCAAGAACTTCAAAGCATCCAT
The DNA here is from genome assembly GCA_029891385.1 of Erythroxylum novogranatense. NCBI lineage: Eukaryota > Viridiplantae > Streptophyta > Magnoliopsida > Malpighiales > Erythroxylaceae > Erythroxylum > Erythroxylum novogranatense. Next base: position 95,268,691 of record CM057233.1, read on the forward strand.
ATTGCATACTTGTTTCTCAAATAGACGAAGTCTTTTAGTTAAATGATCGACTTACGATTCCTCAATCCTTATATGCTCTAAACCTTAGTGTCACCTTTTCATATCAACTCCTTTATAATCAAATATTTGACCTCCAAATACTAAGACCCTATGATATTTTCTTTTTGTTATGAAACAACACAACACCAAGATTATCACAGTACAACCGAATAGATATAGCCACTAAATTAATCACAGACAACTCAAAAATCAAATTTTTGAGTTAAATCATTTGTGAAGCAACCCCATTGCATGCACTCTGCATGCCTGGTTGAGGAAATCAATCGTGTCTACTTGACACTCTTTCACGATATTGTATCATCTACAAATACAAAAATGTAACCTTAAGTGGACTTTCAATTATCCAGACACATAGTTTGAATTTGTGTAACACCCAAATACCCCCTGGGAGGATACATGGATGCCACCCAAGACAGGACAATCAAATCAAAACGTTTCACACATGCATTTTTAAAAACTAAACGTAACACACATATAATACATCTCATAATTTCAGAAACAAATCCAAAGAATATTTACAGGCCCAAACAAACCAAACAAAATACATTTTCGCGCGACACAAAACTCAAACTCTTTTGGTCACTGCGGATGACTTGTCCTAGTCCTTAATCTCTTCGCTCTGAACCTACACGGGGCAAATCCATCGTGCTAAGCATATAGCTTAGTGAGAAATAACTAATCCATATTAACTGATTTTAGTAAACAGAAAGAATGCATTTGAATGTATTTTATACTAAATGAGCGGCATAACACAGGAGATCCTTCATAATCAGAATATAATTTAGTTTATGTCAAAATCAAACAGATATCACAATACGTAACAAATCAAACTATAAATCCATTAATGTATGGGTAACGGACTTATACAGAGATACCATAATTAGTATCGGCGGGAGAGACATATGTCTCGATATCGAGACACCAAAGTGTCAAATAACGAGAGCATTGCAGACTCTTCTAGGCATGCCTATTTACCCATAACTAGGACTTAACGGCTTTAAAATGTAACAAGGTCATTTCGGACATTTCATGTGCGAGGGCAAATAGCACTTCCAATAAATCAATCCTAGACATTATCTAGTTGACTCACAAAATTTATCAAACAAAAAATTACTTACCTAAAGTACTTATCAAATTTTCTACCTATATTACGTCTTGAAATTATCGACCAGACATTTACCAAAACCGCCTCTTCTTGTTATTGCCTCGAAGTCCCAAGAATATCCGTGATGGTCGTTCTATATTTCACTTGTATTTCCAAAGGGTTTGTTACTCGGTGAAAAGAAGAACTATGAAGAACATATGCGACAGAGATGCTTTAATACAAATCATCGCACCATGTGTGTAACATGCACATCATTCACGATCTTCACATTTGTTTTCAAGTCATTTGTCACTTTGCATGTAACCACTGTTATAACGTAAGTAGTCCATTTATTTTAGTATTTTAGTATTTTTAGTATTTTTATTAATTTATTTATTATTTTCTCTTACTCTAAAAATACCAAAAAATTTAAAATTCCTAAAATTTACCAAAATTCTGAAATAATAATAACTCTCCAAAATATTTTCAACTCAAAAATAATTCACTATAAATTTCTAAAATACTCGAAATGTACAAAAATTTCTAAATCACATTTAATTCAGTCCGAATAAATCCATAATCTTCATTTATAACCAATTTACTCGGAAAATGTCATGAATGCATGTCAAAATATTTATGCACAATTAAGCAAATATCCATATGCAAATAACAAGCATAATTCGTACTAAATTTCGTTAATATTCTAACCCCTAATTTGGGGCGTTACAACTCTTCCCTCCTTAAGAAATTTTGTCATCGAAATTCATACCTGATCCGAATAATTGCAGATACTGGCCCTTCATAATTTCCTCTGGTTCCCAGGTTGCTTCCTCAAGTCCATGGTGTTGCCAGAGGACTTTTACCAATGGTACTGTCTTGTTCCGCAATTGTTTCACTTCTCTAGCTAATATGGAAATTGGCCCTTCTTCATATGACAAATCTCACAGCACTGAATCTCTTGCATCTAATCTTATGTGTGACATCGCATCGATATCTCCTCAACATAGAAACATGAAACACATCATGCAATCTGCCAATTCTCCAGAAGAGCTAATTGATAAGCTACGGTCCAACCTCTTCGTAATTTCATAAGGCCCAATGAATCGCGGATCGAGCTTACCCTTCTTCCCAAACCGGTATGTGTTTCCATGGTGACACTTTTAGAAACACCTTATCACCCACTTGAAACTCAATATCCTTCCTTTTAGATCAAGATAAGATTTCGCCTATCACCGGCGCCTTTCAATCTTTGTTGAATAATCGTAATCTTTTCTTGAAGATCTTTCACAATGTCCGCCCGATCATCTTATTTTCACTCACCATTCCAACATACCAAGTTCTACACTTCCTACCATACAACACTTCATAAGGTGCCATGCCAATGCTCGTCTGATAACTGTTGTTATAAGCAAACTCCATCAAAGTTAGATAATTATCCCAACTCCTGGGAAACTCTAACACACAACCCCTCAACATATCTTCCAAAATTTGTATAACTCGTTCTGACCGTCCATCTGTGCGGGATGAAAAGCGATTAAACTTAAGTTGAGTACCCAATGCTTCCTGTAAACTTTTCCAGAATCTCGAAGTAAATCGAGGATCACGATCAGAAATAATCGATAAAGGTACTCCATGTAGTCTTACAATCTCATTCACATATAAATCTGCAAGCCTATCCAATGAATAGTCAGGACGAACAGGTAGAAAATGAGCAGATTTGGTGAACTTATCCACAATAACCCATACCACATCATGTTTCCTTTGAGTAAGAGGAAGTCCAGTAACAAAGTCCATAGTAATATTATCTCATTTCCATTGAGGAATAGGAATAGGATTTAACAAACCAGATGGAACCTGGTGTTCAGCCTTAACCTGCTGGCATGTTAGACATTTTGCTACATAATCCACAACATCCCGTTTCATACCTGCCCATCAATAATACTGCTTCAGATCCTGATACATCTTGTTTCCACCCGGATGTATAGTAAATACTGTATTATGAGCCTCAAACAATAAATTCTTTTTCAATTCATCATTCGCTGGCACACACAACTGATCCTTATAATACAATTCACCACCACCCTGCACAGAAAAATCAGTTTGTTTACCTTCCTGAGTAGCCAAGATAAGTTGTTGTAACTTATCATCAGTTCTTTGAGCGTCACAAATCTCTTGTCTTAACGTAGGCTTTGCTCTCAATTGAGCCATTAAAGCTCCATCAGATCCCAATTTCCATCCACCGCTTGGACAATGTCTTTGAGATGGTCTTTCACTCAAGGCATCAATACAACATTAGCCTTACCCGATGGTAGTCCACAATACAATCATAGTCTTTAAATAATTCCAACCAACGTCGTTGTCTCAAATTGAGTTCCTTCTGTGAAAGCAGATACTTCAGACTCTTATGATCTGTAAAAATTCTACACCTTTCACCATATAGATAGTGTCGCCAAATTTTTAAGGCAAACACTACTGCTGCAAGTTCCAGATCATGTGTAGGGTAATTCTGTTCATGAGTCTTTAGTTGCCTAGAAGCATAAGCAACTACCTTTCCTTCCTGCATCAATACACAACCTAAACCAATTCCAGATGCATCAGTATACATAACATACTCCTTACCAGCCGTAGGTTGAACTAATACAGGAGCTTCAGTAAGCATATTTTTCAACTGATCAAAACTACTCTGATATCTATCAAACCATTCATACTTCACTCCCTTCCATAAAAGTTTAGTTAAAGGGGATGCTATCACTAAAAATCCCTTAACAAATCGACGGTAATAACCAGCTAGACCCAGAAAACTTTTTATTTCCGTCACATTCCATGGTGGCTTCCAATTAACAATTGCCTCTATCTTACTAGGATCAACTCTAATTCCTTCAAAAGAGACCACATGACCTAAAAATGATATCTCCTTAAGCCAGAAATCACATTTACTCAACTTAGCATACAACTGTCTTTCCCGCAGGGTCTGTAATACAATTCGGAGATGCTCACTATGATTTTGTTCAGTCCTAGAATAGACCAGGATATCATCAATAAACACCACAACAAACTAATACAAATAAGGTCTGAACACTCGATTCATTATATCCATAAATGCTGCTGGAGCATTAGTTAACCCGAATGGCATTACCAGAAATTCATAATGTCCATAACGGGTTCGAAATGCTGTCTTCGGTACATCCACATCCTTTACCCGAAGCTGATAATACCCCGAACGCAGATCTATCTTTGAAAGCACGCCTGCATCTCTCAACTGATCAAATAGATCGTCAATTCGTGGCAGTGGATACCTATTCTTCATTGTGACTCTATTTAACTGCCTATAATCGATACACAGTCTCAGTGTACCATCCTTCTTCTTAACAAACAACACCGGTGCACCCTATGGTGATACACTGGGTCTAATAAACCCTTTATCCAGAAGTTCTTGTAACTGCAACTTTAACTCCTTTAACTCAGTAGGAGTCATTCTATACGGTGCTCTGGATATAGGAGCAATACCAGGCATGACTTCAATAAATAACTCCACTTCTCTTTCTGGAGGAAGCCCAGGCAGTTCCTCAGGAAAAACATCTGGAAACTCATTCACTACAGGAATATCAAGCAGTTTATCCTTACCACCATCCTTCTGGGAATCAAGTACAAATGCTAGATAAGCTTCACACCCCTTTCTTAGAAGCTTTTGAGCTTGCATAGCAGATATTACATTAGTTAAAGTACTTGTGCAACCACCATGAAATACAATCTCAGACTGGTTGGGCCTCCTCAAGAAAACTATCTTAGCCTTACAGTCAATTACTGTCTGATGTTTAGACAGCCAATCCATATCCAGAATCAAATCGAATTCGTGAAACGGCAATCTAATCAGATCTGCTGCATACTCACTGCCTTGAATCATAACTGGACAATTCTTAACCACCTGATTCACCAACACACTACTGCCCAGAGGACTAGTTACATGCATGTCATATTCTATCTGATCTATAAGCATCTCCTTATCAAACATTTCTCTAGCACAGATATATGAATGTGAAGATCCATGATCAATTAATGCATACAATTCAAAATCAAAGAGAGAAACCATACCAGCAATGACATCTGGTGCATCATGATCCTCACGAAGCTTTCGATCATAAGCTCGACCAAGCAAGAGGCATAGTGGCCGATTCACGATTCGAGTGAGAACTTGGATTAGCCTCTGCTCGATTATATCCGCTTGACCTCTTCCTCAACCTCTGCTCCCGGTGATGCATGAGAAACCTCTCCACTAGCTTCAGGCTATCCTGCATCGTCTCAGAGGGTAATTTGCAATCATATGCTCTGTACTGCCACAACGAAAACATGCACCTGTAGCTCTCCAACAGACACCCCAATGATGAATAGAGCAATGTGGGCACTCTGGAGCACCAGAACCTCGACCCCCAGAGGAACCCCTACTAGAAGCAGCCGATGTAGGAAAGTTTTGTTGCCTTCCCCTCATCACAGATCTATGAGCAACTCTCGGTGCAGAGGAACTATCTTCCCGATTTCGTTTTCCCGAAGACTGACCCCCTCTATTAAAGCCTCTTCTCTGACTCCTTTCTTTCCTGATCGTCTCTTGTCTTTCTATTTTTATTGTCGCCTGTACCAACTGATGGTAAGTAACTTGTTGTAACATAGAAAACGCTGCCAGATGCTCCTTGATCGAATCATGCAATCCCTCCTCGAATTGATGGCATCGGAACTCTTCAGTCAGCACAAATTCAGGGGCATACTTACTGAGCCGATTAAACTCCCGATCATACTCAGCAACAGACAAACTCCTCTACTTTAGATTCAAAAACTGTTTCCACCAATCCTTTCTGTAAGCTTCCGTCACATATTTAGTTTTAAATTATTGGGCAAAGAATTCCCACGTCAGAGGCGTCGGTAGCTGAGGACTCCTAAGGACAAACTTCCACCATTCATAAGTTGCTCCCTGTAGAAGGGAAACAGCACAGTGAACCATCTGCTCTACTGGACAACTAATCTCATCCAGTACCCTCTTCACCTTCTCAATCCAGAACTTGGCCCCTTCAGATTCCTCCAGAGAAGTCCCAGAAAATTCTTCAGCCTCATACTTCCTCAACTGATCAATCGGAGCCTTAGGTGTTGTCATTTGATGCAACAAGGTCATCATATCCTGGGACAACTTAATCAAAGCTTCTCCTTGAGCTGGAGGAGGAGGTGGAACCTCAGCGTCCCCGTGATTGACCCTTGACGGTCCAGGTATTTCGGAACGAGTTTGCTCCGCCTTATTACTCTCAGCAACTTCGTCAACAAATTCGTGAGATCCTTCCATCGTAATTTCTAAAGACAAAACATGGGACACCGCATTAGGCCAAAACACAACTTAGACCCTCAACGGAAAACAATAGGCAAGCCGTGGTTAAACCAGAACTGCCTAAACTTGCTCTGATACCAAAAGATGTAACACCCAAATACCCCCTGGGAGGATACATGGATGCCACCCAAGACAGGACAAACAAATCAAAACGTTTCACACATGCATTTTTAAAACTAAACGTAACACACATATAATACAACTCATAATTTCGTAAACAAATCCAAAGAATATTTACAGCCCAAACAAACCAAACAAAATACATTTTCGCGACACAAAACTCGAGACTCTTTTGGCCATCATGATGATTTGTCCCGATCCTTAATCTCTTTGCTCACGAACCTGCACGGGCAATCCACCGTGCTAAGCATATAGCTTAGTGAGTAATAACTAATTTATATTAACGATTTCAAGAAATGTAAAGAATGCATTTCAAAATGATTTTTATACAAAATGTAACTACAGAACACGTGAGATCCTTCGAATCGTAATATAATTTAGTTTATGTCAAAATCAAAAGATATCACAATACGAATAAATCAAACTATAAATTCATTAATGTAGTGGGTAACGGACTTATACAGAGATACCATAATTAGTATCGGCAGGAAAGACATATGTCTCGATATCGAGACACCAAAGTGTCAAATAACGAGAGCAATTGCAGACCCTTCTAGCACGCCTATTTACCCACAACTAGGACTTAATAGCTTTAAAATGTAAGCAAGGTCATTTCGGACATTTCATGTGCAGGCAAATAGCACTTCCAATAAATCAATCCTAGACATTATCTAGGTTGACTCACAAAATTTATCAAACAAAAAAATTACTTACCTAAAGTACTTACTGAAATTTTCTACCTATATTACGTACTGAAATTACTGACATGTATTACTTACCAAAACCGCCCTTACTGTTTATTGCCTCGAAGTCCCGACAATATCCGGCAGTGGTCGTTCTTATGTTTCAGCTTGTATTTCCAGTAGGTTTGTTACTCGGTGAAAAAGAAGAACTATGAAGAACATATGCGATAGAGACAGTTTCAATACAAATCATCAGATCATGTGTGTAACATGCACATCATTCACGTATCTTCACATTTGTTTTCAAGTCATTTGTCACTTTGCATGCGAACCACTCGTTATAACGTAAGTAGTCCATTTATTTTAGTATTTTAGTATTTTTAGTATTTTTATTAATTTATTTATTATTTTTCTCTTACTCTAACAATACCAAAATTTTTCAAAATTTTTTAAAATTTACCAAAAATTCTGAAATAATAATAACTCTCCAAAAATATTTTCAACTCAAAAATAATTCACTATAAATTTCTAAAATACTCGAAATGTACAAAAATTTCTAAATCACATTTAATTCAGTCCGAATAAATCCATAATCTTCATTTATAACCAATTTACTCGGAAAATTTCATGAATGCATGCCAAAATATTTATGCACAATTAAACAAATATTCCATATGCAAATAACAAGCATAATTCGTACTAAATTTCGTTAATATTCTAACCCCTAATTTGGGGCGTTACAATTTGAATCTGAATTTCCTACAAGGTTTAAACTATTGACTTTTCTATATATCAACATATAATCCTTGGTTCCCTTTAAGTATCTCAATACTCGCTTGACTGCATTCTAATGGTTTATACCCGGGTTAATCAAATAGTTTTAACAATAATGCAATGTCCTGCCTGGTACATACTTAAGCATATATCAGGCTGTCAATTGTACCAATTTCAGAAAAATTCTTCATAGCACCTCTTTTTATTTTATTCTTTGGACATTATGCCTGGTTCTGCCAGATTCTGGCGGAACTGAACGTTGCCATTCGGATCCATGGATTGGCTGGTTGTAGCGACTTCGACGTGGAAGTACCTGCAAAACAAAGAAGGCACGTCGGGGGTTGTGTCCCGATTAGCCCCTCCGACGCTCAAGTCAGTCTTTTGGTGAAGGTGAGATTGTTGTAAAAGTTGAGAGCTAGGTTATGATTTTCGTACATTTGTTATGGTGGAATTATACCTTATATATGAAGCAATAACTAGGTTTAGGTCTTTACGTGTTTGCATGGGAGTCTCTCACATGTGGATGGGCTGAGGAGAGCTTAGATCGGGCTTGGGTTTAACATAGCCATTGGGTATGAGTCTGATCTTCGAAGGATGGACCGATCGACCCACGGGTCGTCTGGGTTCGGGTCCAGCACGACCGACCCGACCATAAGCCTCCTACTCCTTGAGCCTGAGTGAAGAGAAGGGTCGGAGGAGTATGTAGAGATTTTGTTGCTCATACATAGGACAACTTGTAATTGGTCCGATCGGTCAGATATTGAGATGTAGCTCGTCAGTAAGGTAGCTCGGGGTAGGCCGACCAGTCGAATATTGACGGGCAGTACGTGACCGCTCGTATTGAGGTTGGTCGGCTGAATGTCTCTGCTAGGTCGGTATTGGCGTTTTGGCTCGACAACTCGCGTCTAAGTAGGTCGGGTGTCATCATTAGCGAGCGCGTGTTGGTACTTGGCTCATTTATTGTTTGCCGGCTCTTGTTCTCTGACAGCCTTTCAGAATCTGAAGCGTATCGTCCTTGTAACAGTTGTCGGTACCGTCCTCTCGTCCTTTCAACCGCCACGCCATTCTCGACTTTTGTGCAACTCTAGTTCTCATTGGCTCGGATCATGCCGCGTGTCCAAGCATAGCTCGGATTTTCTCCAGCGCCGCACTTCGATTGGATTGTTCAATTGAGCTGCCTTCCACACAAATGCTCGTAATCAATCAACTGCTTTGGTTTTCTTCACGCTTGCTTCGCTCAGATTCTCACTGTTTTCATTTGTTCCTTTTTGCCCTTAGTTCCCGTAAATTTCTGTCGACTGTCGCTCGATTCCCCTTTTTCATTCACTAAATAGGTACATCCTTCTTCCCCTATGCTTTTATTTTCGAAAGTCTCCTCTTGGTAAATATATCGACAACCAGTTCCAGAAGTATGATAGAAGGTGTTGAAGAGATATCGACAAGAGAGAGAAATGATGGGTTGGTTGTGGAGGCGCCGCTAAGAAATGCATCAACCATGACCGTAAAGGAATTGAATCGGTCAATACTCAGATATAACATTCTTGTGTCCTGGGGACCCCGGCTGGCTCTAAGGAACGAGCGTATCCACAGTAACTTGAGTGGATATTTCGCCGTCTCCAATAGCTTTTTCTCTGTGGTCGGTATGAGGCTTCCTTACTCCCCGATCGTCGACGAGCTGTGCACAGCCTATCGGTTAATGCCAAGCTAGATTCCTCCGAATAGCTGGAGGTTTATTAACGGTTTGGCGTTGCTATGTCACCAGTTTGGTTGCGTTCCTTCGGTTGGTGTCCTGCGTCATTTCTTAAGATTGAACCAGAGTCTAATTTATGGGGCCGGGATCCCCTCTCTGCAATACCGGGATGCTTGGTATCGACCGGCCGGAACAGCTTCGAAGATCTCTTCCTGGCGGACAAAATATTTCTTTGTGAAGCCCCCAGGGTCTTCCTTCGAGTCTCGGCCGTGGAGGTATCCCTTGGCCGAGCAATGGAATGATGTGTCGAGCGTATCCCTTAGTAGGGAGGAGTGGATAGTTGTAGGTCGTATAAAGGCTCTCGGTAGATACGATTTCGCTCGGCTCATCCAGGGCTATTTCGGGGGATCATCGACCAGCTCTTTTCTTCTCGATCCCCCACCGCGGATTAATGGGCTAGGAGAGGAAACCGCCCCATCTGGTTGACCCCGTGTAGTTTAGTTATTTACTGTATTTTTGAGCATTGGTTTTGCTGTCTGACTTGTTTTTATTGTTGTGCAGTCATGGTGAGAATAGACGATTACGTCGCTCCACCTGAGTCCGAGAAGTAGGCCGCAGGGAAGAGGAAGAAGAAGAGTAGAGGGGTGGAGACTGGTGAAGGCTCTGCTCCTTCGGTTGAGCTCGGCCTCTCTATCGTGTTGCCGGTTCCTTCACCTGCCGAGGATGGTCTTACGGGGTCGGCATTGTTGCCGGTCGTACCAGCGAGTACGGGCCGAGTAGTTGTGGAGGAAGAGGAAGAGGAAGAGGAGGAAGCGGAGCCTCTCCGCAAGAGAAAAAGGTTGGTCCGGGTTAGTGATCTCCCATCCAGCCCGTCTGGTCGGGAGAGTAAGGAGAAGGAGACGAAAGGTAAGGGTAAAGGTCGGACTACCAACACTGGGCAGTGGGAGCCTTTGATCAAGCTGCCAAAGACCTCCTCGATTGGGGACCTCAACGTGTCCCGCCACATTGCTGAGAGGATTACTCCTCCCGTGGATGAACAGACCATGGATAAGAAGAGTAATCAGGAGACGGGGTCTCAACTCCTTCGCAGCGTTGTACGGAGTGTGGTGATGGCCTACTCGACGGTGCAGCGTCTGGAGGGTCTGGACCAGGAGGTACAGGACCTTCATGAGCAGGTGAAGGGTCTGAAGGACGAACTTTCGGAGGTAAAGGAGGGGAGAGATCTTCTTCAGGCTCAGAACTCTTCTTTAGAGGAGGATAAGAGAATTCGGGAGGAAGCGATGAGTGCTTTAAAAGCTCAATTTGATACGGGAGAGGAGGAGAGGATCAGGGTGGTCGCGGAGAAAGGCAAGCTGATCAAGGTGTGTGAGGTCTTGGAGGGGAAATTGGAGTTGGAGAGGAAGCTTAAAGAGAAGTTCCTCCAAGACTGTCATGCAGCTGTGGATGCTAAGCGCAGGACTGAGGAGGTGTTGACGAAGTTGGGATGCTCTGTTAAAGGGCAAAGAATCGAGGCAATCAAACGGTGGAAGAGGTGGAATCTGAAGGCGGAATGCCTGGAGCTCGCCTGCGACGTAACCCTCTCGGTCCTGAAGAAGAGCTATGAGGTTCACTTTCCCGCTGGGTCGGAGCTGCCTTCATTTGAAGATTATGCCGAGCCGCTGCTTCCTGCTCTTGGCTTTTCGTTGGAGGGAATGAAGGAGAGGGTCTTGGGGGAGCGGACCATTGTTCCGGACGAGGAGTTGGATCTGAGCTCAGAAGAAGAAGAAGAGGATGTCTCTCAGCTGCCAACTCCTCTTGATCCGATCGCCGACCCTTCTCTTCCCTTGGCCAATCCGGATGCGAGCACCTCCTCTCCTGCCGATCCTGTTGCTCCCGTTGCTGACCCGACTTCTCCCCCGGAAGAGTGAAAGTGATCGTTTCTTTTCGTGTACGGCTCATCTGGTCGGGCTTGTGGCCAGAACCTTTCATTTTTTTAAGGCTCATCTGGTCGGGCTTGTGGCCAGAACCTTTTGCTTAAAAATAATAACTCATTTTTTATTATTTTTGAAGTGTTGAATATTTCTCCCCTCAAGTAGTAGGTTGCTATTTTTGATTATTTTTTGTGTGTCGAATATTTCTTCCTTCGAATAGTAGGTTACGAACGAATGTGCTCGATGCGCGACGACCGGGTGAATTAGGCCGAGTGACGATAGGGTCGGTCGATCCGAGATTTTGTTTCAGGATCCTCGATCGAGCGTTAGTGACGATCGATGGTTCCAAGAGTCTTGTCTTGGCAACCTGGTCGATCTGTACTCGAGGTCGAGCGATGGCCCCAAGGATCTAGAGTCTTAGCGACCAACCGACCGTAGTCGATCTTTGTTGATGGCGAGCGAGGGTCCCAAGGATCTTGTCTTGGCGATCAGACCGACCGTAGTCGATCAATGGAGATGCCGAGCGATGGCGAGTGAGGGTCCCAAGGATCTCGTCTTAACGACCCGATCGACTGTAGTCGATCTATGGAGATGTCGAGCGATGGCGAGTGAGGGTCCCAAGGATCTCGTCTTGGCGACCCGATCGACTGTAGTCGATCTATAGAGATGCCGAGCGATGGCGAGTGAGGGTCCCAAGGATCTCGTCTTGGCGACCCGATCGACTGTAGTCGATCTATGGATGCTTAGGCGATGGCGAGTGAGGGTCCCAAGGATCTCATCTTGGCGACCCGATCGACTGTAGTCGATCTATAGAGATGCCGAGCGATGGCGAGTGAGGGACCCAAGGATCTCGTCTTGGCGACCCGATCGACTGTAGTCGATCTATGGAGATGCCGAGCGATGGCGAGTGAGGGTCCCAAGGATCTTGTCTTGGCGACCCGATCGACTGTAGTCGATCTATGGAGATGTCGAGCGATGGCTGGTTGGATTTTCTACACTTTGCCACATATACTGGAACTTTTAATTGCCAAGAAATCCGAAAACTCCTTTATTGATGATAGTGAGGGCGTGGGCCGTTAAAAAACCTGTCTGGCAGGGACAGGAAAAAGGTTCCCACGTGTTGCATACAAAAATAATAATAAATGAAGACTAACTAAAATAAAACTTATCTATTGGTAGAACGCCTTCAAATTTCGAGAATTCCATAGCCTTGGTAGAATTTTCCCATTTGCATCGCGTAGATTGTAGGAGCCATGCCCGACTTGCTTGACGACCTGGTAGGGTCCTTCCTATGCTTGTCCGAGCTTTTCAGGATGTTTTTCGACCGCCTCAGCTTTTCGTATGACGTATCTCCCGACCTTTACGTCGCTCGGCTTTACTCGTCTATTGTAGAACCTGGTTGCCTTCTGCCTGACGGCTTCCGAGCGAGCGGCAGCCCTATCCCTGCCTTCACTGAGAAGTACAAGCTCGGCTCGGCGGGCTTCGTTGTTCCGCTCCTCGTCATAACTCGATACCCTCTGATTATGCAATACCACTTCTACAGGAACTAAAGCTTCTGTCCCAAAGGTCATCCTGAATGGTGTTTCCCCTGTGGCTCCGTTTGGTGTGGTCCTGTACGTCCACAACACTTCATCAATTTCTTCCACCCAGGTTTTTCGTCCGTCAAGGTGCTTCTTAAGAGCGCTCATTATCTTTTTGTTTGTGTTTTTTGCGAGACCGTTGCTTTGGGGATGAGCTACTAATGTCAGTTGCAGCCTTATCTTTAGTCGGCCGCAGAAACCTCTGAACTTTTCGTTGTCGAATTGTCGACCGTTGTCTGCTACCAACACCATAGGCATTCCGAAGCGGGTCAGTATATTTTTCTTTACGAAATTCTCCTCCCTCTGCTCGGTAATTGTGACGACTGCTTCCGCTTCTACCCATTTGGTGAAGTATTCCACTGCCACTATCAGGAACTTCTTCTGTCCGGGACCGAGGGGGAAGGGCCCCAGTATATCCATTCCCTATTGAGCGAAAGGGATAGGGTGACTCACGATTTTCATCTTCTCGGTCAGCTGGTGAGATGAGTTGCTGTTTCTCTGGCAAGCCTCACATCGGTCGACCTTCTCTTGGCAGTCCTTCCTCATTGTCGGCCAATAATATCTCTGTCTAATGACCTATGGGCTAGCATTCTGCCTCCTACATGGTTGCCACACATTCCTTCGTGTACCTCGACCATTGCTTGTTCTGCCTCTTCTTCGTTCAAGCATCGCAGCAGTGGCCAGTCATACGATCGCTTGTATAGAGCGTCATTTATGATCGCGTATTCAGCCGCCTTTATTCTCAACTTCTTGGCCTCTGAACTTTCTTGTGGCTGTGTTCCGTCTAGGAGATACCGTCTAATCGGTTCCATCCAACTCGGTCGACCGGTATTTGCATCGAGAACTTCCTTGGCTTTCTGAATGCTAGGACGATTCAGTCGTTCGACTGGAACGTTATTTTTGGCGTCTCGATCAGAGGCCATCTTGGAGAGCGCATCTGCTTTAGCATTCTGAGCTTGTTCTATCCAGCTGATTGTGTACTGCTCGAAATTATTCAACTCCTGCTTTACTAGCTGCAGGTACTCGATCATGTTGTCCCCCTTGGCTTCATACTGTCCAGTGACTTGGCCGACTACCACTTGGCTATCACTATGTATCTTTAGACGCTTTATCTCCATTTTCTTAGCCAGTTGGAGACTGGCTATCAGAGCCTCATATTCTGCCTCGTTATTGGAGGCCTTGAATTCTAGCTGAATGGCGTATTCCACCTTCTCTTCCATGTGCGGGTTGATCAATACCACTCATGCCCCGCATCCTTTAGAGTTGGACGACCCGTCGACAAACAAACTCCAGGCAGGGAACTGTTCATTCTGCGAGCTTGGTTGGCTCATCTCTGCGATGAAGTCTGCCAATACCTGTGCCTTGATCGTCGTCCGGGGCTTGTATTGTATGTCGAACTCTCCCATCTCTACCGCCCATTTTATTAACCTTCCAGAGGTCTCGTGTTTTGGAGACATTATGCGAGAGGTGGTCGGTCCATACCTCGATGGTATGACTTTGAAAATACGGTCTCGCCACGCGCGATGATTAAGGAGAGAGCTAACTTTTCTACGGGCGCATACCGCGCGTTCGACCCACTCAATACCTTGCTGACGTAGTAGATCGGATATTGATCCTTTCCATCTGATCGAACCAGAACCGCACTGACTGCCCCTTTTGTGACCGCCAGATAGATAATCAGGGTTTCTCCTTCAACCGGCTATCACGAGCAGTGTGGCTCGTCGACATCTTTTTTAAATCTTTGAAAGCTCTTTCACACTCCTCCGGCCACTGAAACTGGGTTGCATCTGCTTTCCTCAAAATTTTGAAAAATGGGAGACACTTGTCCCCCAACCTGGACACGAATCTACTCAGGGAGACTATCCGATTAGTCAATATCTGTACTTCTTTCAAGCATCGCGGTGAAGGCATTTGGACGATGGCTTCAATCTTCTCTGGATTAGCCTCAATCCCACGTTGAGTAATCATGAACCCAAGGAATTTTCCGGATGCCACACCAAAGACGCACTTTTCTGGGTTCAGCTTCATCTTAAATTTATCAAGTGTCTGGAAGACTTCTTTTAAATCTCCCACATGATCGGCAGTCGTCTTACTTTTAACCACCTACGTAAGCTTCGACAGATCGACCTATCTGTGTTTTGAAGACCTCCATGACGAGCCGTTGATAAGTAGCCCCAGCATTCTTCAGGCCGAACGGCATCACTTGGTAACAATACGTGCCCTGGTCGGTGATGAAGGCGGTCTTTTCCTCGTCTTCAAGGCTCATCTGAATTTGATGGTAGCCCGAGAAGGCATCCAGGAAGCTGAGAAGTTCATGTCCTGAGGTGGAGTCTACTAGCTGATCGATCTTGGGTAGGGGAAAGTTGTCCTTTGGACACGCCTTGTTCAGGTCAGTGAAGTCGATGCACATTCTCCACTTCTCATTCTTCTTCTTCACCAAAACCACATTGGCGAGCCATTTGGGGTACTTGACTTCTCGGATAAAATCGGCTTCAAGTAGTTTTTCTATTTCTTTCCCAATCACTTCCTGTGGCTCTTTGCAGTGCGACCGCTTCTTTTGCCTAACCGGCTTGCAGTCTTGTCGAATACCAAGTGAGTGCGAGGCGACCGATTGAGAAATGCCGGGCATATCGCTCGGCACCCAAGCGAAGACCGATCTATTTTCCACCAGACAATCTGTGATCTCTTTAACTAGGTCCTTCTGCAGCTCGGAACCTAAGTTTGTAAATTTAGAGGGGTCGGCCTCGTCCAGTATGACCCGCTGCATTTCTTCCACTGGATTCATCCTGTCTATCTCCTCATCAGCTCTCACATCAAGAGAGCTCGTCAGGACTACCGCCTGGTCTAATGTTTTCATTTTTGCTAAGTAGCACTCCCTTGCAATTCTCTGCTGACCCCTGACAATGCCAATTCTGTAGGGTGTCGGGAACTTCATGGCTTGGTAGTAGGTGGAAACGACCGCTCTAAGGGTGTTCTGGGTAGCTCGTTCGATTATTGCATTGTATGTTCCCTGAAACTTTACGACTAGGAATTCAACATCCTTTTCTATTTGACACGGCTTTCGTCCGAACTTCACTTTTAAATGGACTCGTGCGAACGAGTAAGCTGATGCTCCAGTTACCCCTTTGATAGGTCCGTCTATGGAAAGTAGTCGATCTTCGGGTACCTCCATCTGCTTGAAGGCCTCATAATACAGCAAGTCGACTGAGCTGCCCGTATCAATCATCACCCGCTTCACCTCGTAGCCGTCCATGTTCAGATTTATAACGAGAGCGTCGTCATGGGGACAGCTTACACCATCAAGGTCGGACTCGTCGAACGATATCATACCATCATTTTCCCTCAGCTTTTTGGTTAATGAGTCTCTGCCGACCTGTTTGGCATATCTCTTTCTCCCTTTAGCAGTGGATCCCCCTGCTGCGTTTTTGCCAAATATCATGTTAATGGCCCCGGTCGGTCGCTCCTCTTGTTGCCCTGCATTTCTGTCATCTCTTTCCCTTGATCGCCCTCTCTCTTCTCGTCGATTATCTGTATTCGTATTCTGCCTCCCTCCATCATTTCTATCATTCCGTCTCCAATTCTGTCGTCTGTAATTGTGCCGACCGCTCTTATGCTCGTTATCTCGATCGGCATTTTGCGCGTGCTTCACAAATCGGCCTAACCTTTCCCTTTATATGAGGAATTCGATTTCTTTTTTCAACTGTTAGCAATCTTCCGTATCATGACCGACCTCTTTGTGGAAACGACAATATACGTTGGGGTTCCTATCCTTATAGGGAGTCTTCATTTTGTTAGTTTCTCGGACAGTTTCCCCATCCGCTCTCATGGCCGCCAGTACTTCCGTATATCGCCTGTTGAGCGGGGTGAACTCCTGTCGATATTCATGTCGATCGGTCGGCTTTCTCCAGCTCGACTAGCCTTTTTGTCGCTTATTCGAATTGCCCACTCTGTCATTGGGCGAGCGATCATCCATCCGACACCTCGTATTTTTCAGCACCTCTTCTAGCTGGATGTACCTATCCGCCCTGTTTCTTATTTCCTGAACGGATCGGGGTTGATCAATGGCTAACGACTTCTTGAACTCCTCGTCCCTCGTATTGTTCATAAGCTGCCCGGCGATGGACGAGCAAGTGAGGTCGGGGACCTCGATCGCTTCGTTATTGAACCGGGTGATGAACTCCCGCAAACTTTCATTCCTTCCTTGGGTAAGTTGCATCACCTCCAAAGTCGCCTTCGTGGCCGCCATCGGTGGCGAATCGTTCGTGAATAATAACTCAAATCTTCAAAGCATGTGATACTGACTTCGGGGCAAGCCGTTGAACCATCGCCAGCTCTCTCTTGAAGGTCGTGCGAAAGCCTTACACCGATGACGTCCGAACACAGTGTAGACTCATCACGGATTTGGAAGTCTTGAGGTAATCCAGGGTCGGTCTTTCCAAAGATATTTTTCGTGGTCGGTATTTTGGTGCCAGGCGCTGGGAGGCTATCCAGGATTTCCGGAGTGAAGGGAGAGCTATACTATGCCGTCGGGCGATCCGGCCAGAAGCTCATAGCTGCGTTAATCCGATCATCCACGATCTTCTAGGGCTTCAGTTGGGTGGTGATCGGTTGTCATGTTAGTCGTCGGCGGTGGCCGTCGGCAGACGGCCGCCTTGTCTTTGGTTGAGACTACAGATTTGGCGAATCAACAGCCACCGCTTCCTCGATCTGCTTTCGGGTGAGGAGGTTTGCATATACCGAAGAGGGTCTACATCCGATCGATGTTGGAGATTGGACGCATGTCGAGTCTGCGTTATCCTCCAAAACTACGCCTGCTCTTCTTGCTCCAAAGTTCGAGGTCGTGGTTGATCGTCGGTCCAAGATTCATCTGGAAACACGAGGCGCAGCAACGAGGTTGCAGTGTAAGTTGCAAACCTATCGCGCCGATCGCCAGAGCTGCGACGGCGGCTATATTCGGGTTTATCGCCGCTTTGGACCGATTTGTGTTTGGGCGTGGTGCCTCAAGTCGGCCCCACGGTGAGCGCCAATTGTTCTGCACGGATTCGCGAATCGAACGCTGCCATTCGGATCCATGGATTGGTCGGTCAGAAGCGACTTCGACGTGGAAGTACTGCAAAACAAAGAAGGCACGCGTCGGGGTCAGTGTCCCGATTAGCCCTCCGACGCCA
This sequence comes from Erythroxylum novogranatense, assembly GCA_029891385.1. Lineage (NCBI taxonomy): Eukaryota > Viridiplantae > Streptophyta > Magnoliopsida > Malpighiales > Erythroxylaceae > Erythroxylum > Erythroxylum novogranatense. The sequence continues at coordinate 95,287,128 of CM057233.1, forward strand.
AGTCGGTCTTTTGGTGAAGGTGGGATTCTTTGTAAAGTTGAGAGCTAGGTTATGATTTTCATACCTTTGTTATGGTGGAATTATACCTATATATGAAGCAATAGCTAGGTTTAGGTCTTTACGTGTTTGCATGGAGTCTCTCACGTGGACGGGTCAAGAGAGCTTAGATCGGGCTTGGGCTTAACATAGCCATTGGGTATGAGTCGATCTTGAATGATGGACCGATCGACCCATCGGGTCGTCTGGTTCGGTCCAAAGACGACCAATTCGGTGCCAAAGGCTAAAGATTATCTCTTACTACAACAAGTTTACAGTTAACCGCATTAAACCTTTTTAGCACTCGCTTAATATATGCACTCTCAAAGACGCTTAATGGGTGTTGAGATCTATCCCGGTGAATCTGCATACTTAGGATAAAAGATGATTCACTAAGGTCTTTTATATTAAAATAATTGGCCAAAAGTTGCTTAACTTAATACAATATGGTCAAGTTTTTTAATGTGAGCAATATATCATCCATATAGAATAATAAGAAGATAATTTTGCTCCCCCTAATCTCGTGATACATGCATCTTTTTTACTTTACTTTTCATAAAGTTGAAAAAGGTCAAATCTTCACAAATATAAGGTGTCATTTTTTAGAGGTTTGATGTAAATCATATTTTAATTTGCTTAACGTGCAAACTATGTCATTCCATCTGGATCTTGAAATCCTTCAGGTTGTTCCATATAGAACTCTTTACAAAGGTCACTATTTCAACGAGATTCGGGCTAGTTTTTCGTGCTCCCGAGCTCGTTTTCACCCCATTTTTCGAGGCTAAACACATGCATACTACTTTGATGTAACAATAAGCAAGAAAAAACTGAAAAAACGGAAGTTAACTCTCCAAGAATCTTATGGAGAAAAATCGAAAAATCTTCGTTCTTAACCACCTATTCACGTCATCACTCTGATAGTCTGATACAATATGTAACACATAATGAGACCTTGGTTAAGTATCCTAGATCGAATGTGAAAAGACAATAAACGAAAAAATGTCGAAAATATCTGATTTCAGTTTCATAACTTCAAGCGAGCTTTTCAAGGCTGTAATAAGCGTGAATCCACAGCAGTGTATCCTTTGATTAAGAACAGTGGTAATATCGAAGGTGATTTGTAAGATTTTCAGAGTTTTTTTTTTATCAGGTATGAAATAAATCTGTCATAACAAAACTAATAATAGCTCTAGAAAATTTTGAAGAATGGATACAAGTACAGAACAGAGAATCCTTGGAATGAAAGAAAAGGTAGAACCTCAATAAATGCATATTCTTTAATATAGACCTCAAACCCCATGATCAACAGATGCAGAGAGAGTACCCTATACACAGTGGAGGAGCAGCGTGACCACATCGAAATCATAAAAGACGAGGATTATTTTAAATAAACTACTATCTTTTTACTAGACTATTTTAAATTAAAAACTCCTTAAAATTTTAATTTAAAATCATCTCTTCATTACTTAATCAAATCAATTTGTAAAATTTTTAATTATAAAAGACTTTATTCAAAAATACTTCTTTGTTGTTTTGTCCAATCGATATATAAAATTTTGATTTCACACAAAATTAAAAGTCCAATTGTGCATGATTAAACTCTGCTTGTCAATGAGTTGGTTGCTTCTGGATGATCATGATCGTGACATTTACTCCAATGATAAGCTACAAAAACATGGGCACTGGGCGAGTATCTCTGCCTCCTGAATGAATGCCACTAAATATACTAAGAAATCACGAATGCGTGTGTTCATTCTCATGAACAATAAATAATGTAATTATCAAAAAATAGTTTCTAGAAACTACAAACAATGTGGCCATGTGGGGAAGCAAACAAGCCAAGGCCTCTATTCTCCTGAAAAACTGCCGCTATTTTCTCACATGGTCTAAAACTGAGAATTGCTTAGGAAACTAAGCATGCATCTTGCACTTTGAAACATCTCATCTATTCTCTCCCAAACCCCACATTGCGTGTCCAATAGCTTCCTGGCCCTTTCTTGCAATTTTGAGTGGCACCGCACTGTTTCACCATGTATCTGAACACAAAAAACGAGGGAACATGTTTATACAACATCACAACTCAAAATAACCCTTGATAAAGAAGAACTCACTGAACATCTGAGGCTGTGGATACTAGATACAGAAGCCAAACCCTATATAAAATAATCTTGTATTGTTTCCCTGCAGTCTAAATTCATACCTTCAAAAATAATCTCATAGCTGCTTGCACAAACTCGAAGTTGTTTCTGGACGATATCTCATGAATGAAGTAATCCATGAGCAACTCAATCGAATCAAACTCAGGTCTCTTTTCAAGTTCTTGCAGATCATCTTCCTCTATTATCTGAAGCATTCGAAATTCCATATCTAAAGTTGATGGAGATAAACCTTTAAGATAATCTGTAAATGCTGAAACTGAAAAATTGCAGGCACCATAGTCAAATAAAACATGCTTCCTTTTCCTTCCAAATATCTATTATATATAACTACATCTATACTATCACTTTATCTCAAAATTATAGCAAGAGACTATGAAAGCGTAAAACTCACAATTATTCGTCTCTGCAGAGGACTGAAGAAATTGCAAAAACTGGGTAGTCAGAGCATCAAGTTTCTTCTTATTGTTCTCTGCTTCCTCAGCTTTGTTATCCTTCTCATCATGAACTGGTTCACTAGGCTTAAATAGAATTTCCCCAGAAAGCAATGATATTGAAGGCAAGAAGAAAGGAGCTTTCTCTGGTTTCTTTGGAGGTTCGATTGGTTTGTTACGTACCTAAAAATAGAAACTTCCTTGATTAGACAGAAAACTTACTCAACAAAAAGAAATCTCGACGAAAAGAACATTTACGGATTCGACAAGCTAGAGAGCAAAGAAACACCTTTATGATGTCTAAGTTGATTAAGCTTTGCCATTGACTTTTAGGCAACAAAGAGAGAGTAACAAGATCTGGAATTTGCTGATGGAAACTTGGCAAAGCAGAGGACTCTTTGATCTCTGAGTTATTCATAATAGGCTTGTCAGAGTTCCCTTTATTCATAATAGGCTTGTCAGAGTTCTCAACTTGAGAACCTTCAACTGAAGAGACAGATGGCAATCTAACACTGACAACTTCTTTTCCACTTGCATAAGAGTCGATGCTTGAAGCTCCAGAGAACATTGACTGATTCACCCTAACAGTTTCACCCATTGACAAACCTTAGTACCGTTTTAAAATCCTAAATGATGTTTCAATACAAATGTAACTTACCACAAAAAGACCCCCAATTGATCAACATGGGTGGTCGCTAACACATCCATGTTAGGAGACAAAGACAATGATGTGATAGCCACATCCACATGTATTGCATCCAATTGTCTAGCTAAGATAATATCCCAGATTCTGAGAGTCCCATCCATACTGGATGACAAAAGCCATTTACCATCCTCACTAAAACAAAGATCAGTAATGCGATCTGTATGACCTTCAAATTTACGGACCATTCTCAATGCCACAACATCAAACACACGAATAACTAAGTCATTCGCCACAGTAGCCAAAAGACCTGAGTTTGTGGAAAACCAGCAAGAAGATATTATGATTCAAGGAACAGTACAATGTGTATGCATGTGTGACCGTGTTTAGGTGTGTGAATTTTTATCATGAGAAAAAGAGTGAGGAACAAATAAGGAGAAGAAGAAGAAGATGATGAAGGAGGAGGACAAGAAGATTGGTTACCATTTGGACGGTGATAAACAATCTTAACCAGAGAGCAGCCAACTTCCCATCTGGATTTTAGCTCTCTTCGTTTGAAATCCCATACCTGCATTATATCCATTTCAAAATAATGTTACTTCAAGAAAATTTTGTAGATGTAGGCAGTGTGCTCGTTAAGGTGTCGTAAAACATCATGATACTAAAGCATGTCTATAAAAATATATATATATAAGAGCCAAACTAGTAGAACTAGACTTTAGCATCGCCATGAGTTAAAAGATCAAGCAATGTATAATTGTTGATAAAATAGTGCAGATCACCAGTTGGAGTCATCGCTCAACAAATGGTGAACTTCTTATTACTGGAATAGTGATTCCAAAGTGAAAGAATCCTGAGAAACACAATATGGTTCTTAGTGGGCAATAAGCATAAGAAGTTCAAACTTAAACCACATAGGAAGACCTACACAAGCTTCTTACTAATACATACCAAATTTGGATGCAAAATTAGATAGATAAACAGTTGATGCATTAAGGTTTTGAAAATATATAGCACAGGATCCTAGAACATGGAAGGCAAACCTTCACATCTCCATGATAACCAGAACTTATCATTAAGGTATTTGTAGCATCACAAGCAACCCCAACCACTTCCCCATCATGAGCACAGCTGCTTCTTTCAGACATATCCAAGTAACTGCCTCGGCTAAATCCTGATTGAAGGTTGAAACGCTCTATCCACCCACCAGCTGTCCCTAGAATAGCAAAATTGCCACAAGCACTGATGGTACAAACCTGATGTACAAAGAAAAACTCTTGTGAAAGTTTGAATGGAATAACAAAAGTGATAGTTTTAATCAAAAATGGAACAATCACATATTGAAATTTTGACCTTAACAGGTGTTGGATTTTCTGGGCATGGTCTCAAAATGTGTTCACCAAGAACAAAATTTTGAAGCCTCCACACATAAGCCTGTGTAGTATCCACGTGACATGTAACCACATTGCACCAGTCACGCTCCCTGATTTCAGCTGGTATTTGAGCAGGAGTAAAATAAGAAAAATGATGACCCCAAAAAATATTGTTAACGATCAGTAAAGAACTAGAAGAAATTTAAGTTTCCTCCAGCCTCTTTTTGTGAAACACTCTGCGTTATACAATTCATGCATGGGAATCAAGCCTGTGCACAGCCATTCAAGATTGAAACCCCTTTCCCAAAACTAAGAAACCAAGTTGGTTTTTAAACAGTAAAGAAAACCATGTCCCAAATCTACCAATGAGAGCATTTGCATGACTCGAATAGGAGGCTAGGATATCAAACAATTATTATGTGTGACTTAAGCTATCAAAGTGTAGTATAACAAATGACCGTAGTTCAATTGCTTCATGTTTTCATCATTATTCTTATGTGGGAAGAATCAATTGTTTTAGAACATGGAAGAGATATTAAAGATAGATCATACCACAATCAAAAGCAATAACAGGCTTCAATTTCAACTCATCTTCCTGCAAATCAAACAAAAGACAATCTGAAGCAGATTTGTACACCAAAATCCTAAAAAAAAAGATGAAATTTTGGGAAATGTCAAGTATCCTAGAAGGAATCTTAGGAATTACGATAGACAGGGTTTTATACAAGTACCATTATGGAGCACGCATACACCAAGATTCTCATTATATGGATTAGTAAATGTTAATCAGGCATTAAAAACTAGGTCAATATTTAAAATAGATCATCCACACAAGTACAGAATCTAAGGGCGTGAACAATTTATAAATGGTAAGGAATGATATCATTTGCATAAAATTTTGTATGAATATCATGAATCATTCCATTGCACTAAATCGGGGAAAGGGCCAGCCTCTGACCCCCAATCATACCTTCATTTTCAGTTTCTTGGCTCGTTTGGACACATGACGCTGGGAAAGTTCCCTGCTTTGCTGTTCCTGATTTCATATGGAAGATACAGAACGCATAGTTAATAACACACAAGGGGAAAAAGCATCAACAATAAGAAATACCTGTAGAAGGTACACATAAAAACACACGACACAGAAACATGATTGACATCAAGAGATGTAAACGAGTAGATGAACTTGCAACTGACTAGTTACATAGGCTCATTTCAGTTTAACAAATCAAACAATAACAGAAATAATCTCCAAGACGCGGCCTTCTTACTTGTTGGGCAATGGTTATTGATAGATAGAGGATTGCAGGTTGATAACAGAATTGTTGGAAGAATAGTAAAGGAATGAAGCCTCAACAAAAAGCATGTTTAAAAGATTAGTCAATAAGATATGAAATTTTCATTGTCCATCCTAACTTTCAGAACTGCAAAATAGTAAATTTGTCAAACCTGGATGACAGAGAATAGGCGAAATGCACGATCCTGACCAGCAGAAAGAATGTGTCTTCCATTTGCATAGAACCTAAAATATAAAGAGAGAATTTAGAATTACATACACTCGTCATAATATGCACAAAATTGCCACAGCAGGTGTACTTTGATTAAGTTAGAACAGTGGGACTACTGTACAAGGGAAGCATCACCTACCAAAAGTGATTCATAAGATTTTCACAGTTTTTTTCTTTTCATCAGTTATGAAATAAATCTATGTCATAATAAAACTAATAAAAGCTCTAGGAAACTTTGAAGGATGGATATAATTACAAAACAGAGAATCCTTGGAATCTTAATAGTGAAAGAAAAGGCAGAACCTCAATAGACATATTTTTTAATATAGATTTCAAAATCCAAGATCAACAGATGCAGAGGGATAGTACCTTATGCAAAGTGGAGGAGCACTGTGACCACTTCGAAATCGTAAAAGACGAGGATCTCCATCACCTGTATTGAAAATCCACATCTAAAAGAAAGAAAAGCAAAGAAAAAAAAGTAAGATGAATAACTAATGATGGGAAAGACTGAAGCACTGGATCTGAATTCCAATAAATTATATTTATAACACATATAAAAGAAACAGTAACAATCAATTGTGTGCTTTCGATTTATCTAGTAATAATAACAGGTCATTGCTGAAGAGACTTAGCATGTATTAAATAACTTTCTAATCAAGTTTAAAAAATGACTAAAAGGAAAAAGCGTAGTAGGAATTTCTCTTACTTTAATTGAGTTGTCAGCTGATGCACTCATTAGCACAGGCTCATTAGCAAAGAAGTGCAAAGAAACTATTGAACTATCATGGGCCTCTTTAATAACTGATTGAAGCCTTCTTTTCTCAAGATTCCAAATGCTTATGATGCCAGAGGAACCTCCAGACGCTAGAAGTGGCTGCCCATCTAAAAGGGAAGAAATCAAATGTGAAAGCAAATTTTTGGAAGTCCTCCTGATAAGCATCAAGAATAATAGAACAAAGACATCAACAAACAAGATCCAATAATCAAAAAAATCCAATAAATAGGAGAAGATGAATAATAGTCGAGCCTATGAGCAACTATATACCTGTACTGAAAGACAAGGCAGTAACAGCTCCTCGAGTAGAATGAGCAAAGGTAACTACCTCTTCATCATAGCGAATATTATGTACGTGAATTTTTCCATCAGCACATCCAACGGCGACGACATCTAATGCCGGTGACGACACACAACTGGTAATGGATGAATTCCATCCGTTAAATTCGTAAAGCTTTTTCTTAGTACTGATGTTCCAAAGCTGCAAAGTACCCTCCTGGCTCCCAATAACAATCTGTTTACATGCTCCTTGTCAATTAGCAAAACCATGACTGAAATAAAATTGCCTAAATACCAATCATTATTGTAGGAAAGAAGGAAAAAGGAAGTTACTTTGTTAAGGTAAGTATCGGGATGTACAATACATGAAGGAGTAAAATTATTGTCGAGCATGAAGTGCCCAACAGGTGCACCACTCTGCTCAATTCCTTTAAAAGCCCAAGTAAAAACATTCCCATCAGCATCAACACTGAGGATATAATCCCCAAACAACATCAGCAAATTAACCTTTGCACTGTGCCTGCTCCACATTGCAACCTGTCAAAAGAAAAACATTACCTTCAACTGAGAATGGGAACAACAAGAAGAAGACGATAAAAAACTGTGTGAGAAGAAGGAGGAGGAGGAGCAGAAGAAGAGTGCCTGACTTGATGGGCGCGCTTGAAGACGGCGATGTGGTTGGCATATGCTGCGAAGGTGAAGTCGCGATAAGAGGCGAGGGCACGAATCTTGTGGGGAAGCTGAGGACCCACCAGAACCAAATTGAGCTTAGCACAGTTGTAAACCTGAAAGGCTTTGCCGGCGCTGACAGTGACGAAGGTCTCAGTGCCCAAGCGTTGAACGGATAAGGGAACGGCATTTGTTATGTATCCAATTTCCCTGTAAGGTTCAAATATACCCATTTTGTTGCTCCTTTGTCTTCGTTTGTTGTTGTTGGAGAGAAGCTCCAACTGTTGAATAAAACCGTGAGATTTACAGAGATGCAATGTTTAGAACTATAAAGCTATAGTTCGAACCTGCATAACTCTCTATATAACAAATCAACCCAGATCACGAAACACTTGCTTCAAGATCGAATCTTTCTGCGTTTTTAATCAAATATCAAATCTTTCTCAAAAACCCAATAATCTTCACCAAAACCCCACAAATTTTATGCAGAAATCGGAGGCTTGCACCAGAGAACAAGAGAAGATCTTTCTCAAGAGACAACCCTGGACTGATGACGGCCACAAACCCTAATGACCCAGATGAGACAAAACGTTTCTAGACACAAAACCAATAGAGAAAGTGCGAGAAAGAGAAGAATGAAGCAAATATTTGAGATGGGTACAATTGCTCCGAGTGAAAAATGGAGAAGAAGAAGCAGAAACTGTAGTTAACAGTAGGGATATAATTATCTGAATATAAAGCAATTTTAATGAGAGAAAGTACTAAATTTTATAATTTTAACCTAAATTTGAGAGAATATACAAGAAATTAATCTTAAATCTCAAAACAAAACAGAGTCAACAAGCCTTTGATTTCGTACCCGAGTAGATTGAAACTTGCGAGAGACAAGAAACTTCTTCTTTGATTTTGTGCGAGACGAATCTCTCTCCAAAGGCCAGCCTTAGCTTGGCGACCCGGGAAAGTAACAACAAAAATACAAAAATGCCCTCGCCGAAAAAAATAGGTTTAATTTCTATTTTTAAAATATATCTTGCCCTTTTTCATTTTTCTAAATTTTATTTTGATCATTGAACTTATTCTCCATTTTATAGTACAAAAGATGAATGGTTTATTTGTTGTAATTTACGGATTAAATATCCCGAAGAACCTATGTAATCAAATATTCCATAATTTGAGATAGAACTTAGACTAACTAATAAAATTACCTTTCCGTGACTAAAAATTATAGAGTCAAACAAATTTTGGTAAAAATACAAAGATAAAATTGCATATATTGATGGGCCTCTCTAAATTTTGATAAAATGATAATCTTGTAAATTGAATATATCAACTTAAATATACTATAATTATCATTAATATTTTAATTAGAAGAGAAAGTAATGTTATGAATGAGATTTAAAAGATATTAATTTTAGACTTGTAAACATTCTAGAAACGATATAGATAAGTGTATTATAGAAATGGTCAATTTGTACTTAGCGAGGAAAATGTTAAGGGAGGTATATAAAAGGTGTATTATAAGCAAGGTTTTATCCATAATGACTAGGATTTGGTTATATTCTTCATTATCTATTACAAACAGCAACATGTATAGTTGTTTTTTAATTATAAATCCTTCCTTACGAATATAACAAAAATTGAAAATGAGTGAGGTAGAAGACTATACTATAAAGTATAATTTATTGATGTATGGACGGCATCATTGTTATTAACTTACAATGCTATGGATAGTTAGATAGAACCATCATATCTTTTCTCATATTTGTTTGTTGATTTTATAGGGAAAGATGTAAGCTATATTGAGTTTTGATGGTTAAAAAAATCTCCAAATATTATAGGTTATATATTAAATTATTGAAGATAGGTTACTTGAAGTTTCTATATTGAAGGAAATACAGAGAACGATGAGAATTGTAGGGTAATGCGTGGAATAGCTTGTATTCACCGAAATGTATGTATAGAGAGCCTTATTTATATTTGCTCTATATAACAAACTAACAACCGAAGATAAAATATTCTAACTTCTTAACCGCCTACTGACAAGTGAATGAAAATGCTAGCTGTGTAACTTGATGGAGAGGAATAAAAACAATAAGAATAAAAACATTGCAAATGGGCCACAGCCATAGAATATTACGGTCCAGCCCATCACTTTATCAGCCGCCCCTCAAGTCGGAGTCTGGGTCGAAGACTCCGAACTTGCTGAGTAGTTTCGAGAAAACACGTGCAGATAATGCTTTAGTAAATAGGTCTGCGATTTGTTCTCTAGTGTTCACGTGTTGCAACTCAAGCAACCCTAGATTCACGAAGTCGCGAACGAGATGCAGATCTATCTCAAGATGCTTCGTTCTCTCGTGAAAAACAGGATTCTTCGAGATGTAGATGGCTGCCTGATTGTCGCAAAACAAAGGTATGAGTTTCCGAACATTAACCCTAAAATCATGAAGTAATTGTAGAATCCATTTCAGCTCGCAAGTGGTCGATGCTAAACTTCTGTACTCCGATTCAGCGGAATATCGACTTACGGTGCTTTGCTTTTTTGTTTTCCAGGAGATCGGTGACCCTCCAAGGAATATGCAGAAGCCGGTTAAAGAACGTCTGGAGAAGATACAACTTCCCCAATCCGAGTCCGAGAAAGTTTCAAGGTGAGGACTTTTTTTGGCTGGGTAAAAAATCCCCAAATTCTGGATTCCTTTGAGATATTTGAGTACTCGTTTAGCTGCCTCCCAGTGAGGTACTCTCAGGTTGCTCATGAATTGACTCAACTGTTGAGTTACGTATGTGATATCTGGTCTGGTAAACCCTAGATACTGTAATCTGCCAACTATTCTTCTGTATATTTCTGGCTTCTCCAGTAACTCACCTTCTTCAATGGTTAATTTTGTTCCAGGAACGATAGGTGTGGAGCAAGGAGTACACTCCAGCAAGTTAGTTTCTCGAAGGATATCCCTTATGTACTTGCTCTGGGTAAGTAACATTCCGGCCTCTGCCCTTGCTATTTCTATTCCCAAGAAGAATTTTGCATATCCCAAATCCTTCATAGTGAACTTTGCATTCAAAATCTGCTTAACAGATTTCATATGTTCTTCATTAGCTCCAGTTATTAATATATCATCGACATAGATGATTACTGCCATAAAATCTTCTTCTGTCCCCTTAGTATATAGGCAATGATCTGCTTCGGATTTGGTGAAGCCAATTGAATGTAGTTTTAAGGATAATTCTTTGTTCCACTACCTACCTGCTTGTTTTAAACCATAAATAGATTTGATCAGTCTACATACCTGCCCTTCCTTAGCTTTAGTGTAGCCTTGAGGGGGTAACATGTACAGTTCCTCTTCTAGATAGCCATGCAAGAAGGCATCATTGATGTCACATTGGTGTATTGGCCATTGTTTGGAAGCAGCAATGGCCAAGAACATTCTGATAGTTACAACTTTTGCCACAGGTGAGAAAACCTCAGAGTAATCAGTACCTTCCTTTTGGCTAAAACCTTTTGCCACAAGTCTAGATTTCAGCTTGTCTAGGGTACCATCTGGATTATGCTTGATCTTATAAACCCATTTCGAGGCTATTGCTTTCTTTCCTTTTGGTAGATCTGTCAATATCCAAGTGTTGTTTCTTTCTAATGTTGACAGCTGCTCATTCATGGATCCCACCCACTTTTCATCCTTGCTTGCAGACTCATAACATAAAGGCTCAAAAATTTCAGATACATTACCTATGAAATTTCTGTATGCATTGCTGTGTTTGATGTTCAATGCCCTCAAACTGTCTTCATTTGTTCCTGCAGGACAATGAACTTGTAATGCTATGTCATTCTCAAGGGGGTAAATGGAAGGATTTGCTGAAGCCTGGAGGACATAATCTTACAGATATTTGGGAGGTAAGTGGGTTATATTGCTCTTTCTTTGTGTTGGGATTGTAGGTAAAGTGGTGTGGTCTGGTGAATTATTTGGTGAGTCATTATCAGGTATAGGGGTACTTTGTTCTGGGTTATTGTCACATGAGTGACTAGGTTGTGTGGTTGTTATGGTAGGTATGGGCATAGGGTATTCTGTGTTTGTGTTAGTTAGGGAACTTGTGAATAGGGGTTCTGGATTTTGTATAAGGTTTGTAGTCTTTTCTGCGAAAGGAAAGATATTCTCATAGAACATTGCATCCCTTGACACAAATACTGTCTTGGTGGCTAGATCCATAACTCTATAGGCTTTGTAATTTGGCAAATACCCAAGAAAAATGCACCTTTTGGACCTAGGATCTAGTTTGGTTTTTCCTGGAGTTTTGTCTAATGCAAAGGAAAGACAGCCGAAGGTCTTTAGGTGTTCATATTCTGGCTTTTTGTTGTGTAGTCTCTCAAATGGGCTTATCCAACCAAGGGTTTTAGTAGGGATTCGGTTGAGCAAGTATGTAGTTGTTAATAGGGCCTCTCCCCAATATCCCTTAGGTAAATTGGCCTTGAAAAGAAGGGCTCTAGTAATCTGAAGCAAGTGTTTGTGTTTAATTTCTACAACACCATTTTGCTGTGGTGTATAGGGGGTGCTTCTTTGATAATGAATACCCATTTCTGTGAAGGTTTTGGTACACTCTTGGTTGATGAACTCCTTACCATTATCAGTTTGTATTTTTAACACTTTAGTGTCAAATTGCCTCTCAATGTTTCTAAGGATTTGCACAATGGTTTGAGTGGTTTGGTATTTGTGTCTTAGGATGAAGGTCCAAGTGGCTCTAGTAAAATCATCTACTATTGTGAAAAAATAATGTGAACCTCCCATGGTAGATACACTATACGGTCCCCATAAGTCCATATGAATGAGTTCAAAAGGTTTAACAGAATGTATTTCATGTTTAGGGATAGATTTTATGTGCTGTTTGGCTAAAGGGCACACTTGACAGTCATGTTTAGTGGGAACAGAAACATTGATTTCATTAATATGCTGCAATTTTTCCTTGGATACAAGCCCTAGTATAGAATGCCATAGATCAAAAGAAACAGAGACAGTAAAAGCAACATTTTCAGTCTTGTAGAACTCTAGAGAGGGACCTTTGAGATAGTTTGGGGTAAGGAGAGCCTTTGAGCTTAGTTCATACAATCCATTTACGGCCTTGACAATAGCTATAACATCATTAGTCCGAAGGTCCTGCAAGAACAATTTGTTAGAAATAAAGATTGCAGCAACTTCATTCTGAGTAGTCAATTTGTTTACAGACAGCAGATTTTTTAAGAAATTAGGGATATGTAGAACATTCATTAGGGAAATTTTGTCCCCTAAATGTGACTGTCCAATATGAGTAACTTCTTGCTTAGTCCCATCTGGGAGAGTTACTGGATCATATGCATTGTTAATTGTATAACTAGTGCATTGAGTAAGATTTGTTGTCATATGTGTAGAAGCACCAGAATCGACTAGCCAATAATCAGTGTAGGTTGTGCCCTCAGAATGGGTAACATTACCTGCATAGCTGTGATATGCTGAGAAGCTTACCTCTGTTGTATCTTTGCCTTTTAATGCTTTGCCTATTTCTTGTTGAATGAAGTTAGCAATGCTGGGAGATATTTGTGCATTCCATAGTTTTTCTTTATTCTGCTCTTGTGTTGTTTCTGCTGGGCTTTCATCCATTTGAACCATGTTTGCTTTTCCTTTCTCCCTCTGTGCAGCAAGCTCCTTGTACCAGTCTGGTATCCCATGAATCTTGAAGCAAGTTTCCAAGGTATGTCCATTCTTTTTGCACTTTTCACAATACTTATCTTCCTTTTTGAGATAAGAGCCTTTGCTGGAACTATTATTATTTCTGCCTCCTTTCCTCAAGTTATTGGACTGCTTAGCAAGCATTGCCATGTTTGGACTGTTGTCTGTAGTAGCATTCACCGTTCTTTGTCTTTCAACCGTTTGCAACATAGAGAAAGCTTTATTCACAGCGGGCAGTGGCTCCATTAGCATAATCTGATTAACTACATGCTCAAACTTATCATTAAGACCCATTAAAAATTGAACAAGCTTGTGAGTATTATCTTTAACAGTGATGGCCCTCAATGCTTCACAAGTACACATAGGAATGAGACTTAAGCTGAAAAGGTCATCCCATAATTTTTTTAACTTAGTGTAGTAGGCAGATACTGTTAAAGTACCTTGTTTGAGAGAGCTTATCTCCCTCTCTATTTGATACAGCAAAGGCCCATTGGCTTCACCAAACCTCTCCTGTATTTCTATCCAGAGCTCTTTAGCAGTAGAAAAAGATAAGAAAGCATCACTTAGCTCTTTAATCATGGCATTAAGTATCCAAGATTTTACCATGCTATCTGCTCTCTTCCACTTTGCTAATAATACTGGGTCTTCTGTGGGCATGGTGCAGGTTCCATCGATGAAGGACATCTTGTCCTTAGCACACAAGGCAATGGTCATGGATTTGCTCCAAGTAATGAAATTATTGCCACTAAAAGGTGTAGTGACAAGGACAGCACCGGGGTTCTCTGTGTTGGTGATTGAGTATGGCTGATACTCATTTGTCATGGGTAGGTCTGTGGCACTAACACCACTGTTGTCAGGGGTATGGGACATTGGTAAGTTTGCAGATAAAAATCAGAGGTAAAGCTCTGATACCATGAAGGAAATACAGAGAACGATGAGAATTGTAGGGTAATGCGTGGAATAGCTTGTATTCACCGAAATGTATGTACAGAGAGCCTTATTTATATTTGCTCTATATAACAAACTAACAACCGAAGATAAAATATTCTAACTTCCTAACCGCCTACTGACAAGTGAATGAAAATGCTAGCTGTGTAACTTGATGGAGAGGAATAAAAACAATAAGAATAAAAACATTGCAAATGGGCCACAGTCATAGAATATTACGGTCCAGCCGATCACTTTATCATATATAATGGATTATTCTTCTATTGTGAGTGTTAATATCAATTTATTTATTAATTTAGTTATTGGAATATCCGTCTAGTCTCTCCCACTTATTTCTAATTAAGATGGGTTTTGAGCTAATGATTGACTATAGATATGCTATTTTGAGTGCAATTGGTATGAAAAGAACCAACGAAAGGTGGGAAAAAGTTCATGATACGCAAGTCAACAAGCAACTGTGTAAAGTAAACTATTGAAATTGGTTTTGTATCTTTGTTGCCAACTCCAAGTTAAAAATGACTCTATCAATACTTTAAGCATTGCACTTATCCCCTTAAGCCCAAATCCAAAGTATACCCCTTTTCCTAATTGGATATTATTTCGTGCCCTGTTGGAATGACAATGGCATTGGAGCTATTAACAATTTAACACAAAGTGGTCTTCCCAAGTGGGATTAGACATGCTTTTCTCCTGCATCTTCCCAAAATGATGCAATTTCACTTTTAGACATGTTTTAGGGCTACATCAAGATGGTGAAAAGGGTCCACATGCCTGATATTTCTTTACTTGCTTACCGTTTTATGGATGAGGAATCGTCTGAATATTTCATTCCAATTATTTTTATATTTAAGAACTTGTTAAAAAATTGAACCAAACCAAAGAGACTCTCTACTTTATAAAAGCATAATTGATTGGACAACAATGGTCTGTTTGGCAATTAACTGGTTATTGTTAGTTGATTCTATTAATTATTAGTTAATGGCTGATTTTATTAGCTTATTTAAGTAGTTGATTGTAATTTAATTATAAAATTAAATAAATTAAATAAGCCCTAATTTGTATTAATAATTAATATATAAAATAATTAAATAATATATATTTAGTTGATAATAAATCTAATTATGAAGAAACTAAAATAAAATAAAAAAGAAATGAAAAGATCAAACATGGTTTTAGAAAACTAAAAACAGATTAATATTAGACCCTCGAATTTGACAGTAAAGATAAAAGAAAGAGATTCACCTCTTCTTATTTTAATAAACACTTTTATTTAAAAGGTATTCATTAAGTAGATTACAAATTTAAAAGTGTCTATTTTAAATATTTTTTAATAGAATCTTAAACTTTCTAAAGATTCTAATTTAACAACAAACTTATTTCACTACATTACTAAAAATATTTTATTTAATTTGTAATAACTTTTAAAAATTGATCACTGAATTAAATTTTTAAGAAAATTAACACTTGATTAAAAATTCTCAATTTTGAGGACTATTTAATTCTTATTCCTTCATTAAATTATGAGAATTAATATCTTTAATTTCTTCATAATTTTACTAATTATATAAAGGATAATAATTAATGTAATTGCTTAATTTAAATAACAAGTTTGATTAATAAACCTTCAACCTCAAATTTTAAAATCAAATAAAAGATATTTAATCACTAATAAGACGTTATTTGCATTATTCCTATTTCTTTAGACTTGCGTTCGATATGTTAAATTTAGATTAGTTTCATTTTAAGGAATTAGTTAATTTTGTAAAATTAAATTGAGATTTAATTCATCGTCTAATATAAGTATCAATCATTTGATTGAGTGCAATACTATATCTTTTCATTGGGCTTCTTCAAGGATTAGTGGGCTTAAACTTCCTGACCATGGCATGAGTTTATTTTTTACGAATCCAAGTGGATGAGTCCACAAAAGACAATTTTCTATATCGAAGAAGTTCAAATTATTAGTCTCTAATTTACAATAAATACATTGGATACAAATTTAAATGCTTACTAAAATTTTAAAACCCTAATAAGCAATTTTTAAATAACAATATCACTTTATATCAGTAAAGTTTTTGATACTAGAGTTTTTCTTAGAGAAGCTTTTATAATAAGTCAGTTGACTGTTTGACTATCAATTAAAAAAAACTTTTTTAAAAGAACTTTATACAAGAAATTGTTTTGAACATAAAAATAAAAGGCAATTTTATTAATTTTAACTATATTTTATTTTGTAATAAAATTATTTATGCATATAAATATTATTAAAAGTATATTAAACAATATACAAAGCACAATATATTAATTATTATATAATTTAAAACATATGAAACATAAATGAAAATATATTTAACTAAATATTTTATATGG
The DNA here is from genome assembly GCA_029891385.1 of Erythroxylum novogranatense. Classification (NCBI taxonomy): domain Eukaryota; kingdom Viridiplantae; phylum Streptophyta; class Magnoliopsida; order Malpighiales; family Erythroxylaceae; genus Erythroxylum; species Erythroxylum novogranatense. The sequence continues at coordinate 95,304,012 of CM057233.1, forward strand.
CTTATAACAAAGTAAACAAATATAAAAAATAAATATTAAAGCATATAAAAGTCAAATAATATTATATAGATCTCAAACTAAGCGTTAAAATTAATGTTGTGGAAATTAAAAGACTAAAAATAAGTTCATTAATTGATCTAAAATCTACCTGAAAAAGTATTTTTAGAAGCTCAAATTTGAGCTTTTAAAAAGCTGTATTTTAGTTGTCAAAAAGTTATATCTACTAAAAAGTTTTTTTTATTTTACGCCTAAATCATTTTTCTTAAAAAGGTTTTTATGAAAAAGTGCTTATTCATCATCTAAAAACTTAACCAAACACGCATTAAATCATTATATTAAAAAATTCAACTAGTTCAATTTATTCAATCATTAAAATTTTGAATTTTTAAACTTTTCGGTTTAATTTTTAACTCTCTAGCTTGATTTACTTTAATAACTTGTGTTGTTAAAACCGATCGCTTTATTAATTAATCGATCAATTTTATAAACTAAAATAAATCAATTAACTTTTAGTTTACAATCTTTTAATTAAAATTAATATTTTCAATAAGTAAAGACAATATATTTTAATTATATTTTAAATTCTTTAAATTGATCTAATTCTTGACGATTTTATAACAATCTAATTATAGTTAAACTTTTAAACTTTAAACTTCTTTATCTTACTAATTTAAATTTTGTTCCACTTTTGAAAAAATGATCATTAGTTTCCTTTTCACTTTGAAAGAAGAAATTTTATTTTTGAATACTTCACTCTCTCATTCACCAAATCATTCATTCCCTTTCCATTTTGGAATAGGATATTTAAATTCACCAATTGTTCCCAATTGAGAGGGTTGCAATAAACAAGTTGATTACGTTTTTCAATCACATTATTCATGATTTTAATAAACAACTTTTTTCCTTAAAAAAAAAGGGCAGGAAGGAAGGAAGGTTTAGGTAAACCAATATTAAGAAAAAGGATTAGGGTTTTAAGAAAAAAAATAGAGTAAAAATAAGGAGAAGGTATGAGTGAATTGGGTAGATCCGAAAAGTCCAAAAACTTAAATGGGCCTAACAAATTTTTCCAAGCCCAATCCATCACTGTTTTTTTAGGGGTGATCTTCATGTCTAATATCAATAATTTGATAAATTATTTAATAAAACGATAATTAAAATTTAATTAAGCTAATGTCATAAGATTTTGATTTGATGTGTGTGTGTATATATATATATATATATATATATAATTAAATAGTTAAATTATATCTCTATTGGATTAAATTTAATAGCATTTTAAATTAAAAATATTTGAAATTTTAATTCAAATTGAATTCGATATTTTGTTATTTTACCAATCGATATACAAAAAATTAAAATTAAAAGTCTAATTAAACTTACACAATAAAAATACAAAGAACCTTAAAATTATCCGATGTAAACAGAAGAGTTTGAATTGAACCAGTGTAAACCCAACCATGGTAACTACCAGAAGAGAGGGATGTAAGCTAGGTAACAATCACTTGTACTGTTCAACAGGTTTTTAATTGGACTCTGCACTCTTGCAGAATTTTCCCAGAAACCAAAAGGTAAATCGGAGACAAGAAGTGTTTCCGAGAAGGACTTGAGGTATGAGAATTAGTAGTAGACCTGAGTTCTTGAAGATAACCATGTTTTCGTTTGGACGTTCAGACCGTGGTGAAGACAGAAAATGTGAACCAAGTTCAGTCCCTTTTTGTTTAGCACACATGTTTGGCGGCTGGAATGAGAGTTACGTAAAGTGTAACCAAACCAATTCCTAAAACGTGATTCATTACTAGATAACCCAAAAACTTCACGCTCTCGTACTTCAAAAGCTCACCTCCTAACTGGGAGGTGATGAGGTTATGGTCATTATCGTATCCTGTTTCTAAATTTTCAGTTGTGTCAGGTTTTGTTGCCCTAACAAATTTACGAAAACTATGCTTGTCCTGGCTCTCGCTCCCGAAAGAACCAACTTCTTCAATAATGTGTGTTATTGAACTTAAACAATTATACACGGTATAGGTGAACTAAAGTACTTACTGACTGATTGGTTAGCGTCCTCAATATGAGATGGGACAAGATAAAAATATGAAGACATAACAGAACAAAAATTAGAGATAGTGAGGTGTTTGATTACGGTGGATAGAACAGAAGAAATTGTCCCCGTCCTCAAGACTGAAATGTGTTTGTTTACACTGGATAGAACAAAAAACTGTATTAATGACGTAAATGCCCCTGCAATATAATATTTATTATTATTATTGTTATTATTATTACGATGATGAGAATGATGATGATAATGATGATTATTATTATTAATTTATTATTGTTATTATTAATTTTATTATTATCATTATCATTATTATTATTATTATTATTATTATTATTATTATTATTATTATTATTATTATATTATTATTATTAATTTATTAATTTATTTATTTATTTATTTTTATTATTATTATTATTCTTATTCTTATTATTATTATTGTTGTTGTTGTTGTTGTTGTTGTTGTTATTATCGTTGTTGTTGTTGTTGTTGTTGCAAGGGATGTGTTGGGTTTCGTACGTAATTCATAAGGTTATTTTTTATATTTTTAGTTCTTCTCCGTATGACAAGAATTCTTGTATCTCAGTTTTAGAAGGAACAAAAATTTATGTCATTGTCCTCTGAAGACGAAACAAAAATGATTGAGGACAGCAAACAAACAGCACGAAGAACATAATTTTTGTGTCTCTATCCACCGTCCTCACCTACGAGGACGCTAACCAAATGCAGGGTTAGGTTTGCTTAGATTGTTCGACGAAGATGTGGTGTTTTTTATTTTTACTCGAATGGCTTTGACTTAATCTCTTCTTAAAATAGTCTCCTCTATGAATCTTATTTTAAGAGGCTCAAAACATCACACACACACGTAGTGGAGTTTTCTAACAAATCATTCTTTTTGTAACATATTGGTAGGACTGATCAAAATAAAAATCCTCAAGAAAAGTTAAAATTAGAAAAGAAAAAGAAGAAGCAGAGATACATAATATGAAATAACTTTTTAAAAATATGATATCTTCTCATTCGACAGAGAAATTTAATTTGTTAGTCTACTCTCTAAATATGGTATTCAAACACCTGTGCTTCACATTTTGTATTTAGTTTCTAGTTTAATAGTTTTTATTATCTAATCATAACATGTAATATAATTAATGTTGTTAAGATATAGGTGATTATATCTTGTTATTTAATTTTGTACATTATTTAATAATTAGACCTAGTTATGTTTATGTGAGATTCTTTTAAGATAAGGTGATTGAAATTAAAATCTTAGACAAGATAGGATTTAATGGATAACCTATTTTGGGGATAATGACTATCCAAGGTAGCATATTTTTTTGAGATATGACTTGATAATTGCAGCTGGATTATTAGTGTGATTAAACAACAATTCTTGTTTAACTTAGATTAAGACCCAATATTGAAAAATGTATAGGTGTGTATCAAGTGCCTACTGCTATGTGATCTCCCCTATTTTGGCAGTGTGAATATTTTTGGGGGGTGACGTTGTGAGTAATTCATCTGTTTTTCTTAATTTAAATAATCACACAACTCATGCGGTGTGTGTATGTGTTGCACTTTTCTTAATGCATCGTTGGTTGAAGAAGCTTGTCTTAAGTGGTTTTTCCATTTTCTATTTGGTGTCTTTGTCATTAATTGGGCAACTTTGTGCAGCTGGTTTTTCAATTGGAGTCTCACGCAGTTTAGGTTATATATGGGGGATGCATTTTTTTTTGTCGTACGTAGTTAGTGGGTTTAGTGTGCAATTGTAGTTTTATCTTAGCATGTACGTGATTCAGCTGTGGATTTATCTATTCTTCAACATCAATCGAGGGTGGATTTTGGAACTTTTGCAGCTGGGATTTTGAGTGCAATATCTTTATATGTCTTATGAGCTGATTGTATAAAGATTGAACTCCATTTGTTGCAAACTTTTCTGTGGATCACGTCACCCGGGCTAAATGATTTTGTGCTGGTTTTCTTTGGTGTGTTGTCATTAATTAGGTGTTCTTGTAGCTGTGATTTCTCTTGATTTGAGATGTTTGATAGTTTTTGTGCATGGGATTTTCAGTGACAATATTTAAGTCTCATAACAGATCTTTTGATGGGAAACTTCTCATTCTTTCGTTGATGAAGCACAATATCTAGGGGAATTGTTTTTTATCTAACGTATTTTCGTATATGTTGAATTTTGTTTAGTCACCTGAGTTGTTTATTCTATTTCGTTTTCATTAAGCATTGCTTAAGAAAATCTTTTGTTGATGTTAGTACGAGGCAATCGTATTATTGGGTGTGAAATTCTTTCATAGGTTGTGAGGACGAGGGATAGTATCAAAGGTTGAGTGATGTCGGCTTAGTAAATCCTTGTATAAAACTATTGTCATTAGTGAAAGAATTAAGCTAGGTGAAAGCCCCGCAGATATAGGCAATGAGTGTAGAACTGCATTACCAAATTTTGTTGTTGATCTGTTTAATTTTGTATTTATTTTTTGTTTTCATTGTGTTGAAAAATTAACAGTTGCTGATATAGTTACTTTATATCTAATAACCAACAAATACAATTACAAGTAACTATGGCAGAACCTTACAAGTAACTGTAGTCAAATCGAAGTTTTTGTGAAACTACACCCCTACAGTTCTTTCAATTGGTATCAAAGCGGGTCATCGAATCAGAACTTGGTACATTAAGTTGGTAGAGATCCTTGTTTCGCAATTATGGTTATAAAAGAAGGGACATCAATCATCACCGTTGTTAGATGGTTCAAATAATCCTACGTGGAAATCACGAATGAGAATATTCATTCAAACACAAGGAACAAGAGCATGGAGACACATCTGAGTGGACAAGGGCTGAAGAAGAGAGAGCGCTTAGAAATTCTCAAGCCCTGCATGCTATCTTCAGTGCAGTTAATGAAGGTTGCTTTACTATGATATCAGCTTGTGAATCAACAAAAGAAGTGTGGGACACTTTACAGGCTATACATGAAGGATCAAAATATGTGATAGGCTCAAAACTTTAGGTGTTAACTGTGAGGTTTGAAGAATTGAAGATGGATGACAGTGAGACAATTAGAGATTTCCATGAGAGACTGCGTGATATAGTAAATCAAGCATATCAACTCAGGAAGAAGTACTCCAACCTGAAGCTGGTTAAGAAGACATTGAGATAATTGCCTTTGAGGTTCATACCAAAAATTGCGATCATCGAAGAAGCCCATGATATCACCGAATTGTCTTTAGATAAGGTAATTGAGATTCTTACCAACTTTTAGATGAATTTATTGAGGGATAATCAAGAGAAGAGCAAATGATTGGCATTGCAACCTGAGATTAGTAAAGTCGTGAATTACTTCGAAGATGAATTCAATGAAAATGAGGATATTGAGTTATTGACAATAAATTTCAGTAAGTGGTTAAAGAAAGTGAAGAAGGATAGATTCGAGTTTAGGCAAAACGGTGGGAGTTCATTTAATAACAACTTCAAACAACAGGCTAAAACTCAAAAAAGGAGAAAGAAAAGTGAAGAAAATTCAATGTCATGAGTGTCAAGGCTTCGAACATGTGCAAGTAGAATGTGCTAATACCTTGAAGAAGAGAAAAGGGAAGTCCTATACAAGCACTTAGGGTGAGAATGAAAGTGAGTATGGTAGTGAAGAAGAAGCTGTGAATAGTACTACGTTAGTTGTTTTATACAACAAAATTCTAGTTGCTTGCTTAACAGTAACCAAAAGGAAGTAATCGGTGACGAAAACATGAGTAAATCAGAAAATTCTAGAAAAATGCAGACAAATAAGCTCAAAGCTCAATCTCATATTATGGCAGTGATGACAGTACTTCAAATGATAAAAAGGAAGGTATTTATGAAGCCTATGAATTAATATATGTAACACCTCAAATTAGGGGTTAGGATATTAAGAAAATTTAATACATTTTATGCTTTGCATATTGGAATATTTGTTTATTTGTGCATAAGCATTTTGGACACATATAACATACAATAATTGTACATGCATTCATGACATTTTTCGGGTAAACTGTTTTATAAATGAAAATTATGGATTTATTTGGAATGTATTAAATATGATTTGACAATTTTTGTACATTTCAAGTTTTTTTAGAAATTTTGGCGAATTATTTTTATCTGAAAATTTATTTGGAGAATTTTAGGAAAGGTATTGAAAATTTGAGGTATTTAAATGCATATTTAGATTAGGAAAATTTTCAAGTGGTAAGATAAATTGATTTATGAAATTGCAAAGATTAAGCCCATGAGTTAGTGACATTTGGCATTAGTAATTAATTGACATATGGCTTGACAAGAATGTAACAAATGACATGGTTAATAAGTTGACAAGTGGCCAAATGGAAGTGTTACAATTGGTAGCATAAATGGAGGCAAATGGGAGTCATGCATTGGAGATATACGTGGGAATACACAATGAAGACACCTGGCAACTTAGGTGTCAAGCCTTTACAAGACTTTGGTAGTCTTCATTTAGCTCTTCTCTCCCCCGATTGTTGCTCTCCCTTGTACTTTGATTTTGTAAACTCTTTGCCATATGCTGCATGAAGAAGCTCTCTCATACTGATTTCTAGGTTGATGTGCTTTGGGTGTTAAAAACACATTACATCTATCTTGGTTTTGGAATTGTGTCAGTTACTTGGAAGGTGCTATAATAGTTGGATTCTTGGAGTTGAATTTGAAGTTTAGAAAGGTAAGGGACTTATAAACTTGGCATCCTATGATGACATGTGTTGTTTGATGTTTGATATGGATCAATTGTGTACTAAAATGGGAAAGAATTGAGGTTGGATACATGTTGGAAACTGGTTTAGATGAGTAGTTATACTAGACAAATTTCGGTATTTTAGCCATATCTTGCCCTGTAGGCAGCAAAATTGGATGAATTTAAATTCTGTTAAACTAGAAACATATATATACAACTTTCATGAAGGCATCAGATCTGATTTCTATTATTAAGTATGTCAAAAGTTAGCTTGAAGTTGAGTATCTGGAATTTGTCACTGTTTGTGAATAGTTTGTAGTCATTTGGGGATAATTTTCAAAATACTTAACCAAATTGTATAAAATTGGTGTCAGTATAAACTTAAGACATAAAGGAACAAATGTGTAGAAGAAATTTTGGCCTAAATCCTTCATTTTCATTGTTAAAATGACAGTGTAACATTGACCCGAAAGTTTGTTTTGTGGAAAAGTTGGAAGAATGAAGTGTTTTCACTGAACTTGCTTTGGTATTTCAATTATAACTTCCACTGTGGACCTTCAAATGATTTGATTCTTGATTCAAATTAAACTAGAGACATATGTCTTCAACTTTTATGAAGAAGTTGAATGTTAATTCTATCTCTAAGTATCTCAAAATCTGGCTAGAATTAGAGTTAGGAATTACAGTTTAAAAACAGTCTGAACTCTTTTGGATATAACTTTTAGAATACTGACTCAAATTGTACAATTTTGGTGTTATTACAAACTGGAAACATAGTGGAACAATTGTATAGAAGAAAGTGTTACTGAAATATGTCATTTTTCTTCTCATAAAGATCATGCAAAATTATCCCGAAAGGGGGGTGTTAAGATGAAAATGTTGAGGTGTGCTGGAATTTAATGACTAAAATGTTCTGAACATGCTTCGGTATTTTAGTTATATTTTGATCTGTAAATTTCCAAATGAAATGATTATTGTTTTAAATTGAATTAGAGACATAATTACTTTTGTGAAGAAGTCAAATTTTAATTCTGTCTCTATGATTTTCAAAATTTACATGAAATTGAGTTGTAGCTTAAGCTGATTGAAGCACTGGCATGGACATAAATCATGTCCTGTGTTTATGGAATAAACTGTATTAATGTGGCCCGAATTAGGCTAAGATTTCTTCACAAAAGTTGTATCTTATTCTCTTAGCTTTAATTTGTTATAAAGTTTGTAATTTTTGGAAATCTGAGCTGAAAGGTATGAGTTGTACAATTCGAGGGAATGATCATGTTCTAGCCAAAAGTTCACATGTGTATAATCTGTGGTATTTTGGGCATAACTCATTGAATACTGAATCAAATTGGATGATCTTAGAGTCATTAGAAACTTAAGATAATGTAGAACAACTTTCCAGAAGGAAGTATTGCCTAATTTTGTCATTTACCCTATCAGATTAATTATGCAAAGTTGACATGAAATCATGTGGGTAGAAAATCTGAAGTGGTCAATTAGGTTATGAAATTGATTTCACATTATTTTATTTTGGTCCAAATTATAAGTACCAAATGTTATTAATGAGGGCTTTGGTATTTGATCTGTTTGATGATGAAAATTACAATAAGATATCCGGAATTATCATGAACATGCATTATACATATTCAATATACATTAATGAATTCTTAAACATGCAAAATAGTGATTTGTATATGTGTTAAATGTTATAAAGGAACGCATAGAATGACTACTTTTAGATATTGCCGGGACTTCAAGGCAATAAGTAAACGGGAGCAATTGTACGTAATTTAGAAGATAAATTTTGTGAGTAACCTAATATGGTCTCACCTTGATTTATATTATTTATTACTGAATTACATTGATATTGATGAATGTGTACTGGATTGTGTACTGATTCCGGACATGAAGGTCCGAGGTACTAATTGATGCATGAGATATTGAAGTGTTATTTACCTTACCTTATTCTGCTTGTTGAATTGACTTATGTTGATTGTGTTCTGAATTCCAGACAATGATTGTCCAAGGTGTTTGATGCATGTTTATATAATTGGAAGTGTTATTTATATGTGAATATGATTGACTACTTTCTTTGCACATAAAATATCTGAAATGATTATATTTTGCTTTAAAGCTGTTAAGTCCTAGTTGTGGGTAAATAGGCATGCCTAGAAGGGTCTGCAGCTGCTTCTGTGACACTTCGGTGTCTTCTGTTAGTGACACTTCAGTGTCGAGACTTCGGTCTCTTCTGTGACACTTCGGTGTCGAGACTACGGTCTCTTCTGTATAAGTGTCGTTACCTACTTCTGTAAATGGATTTAGCAGTCATCTGATTTTGTACTTTGATATCTGTTTGACTTTGACATAAACTAAATTATGTTCTGATTTTGAAGGGTTTATACCCTCTTGTGTTATGCAGTTCTGTTAATTATAAAAAGTTGTTTTGAACTGCATTCTGTCTGACTTTCGGTTAAAGAAATCTTTTAATGCATGTTGTTGTTGATTCAGTGTGATGAATTGTCAGTTTATGTATATATTAGTTATTACTCACTAAGTTATATGCTTAGCATGATAGATTTGCCTCGTGTAGGTTCAGAGAGGACTTAAGGATAGGGACAAGTCATCTGCAATGGCCAAAGGAGTCTGAGTGTTGTTTTGAAAATAATGTAATTTTTTTGTTTGACTTTTGGGATTGTATCTAATATGTGTATGTAGATTTGTTTGTAAGTTTGTAACAACGATACTTCAGTTTGGTTTGAATTTTTCAGCGAGTTTGTGCTATGTACTATGTAAATTAATGTATGTTTACTTGAATTGTTTATTGGAAGTTTTCGTATGCTTTGATTTGTTGTACATGTTTTGTGTAACATTCATATATCCTTCTAAGGGGTATCTGGGTGTTACAATATATGCTAAATAGATCCAAACATGTAAGAACACTAAGAAGTTGAAGGAAGAAAACTCTACCATGAAGAACACCATTCAAAACTTTGAGAAGAAGTTATTATATGTAATAGATGAGCATAATGAAACAAAATTGAAGCTAGTCAATACGAAAAAGGGAATAAGAATGTTAAATGAAGATATCAAAAAGCCATAAAAGTTGTTAAAATTTGATAAGACAAAAGGAGACCTTCAAGGCATTAGCTATAGAGGTGAATGTTCCAAGTTGAATGATGAGAAAATTGGTACGACCAGATCTTTCCAAGGAGAAATCTCAAAGAAAATCGGAGGTGCATACCTATATGTCACTTTTGTGGAGTAATCAGATACATAAGACTGAAATGTTAAAAGTTGTTACAAATGATGTTTCAAAGAGATCAAAATTGAAAATCTAGACACTCTCTATTAAATTTCCAGCAGCAACCCATGTTATTGAAGCACTTTTGGGTTAGAAAGGGTCAAGTACAAGCACAAAGATGTAGTGAAGGAAAAATAAGAAATTATCCAGATTCACAATTAGTTACTGCTTTTAAAGAAACTATTCATACTGAGGATAAGTCAGTTACTTTAGATGAAAAAATCAATAAAACATTTGATGACCGAGATAATATACTGAAGAATAAGCCTAGGTTTGAATTTTTTTTAGGGGCACTGGGACTGTGCTCTTTAGATTTTTAAAGTATAGTTTGATGTTATTTATTAAAAAACAAAAAAAGGTTGAAGGAGTTATCATTTAGGCTTTCTGAGTTTTTATTTATAGATTTTCTAAGGTTCAGTTTATTGATGTATACATGAGGCTATGCTTGATGATGGGGTTTATGGATTTGATCGGTCTTATGAAGATGGAATTGAAGCAAGCAATGATATGTTGGCATATGTATTAACTGGTAGTAAATTGTCATCTTGGCTTTTTACTATTGCACTACGTGCTTATGATTCTTCCGCTACACTAACTAATGATTTTTGTGCTTCTTTATTGGTTGAGATTAATTGTATTAAAGATATTCTTTGCTTTAGGTATTGTTTTGTTTCAAGGGAAGACGACAGATTATTTTTGGTGATTGTTCAATTTAGGTAGAGATTTTAAGGTATCTTCGTGACTAATAGTCTTGCTTTTTGGCATCTTTTTATTCCAAAGGAAGAAATTTAGATGATTGGATAATTATACATTATTGTTTCTTTGAATGTTTCTTGAATTTGAAGAATTTGATGGATATTCTTTGAAACTTGATGTTGGATTAAGGGGGAGTTCTTTTCTCATGTGGATTATATGTCCATTTATTTTATTTAAGAGAAGTTTCAAATATGTGACATATAATGACAAAAAAGGGGAGATTGTTAAGATATAAGTGATTATATCTTATTATTTAATTTTGGACATTATTTAATAATTAGACTAGTTGTGTTTATGTGGGACTCTTTCAAGATAAGGTGATTGAAATTAAAATCCTAATCAAGATAGGATTTAATGAATAACCTATTTTGGGTATAATGACTATCCAATGTAGCATATTTTTTTGGAGATATAACTTGATAATTGCAGCTAGATTATTGGTGTGATTAAACAACAATTATTGTTTAACTTAGATTAAGACCCAATCTTGAAAAAGATATGGGTGTGCATCGTGTGCCTATTGTCGTGTGATTTTCCCTGTTTTGGCAGTGTGTGTTAGAGTAGTGCCCTGAAGGCAATCGCCTTTAGCGCATTTTGTACAAAGTTGTGTACACACCTTATGAATAAATAAACAAAGGCATATTTCATTAACTTGCTGTTCATTAATTATGAATGGATATTGATCTATAAGCAAATTAATGAAGTCCATGATATATGACATAGCATGAAGGAAATTATGATGTGATCATATTATCGAGATTCCTATCATGTGCAATTATGTCAAGATTCAAATTATCCCTAGTCATAGGATTACCAAACCGACATCAGAATCCGGAGAGACTAGACATTTCAAGCCCTTGATTTGATCAGCAAGGATCTCGTCAGAAATATGAGATATTTAGGGTTGAGATGTGGATGCTTACTAGAGGTAGTAAGTAAATTGGATGACCCGCTATGAGATCATCACATGGATGTCCTATTCTAATGTCGGTGATAATCTCATCATAAGAATGGTGCAAGTATCCTTAGACTTGAGGTGCTCAAGGATATCTTGGATATCGATTCTGCTTTGACTCCATTCCTTGTTACCTTACTGAGGTCGCTCATAGGGTGGTGATTGGGTGCGACTTGAGGTATTCAAGGTAATTGAGTAGCCAATGAGGATTCACCACTTCGTGATAGCGAAGATGATACCCATGACCTCTTGTCGGTCATTACTTGAAGTCTCTCGTCGAGCATATATGTCATGAAGAATGTTTTCATTGACATATTAAGTAATGAGTCCCGTGACGAGAATCGATATCACTGGACTAGATTTGACTTAGTCGGTCTAGTAAGAGTTGACACATTGCCCATACTTATAACCAAGTGGGGTATAGCATGGTGAAAGGACTAATTGCACGGAATTGTCTATGGAAAGGTTCGTGATATGGTTCATGATGAATACATGTTCATTCGTCAAACCAATTACTTTCCGTCAATTGGGGTCATGATGTGTTGCTAGATACCGCCATGACTTGCTTGAATTAAGTGTTAATCTAAGTACAACATAACCGGAACCTAATGGGTCACACGATAAGAGTGTCTCTGAGAATTAGTAAAATAGTTTTGACGAGTTCCAATATATGGAGAGCAAAAGAAATAAATGGATCCCGATGAGATCGAGATATGTCCCGATGAGATCGCGACATCGATATTCTTGAAAAAGATTTTCGGGGTTTTTCCCATATCGAGACCCTTGAGGTTTAGTAGGACCAATTCTGCATTTAACCGGACCACTTCAGCATTTATTTATATATATATATATAATTAATTAAAGAATTAATTAATTAATATAATTAATTAATTAATTAATTAATTAATTAATTATATGGTAAACGTGGAGGAAGGAGATGAGAAGCTCATCATTTTAACTTTATATATATATATAAAGTGATTTACGTGGATTGCCAAGAAGCTTCTTATTTATCCTTGTCATTAGTGCATTAAAAGACTAGAAGACAAAATAAAAGGAGGAAGAGGATGAATGATCGTTGCTTTTAGAAGTGGAGAAGGTTTTGAAGGAAAAAAAGTTTTTCCTCTCATCTCATCTTCATCGATTCTTCCTCTTCATCTCCTCTTCATCGTTGGGTTTCAAGCTCTCCAAGAACAAGGTAAGATCTAGCAGTCTTCAACTTGTTCTAGCTATTCCCGGGTCAAAGGGTTTGTCCCGGTTAGGTTTTCCGATCTCTGCGTGGATACCGTTAGAGACGGTCTCCTTTGGCCGTTATGGTTTAAGTTTGTTGTATAGACACATGGATCCTGGCTTTGAAGGTCCCGAACAAAATTTTGTTTTTCCGCACCGTGGGCATGTGATGCTCACACCGGGATTTTCCTACAGTGGTATCAGAGCCACTTGTGTCGTATATAACAAAGAAACCATGACTAGGTCGGAGTTGCCTATTGCTTGTGACGATGATGCATGTTGATTGTGTGAATTTCGAATTCAGCATAGAAATATAGTTTTCAAAATTTTCTTACCCAAATATGTTCACAAGATGTTGTTGCATATGTCTGTGGAAGCTCGGAATTTATCAATGTGATTTGATATGGTTTTACTAATTTATTCCCCAATGTTCTGGTTGCTGTCTTTGTGCACATTCAATGAACAGGAATGCGTATAAATTCGAGAATAAATTGTAGAAATTTTGTTTTCGGATTTTCTTTCACCAACATGTCTCTAAGATGTTTATGAATGTCTATGAGAATGGAAAAATGTTTTCGAGGTGATTCACTATTTATTTAAGAATTTATTGTGTGCTACTGGGAATAACTATGTTGAGGAACACAGATTCTACATTGGCTTTATTGCTGAGGTTGGATGAGTTTTTGTTGGAAATAAATCCTGAAAAAATTCATGGAACATGTTGTGAACATGTTGTAACCTCTGTAATTTTCTCATAATTTATTGAAATTTTTTCAATGAGTTTTTCAAGCAAAACACAGAGCTTGGCAGTTTTGAGAAAGTTGCTGGAGTTGTTTTGTTTGGAATGATAAATTGTGTATTTCTCAATTACAATGCCTTGGATCATTTTTAATGTGATTAAAAATGTGTTATATTGATGTTGTATGCTTTCCAAATTGAATTTCTTGAAATTGGGTTTCCAAATATTTTTCGGATGTCAAATTTGTCACATTAACGTCTCGTTAGTGTATTTCGTTGTCTTGATTATTTTGACCGTCACAAATTTTGTGACATGTGCCGAAGTAGTCTTGATAAAGTTTAGACTACCTAGAGATACTTAGGGTGATAATTTGATATTCTTGAATTATTTGGAGATCTGAATGAATAAGAGTGTATTCATCAATTTCAAGTTTTTCATGTATAATTTGACTATATATGATAAGCAACAATGAAAGTGTTTCATTGGTACATCATAATAAAGGTTATTACACTTGGTATTGTGAATTGGAACTGCACGGATTGAGAAATTAGCCGATTAGATAGCAATTTCACATGGATAAGTCGACTAATAAAGATACAAGTCGACTTGTCCGTGCACTGTAGACGCATAAGTCGACTTGCACAATGGTATAAGTCGACTTGTTCGTGCACAGCTGCATAAGTCGACTTACACATGCATAAGTCGACTTACACACTAGCATAAGTCGACTTACACATACACAAGTCGACTTACAACATGCAAAGGTGGGATGATGGATGATTTTAGGTATAGATTCAATGTGATTGATGAATCCATATAGTCATGAGGAGAAGAAGATGAGACCTGAAAACCCTCACACATCATATGAAAACTAACGCTTTCCATTAATATGGGGAGAACCAGAGTTCTTATAGAGTTGGGTTGTTGGGTAAACCCAAGCTCACTCTATACGGATATGTTCGAACCATGAAAATAAGATTTTCGGATTAATGGGTCGGTTTTCACTAGAAGCGTTGATTTGTTGAGTAAACTCAAGGTCAACGTGGACAGAGGCGAAACTGGGTAGTGTACATCATATGTACGCGCATCAAGAGTTGATAACCCAATGTGTGTGCATACATCACGAGTTGATAGCACTAGTCGATAGTTGCATCTATGATGCAATTGGTATGACCGATACCTGCCGATAGATCTAAGGTGGCTTGTTGGGTAAACCCAAGGTCATTTTAGTAATGTCGGATATCTATGATGCAATTGGTATGACCGATACCTACCGATTGACCTAAGGTGGCTTGTTGGGTAAATCCAAGGTCATTTTAGCAATGTCGGATATCGACCCACTAAGACATTTTGTCATAATGTTTCTTGGATTCGTACTGAGGGTTATGGATTCTTTGAAACTAGTGGGAGCCATATGCATGTCCTGCAAGTCCTTATTATCATGCATGTAATTCTATTCTAACATTCTTTCTCTCTTTTCCCTATAGGTTATCGAAGATGACTTCCAGTGTGAACTTGCGCTCGCTTATGGACTCCAACAAATTAACTGGACCTAACTTTCTAGATTGGCTGAGAAATCTGATAATTGTTCTCAGGTCAATGAAACTGGGATATGTCCTAGATGTTCCACTTCCTGATCCACCCGCTGCTGATGCTTCTGATGAAGATCAGAAAGCATATCGTAAGCATCTTAAAGACAGTGACATGGCTACCTGCATTATGCTTGCCTCGATGTCACTAGAGCTGCAGAAGCATTATGAGTCTATGGATGCTAATACTATAGTGTTTCATCTTAGAGAGCTGTTTGATAAGCAAGCTCGGTCTGAAAGGTTTGAGACCTCGAGGCTACTCTTCACTACTAAGATGACTCCAGGTTCATCTGCAGTGTAGTATGCACTGAAGATGAATGGGTATATTGAGAGGTTGGTCGTCTTAGGTTTTGTTATGGATTATGAATTAAGTGTTGACTTAATTCTAGTTGGATTGTCTGATAGTTATTCACAGTTTGTGTTAAACTATCGGATGAACCAAATATCCACGACAATCCCTGAGTTGATCAATCTGCTCAAGACAGCAGAGCAAGCTATCAAGAAGGATAGCAAGCAAGTGTTTATGGTGGCATCCTCTTCTTCTGGTTCAAAGAAAAGGAATCTAAAGAAGAAAAGGTCTAAGAAACCAAAAGGAAGTGCAGGCAATAAGAAAACCAAAGAGACTGCACCAAAAGGAACTTGCTTCCATTGTGCCAAGACTAGCCACTGGAAGCGAAACTGTAAAGTCTATCTGGAAGAATTGAAGCAGAAGAAGGCATCAGATGCCTCGACTTCTTTAGGTATGTTTGTCATTGAGGTTAATACTGTTTCTGACCATAACATATGGGTATTAGATACCGGTTGTGGCTCACACATATGCAATGATATGCAGGGCCTCAGGGACAGTAGACAGCTTATGAAGGGAGAACTAGACTTACGTGTGAGAAATGGAGCAATAGTTGCTGCATTAGCCGTAGGCACTTACTTTTTGTCACTCCCCACTAGGCTTGTAATTAAATTGGATGAATGTTATTTTGTACCTGTATTAACAAAGAACATATTGTCTGTTTTTTGTTTAAATAGAGCTGGTTTCCATTTGACTTTTAGTAACAATGGTTGTTATATTAGCTTGAATGGAATGCTTTATGGTACTGGTACATTATGCAATGGAATTTACATATTAGATATGTTACATCCAATTATGAATGTCAATGACACGAAAAGACATAAACGAGATAATTTAAAATCAATTTACTTATGGCATTGTCGCCTTGGCCATATAAATGAGAGACGCATAGCTAAGCTCCATAAGAGTGGAAGTTTAGGGTTATTTGATTATGAATCATATGACACATGCGAATCTTGTTTATTAGGCAAGATGACTAAATTACCCTTTAAGGGAAAGGGTGAACGAGCGACTGGAGTATTAGATGTAATACATTCAGATGTATGTGGTTCGATGTCCATCCATGCCAGAAGTGGTTGTCTTTACTTCATTACCTTTATCGATGATTATTCTCGATATGGGTACTTGTATCTGATGAGATACAAATCTGAAGCATTTGAAAAGTTCAAACAATTCATAAATGAAGTAGAAAACCAACTTGGGAAAAGTATCAAGACATTACGATCAGATCGTGGTGGGGAATACTTAGACCAAGAGTTTTTGGATTATCTCAAAGATAATGAGATTTTATCTCAATGGACTCCTCCTTACATACCACAGCATAATGGTGTGGCAGAAAGGAGAAATCGAACCTTGTTAGACATGGTACGATCAATGATGGGCTTTGCAAAGTTACCAAAATCCTTTTGGGGGTATGCGCTTGAGACAGCTGTTTACTTGTTAAACAGAGTTCCATCAAAGACAGTTGATGTTACTTCATATGAGATGTGGACTAACAAAAGACCATATCTTACTCATTTGAAAGTTTGGGGTTGTCCTGCTTATGTGAAGCGGATACAGTCAGATAAACTTGATGCAAAGTCTGACAAGTGTTTGTTCGTAGGATATCCTAAAGAAACAATGGGATATCAATTCTACCATGTTGAGGAACAAAAGGTGTTTGTTTCGAAACATGCTGTCTTTTTATAGAAAGAGTTTCTTTTACAAGAAGACAGGGGAGAAAATTGAGCCAAGAAGTTCAGATGCTCGATGCACGCAGATCAATCGCTCAACTCAAACTCGTGACTCATACAGATGAAGTAATAGCTCAACCTTCTACAACACACGAAGTTCGTAGGTCACGTAGGATACGCCTGCTCCTAGAGATATGGATTTCGTGAATGAACAGAATGACGATTGCTCATAGAAGATGATGAGCCTACCACCTATGAAGAGGTTCAAGAGTTCAAAGTCCGAGAAATGGCTTCAAGCCATGAAGGTGAAATGGATTCCATGTATGAAAACCAAGTATGGACCGTGGTTGAGGCACCAAGGAATCAAACCCATAGGTGCAAATGGGTTTTCAAAAGAAAATCGACATGGATGGTAATGTAATTACCTATAAAGCAAGGCAGGACTAAAGGTTTTCGTCAAAGACAAGGAATTGACTACGACGAGACCTTCAGCCCAGTAGCAATGCTTAAATCCATTAGAATACTCCTAGCCATTTTCACTCATTATGATTATGAGATATGACAAATGGATGTGAAGACAGCTTTCCTAAATGGAAATCTAATGAGGATGTGTATATGACACAACCCGAGGGCTTCACCTCCTATGATGGCGAAAAGGTATGCAAGCTTCGTAAATCTATCTATGGATTGAAACAAGCATCCAGAGTTGAAATATCCGCTTGACGAGGTAATCAAAGAGTTTGGTTTCTCATAAAATCCGGATGAACACTGTGTGTATAAGAAGGTTAATGGTACTGCAATCGTATTCCTTGTGCTGTATGTAGATGTCATATTATTGCTAGGAAACGATGTCTCGATGCTACAATCAGTCAAGATTTGGTTGTCCAAACAATTTGCCATGAAAGACCTTGGTGAAGCAACTTATATCCTTGGGATAAAGATTTATAGAGATAGATCAAAAAGTTTGCTTGGTCTTTCACAATCAACGTACATAGACAAGATGCTAAAAAGGTTTAGCATGGAGCAATCCAAGAGAGGGTACCTTCCCGTGACTCATACGCTCTAAGTGTTACGAGCAGATACCAATCGGATCCTGGTGAGGGTCACTGGGTGGCTGTCAAGAATATCCTCAAGTACTTGCGAAGGACTAATGATGTTTTCTTGATATATGGAGATGGATATCTCAAAGTGAGCGGGTATACAGATGCCAGTTTTCAATCTGATAAGGATGATTCCAAATCCCAATCAGGTTATGTATTCACACTGAATGGCGAGGCAGTCAATTGGAAGAGTTCCAAACAAGAGACGACTGCCGATTCAACGACCGAGGCAGAGCACATTGTCGCTTCAGAAGCAGCAAAGGAAGCAGTTTGGATCAAGAAGTTCATTACTGAACTTGGTGTGATTCCTAGCAGTGATGGGCCCATGCAGTTGTATTGTGACAACAATGGGGCTATTGCGCAGGCAAAAGAACCAAGGTCTCATCAACGATCCAAACACGTACTCCGCATATATCATCTGATCAGGGAGATCATAGGATGAGGTGATGTTCAGATCGAGAGAATTCCCACCGAGCAGAATATTGCTGATCCGTTGACAAAGCCATTATCACAAAAGAGTTTTGATTCTCATGTACTCGCCTATGGTATTAGATATCAAGGCGATTGGCTTTAGGTCAAGTGGGAGATTGTTAGAGTAGTGCCCTGAAGGCAATCGCCTTTAGCGCATTTTGTACAAAGTTGTGTACACACCTTATGAATAAATAAACAAAGGCATATTTCATTAACTTGCTGTTCATTAATTATGAATGGATATTGATCTATAAGCAAATTAATGAAGTCCATGATATATGACATAGCATGAAGGAAATTATGATGTGATCATACCACTGAGATTCCTATCATGTGCAATTATGTCAAGATTCAAATTATCCCTAGTCATAGGATTACCAAACCGGACATCGATAATCCGGAGAGACTAGTACATTTCAAGCTCCTTGATTTGATCAAGCAGTGGATCTCGTGTCAGTAAATATGAGATATTTAGGTTGAGATGTGGATACTTACTAGAGGTAGTAAGTACATTGGATGACCTCGCTATGAGATCATCACATGGATGTCCTATTCTAATATCGTTGATAATCTCATCATAGCAATGGTGCAAGTATCCTTAGACTCGAGGTGCTCAAGGATATCTTGATATTGATTCGTGCTTTGACTCCATTCCTTGTTGCCTTACAGAGGTCGCTCATAGGGTGGTGATTGGGTACACTTGAGGTATTCAAGGTAATTGAGTAGCCAATAGAGGATTCACCACTTATGTGATAGCAGAAGATGATACCCATGGTCTCTTGTCAGGGTCATTACTTGGAAGTCTCGATCGAGCATATATGTCATGAAGAATGTCTTCATTGACATATTAAGTAATGAGTCCCGTGACGAGAACCGATATCACTGACTAGATTTGACTTCGCCGACCTAGTAAGAGTTGACACATTGCCCATACTCATAACCAAGTGAGGTATAGCATGGTGAAAGGATGAATTGCACGGTAATTGTCTATGGAAAGGTTCGTGATATGGTTCATGATGAATACATATTCATTCGTCAAACCAATTACTTTCCGGTCAATTGGGGGTCATGATGTGTTGCTAGATACCGCTCATGACTTGCTTGGATTAAGTGTTAATTTAAGTGTCCAACATAACCGGGAACCTAATGGGTCACACGCATAAGAGTGTCTCGGAGAATTCGTAAAATAGTTTTGGATAGAGTTTCAATATATAGAGAGCAAAAGGATTAAATGGATCTCGATGAGATCGAGATATGTCTCGATGAGATCGCGACATCGATATTGCTGAAAAAGGTTTTTGGGGGTTTTTCCTATATCAGAACCCGGTAGGCCGGTAGGACCGACCCCAGTGTGACTGGACCACTTCAGCATTTATTTATATATATATATATAATTAATTAATTAAAGAATTAATATATATATATATATGTGGTAAACGTGGAGGAAGGAGATGAGAAGCTCATCATTTTAACTTTATATATATATATATATATAAAGTGATTTACGTGGATGGCCAAGAAGCTTCTTATTTATCCTTGTCATTAGTGCATTAAAAGACTAGAAGACAAAATAAAAGGAGGAAGAGGATGAATGATCGTTGCTTTTAGAAGTGGAGAAGGTTTTGAAGGAAAAAAAGTTTTTCCTCTCATCTCATCTTCATCTCATCTTCCTCTTCATCTCCTCTTCATCGTTGGGTTTCAAGCTCTCCAAGAGCAAGGTAAGATCTAGCAGTCTTCAATTTGTTCTAGCTATTCCCGGGTCAAAGGGTTTGTCCCGGTTAGGTTTTCCGATCTCTGCGTGGATACCGTTAGAGACGGTCTCCTTTGGCCGTTATGGTTTAAGTTTGTTGTATAGACACATGGATCCTGGCTTTCGGGAAGGTCCCGGAACAAAAATTTTTGTTTTTCCGCACCGTGGGCATGTGATGCTCACATCGGGATTTTCCTACAGTGTGAATGTTTTTGGGGGTGACGTTGTGTATGGTGCAGTTGTTTTTCTTAATTTAGATAATCACGCAACTCATGTTGTGTGTGTATGTGATGCACTTTCCTTAGTGCGTCGTTGGTTGAAGAAGGTTGTCTTAAGTGGTTGTTGCATTTTTTAACAGGTGTCTTTGTCATTGATTGGACAACTTTGTGTAGCTGGTTTTTCAATTAGAGTCTTATGCAATTTAGGTTGTGTATGGGGCTGCACTTTTCTTGGTCGTGCATGGTTAATGGGTTTAGTATGCAGCTGTAATTTTATCTTGGTAAGTGTGTGATTCTGCTATGGATTTGTCTATTCTTCAACCTTAATTAAGATGGATTTTGGAATTTTTGCAGCTAGGATTTGAGTGCGATATCTTATATGTTTTATGAGCTGATTGTACGAAGATTGAACTCCATTTATTGCAAACTTTTCTGTGGCTCACGTCACCTGAGCTGAATGGTTTTGTGCTTATTTTCTTTGGTGTGTTGTCATTAATTGGGTGTTCTTGCAGTTGTGATTTCTCATTATAAAGCCCTTCGTGTATGATGTTTCAGTGAATAAACGTTTGTTGATTTGAAACGTTTTGTGACTGTTGTGCATGGGATTTTCAGTGATGATATTGAAGCCTCAGAGCAGATCTTTTGATGAACAACTTCCCATTCTTTCGTTGATGAAGTGACATATTTAAAGGAGTTGCTTTTTTATCTCAAGTATTTTCGTTTATATTAAATTTTGTTTAATCACTTAAGTTGTTTATTTTATTTCGTTTTCATTAAATATTGCTTAAGAAAATTCTCTGTTGAGGTTAGTACGAGATAGTCATACAATTGGATGTAAAATTCTTTCACAGATTGTGAGGATGAGGGATAGTATCAAGGGTTGAGTGTCATCAACTCAGTAAAGCCTTGTATAAAACTATTGTCGTTAGTGGAAAAATTAAGCTAGGTGAGGGCTTCACAAACGTAGGCAAGAAGTGTCGAACTGCGTTATCAAATTTTTGTTTTTGTTTGTGCTAAAAAATTAACAATTGTTGATACAATTACTTTATATCTAGCAACTGACAGATATAATTACAAGTAACTGTGACAGAACCATACAAGTAACTGCGGTCAAATCGAAGTTTTTGCTAAACTACACCCCTGTAGTTCTTTCAAATGTCAAAATTATAAAGAAGGACAAGGAAAATATATGTAGGAACTTATAATTGAGGATCTTATTTATATATATACATAACACTAAGTTATTCATCCATAATGTCAATGGATAATGTTGCAAAATTGAAAAGAAGTCCACAAACAATATGAACCTGCCATTTGTTCTGATTCCTATTGATTAGGTCACCACTCGTGCTTGATTTGGTAAATGCACTATCAATTCAACTAATTGACTCAATAATGGATTGCCAAATTTGTTAATTCACTCTCTAATTGTTGTGTCTAGTTTCTATTACTTTTAATTTCCTTCATATCTTGATTTTAGTTACAAATCATTATGTTTTGATCCAAATGTGAGATAAATTAAGTAGAAATGGTGTGAATATTGCACGAATATTAATTGGATTATTTTATGAATTTTGCATATAAGTTGAAAAGAAAGTCACGTAAATTTAACATGAAAAGAGAAAAATTTTAAGAAAAGAAAAGAAAGTGGTGACAAGTGTCACCATCTCAACGGTTGTGATAAGTCACCACCTTAAAAGTGACGTGACTAACGATGGTGATAAGTCACCACCTTAAAAGTGATATGACTAACATTTAAATGTTAGTCACGATAAGTCACCACCATGCGTGACTAAGTCACCCTCGGGCAAATTCTTTGACACTAACTTTGAATCTGACACGTGTAGGTTGATAGTATAACAACCCTACAACCTTAAACCTAGAGTCGGATAAATAGAAGAGGAAGGAAGCGAAAAAAGGGGGGCCAGAAGTTATACCAATGTTATGAATACCGCATCGACTCAAGACGGATTGGGCTCGAATCAGAATCTGCAGGTATCGATCGATACCGGTACAGCTTCGGATATTTTTAAATTTATAAAATAGTCCCTAAACTTTTTAAAAATTGCAAAATAGTCCATATTGATATATTATACAACCAGATCAGATACTTTACCGCCATCGTTTACATCAACCATACTTTAAAAATCTTAATAATAAATAATAATGACAATTAATTTGAAATAACAATAATTTTAAATATTTTACATATAAATAATAACCACAATTAATATAAATAAAGACAATCATCATCATACAATTATAAAACTAAGAATAATACAAAGCATTTAAAATATTATAATCATACAATTTCATCATTATAATAAATAATATTACATATTTACATCAAAAGATTCAAAACATCCGATAAAAGAACAATAACCCATTACAAAAAGGTTGATGACGAATAAGCAATCAAGTAGAAGTTGAACTCAAACAAAAATATTGCATTTACATTACATACATATAATTTAACATAAACATTAATGATCAAATACAAGTAAAATTAAAAGAAGAGGAAAATAAAACCAAGTTCAATCGTCAAAGTAGGATACCATTGAATCAAGATCGAATTCTAATCGATCATTTGGTACAAAATCCTCATCATTGAGAGGAGCTTCATCATCATCATCATTCAAATTTAATGCACCAAATGACATGTCAATGCTTTCCCATCCAAGATCATCTTCCACATTCAAATCACTCACATCAACCAAATTCGGTTCTTGTAAACCCAATCCGCCAAAATATCAATATTATCAATTGCAATTGGATCATTTGAACAACTTGTGCTACTAAGAGTCCTAGTAAATAATTACATTTAATTATTAGAAAATTATAAGAAATTATATAAAATTAATAATTAAAATAATGAAAATAACATACCTTTCCAAAGCTTTAAATTGTAACGAACAAAACCAAGTCATTCAACCTCTTATGCTCCAATCTATTCCTTTTCTTGAATGGATAAATTCAAATGTGCTACAGCTTCGTTTCACACCCAGTTGCACTTACACATTGACATAAAATTCAATCGCAAACTTTCTCAAATCGAACACTACATCCGAAAAGATCCCACCAAGCAATCGCAAGTTATAAGAAAACAAAAGTAGTGTTATAAACAAAATAAAGTGATAAATAAATTTCAATAAATAAGAAATATGAAATAAGTAATACCTGGAGAAAGAAGTCCTCTTTGTTGAATCGCGACCGACATTCCAAAATCTCCATAAGAATACTTATAAGCCTCCATTTGTGTGGTTAAAGCAATTTGCATTGAGTCATGAGGAACAATTGTTGTAATTGTCATAAGCATTCCTCTACTAACTTTAGCTTGCTTTTCAACATCCAGTCTAAAATACACACTGGGATTCAAAAATGCCCCAGCTACAAACAATGGAGAAGAAAGTTGTCTTTTCCTTCTCTCATTAATGATTGAGATATATGGCTGGTATAAAGAAGACCTATGTTTCATATTGGACTTGATTGCTTCCGTTGCTCTCTCCATTGCATAAAAAATATAACTCATTGTTGGCTTTTCTTTACTATCAGCCAACCGAAGCACCCTCACCAATGGCTCACAAACTCGGATAACGAATTGACATTATGACCAAAATTCCTATCTTCCAAAGATGATACTACAAACTTCCATTCCAGCATTAGACCTAGCATGTTGAGATGTAACCCACTTATCACTTGTAAACATTTGCCTTAACTCCACCCTCAACGAAAGAAAAGACTGAAGTGATAAGAAATTTGTCGCAAATCTTGTCACAGCAGGGCGACACAAATTCCTTCCATTGGTAAATCCCGTTTTCATCAAATTTAAAACTCAAGCACGATTATAAATAAATTTTGTCACCTTCTTTGCCTTCTGCATGGTCTCATCAAAAACAGGAAAATACCTAGGATTTCTTATATCCTCCAGTATTAAGTCAATACAATGTGCAACACAAGGAGTCCAATAAAATGAATTATAGGTTCTCTGCAACCTTATCCCTGCCGCTTTATAAGCGGAATCGTTGTCAGTAATAAATTGAACAATATTTTCCACCCCTACTTCATTCACAACTTCATCAAATATCCGAAACAAATTATCAGCATTTCTAGTCATGCTAGATGCATCAATCGATTTTAAAAACATAGAGCCATTAAAACAATAAACCAAAAAATTTATGATAGGCTCTTGTCTCCTATTCGTCCAACTATCACACATAATTGAGCATCCATTAATACCCCAATTCACTCTTCGTTCAGCCAAATAAGCTCTCATTTCAGACACAGCACAATTCAAAAGTTTATCTCTTAAGTCATCAACCGATGGCCCTTTGTATCCTGGACCATAAGAGGCTATGACATCTATCATAGGTTGATAATAATATGATTGAGAAGCATTACATGACGAACCTGTATCACACCACCATCTAGCTACTGCCATATCCACATTGTGAGCCGATCTCTTATGCGCATTACACTACTTAATTGAAGGTTGGGCTCCAAGAGTTGTTCGTGGCAAGAAAGAAACCAGCAAATGCCTTCTTCTCTTCCTCACTTCAGATTAGACAGATCCTCAAACCGAGATGGAACACTACCAGCATGCAGCATTACTACCACTACCACTTCCACCTGAACATCTCCATAATCACCACTAAACCGGAAATGAACTTCCACTACCAATTTCAAGATTCAATCTTTCTCTCTATCTTTCTCAAATTGATGTTCATCAAGCAATGTCTTCATCTGCCACTTCACATCATGACTTACTTTTTTACACGCTTTCACGTCTCCTTTAACCCCAGTTAAATGTCTTTTAAATCGGGTGATTCCTCCACCTTTCAAATGCTTGTTACAAATCAAGCAAATAGTATGATTCTTTTGACCGGGAACCACACCAGCGTGAGCCCAAATCGATCATCAGATCTTCCCGAACTAGATTGATCGGAATATTTGAACTTCCTTCCATTTATCCGTACACAAAATGAATAACACATAATTTCAGTACATAATGACAATATGCACAAAGCTAAAAATTCAAAACATTCAATTCAATTCAATTCAACCTAATCCAATCCAATTCAATCAAATTCAATTCAATGCAATTCAATCCAATCCAATCCATTTCAATTCAATTCAATCAAATTCAATCCAATCCAATCCAATTCAATTCAAATCCAATCCAATTCAATCCAATCCAATTCAATCCAATCCAATTCAATCAAATTCAATCCAATCCAATCCAGTCTTATCCGATTCAATCCAATCCAATCCAATTCCAATTTCATTCATTCCATTCAATTCCAATTCAATTCAATGCAATTCCATTCCAATTCAATTCAATTCAAATACAATTCAATTCAATTCAAAACAATTCAATTCAATTCAAAACAATCCAATCAAATCCAATTCAATTCAATTCAACTCAACTCAATCCAATCCAATCCAATCCAATCCAATTCAATCAAATTCAATTCAATTCAATTCAATATAATCCAATTCAATTCAATTCAATTCAACTCAATTCAATTCCAATTCTAATTCAATTCATTTTCCATTTCATTCAATTCCAGTCCAATCCAATTCAATTCAATTCAATCCAATCCAATCCAATTCAATTCAATTCAATCAAATTCAATTCAATTAAATCCAATCCAATTCAATCCAATCCAATCCAATTAAATCAAATTCAATCCAATCCAATCCAATCAAATTCAATTCAATTCAATTCAATATAATCCAATCCAATTCAATTCCATTCAATTCAATTCAATTCAATTCCAATCCAATCCAATTCAATTCAAATCAACTCAATTCAATTCCAATTCCAATTCCAATTCCAATTCAATTCAATTCCATTTCATTCAATTCCAATCCAATTCAATTCAATCCAATCCAATCCAATCCAATTCAATTCAATCAAATTCAATTCAATTCAATCCAATCCAATCCAATCCAATCCAATTCAATTCAATTCAATCAAATTCAATTCAATTCAATTCAATCTAATCCAATTCAAATAAATTAAATCCAATCCAATCCAATCCAATTCAACTCAATTCAATTCCAATTCAATTCAATTCAATTCAATTCAATTCCAATCATATCCAATGCAATCCAATCCAATCCAATCAAATTCAATTTAATTCAATTCAATCCAATCCAATCCAATTCAATCCAATTCAATTCAATTCAATCTAATCTAATCCAATTCAATTCAATTCAATACAATCCAATCCAATCAAATCCAATCCAATCCAATTCAAATCAACTCAATTCAATTCAATTCCATTCAATCCAATCCAATCCATTCAATTCAATTCCATTCCATTCAATTCAATTCCAACAATTCTCAATCTTAACAATTTCAAAACATTCATAATTCCATTTCCAAACAATCCATTCCCAAAAATTTTCAATCCTAACAATTACAAAACATTCATAATTCCATTTCCATTCAATCCATTCCCAACAATTTCCAATCCTAACAATTACAAAACATTCATAATTTCATTTCCATTCAATCAATTTTCAATCCAAATTCCAATTCCAATTCCATTCAATTTCATTACAATTCAATTCAATTCCAATTTAATTTACATTCCAATTCAATTCCATTCCATTCCAATTCAATTCAAATCCATTCTAATTCAATTAAATTCCAATTCCCAAATACCCAAATTTATACTTAACTAATTATTTATCAAAATTCAATACCCAAATATAAAAATGAATTACCATATAACAAATATTAACAATATGTCAATTAATGATTTAAGTTTTTTCAATTTTACTGATTTTGATTATTAATTTTACAAACTTACATTTAATTATTTATTTCACATTTGATTATCAATTTTACAATTAAAATTAGGTTTAAATGTTAATTTGATTTTGATTATCAAAGTATCAAACTCAATCTCAAATTCAATTGCACAAATTAAAAATAAATCTCATTCATCCACAATTCAACAATTCAATCACAATTACCATTTTAAATTTATTTTCCAATGGGACATTCGGATCAATTCAATGCCAAAATCCAAAATCAACTTCCATAATCCAAAATGCCAAAACCAAAATGCAAAATGTCAAGTTCACTTCAAGAATGCCATTCAACATTTCAACCAAATCACCTTCACCATTTACATTTTTACACAACTTCACTTCAACGGTTCAACACTTCAAGTCTTCAACCCAAATCCATCATCAATTCATCATCCAGTATCCATCGCAAAAAAAGCAATTCCCAACAACCACAAATCCATCGTTATCCAATTTTAACAACAAATCTACCATTATTCAACAACCAACACAATGATGAAGCAATTAATGTCAAAATCTATGAAAATAAAACAATACATTCGGTCTTCACAGATCCGGGTCGATGTCGGCCTACTGGGTTGACGTCGAGAGACGACGGACAACGTCACAAGGTCAGCCGCCACGGTGGAGGACCGACGACGCGAGGGAGAACCGACTGAAGCTGGCGTGGAGGACCGACGAGGAGACGACGCGAGGGAGAAGAACGAAGAGCCGAAGACTCCACAGACAGATGAGAAGACCACCGGAGTCCAAATCCAGACCAGGGAGGGCAGCAACGTGGCGGGAGAGCGACGGACGGCACGGATTTGGCGAACGAGGGCAGCGGAGACGGACGGAGGAGCGTAGGTGAGAAGAGAGAAGAAGAGGAGAGTAGCGAGTAGGTCGGGGCCGGGGGGGTTGGGTAGATTTTTAGGGTTAAGTTTTTTTTTTTGCAAATAGGTCCCTAGAAAAACTGAAAATTACCGAAATTACCGGTACCGGCCGGAATTTGAACCCGGTATTTTCGAACCAGTACCGGTACCGGTTTTCAGTCGGTACGGAAGGTACGAAACTCAGATCATTGAGCTATACACAAAAACCCTACAGACACATCTTTCATTTTCAAACACTACAAACTCATTCGGGAGTAACAGAGAAATAGCGATAGAAGAGAGAAATAGAGTGAGTCAGGAATAAAAGCCAAACAGTAGAGAGTTGGAAGCTTGGGAGAGGCCGAAAGTGAGAGTTGGAGTTGAATCTCATTCAACCTTAGTGAACATTCTTACGGGTGAGAAGCTGAAGCAGAAGGCGAAAGCCAAAGTTGGAAGCTTGAGAGGGACTGGATGATTTGTTTGCCTATTCTATTCCTCATTTATTGTTTTGTTTCTTTCGTTTTACTATCTATTATTAACTGAATTATAATATTATTAGTTTAGCTGATTGTTATTTGTTTTCTTTCGATAGTCCATTTGGAATTCATTGTTTTATTATTGTTTTAGTACTTTTGTTGACAATAACATAAGATTAAAGTGTTTAATGATGATGAATATTGTGATATTTGTGATGGGCTGATCTCTTTTCTTGAGAATTAATGTAGCTATTTAGTTGAATATGCATGATTGGGTTGCAGATCTGTTGTCTTTATTTAGTGCTATGATTTTTGAACTGAATGGATGTAATAGAATGGTCAAACTTTGCATCATTTCAATATTAAATGAAGATTCAAGAGATGAAGTTTAATACGAATCGAGAAACTATGGACACTTAGGTTAAAAAATAGAGATATATTAACTTAAGTGGTAATTAATAGTTGAGTTTTCATAATTAATTCGGATAATAATTTGTTCAATACTAAAGTTAGACTAATTCATTATTCAAATCGATTTAGAATCTAACTATTAATTTAATAAGACAACAATCCAATCATTTTCTCTTAATCATGCGTAGGAGATTAAATTAATGAAACTAATTTTCAAGATTTTTTCCACTTCGATTAATCTATCTTGTCTTTGCTCCCAATTAATTGCGTTTACTTTTCAATTGAATTTTGTAATTTTCCTTGAAATCTTTCACTCAACAATTGTGATAGAATGTTTAGGACTGCATTGTTTTTATTTATTTGTTGTAATTATAACTATCTTGTATACTTGCACGTAAGATAGTCGAAATTTTTTTAGAACTTTTTGGGCATAACACTAATCTACCTACCAAATAATTCGATTACCTGACTCAATAATGCACAACTAAACTCGTTAAATTTAGAAGATAATTGCATGCAAGCACAACAAGATGTCGACATCGAGTACATTAGTAAACTCCGAGCATAATTATTAATAAATTAACTAGAGTTTAAAAATAGTTATTAAATTTGAGTTAAAGTTTAATTAAACTTAAATATTTAAATTTGAATTTAATTTATTAATTTTATATTGATCCTATTAATTTAATATAATTGATCAAATTAACAAAATTATGAATTTTAGTTTGATAAAAATATTTCTAAAGTTTAAGTGTGAGTTTGATTTGAATTTAAATTTAATTAAATGTAAGTATTTAAATTTGAATTTGGGTTCAATTAAAATTTAATTTTAATCCATGAATTCATGAGATTAATTTGTTACAATTGAACAATTAAAAAAAAATGAAATAAAGACCTAATCAAGTTCGTCAAAAAAAAAAAAAAAAAAAAACCTAATGAAGTCCAAACACCTAAACCAAGCTTAAATCGGGTCAAGGAAAAGGGCGTGAAATGCGTAGGAGGA
Source organism: Erythroxylum novogranatense (assembly GCA_029891385.1). Taxonomy (NCBI): domain Eukaryota; kingdom Viridiplantae; phylum Streptophyta; class Magnoliopsida; order Malpighiales; family Erythroxylaceae; genus Erythroxylum; species Erythroxylum novogranatense. The sequence continues at coordinate 95,334,477 of CM057233.1, forward strand.
ACTAGGGATCGTAGGTAGGCTGCAATTGAGAATCTTGAGGTTCCTTTTGTTCACGGGACAGAGTGACTGTGGTTGGTCGGATGTTCAACAACCCTGTCTAGTCCTTGAGAGTTCTTCCACTTCTGAATTATTCTACCCAAGTTATGAGCACTCCCACACGACCACTCCCGCATTCCAATCGCCACTTTCACTACAAACACTCTGATTCTCGCAGATTTTTCCGGTGGACTGCCAGGTAGACTCACGCCCATTCTAATTTTCACTTCGATGTATCTTTCTTTTTCATCTCATATCTTCTTTGGCGGGGTTGGTTTTTTGAATTCTTGACAGGGAAAGCTTCCAATTCATGTACGCCAGGCCTTGGCATCACATCGTTGATTTCTACTCCAATGTCGTCAATGCCCGTTTGTCTATTTACGACTTATTCCCCACTAAGGTGTACGATCTTTTTCTTTTTCTCGGTTAAAGTTCGAAACTTTGAGCATGCTGAGTGCGTATTGATTGCCCAATATATATCATTGTGGATGGAAGATACAGCTTTCTCAATGATCCTTTTGGAATTTTTCGATTTGTAGTGTAAAATGTTCTTTCCATCAATCCAGTCGATCATATGAGAAACACTCGTTCTTTTGTTCTTTTGTTTTTTCCTTATTAGTGACGATCATCCGTATTTTGAATGTGATTGGCCTGTACCGTATTATCACTCACAATATTCTTCGAATTATTTCCTTTGTAGCCAAATTTGTTTATTGATGGGGCTGTAACCGCAGAAACTATTGATAAAACTAGATCAAACGGCATTTCGAGTGAAGTTAGATCGGGAAGGTGGGAAAGAGTAACATTCAAGATAGTTCTTTCATATCATGGTAGTTCATTTGACGGGTGGCAGAAACAGCCTGGTTTGAACACTGTGCAAGGGTAGGTTTTTTCTTGCCAAGTATACACTTTGGTAAAAAGAAATCGATGTTACGGAGCAATTGCTATAATAGGTGTGATGCCTACTCGTATCTTACTATTTTGTGCACTCTGTTCTTAGTTACAATTTGGTTTCTGATGTGATGAATAATCTTGCCAGAGATGTTTGTCCACTTTACTTTCTTGAACCATTATCTTTTACTTACCTTGGAAATTCATCAAGTAATTTTAACTTTAAAGGAATTGCTTTCCTTTTATTTCGTGCATGAAAATTACATTCGTATCTTCTTTAAATATAAGGGAAGTAGCTCTTTGATTTGGTCCCATGCAGTGCCTTATCCCCTCTATATTCATCTTAGTTTTTCTGTAACTTGGACTTTTGTTCAATAAACCCCAAATCAAATCGAAACAGTGCTGGGGAATATGAATTGCCCTTTCCATCTCCTTTCATTTTTAATGTTTCTCTTTGTTTTTTTACAGCTTAGTGGAAAGTTCTCTTGGTAGATTTGTTGATGAGATGAAAGCCCAACTGCTAAAAGAAAAACACAAACCATTGGAAGGGTGTGCTGTTGTTGCCGGGCGTACTGATAAAGGAGTGTCAGCTCTTCAACAAGTTTGTTCTTTCTGTATGTTGTTGCATATACTCTTTATGGTTCTTTGATTCTCAAGTTCCATATAGTAGGTCCTAATCTTGCTTGTGTTTTTCAAGCTCCTTAAGCTTCTAAAATATTTTGCTTTTGATTGTTGAAGCTTTTTCTTAATGAATTTATCACTCCTGTGGACAATGCTGATCCTGTAATATAAACTAATTATTTTACGATTGGAATCGTGTATTTACTGAATAATAGTGAGATAGTTATCTTATTTGACTTGTTAATCTCAAGAGGATCTTATTTATTTGGTGGTTAACATGGAGCAATTGGATATTCAGATACGTGGAGGAAAGACGTTAACTCTCAAGATATTGAAGATGCTATAAACAATGCAGCACCAGGAAAAGTCAGAGTTGTTTCCGTTTCTGAGGTATCAACTTTGAAACTTCTGAATGAATAATTTCTTTTTTAATTCATAGGATCAACTCTACATGTTCATTAAAATGTTACTTCATGTCTGCTGATAAGATCTGTACTCATTTTAGGTGTCACGTGTATTCCATCCTAATTTTTCTGCCAAATGGAGGCGGTATTTATATATTTTCCCTTTTAATGAAGGAGAAAATAGGGAGCAAAGCTTTGAAACAGAAGAGGATGCTGAAGATTTTAGTTCTGATGAAAATTTAGATGAGCAAGGAAATGAATCTGGTGAAGTCATCAGCAGAGAGAATATTGAGTATCTAATCAATGGCGAGAAAGATGAGCTTGAAGGCCCAAGGAAGCCTTCGAGTTTCAGTGTATCTAGGGTTAATAAGCTCTTACAACAACTGGAAGGAAAGCTGTTATCATACAAACTGTTTGCTCGTGATACCAAAGCTTCAAGAAGTGTGTAAGACTTCAGACAAATATTCTATATCTGTAATCTATTTTTATGTTCTCTTTTAGCTATACGAATTTGATGGTTAGTTTTAGTGAGCATTCTTGTTTATAAATTCAACTGCTGGTCCTTAGAATTTTGTGTATATCTGTGCTCTACAATATATAAGTTGAACAAGATTTGTTGGACAATCTTCTTTCTGCCTATGACCTGGACAAGTTCTCGGCAGAAGTGATATCTGTTTCTGTTGCTAAATTGTGTTCTTGATACCCCACTTTTTTTCTGCTCTGACTTAAATGGAAAGCATCTCAGCCTAAACTTTTGAAGCCATTGCACTTTGGACTTTGGAAAGAAGCTAAAAGTTATGATCTTGTTGTGTCTTGTGCATTGTGATCACATTTTTCCTTCTGTGGCAGATTTCCCTGTTGCTTTCCTTTATCTGGAAGATGGGTCTTGAATGTTTATTTTCTTGTTTTGATAATCTGGCTTCGCCCTCCTGAACTTCGACAGTTGTTTATGACTGAAAAACGAAACTTGGATATTCATCTGGAAATCCTCTAGAAAATGGTTTATTTGACTGAAATATTGGGTTAACAGTGATGGCTGAAATTGTGATATACAATCTTGAAGTTGGTTTCTGAAAGAACATTTCATTTTGTTTCAGAGGTCCTCCAACCGAATGCTTTGTTTATCATGCTCGAGCAGCAGAAGCCAGATTACCATGCTCTGTATAGTCTCTTTCTCATTCCTGCTACTATTCTTTGCCATCTTCTTTTACCATTTCTGTCTAGCCATATATACCTCTATGGCCATGCGACAGGCGACGTGTGAGTTAACCCTGATAGACTACTACTCTTGTAGGATCACAAGGAAGAAAGAATGGCTATGTGTGTTGAGCTGGTTGCGAATAGGTTCCTGCGTAAGGTCAAGTATTCGTACAAACTTGCATATATGCCTGATTGTGATAGTTGTTCCCTACATAACTCCTTTTGTCATCAGCCTGCCACCAACTACAATTGCCCCCAGATGTTTCTTTTCTTTGTTTAAGCTTTCTGAAATCTGTTTTCTTTTGCGGGAACTTTATGACAGATGGTTCGGGTTCTTGTGGCGACGTCTATAAGGGAAGCAGCTGCAGGTGCAAAAGAGGATGCATTGCTGAAGCTGATGGATGCTACATGTAGACGTGCCACAGCTCCACCAGCAAACCCAGACGGACTATGTCTGGTTGATGTGGGCTATACTGAATTCGATCCACAAAACTGCCTAATCCCCTAACTATTTATTGCTGTTCATAAGTTTCTGCTGTACAAGAGTCAACTGTCAAAGGATTGAATTTGAGAATTGCAACTTGAAAGTGTTTGATTAAACCATCCTCGAACATCATACGAGGAGCCAGAAATGAGGAGGCTTGTGTCATATGGAGCTTTAGAAAGGCTGCCTGTTCCAAAAAGAGACCAATAACTAGTGTATGATACTCCTGCCTGAGTATGCCAAAGCATCATTGAAGATAACAGAGAATTTAATGATTAGCGGTAGACAGGTTTCAAGAAATGCTAATGTATGAACTTCCCATGGTTTTGGAAGCTAAGTCTGTTTCGACAGCTTGCAGCAAACAAACATTTATGTTCGGTTTACATAAATCTTGGAATATACTTAATAACATTGTATTTGCATTGAAATTCTTAATTGTTCAAGGTTTATTATGACTTTCATGTCCTTGTGATCTTGTGGGGTGGACGATAGTTCATGCCATAGCCATGCAGATTTACGTTGTAGTAAAACGTTTGTTAGAACCTTTGTACGTGTGTATAGATGATAATGTTATCTAATAAATAGAAATTATAGAAGTGGTTTCCAAGGTAAACCAGAAATCTCTCAATCTTGACCTTACCTCCTTCCCATGAAATTGGAAATCTCAAAAATAAATAAATAAAATAATAAAAAAAAGAGGGACGTTGTCAAAGTTGCAGACACCCGTCTTCTCCAGTTGAGGGAAAAAAACGACCTTGGTGGTCTTATACCCTATTCTTAGGCATCTTACACACACCCTCTCTGTGCTCTTATCTCACTTTCTCTTTCTTCTGCCTAATTTTCTCTATCTTTTTCTCTATGCCATCCAAATTTCACCACCTCCCTTACCTTTCTCTGAATCCCCCACAACCGAAGAAGCACCCATTTCCTGCAATTACTATAGTCCACATTGAGCACCATCATGCCTGTAAAGGGCGCGCACGCCGCCCCACTAGTGCGCGTACCACCTTACAACACCACCATAACAATAATGGCTTCCGAAGACAGGAACTTTCTGTCCCTCCTCGTTGTCTTCCTCGTTTTTTCTCTCCATTTTGTTGTCTCTTCTGGACTTACGAACTCCGAGACCCTCCTTAAGTTCAAGGGTTCGTTGTCCGATCCATCGGCATTAGCTAGTTGGAGTGAAAAGACTACACCTTGCAATGGAGATGTTGCCAATTGGGTGGGTGTGCGTTGTACCAACAATTCCGTTTGGGGTTTACAGCTTGAGCGAATGGGATTGTCAGGGAATATTGACGTCCGAATACTCAAGGATTTGCCCATTTTGAGAACTCTGAGCTTCGTGAAAAATACCCTTGACGGTCCTTTGCCGGTGTTCAATGAACTGGTTGCATTGAGATCAATTTACCTGTCAAACAATCGCTTCTCTGGGGAGATTCCTGGCAATGCTTTTGAGGGCATGCCAAGGTTGAAGAAATTGTATTTGGCGAACAATGAGTTCAAAGGTGGCGTTCCTTCGTCCTTAGCTTCCCTGCCAAAGCTTGTGGTTTTAAGGCTCGAGGGGAACCAGTTTAGTGGGCAGCTACCGGATTTTCGTCAGAAGTTTACATCTTTTAATGTGTCAGATAATGCGTTAGAGGGACGAATTCCGGCGAGCCTTAGCAAACTGAATTCGACCTCCTTTTCTGGTTAGTCTTCACATTGTTCCTCTAAGTATCATGTATGATTGATATACACAGTACTGTCCATGGAACTTATCTTCATAATCTAAGCTTACATTAGACGAACAACCATTTATAAAACGTTCCAGATTGTCTGAAACTAGCCAAAACATATAGAAAGCTTTTAGCTTTTGATTCACTGATCCAACCAATTTTATACTTGATTGATTGTTGAGACATCGACACAACATATTGAGGATGGCCACGGACTTCCGTTAACAATAACAATGTCCATAAAGAAACGCATTCTAAGATTACTAGCATCGACTTCTTAATCTGTAGAAGTGTTAAACTTGTTTACTTTATTCATAACAATGTAGACGATTGGTATTCACATCATATTGATTATTGCAATGTCCGCCATTTCTGTGATTTATTAGACAACAAAGCCCTATGTGGTGAACCATTGAGGGAATGCCCCGAGCTATCCGGCTCTAACTCTAAGAACCCCGATTCATCTCGCTCTAAGAAGCCTTCAACAGCCAGTATCATCGTTGTGGCTATAGTTGTATTGGCCGCAGTAGTTGCTATAATTTCAGCTTGGGTGATTCTCGTCCGTCGAAGAAATCGGGCACCTGAATCGGTAGAAGCACCAGGACCATCAAACTTGCAGAAGAAAACAGGCTTCAAGGAAGTAGAACAACGGTCACTTACCTCGCCTGACCACTCAGGAAGTGGCCGGAGAGCCGAAACCTCAAAGTTGTCATTTGTAAGGGAAGATACGGAGATATTTGATTTGCCAGACTTGTTAAAGGCCTCAGCTGAAATACTGGGTAGTGGATGCTTTGGTTCTTCTTACAAGGCTGCTCTCTCAACTGGAACAATGATGGTAGTGAAGAGGTTTAAGCAAATGAACAATGTTGGTCGAGAAGAATTTCAAGAGCATATGAGGAGGCTAGGAAGGTTAGCACATCCTAACGTGCTTCCACTTGTCGCATATTATTACAGAAAGAACGAGAAGCTTCTGGTCACAGATCATATTCAGAGAGGCAGCTTGGCAGTTCATCTTCATGGTAATGTTCTTACGTTGTTGATGTTCATACTAAATTATAAATTACTGAGTGCTGTAATAACTTTATGAAGCTAACTACTAAAATTTTTTTTCAATCTCTCATGGTTGAATCACTACGATACCAAAACTTACTGCTTCAATTTTTTTTCAATCTCTCATGGTTGAATCACTATGATACCAAAACTTCAGGTTATCAGTCTCTAGGCCAACCAAGCCTTGATTGGCCAATTCGGTTGAAGATCATTAAAGGAGTGGCTAAGGGTCTTGCATATCTTTACAAAGAGCTTCCCAGTATAATTGCAGCACATGGCCACCTTAAATCCTCAAATGTTCTTCTCAACAATTCCTATGAACCAGTTCTCGCAGACTATGCTTTAGTTCCTGTGATCAACCAAGAGAATGCTCACGAGCTGATGGTGGCCTACAAGTCCCCTGAGTACTTGCGACACGGCAGGATCACAAAGAAGACAGATGTATGGTGTCTTGGGATGTTGATCCTTGAGGTCTTAACTGGAAAGTTCCCTGAAAACTTTCTGCAACAAGGGAAGGGCAAAGGGGAAGAGGACTTGGCAAGTTGGGTCAATTCTATCCTTCCTGAAGAATGGACAGACAAAGTGTTCGAGCAAGGGATTGCAGGAACAAAGGGTAGTTGTGGCGAAATGACCAAGCTGTTGAACATTGGTTTGCAATGTTGTGAAATGGATGTAGAGAAGAGGTTAGACTTGAAGGAGGCTGTTGAGAGGATTGAAGAGCTAAAGGAAAAGGACAACGATGATGACTTCTACTCTTCATATGCTAGTGAAGTGGATGTAAGATCTTCAAGAGGAAAATCTGATGATTTCGACTTCTAAAATGTTGGTGTAGCAAAAATGGACTTGTAATCTACATAGGGGATTCAAATGTACATCTTGGACAGTCCTAGTAATCTCAGATGGTTATGGGATTTGATAATTTGCTTATATACGGAAAATTTTATATGTAAATGTTGGGGGATTGTTGGGGGATAGTTGGGGTTAGAAGATGGGTTTTGTCTCTACTTAGTTTTACTCAAGATCTAGGACTTTAGGCTTGCATGATTCTGAATTTATCTTCCCTCTCTCTTTTTCGTCTTTTCCTGCTATGGCGTTTTAAGTAAATAGTTATCAGCGACCTGGAAATCAAATATGGCAGTAAAATTACAGATCATTTATCCAACACGCACAAATGACTTCAAACAACACCTCTCCCAAGTTAAATCTGCAGAATTTCGTCTCAAACTGATACTAAGTGCTGCAATTCCCAGCTCTGCTGCAAAAATTTTAAGACTTGGTTTTAGCAGATTAGAAGGATCGAGAAAATCTGGAAGCTGAGTGGGAGACAGAAAGCAGACTTGGTGTAAATAAGCAGAAAACAGAGAAATACGAAGGGTTATGGCTGTATTGAGCTATGACTACCTAATATCAAAAAAGAAATTATTCAAGATGATAGCTTGAGAGGATGACTTCAGAATTTCTTATTGTACAACTTTGTCATATGTTGACATAATACAATTTTAAAACCAAGGAAAGACAATGACAACAAAGATGAGGAAACTGTCGAAAAGCTGAAATCAGTTCAATCTTTTCTCCTCCAGATTAATGAAAAAAGTCAGCAAATCCGCCATTCTTGAAAAACCGGGAGTCGGGCCTTCTTTTCATACTATTTTGGAAATTGGATTCAATTGGATAGGATTTACTACGGATTAAAGTAGCAATGTACAACCAATGACCTTCAGTGATTGCTAAAAACGTGAATCCTGTCATAAGTCTTGGGGAAGATTGTGTACTTGAGGTGATAATTTTTCATCATGGCAATCAAGATTCTATAATTCAGGGCTTTTTGAAGAGAGGAATTTGTTCTTTCTTATAATTCTGTCAAGCCAAGCTTGGATTTTCTGACAAAACCATCATGGAAAATGTAACTTTCCATTTTCTGACAAAGCCAAGCTTGGGTTGTTGATTTTATAACTTTCCTCACTCCTCCCTTTGTTTTCCTCTGCTTCCTTTGTTCATTATGCAATAATCTAGAATAGATGTATTTGAAGTTGAAGCAATTCTGAAATTCAGGGATCACCTTGTTAGTTGGATAAACGGGTTCGGAATGGCCAACTTAGGTTAGTTGCTTATTACTCCATGAAACTGCTTAACCATGAATCCAAATCAATCCATTAGAGGTTTATCTTAAAAACTAATGTATCTTTTCTGATGGCAGAGTTTAGTGGGTTTAGAAATGCCGAGGTACAAAACCATGGTCAATCATTTACAATGTATAAGAAACAGGGAGGCGCATGATCTTCAATTCCAGTTAAGAACAAGAAACCCTAAAAATAGGGTGCATTTATTGCTGGATTTGACCATATCATTTGCCCGATTTAGTACAACGAACTATAACTACATTGGAGATGAGCGAACTGTCTAATCGAATCCCCTTTTGATTGTTTCCTTTTGGTTAAAAGATATGGTTTGTTCTCTACCGTCTCCTTCCGAGTGGGTTTCTAACAAATTTGTTATTGGTTGCAGCAACAATGGCAATAAGGACTTGGAGTCGGTCGCATTGTCTGACAGGAAAATTGCGGGTTCATTCCAGGTTTTTTATTAACTTGGAAACTTTAGTTTCTTTACTCATCTTTTGGGTTCCTGACTCCTGCATTTCCCCACCGATAATCGTATCTGAGGCATCTCCTGGCAGACAAGAGAAAGGAACAGGAAAATGTGGCAACAGGTGGAACATGGTGATCAGAGGGGAGAAGCAGACAGGTTTGTAGCTGTGGCAGTAGACAAAGACAAGTCCAGCCATTATGCTCTCAGATGGGCTGTTGAACATTTTGTCACCCGAGATCAAACTTTGAAACTCATCCATGTCATACCACCTTCATCAGGTACTACTCTCTCTGTCAGAAAATATACATGTTCATGAAATAGGCTGTTTGATCTTTCTACGTGGGACATGACAACGTTTCCAATACTGTTTTTAGTTCATTTCATGTGACATTGTAGCCTATTGGATTTTACAATTTGATTTATTCGAGCTTGTGGACTTTTTTCATCTTTTGCTATATTTCTTCTGATGCAGCGCAGAACTACAACTCTTATATTGATCAACAGGCTGAAAATCGGGCGACGGAATCATTGCTCTCATTTCGATGTTTCTGCAGAATGAAAGAGGTCCTTTTCAGCAGTGCTCTTCACGTTACAAAAGAACTAGGATTTGATATAATATAAATTTGGTTCATCATTTCTTCTGACCATATGATTCTGGAATCAGGTTCAATGTGAGACTGTTATTCTAGAGGATACAGATGTGTCAAAAGCGCTCATTGCATATGTTTGCCAATCTGGAGTCAGGACTTTGTTGCTTGGTGCAGGATCAAGGAATAGCCTTTCCAGGTAACAGGCTGGGTAGCCAGACACTAATGTCATTGCCTACTTAAATAGAAATTTGAAGCAAGGTTCTTTCAGATCAAGGACAATTTCAAGTCCATGAAGCTGTCTAGAATACTTCCTTTCTTTGTGGGCAATTTTGAAAGATCCCTCATTTTCCTTGCCTGAATTGAAACATGTAAACTGGTATATCTTGATATTGTTTTTATTTGTCAGACTGTTCAAGACTACTGATGTCCCCAGCAATGTACTGAAATGGGCACCAGATTATTGTTCTGTATATGTTATCTGGAAAAGGAAGGTGAGTAACTACAGAAAAGCAACCCGACCAGCTCCAAATATTTCTGTAGCAGGAGGACATGGTGGTAGGAGTGATGAGTCAATTTCTGTCAGGCAAGTGTTCGCTTCCTTAATTTCAAATTTCAATGACAATAATGTTTGAAACAAATGCTTATATGGAGTGAAAAGCTTGATGCTAGTCATTATTGGCTTTATCTGATAATGCTAAAAATGCTTCTGCAGAGAAAGATATGAAGAGCTCTCATCGCTTGACATGGATATGCCATTTGCTAGCTCTGGAAGGCTAAGCACTGATAGTTCTTTCTTTTCTTTTTATGAAAACCTGGCGTCTGGACCACCTCCTCAGGAATCTTTGGGGCACACAAACGATGACTGGTCTGAACAATCTAGGGGATCTTCAAGGGGCTCAGATGTAGAATGCTGTGACTTTGACTTACTATGCCCCAACTCCGATTCGAAACTGGAGGAGGACGATGCTGGCTCAGGAACATGGTCATTACAAAATGCTGTAAGCTGCTGACTCATTCTGTATCCAAAATTTCCCAAAGATGGATAAATTTAGCTAATTCTTCAACTTACTGAAATTACTTGCAGAAAAATCTTGAGGATGAAGTGAGGAGGCTAAAGATAGAGCTGAATCAAACGATGGACATGTACCATGCAGCTTGCAAAGAAGCGTTTACTCTTAAACAGAAGGTAAGTTCGTCGAAATTTGTGAATAATTAACTTGGTATTGTTAGTTACTGACCATCATGACGTACTTTATGATTCACCACAGGCAATGGAACTTGAAAAGTGGAAGAAGTCATTAGAGGAGGCACATGAAGCTCAAGATAAAGAAACAGCATTAATGATGGAGAAGAATGCAGAAGCACGGTGCATTAAGAATATTGATGAGATTGAACAGCAAAAGAGGAGGCTCATCAGTGCAGAAACAGATGGTCCCAGAGCCGAGGATAAGAGGAAACTGTATTTGGAGGATGATACCTCAGACCAAAATGCCTTGGTCCTTCATTACCAGAGCTTATTCCACATTGCTGCTGTTTTGCTTTGGCTTTACGTCTACTTCTCTCTGTAATTTAATTATACCCTGAACTTCCAAATGTAACTTTGTTCCCCTTGAATGTGTTTATTTTATAAAGCTTGTGGGTTAATATCAATTAATCATAGTACTCATTATATTGTAAAGGCAACTCTCTCTCTCTATCTCTACAGGTTCTTTGTAATCTTTCAAAGGCCTATTCTTTTTCTTTCTTTCTATTCTACAATCAAAACCACCCCAAAACCACTTCCCTTCTCTAAATTTGACCTCTAATACACAGTTTCAAGAGTCTGAAGAATACCCATGTCCCAGTTTGTCCAAAAGATGAAGAAAAGAAGACCCTTCATCAGTGTTTCCCTCTTCACCACATGGGTCTTATCGTTTTCCATTGATAAGCCTGCCAAATCACCGAGAACTTTCGAGACGGCGGTGCTGTTTTGGGAATTGGGTATAGTTTCTGAAATGACTGATTCAATGATAACAACCAGGAATCTGCTAAAGTTACAAGCTTGGTCGTGTCTCCTAGATCTAACCCCATAAAAAATTGTTTCTTTAGCTAAACCCGCTGCTAATTTCAGAAGGGCAATTGGGTTATTGCATGTACATAAAGAAATATGGCTTTGTTTGTTGTGGACGAGAGCGATGAGAGTTATACCTGTGTTATTTCTTACGATGCTTTGAAGATTTGGTGACCGTTCTTGACGTAAACCCTGGACCTTTTTATGCTTCTTATCGCCGACGAAACTATGAATGTTGAAGTTGGTGATGAGGTAGGGGAGTTGTGGACTGATGATTACCTGATTTCATATAATCCTTTCAACAAGCTGCTTCATTGACAGGAAGACATTTTCATGTACAGGCACAGGTACGCCAATGTGGACAAGTTGAATTCCTTGGAATTATTTATGGTTGGTGAATGGTACTAGTTAGTACAAGTTCTTGACGATAAGTGCATGTAATATCAACCAAAGTTACAAAAATAAAGGAGCCGAAAAGCGTGACTAAATAACTGGAACCCATCAACATTAGAAGAGGCAATAGCTAGGACTTTTGAGAGCGTTCATTATCCTTTAATGGATGTATTTCTATTCAAATTTGATCTCCCAACCTATTCTAATCTTGCAATGTATAAAATGGTTTTGCGATCGAAAGAAGACCTTTACAATGACTTATAAAACTTAATAACCCTATTTCGACCTAAACTTGGCTGCTGTAGAACCGGCACCATATTCATACAGGTCTGCATGCAATAGTCAATGGACATATCTGACCCTGAATTGCTGCATGAGATGGTATGGATAAGATATTCAGACTTTTCCTTGCCGTGCCTCCTCCTCTCACTCGTCTTTTCAGGCATCTACTCTTGCTTCGAATCCTATAAATACCTCACACATATCATCTCATATTCTCTCATTCGCTAGTTCTCTAGTTTTCTTTGTTCTTGTGCGAGATAAATACATACATATATACGATGTCAATCATGTCTAGAATGACGGGAAGCTTAGTTTTCGTTACTTGGCTACTTGCCATGACAACCATATCCACTGAAGCTCAGAAGCCTGCAGTTCTAGACACAGAAGGGCGAGCTGTTCGGAGTGGTGTGGAATACTATATTGTACCTGCTGCAACTGATATTGCTGGAGGTTTAACCCTGATTGATCGCAACAATTCTTGCCCTCTCTACGTTGGTCAAGAACCTCTGGCAGAAGTGGTTTCGCTAGGCACTTCGGTGATATTTACTCCATACGCTGCAGGAGAGACCGTTATCAGAGAGTCCAGAGACTACACTATTACTTTCCAGGCAGCCACTATCTGCATTCAGTCAACTTCCTGGAGGGTCGGGCAGGAGGACCCTGAGACAAACAGGAGATTTGTGGTGACGGCAGGAAGAGCATCCTACTTCACCATTGGCAAAGTTGGAACTGGAATCTATAACATTGCATTTTGCCCCACTGAATCCTGTCCAAATTGCAGGGTCAGGTGTGGAAATGCAGGCATTTTGGTTGAGAATGGCAAGAGGTTGGTGGCTTTGGATGGTCCTGCTTTCCCTTTTGCATTCCGGAGGGTAAGGGATAACTAATTGAAGTATAATCATAACCAATAAAATGGCGATTGTTGGACTTGATCGTCTCTGTCTTTAATTGTATCAGAAGTTGACAAGTATTGTTTACCATGTAGGCATTTCAACTTCTTGTTACTTTATTAATAAAACAAAAGGGATGTTTTTGTGTGGCTATGACTCTATATATATATATATATATATAGATAGTGAGTACTCTACAAAATAACATTTCCATGGAAGAAACATGATTTTACAACCTGAAAATGAAAACACTGTTCAAATTAATAAAATTGAGGAAGCCTACACATTTATACACCTAAGACTAGGACATACAGATTTCCTTCTTTCTATCTTCCCATCTAAAACTCCATGGCCACGAGAGACATCTCTACTCTCAGAGTGCTAACTATTGAAAAGAGCGCAGTTGAATATGAATATAACAACGGCATCAAGTTTGCATAATCATAAGTGTACAACGAATTGCAATCTTATCTTAGCTAAGACTAATCCCTGGAATAACTTGACACGTGTGGAGGGACTTCGTATGGGCCTATGGGTTGAGAATGCTTCTTCTTGTCTGTGTCCTGTAATATGAACCGAGGCCAATCTACCAAGTAGCGCTCTGAGTGCTATACAATTTGTGACGTACGTCCTACTGGTTCCTAAAGCTGAGAAAATTTTTGCTTGCTTGCCGAATTTATGCAAAACCATACACCCTATGAACATTATCCTAAATGATACAAGGCCACAACATGGAAGAATCACTAGCATTTGGTAGACTAGACTAAGGATTGCCATTATCAGAACTGCTGCATGCTTGGTTTGGAAGGACAGCATTGCCAAAATCACCATCTAAGCTCATCTGTTGGACCTCTTGAGGGGATAGGATCTTGATGTATCGAACACAGTTCACAAATTCCCTGAGCATCCAAAACCATAAGAGACTAAGGTAAGCATAGTGAAGCCATTCCTATTGGTTAGGATCTTACTGCACTCTTGTCCAGATGTACATAAAAATCTAGAGATAAGAGACGAGGTGCTAGATATATTTACTGGTGAGGAACTTACTCCCAAGGGTCATCCCCAACTAGTAAGACATCATTCTCATGATCCACATACACAAGTTTCCATCCTATTCTTGGTCCATCTTCCAGTTGTCCCTCTATACCGAATCTTCGAGCCAGATCATGCTTAAGCTCAAGGTAACCAGAATAACGAGTGATATCAATCGACCTTCCAACAGCTCCACGTTTGTATACCTGAAGATAATAATGAGTTCAGCATGTACTTGGACATACTTGAAACTGAAGTATATATGCTGATTCACATCTAGGGACAGGAGTCTGATAGACTAGCAGAACAAACCTTCGTGAATGTTCGCATGCGTTGAAACTGGGGTGGAGGAGCCCAGGGACCTCTGTTCATGAAGCTGCTCTCAGTAATGTTGGACTCCATCGAGTTAAAAGCCATATCTGGAACTCCAAATGACTGGGAAACCATTGAGGACGAGAGTTCCTGTTGGGGATCTTTTGAATTTTCACAATTCACAAGCATGCTTCCTGAAGAGAGATTGTTAGAGACATCCTTCCCCAGCCCCACCATGCTCTTTGTCAACAACTGGTCAGAATTCATTGGCACGGTTACTTGTCCATTGATGTTAGTCCCATATGGAAGATTATCCCTGGGATCGACAGGGATTTCTCCATCTTGGCTAGTGTCTCTTAACAACAATGACTGGAGATTATATGCAGAGTTGTTGTTCTGCTGCAACTGAACATCATTCTGAGAAAGGCAAACTGAGGCTGTAGAAGAAGAAGTGTCCAAAAATTCTGTTTGGGTGGCAGAACCATTTAAGTACAGTTGTGGCAGAAAATTTCCTTGATTTTGTGGCTTGGAGATGGTCAATGAGGGTTTAACATCAGATTTCGGTTGCAGATCTCGAATCAGGTTAGCGTTACATGTCATACTCTCCAAGGCATTGGGACTCAAGATTGTGGCAGTAGACTGCGCCATATCCTCCCCAAGTGTTGTGCTTCGATGAACTCGATTATTTGTCAATGGTTGAACGAAGTTTGGACAATTGTTTGTGGACGGTGAAGTAGAGCAGGATGGAACATCTTCAGTAATTCCTGATTGCCCAACTCCTGCAGTTGCAGTCAGAACACTGCCACTGGGATTTAGTTGATTGGTTGTAGGGCACGAGACATGCCCCACAAGACCAGGCATTTCAGATAATGTTCCAGGCTGCTGTGCTTGAATATTTGGCTGCTGGGGTGGATTAGAGAACCTAGTATTAGTTTGGCTGTTACTCCTTGTCAAGTGCTGTTGAATAGCATTTGACTGAAGGATTGAAGTGGGTGTTCCTTGCGGCATTTCCAGCATTTGGTTTGGCGCCATAGACCTAGAGAAGCTCTGAGATGCATCTACAAGCTGCTTCTTAGGATCTGGAAGTTGAGCAATTTGGACAGGCTGCTGCACTACAGACTGCTGTGCTAAAATTGATTGTTTTTGTTGCTGAAGCTTCTGCAACAACTGGAGCTGAATCTGATTGTCGGACATCTGAAATTGTTGATTAACATGATCAGGCAGCTGTGGTTGAAGTAGGCCCTGTTGTTGATTGAGACCCGTCACTTGCTGCGGCTGCAGACTTTGAGGAAGGTTTCTAACAAGTTGCTGGCTTTGAATGGATGCTGCTTGTTGAAGAATGTCATTGCTTTGAGCTAGAGTTTGAGGATGCAGAATTTGGGTTTGACCTCGACTTGAAGGTAGATTTGAAGTCATTGAATTTTGCCTTGATTGTTGAGTCTCATCACCCAGCTGTTGCTGCGGTTGTATGACTGAGCTCATATGGTTTATTAAGGATGGTAGCCTGGGAAGCTGATCAAGCTGTTGGGCTTGCTGAGGCATCCTTTGAGCATTGAACTGCAAGCTGTTTGGCTGCTGAGTTATCTGCGGTGCTGATAATCCCAACTGACGGGTAATATCACTTCCAGACATATTCTGCAAAACAGATCCTGGCAAGGATTGCATGTAGTTGGGCTGCATGGAGTTGGCCAGGGAATTGTTTTGCTGCATGTTCATCCACTGGACTAAGCTTAGGCCAGATGCAGCTTGAGGGTCTTTCATGCAGATATCATCACCAAGCCAAGGCATGGGCCTTTTGAATAAGTTGTCCAAATCAGAGGAATCATCACCTAGAAAAAAGGAAAGTCAGAACCAGTCTAACAAAAACAAAAATTTGGAAGCTTCAAAGGCCCCCTTCTTATTAAGTTTTAGTGAAATGTCTGGAAAAGATTGAAATCCATCCTTAAGATTTTAGTTTATCAATCTTAGTGCACTTGCTACCAACAAACCACATGGAGGGCCCTCAAAAGTCAACCTGTGAGATGGACAAGACAAAAGGAGAGAATCTTTCCAATGAAATTCTTCTATTATTGTATCTTTCAATTAACTGATAACTGAACTTGGTATAAAAAAACAATCGTTAGTTACTTCTTAGAAGGCCCATTAAAGAAAGGCAGGCCGTAGAAAAGTTTGAGAATTGAAAAGGGCAAGCATTAGGTAAACTTGTGAAGCATCAAAGGTTAATATCTAGGTAACAACCTAAGCACAAAAAACTCAAATGATATATATTTGAAAAGAACAGAATAATAGGCTAAGATGAACAAGAAAAAAACATATGTTTTACCTGGCATTCCTGATTGCCTTGGACGCTTAGATATAAAGAATGGAGGAGGACATATAAAAAATGGAGCAGTTACTGGTTCAATCTCCCATATTGAGACTCGAGTTCGTCTTTCCCCAGCTGTAGACTCATCCCACCCAACCTGCAAGCGAACATCAAGTTATTAAAACAGCTAAAGATATGTTTAGGTAACCTGACAGACTAGGCAACAAGGCCTCACAGTTCACCTGCAAATTACGCCACTGTGAGTTCTTCCATCTTAGTGGATCAATATCACTTATGCCTGTGATTGTACCCATATACCTGGAGGAAAAATGTTTCCCTTAATTCTCAAATCATTCAATTCATAATAAATACCTTAAAAAGTCACTTCTATCCAACAAGTTTATAAAGTTCCCAATTTCCAACAATCAAACTTGATTAGACCAATTAATTGAGCTTATCTTCCCTCATATGAAGGATAATATCATAGATGAAAATGGTGCATAATGCTAGAGTTGTTGTGTACCTTCTTGTCCCTGACTCTTCAGTTTCAAACATCATTCGGAAACGCATGCCAAGAGAAATTTGGTTGCTGTATACAGCCTTGTAGTACTTTGCTAAAGGGATGACAAATTCTGAAGGGCTAGCCCTAGGACAAACATTTGTCAAGTGTCAAAAATTTTCTGGAGCATGACTCAGCCAAGAAACAGCCAGTAAAGAAGGAAATCTATTCACCTTGGATTGTAAAACACTGTGAAAGGACTATTGTTTGCTGCTGCATGGGCTGCCGCAGCCAGGATTCCAATATGCATGCTATCACTTGACAAAACAGATGACGATAAATTGGTAGTTTGCCTGTTTGCCCGTCTGATGCCCAATAGTAGTTGTTGCTTTTCATCTCTGCTCAAATGAATACATGATGTTGAATAGATCTAACTGGACGTAAGGACTAAACAAGATTACTTATGTCAATTCTCATGGACCTAAAATCAAGTCTCAAGATCAAGTAAAATATCCGAATAGAAAATCTATGAAAAGAAAAAGAAAATGGTATACTCACAAGAACTTCAAATATTTTTGAGTCACTAGGTCTTACCTTATAAACAAAACAGAGTCACCAGCCAAAAGCCTTTTTCCACTAACAAATAGGCTCCACCCAGTTGTAAGCAAGTGACGTTTAGGTTGTCCTAGGATTATTGAGGCCAGGAATTCGGTTAGGATGTTAAAGTGGTTGATTGATTTCAAACACCAAAACTTAATGGATCTAAAATCAACTTACCACGGTAAATGTGGCGAAAAGTCCAGACAGTATCATGCAAATCCTTAGCAACAAGTTCTTGGGCTGGTGGTTGCATGGAGAAATCCTATAAATTTTAGAATGTAGGTAAATATCAACAGCAATAATCAATGTACCAGATAATCTATACAAATAGCAAATCATTTACCAGAGGAGGGAAAATCTTCTCTGCTGCACGACGGGGAACAGAAAAACCCCCATGAGTGCTTGTGTCACTCGCTGTTAAGGTTTTGCAGAAAAACTCAGTTTGTGGTTTATTTGACTTCATTGAAAGATCTGATCTTAGTAAAGCATCTTTGTCATACTGCACACAAAATGCTCATATATTCAGATGGAGTCAGCAACTGAAGCATTTAAAGGCCATCTTGGTTCTATAGTTCTTCTTTTACATATGCACTACACTTGGACGTTTATTAATTAACGATGTACATTCATATATTCTTTCTACAGGTACCTAACTTCCAATCGTTTTAGATGAATTGATGGAACACCTAAG
The DNA here is from genome assembly GCA_029891385.1 of Erythroxylum novogranatense. Taxonomy (NCBI): domain Eukaryota; kingdom Viridiplantae; phylum Streptophyta; class Magnoliopsida; order Malpighiales; family Erythroxylaceae; genus Erythroxylum; species Erythroxylum novogranatense. The sequence continues at coordinate 95,353,108 of CM057233.1, forward strand.
CTCCAAAACTACAAAAATAAACTATATATTTTTAAACAAGTCCTTACTGAAGGAACGGGTTGTAGGGTCATCTGAGCATAAACTTCGTCTGTTTCTGGATCAGCCTACAGAATCAAAGCAAGAAATCAGAACAGCAGGAAACTTATACAATATCTGCCAGCTAAGAGGGCTACTATACATGTAAGGTGACATTATGGAGAAGACACAGTAGTTTTGATTGAAGGTTTGGATAGTTTGGTATCTGTGCATCCACATCCTTCTTCATAGATGCTGCAACCTGAAAAATTAATATCAGTCCTTAAGTAAACTTGAACTTGCTTCTGTATCAGAAAAACCAAAAGGACAGTGTAAGTCAATCACACATGGATAGTCCATCCATAACTACCTTTTTCCTGTTTACGCTTTACCTTCGAAGTCTATCAAAAATGAACAAACTTGTTTACTAAGACAAAGCAAACAATTTTACCTTCCAAGTCTCATCAGAAGGGAAAAGAACATCTACCTTCCAATTTCCAAAACAAACATCTACTTTTCTTACTCGTGCATTTCTTCAAGACTTAAAGAATACAAAGCAGTCATTAATAAGTAGAAAAGAAAAGGGTAATTGGCACGTAAGCCAACAATATTCTTTTCTTATCCAGTTAATGCTATTTTTTTGAGTCAAACCACCGAATAAGAAAGTAAAAATACATTATAAGTCCATTATCCAACACGTTCATTCATGGATGAGAAGAAGATGGATAATTAACTGGAAATTAGTTATATTAAGAAAGTAAGAACAGAGAGAGAAAGAGAGAGTCAGACAGAAAGTTAACCTGCTCGCTGTGACCTTGAGGGAAGTAAACGACGTGGGTCCCAGCCGCCGGAAGATTCACCAGCGGCCCAGCACACGCCTGCCATAGCTCAGGGTTTATGCTCCTATTCTCTGTTACAACTCCTCCTGCACCTGCATCATTCACACGTGTCGCCAACCCATTAATCCTCACCAAATTTCCCTTTATTTTCATTTTTAACTTCTTTTCCTATAGTTCTTTTCTGTCCGTTTGTTTCCCGGGAAAAAAAAAACAGATTGCAGGAGCCCAGAACCGGAGAAAATGAAGGAAAGAGGAAAAAGAGTAGCATGTCGGATTCAATTTTTGTTTAAAAAGGAAAACTAAAAAGTCTCTCTTGGGTTTTACTTCTAAAAGCATAGATTTTCTCGAAGGATAAAAGGCGAAACTAAAAGCGACAAAAAGACGAGCTTGTATTAGAAACTCGATATATATATATACACACACATATATAGCAATCGACAAACGAACTATGGATGCGTCCATTTTTCACTAGCTAAGTAAAAAACAAGTAGATGACCTTCTCCAGGATTCACAGCGGTGTTAGCGACGGTCACGGCCGCAGCGGTTGCTCCTCCGGCACAGCTGGTCGGCGTCTTCATTTCTCTTTTCCGGCGAAGCACAAACAACTAGTAACTATAAACAAAAGGCATATATTTACTCCCTCCTATTATTTTATTAAGTCAAAGAACCCATCTTCCGAAACCTCATGAGTTAGACCAGCTCAAATTAACATCAGCAAAGCACACAACTTTCCACAACCTCTTTAAAAGGGAAGATGGATGGTGGTTTGGAGTTGATAAATTAAGGCATGGATTCCGGCGAGAAATTCCGGCAATCTGGCCGGAAAACAACAAACCAAGAAAGAAAGAAAAAAAGATGGGGGTGATGGGTTTACAGGGGCTACGGGAATGGTGTAGAGCTTCTCAGAAAGCAGGAACTGAAGCTTTTGCCCCCTATCTTCCCCTACATTACGCAGACAAACTCAAATATTTTCTTCTCTTTACCTTCACTTTCCTTTTGCTTTGTTGTTCTCTCTCTCCCTATTTCTTTCTTTCTTTATGTCTGATTGTCCCTTTCTAATTGACTAATACACCCCTCCTCTCCTGAGTTTAAGTGCTATTTATTTATTCATTTCCTTAACCATAGTTAATGTAAGTTAAAAGTTATTTAGAAAATAATAATATAAAATAAAGGGGTAAAAGACATGCAACTTTTAGAAAATTCTTTATCTCATGCTATTTATTCATTCCTAATTAATGAAATAAAATTTAGTGAAATATTGTTTTCCTGTTTAAGACAAAGATTTATAATAAATTAAAATAAAAGTGAAAAAGTTTCATGTTACATTTCATTTCATTATAAACAATAAAATAAATTATTTCTAATTTTAGAGATTTATGATGGAGTGTACAATAATAAATAACATTTCATTATATTATATCATATACTTTTTAAAAATAATATTTCATTATATTACATTACTGAACAATTTCATCTATCCTACCACAACAAATTTCTAATATTACTTTCATTTATATTTTATTCCATTATAAATCATTTCATTTTATTTCGTTAAAAAATTACGATGAATCAAACATAGCCTTAAATGTATTTCAAAAATAACTATAAAATAAATATTATACTTATACTAATTAAATACTACTAGTGTTTTAAAAATCGGATTGAACCAGTCGGTCGAATCGAAGAATCGGTGACTTGGAATATGAAACAGTCCGATTTAGCCTATATTTTTTGTGAATAATTAACTCGTTCATTTTGAAATCGGATCGGTAAAAACTGTTGAATCGGTGAAAGAACAAATCGACCAGTTTATTTAAAATGCCTTGATTTTGATGATTTTAACTTCAATGAATATTATGATTAGTGATCTTTTTTTAATCTTTTTGGTAAAATATATCTAGTGAGCTTTGTTATCTTATTTTATGTTGTATTTTGTGAACCTTTTTTAAAATTGTAAATTTTGAAGTTTGAAGATTTAAGTTAAATTTTAATTAGATAAATAAATAATTAAATAGTATGCTTAAAAATTATTTTATATATAATATATATAATAAAATTTTATATATTTATTAATCACCGGTTTGATTACAGTTAAATTCTAATTAAACTATTGACCCTCGAATCAGTTGCTTCTGTGAGATCTAATTTTTAAAACATTGTTAAATGCTGTTCATGTGATAAGTCATCATAATTCTTAAAAAAGGGCGAGAAGACAAGGGATGCTATGTGTGAATGGAAGTATTGGAGCTTTGACCCTTAGCATCAGTTATACGTCCGACCACATGATCAAATGAGACATGTTTTTAATTTTGTCACTCTATGACATACATGGAATTGGTGAGCATAGGTTATATACAGTTTAATTATCTGTCCATCTGTCTCAGCACATTATGCTGCTCAATGCCAACTAATTACAATCCAAACAAACGGATTAAAACAACTAACTATGTAGCTCTAGTTGATATTAGAGACGGAGTTCAGTTTTAAAGTTATGCAATGACTTGTCATTTTCAAATATCAACGTAGTAAGAGGTGAAAAGCGAATCAATTCATAATTTCTTAACATACCCCACGTTTTGAATATGCATATTTAAATTCCAAATGTTCTTTTGATAAGTGTGAAAGATATGAGTGCTATTTTTAATATGCGAACGATGCAAATTATCATTTTTTGGAAAATAATATAAATTATTATATTAGTTAATAAATCAAAATTAAATAACAAATTCGATTGAACATTAAATAGTCAATTTAATTTATTATTTATTCTTATAGGAGCATATTTTGTAATGCATGTTTCCATTTCAATATATTTATTTAATTATAAAATTATAATTTATTTTAAATACTTAAGAAATAATTAATTAAATTTAATAAATAAATAACTAACTATTAAGTATAAATTTATTTTACACAAAAATATGAATAACAGAAATAAAGGAAAGAAATTGCATTTATAAAATTATAATCAAACAAAAACCAGGGCACTCTGGTCAGCACCTCAAATCCTCTGATCCAACAACTCAGTACCTACCCTGTCTCATTGCATCTTAGCCTTTTATTTATGTGGGCCCTACATAAATAAAAGGCTACGATGCAATGAGACAAAGTAGGTACTGAGTTATTGGGCTAAAAGATCAACCCCCTCCGGTCAAAGCAGTTGACCATCTAAACATTTTATTTTTTGTTTATATAACAGTAATAATCAGTGTTACGGGTACCGTGCCGTACCGGCCGAAAAACGGAATCGGTACGGCTATAAAGTTACCGGGAGTAAATTTCGATGGAGTGCATTGCTTTCGGTCGGTACCGGTAAATCTCCAATTTGAATTTTCTGGACCATTTTGGTAAATTTGATAAATCCCAAGGACCAAATTGCAAAATACAAAACTTAAACCTAAAAAATCTACCCCCCGACCCTCTACCTTTCTAGAGTCTTCTTGGCTCATCTTCGGACTTCGGTTTCTCCTTCTCCACGCCGCTGCTCCTCCGTCGTCCGATCTCGTCTCGCCGTCTCCTCGTCGTCGACGTGTTCTCCAGTTGTCTTCCTTCGTCTTCGATCGGTGGTTTGTGACTTTGTTCTCCAGTCTTCGTCTTCGATCGCTGCTCCTCCTCGTCGCCAGCTTCGCTCCTCCTCGTCCTCCTCGTCGCCTAGCGCTCCTCCTCGACTTAGCACCGCCGGAGCACAGGACGACATCACCCGGATTGGCACCGAAGAGTCGAAGATCCGATAGTTTTTGGGCTGTGTGCTTTTAATTTTGGTTTCATTTTTCATGCATTTTCACGATGATTGCTTCTGTGATTGTGTTGATTGTTGGATCTACGGTGGATTTGAGGTGAAAAATGGTGTTATTGTGTTGGATTTGAGGGAAAGTTTTGTAGTGGGTTTCGGTGGGCAATGACAAATCCGAATGGATTTGGGCAAAAATTGGGAAGTAGATTTCGGTTGGATTGGAAATTGATGGGGTTTAGTCCGTTTGAATGTTGTTGATTTTGGTTCAATCGAGTTGTAATTTTTGTAATTTGTGAGTTATTAAATTAAACCGAAATTGGAAGTTTGAAAATGAATTTTGGTAATGGATTTTAGCAAATTGCATTTTAGAATTGGAATAAAATTTGGAATTGTACTGAAAAATAAATTTGGAGTTGGAAATTAGATTTTGACATTTTGTATTTTGGAATTAGAAATTGTAATTGGAATTGGATTTGTAAATTGATAGAAAATTAATTTTGAAATTGGAATTAGAATTGGATTGAAAATTGGTTGAATGGAAATAGAATTGGAATTGAAATTGGAATTTGAATTGGAATTGAATGGAATTGGAATTGAATGGAATGAATAGAATTAGAATTGAATTGAATTGAATTAAATTGGAATGGAATTGATTTGAATTAAATTGAAATGGAATTGAAATTGAATTGAATTGAATTAGAATTAATTTGCAATTTAATTGAATTGGAATTGGAATTGAATTGAAATTGAATTGAATTGGAATTGAATTGAATTGGAATTGGAATGGAATTATGAATGTTTTGTAATTGTTATGATTGGAAATTGTTAGGAATGGAATGAATGGAAATAGAATTATGAATGTTTTGTAATTGTTAGGATTGGTAATTGTTGAGAATTAAATTGGAAATGAATTGAATTGAATTGGAATTGAATTAAATTGATTTGAATTGAATTGAAATTGAATTGAATGGAATTGAATTGGATTGGAATGGAAATGAATTATAATGGAATTGAATTGGATTGGAATGGAATTGGATTGGAATGGAATTGAATTGGAATCTAATTGGATTGGAATTGAATTGGATTGGAATTGAATTGATTTGGGATTGAATTGAATGAGATTGAATTGAATTGGAATTGAATTGAATTGGAATTGAATTGGAATTTGAATGGAATTATGAATGTTTTGTAATTGTTAGGATTGAAAATTATTAGGAATGGAAATATAATTATGAATGTTTTGTAATTGTTACGATTGGTAATTGTTGGAAATTGAATTGAAAATGAATTGAATTGAATTGGAATTGGAATTGAATTGTAATTAAATTGAATTGAATTGCAATTGAATTGAATTGGAATTGAATTGTGATGGAATTGAATTGGATTTGAATGGAATTGAATTGTAATATAATTGAATTGGATTGGAATTGAATTGGATTGGAATTGAATTGAATTGGGATTGAATTGAATGAGATTGAATTTGAATTGAATTGTAATTGAATTGAATGGGATTGGAATTGAATTGAATTGGAATTGGAATTGAATTGAATTGAAATGGGATTGAAATGGAATTGAATTGTTGGACTATGTTTTGAATTGAATTGTAATGGAATTGAATTAAATTGAATTGAATTAGAATTGAATTAAATATGAATTAAATTGGAATTGAATTGAATTGGAATTGAATTGAATTGGATTTATGAATGTTTTGTAATTGTTAGGAATGAAAATTGTTGGGAATTGAATGAATGAAAACAGAATTATGAATGTTTTGTAATTGTTATGATTGGTAATTGTTGGGAATTGAACTGAATTGGAATTAAATTAAATTGAATTGGAATTGCAATTGCAATTGAATTGAATTGAATTGCAATTGGATTGAATTTGAATTGAATTGCAATTGAAATTGGAATTAGAGTTGAATTGAATTGAATTGGAATTGGAATTGAATTGGAATTGAATTGAATTGAATTGAAATTGGAGTTGAATTGGAATTGAATTGAATGGAATGAATGGAAATGGAATTATGAATTCGTCATCAACTTTTTTTGTAATATGTATTGTTTTTTTTTATCAGATGTTTTGAATCTTTTAATGTAAATATGTAATATTATTTATTATAACGATGAAATTGTATGATTGTAATATTTTAAATGTTTTGTATTATTCTTAGTTTTATAATTATATGATGATGATTATCTTTGTTTATATTAATTGTGGTTATTATTTATATGTAAAATATTTAAAATTATTGTTATTTCAAATTAATTGTCTTTATTATTAAGATTTTGAAAGTATGGTTGATGTAAGCGATAAACTAATAAAATATACTGATGCAATTGTATAATATATTAATATAGACTATTTTGAAAATTTTAAAAAGTTTAGAGAATATTTTATAAATTTAAAAAATATCCCGAAATGGTACTCAGTATCGACCGATACCTATATAATTCTGTTCTAGAACCTAATTCGATACCAAATCTGATATAGTATTCATAACATTGGTAATAATAACAATTAATGATGCTTGAAATTATTAACCTTTGCAAGTTCCGTTTCACAATGTAATAAAGGTTGGGAGGAGTGTGCTAAAATTTAAAGCATACGCGTGGCGTGATCTTTCTCACTCACATGCTCACTGTACGGACCACCGCCTTCAACTCCATTAGCAATGATTAAGGGTCCAACTCACTTAAGTGGGGTTTAAGAAATTTTAATTACTTATTATTGGGAGATTAAACACATATAACCCTCCCGGTGACGTGGCCCATCATGTCGGCTGCTCAGGCCATACGAGATGTATGACAGCTCTGCTTTTTCTGTGCATTCGTATGTTTTTTTTTTACTTTTTAATTTTCTCTCCAATTTTTTCATTGTTTCGATTCGCTCCCTTCTAATTCTATATATTTATTAATTATTATAAAAGAAATCCCTTCTAATTCTATATATTTATTAATTATTATAAAAGAAATAAATGAGTAAGTCGCTACTATAACATGTACTAAGTCCACATTTGGCAGAATTACAGCATAATTTGAGAGCTATTTTTAAATATAACAATAATAATAACATAATTTGGCTAAAATATTAAATAGGTTTAAAAATAGAAAAATACGCATATTTTTCTAATCACGGACTAGTTTGTGAATAGCAATAACTCAAAGAGCACAGTGATATTGCACTAGAATTGAGGACAAATTTGTGAAAATGAAAGATCTTTTGGTCTTTTTTGTTAATGGGTTATCTTATTTCTTCCAAGAAAGCACTGGGCCCCACGCGACCATGTTTCCTGGATAGCTAAGTGGTGGGGCCTACCAACTATTGACCAACAATTTTGTGTTTGGATAAATGGACGGCCAGAACTGCTTTCTACTCAAAGTTCGGTTTCACAACCGTTGGATCGTTTAACTACACGACAAGGCCTCAGCGCAATACCCTGCCCACCCTATAGGCCCCTCCCATTGGTGGACGCTAGGCCTCCAATCATACACAGTGTTAGAGGAGCGAAGATTATGTATGCCCGAACCACTTTTCATAGGGTTGGACCCGAATCATTTTTAGTGCAAGATGGCGTTCCGATCGTTAATCATAACCCTGTTTTATATATTTTCAATCATTCGTTAATATAACTAAACAAACTGATTATAACCGTTCCAGGTTGGCTAATTTTCTCTTTTCGTTGTCTGAAAATATTTTACCACATTAACAATATATATATATATAACTATTTTTTAAAATTAAAATATTTTATATTCAAAATTAATATTATAAAGAGAGTTTGATAATCTTTTATCGTTGCCCCTTATTTTAATTAGTTCACAATAACATATATTTGTTAGCAAAAAGAGGTGTTGCGGTAGTTGAACTCCTTACTCAATATCGCCAACACAAACATGAAATTTGATTCAATTAAATTCAAATGGTTGATGAGAAAATTAGTGTGATTAGCTTAATAGGGTAGTTAATAATAATAATAATAATAATTACTTAATTATTTAACAAATAAACATAAATATAAATATTTAACAGAACCAAGTAGGAGGGGGTTAGGTAGAGACGAAGGAAGTCTAAAAAAGGTCAGGAAAACGCGGCAGGTCTAACGGAAACGAGCGCTTGCTCTGACCAACACTGCGAACCAATAGCGTATAGACACGCACACTGTGGTTCAGAATATTCAAAATTAAATAATGTAAGTAAAGTAGCAAGTATTTTGACACGTAATCAGCTCAGATCGGATCGGATCAGATCAAATCTTTGTTTGTGAGAATTCAAAAGGCTAAAGTAACCTCTCTTTTCCTCGTCTCTTAGGCTTGGGGGGTTTACGTTTACCAAAACTTTAGGGTTAGAAGACGGAGAAGAGGAGGAGGAAGAAGAAGCACGCCTAAGGGCTAAGCCTAACCTAACCTAACGCTTTCTTTTTTCTGTTTCTTTTGACTGCATGTGCGTTTGTGTTCTGGGGATCTGTGTCCCTCCCCTAAAATTCTCCTTTTCTTTTTGTCCTGTTCACTTCTTTATTAGATTCTTCTCTTTTTCATATGAGAATGAGGTCTTAGGAGTCTATCAACTCATTCATCTCAAAGTCAATTCTCGTATTGTTATTAATTTTTAATTTTTAAATAAGTATAGTAAATATATTTGAAAAATATTAATTAAGAATTCAATCAATTAAATTCTTAATAAAAACATGAAGAAAAGTTGTTAATTTCAATGATTAAAAGTTGAGTTGATTCTTTTTTTTAATTAAGTTTCTTTTTTAAGATTTAATTGATTTTATAAAGATTTAATACTAATTTAATTTTTAAATTTTAATTCTTCTATCTTATGAGTGATTTATAGCCACTTGCTCTAATCCTCTAAGCTACAAACTTCACCTCATCTCTATCGGATTTATTCCCTAGATTACACTAAAAATTAAACCTTTCCTCCTCCCAGCATTTTGGGTTAAGAAGATGGATAGATTATTTCAAAAAAAAAGAAAAAAAGATGGATAGATGTTCTCTCTATTTATAATAACGTGTGTTTTAACTTGTGAAGTGAAACAGAAAGGATTTCACAATTGTGGTCTGGAGTTAAATTACTTTTTTGAACTCTTCATCCAACATTGATTAATTCTTATTGTTGTAGCACATAACATGTCTCGTTTGTAGCAAATAGAGCATGAAATGGCATAACATGAATCAGAGACGGATGCACATCGGAGGCATTTGCCTCTACTACCTCCAAAATATTTTATATAAAAATATTATTATTTTAAATTTTGATCTCATAAAAAATTTTTATTATCATTTTGTTCCTAATTAAAAAAAAGTTTCTAGATCCGTCCTTTACATAAATGCTTATGAAATAATCAACGGTGGGTTAAGGAGGTTAGAAAATAATTGTTTTAAGTTAAAATGATAGTTTAATGTTTAAATACGAATTATATTAACTAAATTTGATTTAAATTAATAATTTTTATAACGAGTGAATTAGATTTATAAGATGAATAGACTTATTATGTTATTTTTTCAATTGAAGTTTAAGAAAATGGTCTTTAAAAAATAAAATCATTTTAAAATTTAGGCAAAATTCTATATATTTCACTCTATTGGTATGTTGTCTTTGGTTTTATCAACCAGAACAACCAATGTAGATTTGATTTGAGACGACCCATCAAGTGCATCCTTAAATCAAACCTAAGATCTACAACCCGTGGTCTTTATGATCTACATTTTGACAATTTTTGGAAAGGAAAAGACACCGAGCCAGTAAATACTGAATATACTTGGTAGGCTGTTTGGCTGCTCCTACGACCCGCGAGTGTTCGAAGAACAAAACAAAACACCCGAGTCCGAGTCTCCTTTTCTGGTCCCCTGTCGTGTCTCCTCCCCCCCTCAATTTTTTGTTTACGGAAAATTATTGACAGACATGTGGGGTTGAATCGACACGCACATGGAGTTATTGCGTCCAAACACAAAGCTTGACATAGATTGACGATGCTCGTCTCATTTGGCTTGCCTTGCCTTTGCTTAGGACAACATCAACTCATGTCAGATGTTGAATTCCTCGTTGATTCCAATGTATGCCTATGTCCCATAATTTCTAACTTCTTCTTTTAACTTTGTCATAAGTACTGCTCTCATCATTCTCATTTAGCACCATGCTTCCTCTGTGTCATAATCTACTCAATGGCCTCGCTACATGGCTGTACTTTACTTCTTTTCAACGTCAAAAAGTTGCACTTCCCTTAAATTACCAATTACTCTCTCAAATCTCATATACATATAGAGAGAGAGAGAGAGAGAGAGAGAGAGAGTTCATATATAGAAGCAATCACGAGGTCAAACCATTGTAGGTGTATGGATTCAAATTAATAATGACATTATTAAGATGAAAAAAAATGCCGCGCTGATGGACTTTTCCATAACTGAAGATAATAATTAATAAAATACCGAGTTTAATAATTATCTGTTGATAATTGTTAACAACAGTTAAGGATACATGTTTTAATATAAAAGACCAAATTTGACATTTGAACATTATCATTAATTCTTACAGATACTCTTCAGACATGCTTTTGTATTACAAACTTTTTTGTTTTGTTTTGCAACTCTTTGTTAATATTAGTTGTGATTTTACTAATGATTTCACTAGTTTAACATTAAAAATCTTAAACAAGTTAATTTTTTGTTTGATTTAGTTTAATAATATTTATTGTTAAAATCGATCAGTTTATATTATAATATAAGTAAGATTTTGTCCCACAAGAAATAATATATAGCATTGAACATGCATATAAACATATGAATTACTCCTCTTATCACTAATTGGTTTTATGATAGGACTTCATTTAGACTTATACGTGCTTAATTTATTTGAATCAAATCTTATAAAATTTAATAGTCTATTAATTAATTAATTAGTTTTATAAATTAAAATGAATAGGTTAATTTTATTTAATAGTTTTCAATTTCAATTAAATTTTAAAATTTTAATGAATCAAATTTAAATTATTTAAGTTAATTCAAATTTTAGCGATTTATGATGATATAATATTAGTCGAACATTTTAAATCTTAAATATATTGTCTCACCGGTTTAATTGGTTTTGAAAATATTGGATTTTACATATATATTATATCTAAATTCTTTTAATTTGTGTGATTATCCTATAGAATTTTCTAATTTTACTTTGATATGTCGATTATGCAGTATCAAGTCCTTCCAATTGCTTGGTCTACTAATGTATGTGTCTGCACAAGAGCTTAGGGGTGAGGGAAGACAGCTGAATGGACCACTCTATCCAACATGAGCAAAACTAACATTTCATCTCATTATCTTGACCCAGGAGTGCGATAGTGATGAACATGTGAGCTTGAGTGGAGTCATGATTGCATTTGTTAAAGAGTTCAAATCAGTTCAAACTAGAAAGTGACTCGAGATTTAAATGTTTTGTCCAAGTTTTTATATTAATTCTTAGTCAGAAAAACGAGAGATGGCTCCTACATAAAACATGAGAACATTATTATATACATATAAATTAAAGAGTTCTGGAATCATCAAAAATTAGAAAATGATTCTAAAATTCAAGAATTAGATATTTTGTTAAAATTTTATATTAATTCTTAACTAGAAAATATGAAATTATCCTTAATTTATATTCTTAATAAATGTGTGAATTTAGCACATTTAATATATATATAATAATTTAATTTGACTATATGTTCGAGTTTTATTTTCTCAATACTATATAAAAAAATCGTATGGAAATTTCAAGTATATATATATACTATTTGTACACCAAACAATTTTACATTGATTTAAGAGGGATTATGAAAGACATTATTCTTGAAACTTGGATCTTACCACTTATCTTTCTCTACCGAAGAGTGAAGAAAGAAACTAGTGGTGGGAGTGGGACAAAGTGGGGAGAGGAACGACCGAGTCGAAAGAAGCCACCTCTCTCTCCGGTGTATTATTTCCGATCGATAAGCTTATATCGTGAGGCAGTGCATGCATGGCACATTATAGTTCACACAGCATGGAACATGGAATATGGATGGATGAAAGAGTAGCGATAGGCTATTTTGGCGAGCATTAAATGCGAAGATAGCTTCTCCAAAACTGTCGATCCCACAAGACAGCTAATACTATATAGACTCATGCAACCGCCGCTACTACTACGTTGACGTCTTCATTTCATTGTGAGTGAGTAAGTTCGTTACATGGTTTTGCTGGCAAGTATACATCAGCCATCGATCGTATATATTATATATTAAAACTAAACGGAACCCTTTTTGGACCACATCGATCGAACCAGGAAGAACAGTGTTGTCTTTGTCCAAGAAAGAAAGAAGATAAACGATTCATATTCGTATGTGCATTGTTTGTTTAAAGTTATATTATCAGATCGATGCATCTTCCTCCGTGGTTAAGCTTATGGTAAAACTGTGACAGAGACCTATTTCGTGAAAAGAACATTGGAAAGTGAAGCCACGTACCCTTATGCATATACTATACTCTGGTCCCTGAACCCTAACTAGGCCCCTTAAGGCACCATCCAATTTTAATGCATGCCCATGAAAGGTCACATGGAATGTTGCAATCGAAAAAAAAAAGGGAATTTATGTAAAATAGGTTGCTTTTTTTTTTTCTTCTTTTAAATTAAGGATTGGAATTGATCAGAAGAAGGGAACAGAGGGAGTGATGATGTTCTTATATTCCACCTGAATTGGGGTTTATGGAATGATGATGATAACTATAATTGACTTATTAAAGGGATAGACAGTAAGTTAAGAAATATTCCCCCTTTTTCATGACAAGAACACAGAGAATATATATATACACGGAGGACCTGAACTTGGAGGTGGTTAAAGTTCCACTTTTGTCACTCCAACCTATAATGTCACTGTTAAAGTAGATTCTATGGTTCTGGGGACCAAACCAATTCGTGAGAGCGAATGATTCTTATCCAAAATGCGATGCTTCACTAATCACTAGAGCGTATGGTTGGCTGATGAGGCAAATGCATGAACTTAAAAACTTTCCAAAGTGCCTGCCATTGTCAAACCATTTCCTTAATTTTCACTAATTAGAAATTAATACAAGTCAACTCATTATTTAAAATATGATTGTTTATATTTGCATTTTCAATTTTAAGTTTTATTTTTCTAAGTTTTAAAATCTATAAAACCACACAATTAGTTTTGTTTTTCATAATCTGAATTTAATATATTAGTTATTATTAAAATTATAAATAATTTAATTTAATCTCATCATCATTAATAAATATAATTAAAATTTAAAATATATAAATCTTAATTAAATTTGGTTTAATAGAAAATATATTTAAATTAAATATTAATTTCAAACTATTTGTTTTAATAAAAGAAAATAAATTTTATTGATAATTTATTAGTAAATATTATACAAGAGATTAAAATAAATTTAATTAATTAAAATAATTTATTTTTTAAGTATGATCTAATATGCAATTAATAATAGTAATAATTATATTGATATTAACAACCAAATGATATTTGTTTTCGTTTGAACAAATCATAAACTAAAAACAAAACATAAACACTAAATATTACAATAAAATTAGAACCAAACACTCCTTAGGTTATTGAAATTTAAATTATTAATTTACTAAATAATTCATAAAAATTTGAGATGAACTTTTGAAGAACAAAACACAAGTATTTGGTTGAACTTAAAAAGAGCAAGCCCAAATTGATTTTTGAGAGCCATCAAAGTGGATTGGCTGAAGAATTGTATGTGTGGGCCTAACTCAAGGTCAAGGAAAGCCTGATCCACCCAATAAAGGAGGCTTCATGACTTGAAGCTTGAGTCGACTGCGACTGTTTTCATCTGCTTTAGTTGCATAATTGAATTCCACCAATCCTTGTATTGTATGCCATCGTCTTTAGCCATTGTGAGGATATCGCCATAGACGCCACCCATTCAGGGTTACTTAGATACATCGTATACATTTCTTCACATTCATGTCAATGATTTCAGTTTCTTGTCCTTCCGTGGACCTTGTAACTCTCTCTATTTCCTAGTTCTGTATTTTTCACCTCCGTTTGTGGTGTGGTTCAAAATTTTGATTCTTCTGTTCCGTCTTCGTGTTGCGCTCTTAGATATTTGATCCGGGTTTTAACAAAGATTGGAGATTGAGGCCTTTGAGAAGAAGACTAAAGAGGATTGGCATTTCTGAGGTGGGTTTTTCTTTCTTTCTTTCCCGCTGATTCTTTGGTTTGAGTTTCTCAACTTTAAAAAGAAGTTGAAGCTCCATATTTTTTGGGTTCCAATTCATGCAGGAGACATAACTAGAAGGAAGTTAATTAAACCTATGATTAACTAAATTGGGAAGGGGAAATCATGGTTGACGCACTAGGCCTACTTGATAGGCAATGTCAATTATGTCTGTTTTGTCATTTCTGATTTTGGTTTCGTCTGTGAAGTGGGACAAGAGATAGTGAGAGTCCTGGCTGTTTAGAGAGAGGGTTCCTAGAACTGTCATTTGGAGAGGGAAGATTGCAACTCGACGAGTTTTCGTTATATCTTGTAGGAAACAGTCACGTTGGAACCAGAAAAGGAGCGTGATCGAAGTTGCAGAGTAGAGAAAGCAAGGCCAGCCAAAAAGGATGAAACTTTAATTTCCAAACCTCATGCAAGTCGCAGAGATAATTCTCCTCCATTAGTTAGTGCATTGAAAGCTTCGGCTGAAAGGAATGCAGCCAGTTTTCACTTTCCTGGCCACAATGGAGGGCGGGCTGCACCATCTTCATTGACACAACTCATAGGGATGAGACCATATATACATGATTTACCTGAGCTGCCAGAGCTTGACAACCTCTTTTCACCCGAGGGCCCTATTCTAGAGGCACAAATAGAAGCTGCCAAATTGTTTGGATCATCAGAAACGTGGTTTCTTGTTGGAGGCACCACTTGTGGGATTCAAGCAGCAGTGATGGCAACTTGTTCTCCTGGAGAACATTTAATACTGCCTCGCAATTCACATATATCCGTCATATCTGCTATGGTCTTAGCTGGAGCAATACCAAAATATATTGCACCTGAATATAATTGCAGCTGGGAAATTGCTGGTGGGGTTACTCCAGTGCAGGTGATTTTCTGTCACCAACCTCAAAATCATTTTCACCGTTAAGTATATTATCGTGATACTTTTTCACCTTATTGGAAGAACCTACCTTGACAGAGAAGTGAGGGGTATAAACGTTAGTGATTTTGATGTCTTGACTTAGCTATGAATAGATATATTTTAAAATTTAGAGCATGCAATACATAGAAGAAGTATGAACCACTTCTAGCATTTCTTTGTGTTATATAACACGACAACAATTATACAATTTATGCTAGCTATCTCCCCAGGTGGAAGAAGCCATCAAAGAGTTGGAGAAAGAAAGTCTAAAACCAGCTGCAGTTTTGATTACTTCCCCTACTTATCATGGAATATGTAGTAACTTGAGCGACATATCAGAGTTGTGTCATTCAAATGGAATCCCTGTGATTGTGGATGAGGCACACGGGGCACACCTAGGATTTCATCCCTATATGCCTCCTTCGGCTCTGAGTCAGGGTGCTGATATAGTGGTACAATCTACCCATAAAGTTCTATGCTCACTTACGCAGTCATCAATGTTGCACATGTCTGGTGATATTGTGGATAGAGAGAAGATTTGCCGGTGCCTTCAAACCCTTCAAAGCTCCAGCCCTAATTATCTGCTCTTGGCATCGTTAGATGCTGCTAGAGATCAACTTGCTAAAAACCCGGAAACCTTCTTCAATGGAGCATTGGAGTTAGCAACTGAAGCAAAGTCTCTCATTGAAGGGATAGCAGGTATTTCTGTGCTTGATTCATCGAACTTCACAAACTGTTCTGCTATTGATCCCTTGCGTCTTACTATTGGATTTAGCCGGCTTGGTTTATCTGGTTATGAAACAGATGAGCTTTTAGACGGGGATCATAATGTCATCTGCGAACTCGTCGAGAACAAATCTGTTACATTTGCAATTAATCTTGGAACTTGTAGGGAGCATATTCAAAGACTAGTTATAGCATTGAAGGACATATCATCTCAAACAATACTCAAACATACAAACCATAAGTCGGCGATTGATAAAAAAGTTACGCCCTTTGCGGATTTCAGTATAAGCTTGAACCCAAGGGATGCCTTCTTTTCAAGGAAAAAGAGGGTTAGTATTGGTGAGAGCCTTGAGAAAGTCTCGGGTGAGCTCATATGTCCTTACCCACCGGGTATTCCTGTTATAATTCCTGGTGAGATTATTACTCAAAGGGCTTTGGATTATTTGTTGGATTGTAAAAGTAAGGGTGCCCTTATTGCTGGAGCTTCTGATCTTCTACTCTCGTCCTTGGTAATTTGTGAAGTGTGAAAAAGGTTCTTTAGTTACACCTTCAAAATGGGTGCAAGAATTGCTAACCAGTGCATAAGTACTTTCTGGCGTTAAACTTCAAATTAGTTCTCGAATTATCTTTTCTTCTCTGCCCACTTATCCAATTTGAGGAAGTTGCAGTGATGCTTCAGATTGCTATCATTCATCCACTTTGGCCATCTTTTCTGTTGTCTTTGAAGGAAGAGAAATTGGCAACAAAAGCAACTAAATCCACTGCCGAATGAAGAGTTTTGGTCTTGAGGTGCAAATCAGCGAGGCTATGGTAGTTCTAGGACAATTATTGCCTCAAATTTGTAAGAAATTACCCTTCCCGAGCACATGTAGCATTGACATCTGATCTACTGCCAATGAAATTCTGTTTTTAGTGTCTCAATCATCCATTGAGCTTTCACATTTCTGACAGTCAAACCCTCCATTCACCTCTCTACCTGAGTTTTTCTACGACTATAAAACATGCCAAAGAGAAACTCCCAATCACTGAGGGAATGCGGGAAAACTTGATTTGGATTCAACACGCAGGACAAATATGATTCAATGATTTGTTATTCTTCAGCAGGCATACAAGAAAAGACAAAACACTCTTCTGATTATGGTGAAGAGTACTATATTGGCTTTATGTAACAAGAAAACAATACACCTTTGATGTGGCTTTCTTTTGCATCCCAAAACTAATAGAGCACAAGTCTCTACGTAAATCCACGCCCCTTTTTCTCATATGGTGAAGATTCATTAGAAACTTCAAAATTCGAAGAACATATTTTAAAATTTTACAGTAAAAGCCAAGAGCAATGTACAAGATGCTGCAAGGTTGCACAACGAAAGAGTCAGGAGACCTGAACATATCAATGACTATTACCATACTGAAAATTCTCATCCAGTTTTGATTGGGGCTGATCACATGTTGGTTTACTGTTGTACATCTTTGACAGTCTTTCACATGCTTGCTTCTTTGCTGGTTGATCAACATAATCGCAAAGAAAGGTCGGAAATTCGGGTGGCGAAGGCGGTGGTGAACTGCCAATTTGTGGTTGCGCATCATTACCTGGAGTTGGACCACTCCATGTAAGGGCACTTACTGTCACAGAATAATGGCATCAGTATCTAGTGAGTCTTGAGTTACAGTGTTTACACAAGTAAAACATTCTTCCATAATGAAACAATTAATGTAAGGTTGTTAATAAGTTTGTGCTGAAATGAAAGTGCTTCTTCTACATACCTTCGCTGCGTTGAAGATGGCTGGTACTTTCACATGAAGCTGGAATACGAGCAGGGCGTTTCCTTACATAATCTTCCCGTAAAGGTCTTGGTGTTTGGAAAGAAAATTGAGACATAGTTACGACATCCCTCAGATACTCCGGATGTTCCATTAGGTACCTGCAAAACATGTGTAAACACCTAATCTAATCAAGCTGCACAAATATTATGGTGCTCTGCATTCACAGAGAAGGTGATAAGGAGATGTAGAAGACATTGAGCTTTTCAATTGAAAGTGAATAGCATACTTTTGGATCTCTACCATTGAGCGAAGTGTCTTTCCTGATGGCGCCACATAATATCTGAAAAATTTTGACAGGCAAATTACAAATGGAGCTAACCAATGACAGAAGAAGAAATTTCTGAGAACCCATGAGAAGATCATTGGTTATGATCAAAAAGATATGATAAACCTAAGAGTTTTTAAGTTTTTGCACACGATCCTTACTAAGGGATCATAAAATATCATATTGCAGGTACAATGTTAAGAGGGCAAGTCTATTCCCTTCTGGTTGTATGCTTGCACTGTACTTGGAGCTTGGGATCATTGGCCCTTTCAAAGGTGGAGTCAATTCAAGAGATAATATACGTTTTCTTGGTATACAAAGATGCTTACATGTCTGCGAATTTGGTACTTCCTTCTCCTCTAATACGCAGCAGCCGTTGCCACCCACGAGGAGGCTGAGCAATGCTAGGTTTGTCAATGGCCCAAAGCCTACTTCCATCTTGAGAAAGGTCAGTCGGATCATCACATGATATGTCTGGTCGCCATTCACTTGCTGTATCACAATAAAAAGGCTGTTCTAGAATATGTTCACGTATTTCTTCATATTTCTCTTTTGTCGGTATGATTCTCCATTTAAAACAGTTAGCACATTGCACGGTGAAAGCTCCGACCGATGGTAACACTCTTGATCTCCTTGATAATTGGTTTCTTGCAAGTACGGGAGGTTGATACATGTTAGGCTGAGTAATGGGTTCAATTTCACCGGCCCCATTTGCTACAGGTTCATAAAGCACCAGCTCTTTACAAGTATTTGCCATATATTGGTAATCTGTATCCTTTGTCTCACCACAATCAATGTAATCCGAGGGAGAAGAGATGCTATGTACATTATCTGTGAAATCAGTTGGCTCCTTTTTCAACCTTGCATGATCTGTTAAATCAGTTGTCTCCTTTTCCACCCTAGAGGAAGCTTCTCCTGGAAACAACTGCATCTGAAATATGGAAATTCCACTGAATCAGCAGATCTAGAGCTTCATAGTTTGGAAACAGCAGCTACATTTGCAACCTAATAACTAGTGCTTCATGAAGACCAATATACACAATCCAAAACAGAACTACCAAATGAGATCCAAATGAGCACTGTAATCAAGGCTAAAGAATTATGAATCCATTTTGGAAACAATGCAGGTGCCAAAAGATCCGGAAATCAAAGTCCTGTAAAGTTTCACCGCATGAACTAAGCCACAGAACCAGAAATGTAAAACAACACCAAATACCAATAGTATATAACAAAACTCAAGTGAAGATGCGGCAGATTATGAAAAAGAACTGATTTTCCAACTGCCAAGACTCGCCAAGATCATTTGGCTTGCTCTTGGTACAATGAAAGATTCAACAAAAACTTCACATCTTCATAAAACCTGAAGAGAACTTGCTATAGGGGAACCAGAATGAGCTATTTCAAGTTTCAACACAGAAATTATTAACCGTGAGTAAAGTTTATATCTTCACTCGAACCAACATCCTAAGATTTGCACCTGTCATCCAGGAACCAGTTGAAATTGCTGTTCATGGCCTCACAACCTAAAAGAAACGACCTCAGTTACGTAACAGACACTAAAATCAGCATCGAGCAAGTGCAACCTTTCTAAAGGGTGAATCAAGCTACAATCTAAAGATTCTAGATAGAGAGAGAAAGAACCCAGAAAACTAACTGATAAGAAGAAGAAACTTTGTCCAACAAACATACGACATTTAGCTGGACGTGAATGTCAGACTAAATATATCAATCACATGAAACCAGCGAACAGATCCATCGATCATCGGTCTCGCAAAGCAGAGCCTCTAAGATCTATCAAGATGAAAGAAGCCGTAACTATAAAAATTATTAAGAAATCGATATCAAATTCAGACCCCTGCCCTGAGCGAGAAAGACCAATAGCACAAAAATAAATACGTAATATCTAAGCTTCAGCTTCTCTGTTCTCATCTAAAGGTTGGGACTAAACAAAGAAAGGTCAAAATTTTCTGAAAAAGATAGCAACTTTCTTACAACCCAACAATTTAACGACTTTAACAACCACACGATGCGGTAAACAGAAACCAAGATCCAAAACCCATCTGAGAAGAATGAGGAAAGTGAAAGAGTGGCAGTTTGCGAAGGCAAAAACAAACAATGGGAAACAAACAGAAACGTTGACAAAAGCGAAGAGAGTGTCTGATCGTACAGCGAGGATGAGTTGTCGCCGCTGTCGCTAACTTGGTTGATGCAGAAGAAGATGATGATGAAGAAGAAGAGAAATGTAAGAAACAGACAAATCTCCTATGGACGTGTGATGCTTTTGTTGCTTTTAATGAACCCGTTTTGGTTATTTTGACAATTTTCTAATATGGGTAAAGGGTTAGTTATTAAATTTACTGTTGGATTCTTGTCTTCTTTGATTAATTTTTCTACAAGTGTCAGGAATCTAATGGCTTAGATTATCCAAAACAATGTACCACTTACCAGTTTGCCTTCAATTGAAGTTCCAACCCATGTTTTTTATTGATCCGAAATTATAGTCAGGTTCGAACGGACCTACAAACAAAAAAAGAAGAAACATAACTTAATGAGACCACGCCTTCAAACTCTTGCCACCCTGTCAATTTCAAATACCACTGTGCTTTGGTGAAGGATATTTTTATGTTTCCAGACAACTGCATTCAATATATCGTTATATTGAGACTCAGGTCTCTGAACAAAAATATATAGATACGTCTTTAAACCAAATTCTTTTTGATCTTATCAATTTCCAAGTTGAAATCTAGATGGCCAGTGTTGTCCCATGTCAAGGTTTCAAGACGCTGCTCAAACAACTGCTGAATCAAATCAAACACGCATTGCCTCCTTCAGAACAACTAAAAAGATGATCAATGGCTCACTAATTTAAAGAGTTTCTTCTTCCAGTCCAAGATTACAGACTATGTAATAGAAGCTTATTATATAGGAGCATGACAAGATTTACGTTAAAAAAAAAAAAAGCAAGCCCTCATCATATAACCTCGAAGATTATATGCGACACTAGCCAAATGAGCTGCTTCATATTCCATGCCAATGATGCCATTTATGTATTCTTACCATTGCAAGTTGCACTGAAAGAACACTGCTTTGATAGCTATCCATTTGCAGATAGTAGCAATCTAATTACTTCAAGAAACAAAGAACAGTGTTGAGCTTCAAATTGGAAAGAAGCACCAATGTCAAGTCCATGATCATTGAACAATCTTCTCTTTTTGAAGTTCTCTAGGACTAAGATACACAAGAAGAACCAGAATTGCGAACTGTATGCAACCGTAATTACTAAAAATCACAATAGCGATCGGACCACAGTAACACAGAAGAAGGAAAAGAAAAAGGAGTCAATGAGATTAAGACTAGCATATGAACAAGCAATATCACATGGGATAACCGATCAACGAAAGGGCTTAATCTCAAGAAATCACAAACTTGACAACAGAATAACACATACTCTTCTTTTGCATACTCCAATCAGTCAGTTAATGTAACTAAAAGTGAGAATAGCAACGCAACACAAGTCCAAATAAACCTGTTATACATTGTCAAAACCGTAAGCTTTCTCCTCAAACTCAATTCCATGGACTGCACATGACAAAGAATTGTCTAATTATGTACCAACATCAAAGGAATGAAAAAGGAACGATAGAAAACTCAAACCCAAATCAAGTAAACCACCATAGAGAATAATCATGTTCCAATCTCAATCACATAGTGGCTATTAATCAAAAAGTTCAAAACTTTTACACAGATGTCATTACAATAGCAGCCGGATCGCGCTTACAAAGACATAAGGGAGTAGAACTATCGACGAATAGGCGATAAATCAAACAGGACTAAGAAGCTGGAAGAGTTGGGGTTTGGGATCAGAATTCATGCCAATAATAATGACCAAAGGAATGAAACCATAGTGAGTGATGACTTTAGCTTTCTTCAAAGTCCAATTGGTCCACTCCTTCAAGCTTTGCGCCGTTGTTTTCTCCTCTCCCTTCGTTCCCTTCCGGCTCACTTTCCCTTTCGCCTTAAGCGAAATCCGAGAGGATGCCATTGCTGTATCTCTCACTCTCTCCAATCGATGCAAAATTATAAACCTAAACCCTCAATTATCTATAATAGCTCCTCCTGATTTTCGGGCCAAGATCTGGATTTGGGTCTATGGCCCAATAGAACAAAGACAGCCCTTTTGTTTATTTTCAGAAAGAGCGAGAACCGAGAAGGGAAAAGGCAGTGTCTTTGGAAGATTTGGGATTTTGTTTGGAGAGGAATCACTGAAGAAGAAGAAGAAGAAATTGCAAGAGGGAGAAAATGGGGGGTGGTATGGAAACCAATAAGAACAGGTTCATAGAGGATTGGAGCACAGCAAGAGAGAATCTTGAGCACAATTTCCGTTGGACTCGTCGCAACTTTGCTCTCGTTGGCCTCTTTGGTATCGCCCTCCCAATCTTAGTTTACAAGGGCATCGTCAAAGAATTCGTAAGTTTTCTCAATCTACTGATCAAAATGTCTATTTAAACTTTAAACTTTGGCTTGATCCTCTCAGTGGTTCAGTCCCGCTAGTTTACTTCGACCTTTATGGTTTTATGCTGTGGTTTCTTCGATTTATTGCTCAAGTTTCTAAATTTTCGGAAACGGATTTGCATTGAACCCAACAATTCATATTGATTGAGGAAGCAATTACTTTCGATAGGGTGTCTAACTTAAAGGAATTTCCTTTGTCCACCGTTTGTTGATCTGCAGACAGAAGTTCTTGTTTGTAGGTGTAGGGGAAGAGTTTAACTAATTATTGTGGAGGCTACTGGCTTAATCATATTCAGGGTAGTGCAGTGTGATTAGAACGTACTGGGGCTATGTTAATTCACTGTATCCTTGAACCTGTAGTTCTTAGTATCTAAAATAATCCAAAGGTTTGTGGCTTTGGGTTAAAGATCTTTCTTTTTCTTCGTTGACCTTCTAATCTATCTTTTCTAGTGCCAAATGGTCAGGCAAGCCAAAGATAAGTGGCCTTACCTGTTACAACTAAATGAACGAGTTCTCTGCTAGCCCCAATAATACCATTTTTTTTTCCTCAAATCTTTTTTGTTATATGTTTGCTTTTTGGGATTTTGGCCGTTTCTTGAAACTAGTGCAAAGCTTTGTCAATATTATAGCAAAACATCAAAACTTGTTGTATTGAAATGGAGATATCACTTCGAACATTAGACACCCTGCACTCTCTTCCCTTCATTTAGTGGTGCTGTTGATCATTTACTGGCATACTTCCTTTATTTAGGACAAAAGCCTTGTTCTTTTTAGTGTATCGTGTTTTATGTTTCATACAAGCTTGGTTTTGCTTGTTTTAACCGGTCAATAATCCTGACATTGTCACTATGTGGATGCAAAATGGCAACAGCATATGCAGGATGAAGAGGCTGGCAGGCCATACAGGAAGTTCCTTTGAGTTTCTTGGCAATGTTGCTCAACAATAATTGTGGATGAAGTAAAACCGAGTTTTGCGTTAGGACCACAAATTGCAATTTCTTTTGAATTCCATCTCTTTAGTTATCTTAGTACGTGCTTTCTAAGAAGTCACTTGTGTGGTACATCAAACTTTGTTTAATCTATTGACAATGTTGGATATAATTACTGAGCTATTCTGGATATTACACATGGATCTTGACTTGTTATTGTAGTTGTGTTTGTGAAACAAGAAATGAAGTAAAAGGTGCCTTGTTTACTGAATTGGGGTTTGTTTTGATAACCCATAGGCATGTTATGGCCTAGATAGAGACTCCATATACGATTTGGTGGTGACAAACATGAGCCATCTTTGATGAAGATCATCAAAATGGGATGGACCACATCTGACTAACTGTATTTGTGCATAGGATTTTGTTAGTGTGTAAGACAGAGGACACCTGGTAATTGATCCAACTGCGGATGGCAATTGTTTAAGAATACTTTTCCTGTGTTTTTTAATTTGGATGCAAGTGTGGAGAATGCAGGTGTTACATAAATCACAAGCCATTTGATCTCTTGTACCAAAACTTTTTTTTTCTGGAGCAATTGTTTATCGGTTATTACATACATTCGATGGTTTATTCAACACGCACCATTGTGAATTCCACCATTATTAAAAAAAATTCATCTTGCATCAGCTTTAAATCTCAGAATCTAAAAACTGAGAATTGATAAGAAATGAATGTTTCAACTATAGTGCAGCGAAACGGAGAATGTTGAGCTACCCACTTGTGCATTTTGCAGAGGTAAGATCTTGCCAGTGAACAACACCCATCTGCCTTTTTGTATTAGTTGCATCTCAAGATGAAATAACCAAGATAATCAAAACCTATTGTCGACATTTTTGCTTGTAACCACAAACCATATTTTTATTTCTATTATCCAATGATAATATCCTTGAACAAATGATAAAACTAAGGGATCTGATTTACTTGAATCAACGCTCATAACACCCAAAATAAGTGTGAGGCCAGCATGTAAGTGCTGGTCTCTATATGGCGAGCTTCAAGCTCTTTGCCTGATACCAAAACCTTGTTTGATCTTTTATGATAAGATACTGCAGTTGCATTGATGTTCAAAAAGGTCATGACACTGTATGCATAAAATAAGGTCATCACTGATCTTTTATGAAATAATTGTTTGCACAAAACCAAGTAGGAATTAGTCACACCAATCATACCATTCTCATAAAACTTTAAGATGTCATTTCATAATTGAAGTTCCTTAGAAACTGGAATTTCCTCCTCATGAAATTTTCAGAGTTGCTTGGCAATTTCTGCCGCCAGCTTTGATATTCTCATGTCTGCCAAAAAGAAGCAAGAAATTAGCAACGGCAACCATGCAAGATAATTAACTGGGAATGGCAAACCTTGTGGAGTGAGCAACACACAAATCTTCGGTCAAACAATGAAATTTAAAAGACATTAAGAATATAGTGTATTACTTCAGCAAAAGAAATGCAGTAAAGGAACCCTGAACGGGAATTGAAGAGTAAAAGCTTAGCAGCATCTGTCAATTATGGGCATCAGAGAAGTAAGCTCTGATTTCTAGGCTAAAGGTCATAGTTTCATCTTATATTCACAAAAGAAAGTTAAACTTGAATTTGGTTAAAAGCGATCTGGCTACAAGATCATTGAAGTCCATAACACAACATAGTTGTTAGTGAGCTACTAAAAGACAAGCAAATCTTATAAAATTGGCAGCATCCTGTTTTAATCCTACCGCAGCAGAAAATTCACCCATCCATACATTGTGGAGTTAGTGTCCGTGCATCGATAAGACTGTACCATACCATTTCCAAAAACTCCCAGGAACTTGGCACCAAACCCTGCAGCTGAGAGATATTTGGTAGCCTATAAAGACGATTCAATTGAAAGGATACGAACTTGAGCTCAACTTAGATGTTGTCAATGAAACAAGCAGTAGGTACAAGGGAATTTAGTAGGGAAATGGCCTGCAACTCCCGCTCACGATTGATTAACATAATCAGTGTTAGGACCATATAATCTCAATTCTCACGGTCACTGAAACCTCAATTTCAGTCTCTTCCCTAACCATTACCCTGAGCACAGCAAGGGGTTAAATTAGAACAGACATCGCCAAATACGAAGCAGAATCACAAACATCACTGAAAAATGTCATACATTTACTAACGAGTGCCTCAAACTTCCATAAAATAATTTGTAATATCAGCATGAAAAGTGCAATGACAACCAGCCAGCTTTATAGGTTAGGTGCTCATAATAAGACATACATGTTAGTGATGCCACTGGAAACAGTGTGGACACAGAAGCAAGAATCATGGAGCTTAGACCATTTCTTAATTAGGTCTTTACACATATTTCTGTTAAGAAAACACAAAACACCAACACCCTCATATCATATCTCCAGAAACAAACTTATCAAAAGAAGAAACGAACATGAGGAGAGGAGACATGAGAGGGAGGGGAAGACAAGTATCGATTGAGAGGGAAGAAAATGGGATAAAGATATCGGAATGGAAGGAGGCTTTGACTGCTCCAATTTACCCCACGACTCCACTCTCAACTAAAAGATGCGATCTTTACGGTGTGTGATGTGAATAACCACTGTGCTAGTGATCTGCTTTGTTTCAGCGTAAATTAAAAAATTCCACATGGGCTATTGGAAGATGCCAAGGCCTCGGTGATGTTTGGACTTGTATGCTTTGGGTTTGCCTTGAATCCCATTAACAAACGAGTGGAGTACCTGTCTACTGGAGCATGAAGGAACTCCAGACACGAGTCCCGAAAGAGTAGGTTCGAGCCCGCTTTCTGTTACTACCAGGTTCAAGTTTCAATCAGAGAGAAGTACAACTGTCAGAGAAGGTATACATCTGCTTTTAGAGATGTCTGGCAGCCAATTGGAGCGTTGAAAATGACAAATGATAATGAAGGTTGTGTGTATATGTAGCCAATATCTCTCTTCTTTCTCCCTCCTTGTGGTAGTAGGGTAGGGTCCGTCCATGTCCTCTCTGGGAATTTGGTACATCATCAATACCATAACCATACCAAATGGGCCAGGCTCTGAAGGCATGCACAAACACGATCGCGATTTCCCGCGAGTGGGCTTTCCGTCTCCGCTCTTGGCGCGTTATTACGTACTCCCCCATGGAGGTGACGCGCAGATATTTTGAAAGCCGAGGGCGACTGTACGGTTAATCTCCCTCCCTCTTTGGAACAAAAAGCAATGTCTTCTTCTTCTTCCTCTCTTCGACGGATTCTACTACACTCCACTTAGTCTCTACGCCTTTCTCACACGTGCAGAGGACAATCCCTTTCGTTGTAAAGCTTTTATATTAGGTCTCAAATCAAATGTCGTGGTCTGAATCGACCCGAAGGCCAACTCGACCCACCCGACCCACTTATCTTCCTCCATACCTGAGACGTTCACACTCACAATCACAGTCCTATACCAATGCCTACGCACCTCCATTTACTTGTACAACCTACCGGCATCACTTTGACAACTCCCAATCCTCGCCTGATAACACAACCATTTCTCATTTTGAGCGTCGGCCCCGTCCACGTGGTGGTCGCCGTGGCCGTGGACGTTATGGTAGTAGTGATCGTGGGGATCTTTCTCAACGGTGGTCGTCTCCTGGAGGGAAACATCACGAAAATCTAAACCTATGTGATATAACTGAAAAGCTTGACGAACTAGAGTTCACTGACGACAATGACGGCGACGACACTGTTGACAATACTAATGGCATCAACTTCGACGCTTACGATGATATCCCCGTTGAGACCACCGGCTCCAATGTGCCCGCACCGGTGACAAACTTCGCTGAGATTGATTTAGAGGAGGGCTTGAGTGAGAATTTGAAGAGGTGCAAGTACCTGAAGCCAACTCCGATTCAGAAACATGCCATACCCATTGCTGTTGCTGGGAGAGACTTGATGGCCTGTGCACAAACTGGGTCCGGGAAAACTGCTGCGTTTTGTTTTCCTATTATTAATGGGATTTTGAGGAACCGTTCTAAGCTGATTGGGTACGGCTGTGCCACCGGGGCCATTGCTTGTCCGTCCGCTCTCATATTGTCTCCGACTAGGGAGTTGTCTTGTCAGGTGAGGTAAATAATCAAATTATGGGTATGGTGCAAGTGTTGTCTTCTCTTGTAGAATTTGTTATCCGGTTCTTCATTGTTTGGCCAGATTCAAGAGGAAGCTAAAAAGTTCGCTTACCGTACCGGATTGAAAATTGTCGTGGCTTATGGAGGGACACCCATTACTCATCAGGTCTATACAAGTGGCCCCTGAATCTATACTGCTTTAAAATTTTGATCTTGAATCATTCCATTAGATCCATGCTTCATAAGCTGGTTGGCGTTAGGACTCGCATTTCGTTAACAGATGCAATTTTTGTTTCTTAGTTATTTGGTACTTGCTCTGATGTGTCATTTTGATTGATGTTTTACGATTGCATGAGTTGAGGATTGTTGGGAAGATATAGCTTTTTATGATCTCGTTGCTGATGTCTGTTTTGAGTCTATGGATCTGCAGTTTCGCAATTTGGAGAAGGGTGTTGACATCTTGGTTGCTACTCCTGGGAGGTTGGTGGACATGATCGAGAGAGCAAGAGTTTCTCTTGTGAAAATAAAATACTTGGCTCTAGATGAGGCTGATCGTATGTTGGACATGGGCTTTGAACCTCAAATTCGGAGGATTGTTCAACAAATGGGTATGCCTGCTCCTGGGAAAAGACAAACTTTGTTGTTCAGTGCCACATTTCCGCACGAGATCCAGGTTGCTCCATTACTTCCATAGTTTGCTTAGCATCTGTTGTTTTATGTATGTTTTTATTATGCTTCTTTAACCAGCTTCTCTTTCACCTCATCAAAAATCATTTTCGTTACTACTGATAATTTGTGCATTGCAGAGGCTTGCATCTGATTTTCTGTCGGACTATATTTTTCTGACTGTTGGAAGAGTTGGTTCGAGCACTGATTTGATTGTGCAAAGAGTTGAGCTTGTTCAGGAAATGAACAAAAGGTCTCATCTTATGGATCTTATACGCTCCCAGAACGCCAATGGAACCAATGGCAAGGTTTACGTTCTTCATAATGCTATTCCCTCGGTTAAGTTATTGCAGTTCTTTTAATGATCGTGTTGCCATTGTTACTTTAAAATGTGAACTTTCGGTCTCATCTTGCAGCATGCTTTAACATTGGTTTTTGTGGAAACAAAGAGAGGGGCAGATGCCCTTGAGCAGTGGTTGAACATGCATGGTTGCAGAGCAACGGCTATACATGGTGATAAAGTGCAAATGGTTAGGGCTGTTTGTCTGTTTCTCTTAGTTTTAAATAAACTCATCTACACGATGTCTTAGATTGGTGCGAATTATTCATATATCTTTTCTTTATAATGCTAGAACACTAATGAGATTAGCTTTGACACAATTAGGAATTTATAATTGATAAAAAAGGTAGCTTGATGGGCTGCTTAAAGCTTAGAGTTTGTAGTTACTGACTGTCAAACAGTGTGAGTTCATAGTCTAAATATGTATTTTCCTGTTTGATGATAGTGGACATTCAGTTAATTCTCTTCTACATAATGTCCTTTCTATTTCACGTTTTCTTTATCAAAATCTTTTTCTTGTTGAATTTAAAGGAGAGGGAACGAGCTCTGAAAGCCTTCAAAAGTGGTTCAACTCCAATTTTGGTGGCAACAGATGTTGCTTCCAGAGGCTTGGATGTCCCCCATGTGTCTCATGTCATCAACTTTGACCTTCCAAGAGATATTGATGACTATGTTCACAGAATTGGGCGAACTGGGAGGGCTGGTAAATCAGGATTAGCTACTGCATTTTTCAGTGAGAAGAACGTGCCACTTGCTAAGGCGCTTGCTGAATTAATGGAGGAGGCCAATCAGGATGTTCCTTCTTGGCTTACCCAATATGCGTACAGTCCATTTTCTGGTGCTGGTTCTGGTAGGATGAGACGATACTCTGGCAGCAAGTTTGGTGGTTTTGACTACAGAAATGAAGATAATTATTGCCATTTAAGTGCTCATGGTGGTGACTTCAATGCTTCATCTAATGCTCCTGGCTTTCCCGTTTCCCCTTCCAATATTCCAAACAGTAATGACTATCATGCTGCTTCTGCTTCTGATTCCTTCCCAGTTGTGTCACATGAAAATGAATTCGGTCTTGGATCTGTCATTGCCACAGGTTGGGATTAGACTCTTGCAGATTTGACTATTAAATAATCTTCAACAAGTCAGAAGACATCAGAAGAATTAGCCTGTTGAAAGCTAACTACAGGTAGGAAATAGACATGATAGACACATTACTTGGGTCATTAAGGCTTGTTTTTCATTTCTGAACCTTTTGACGTGATAGTACTTTGCCGTTAAAGAGTTTAGACTCTACTGCCAAATGTCCACTTTTCTGGGCATTTAGACATTGCAGAAGCTTGTTTTGCTGTTCTTTATCTTATTGCAAGAAGATCACGGGCCTACTTTAGACCATTTTGGAAGGCTGCAAAGCATATGAAAAATACTTTTGGTCACATTTATGAAGGAAACTCTCTCATTAGCCTGGTAACTGATGATCATTCAAGTGATTGTAGTTCTAAGAAGATGGGTTATCTAAAGTAAAAAGCATTTGATGCAACCGTTTTAGAACTTGGTTCAAATCTATCTCATTATTCGAAAGTTTATCACTTGAAAATTAATTTATTACTTTGTCATTAATGAAACATTATAATCCACAGATATTGAGACAAATCCAAGCCCTAAACTCAAAATTGAAGTAATAGTAATTAACAAGATAGCTTTTCTTTGGAAGGAATTTTGACCGATTATTATATAAATAGCTCTTAAAATGTTTTTTTATTATTTTTATGACAAAAAAGAAGTAGAGATTAAGTAGCAGAAAAAAGCGTCGGCATTTCAGGACGGACTTAACTTCTTTCTATATAAGCGAGTGACTATCTCATTCTCAAACGCACGCGCGGATCGAGCGAAAAGGTCAAGTCTTTTTTTAGGGTTTTGGGGTTTGTTCGTTGCAAATGGAAGAAATCAGTGAGGGAGTTAATAACATCAATTTGTCTGGAGATTCTCACAAGAAGAATAGAATTCAAGTTTCCAACACCAAAAAGCCATTGTTTTTCTATGTCAATCTCGCAAAGGTAGGACTTTTTCTTTTCTTCTTTGGATTTTAGGGTTTTAGGGTTATTGTGGTTTCTTCTTATGGACGTACTTTTGGGGTTTACAGAGGTATATGCAGCAACACAATGAGGTGGAGCTGTCTGCTCTCGGAATGGGTAACTATTATTTCAGCTGACTGATTTTATATGTTGTATTCCGTTTATCTCTTTTGCTCTGTTTCAGTTGGATGACAAACTCTTTAAATTTCCTTGAACTGATCGGGAAATTCCCGCCAGATTATGACGCCAGACGATTCATTTTTTTGAAACCATACAAATTTGATAACTTTGCATTGTAGTTTGTTCAGTTGGAGATTTGGGGCCTAATATTGGATAAAGTGGGTAGAGTATAGCTTTTTCTTGATCCTATTCGTATATATTTGGTTTAGAAGTTCTCCATTTTTTCCCCTTTGAAACTAATTTTGCCAACAGTGCTGGTGTTTGTGGTGAGTGAAAAATGGTTAATCTTTTGTGGCAATCTCGTGTAATGCTTTGCTCTATCATGTCTGCAGCTATTGCCACTGTTGTTACTGTTGCAGAAATTTTGAAAAACAATGGATTAGCTGTTGAAAAGAGTAAGATTGTTTATCATCTTTGATTATTTGTTAGGTTTCTTTGACCTGTCTAGTTACTGATAATTGTCTGTAGAGATTATGACCTCAACGGTTGATATGAGGGATGAAACAAGAGGGCGTCCTGTCCAAAAAGCTAAGGTAAATCCATGAGTATATCTTTTTGCTGCTGTGTATATTTGGGATTAGTCTGCATAAAAATCCTCTAATGAATTAGTATCAGTTATGATGTTTAGTTGCATGGTTATTTCCCGGACCTTCACATGTCTTTAGTAATCTTCTCGGTTGAGATGTCAGTTTGCATTTTATTCCCATGATGTTACATTTTTTCGCTTCCAGTTTCTGTGAACTTTATGATTTTAATTCAGAGTTTTTACCTGCATTAAGTGATTGATTTTTTTATGTGAATTTTCTGTAGATTGAGATTTTACTGGGAAAGACCGAAAACTTTGATGAACTGATGGCGGCTGCTGCTGAAGAAAGGGAACTTGCGGACGCTGAAGAACGGAGTTGAAAAATGACCATTTACTTCCCTGTTTTGTTCTGTTTTATGTGTATCTTTAGTGACCAGTGAACTTTATTAGTCATTTTTCTTCGGTAGTTGTAGAAATTTTAATTTATTGCGCTCATTAGTTGTGGAAGTTAATGATGCTACGAACATATTAACCGAATGAATTTATATTCAGTTTTCTTTTGGTGGTATTTCACCTTGATTTTGGTGCTTACAAGGACAAAGTACAGCATATCGTCATGAATGCAAATGTTTTGACCTTTTTGTATTTAAAGTTTGTTGCTTTTTCTAGCATTCTATGTATTTGATTCGAATTTGAGCAGGAAAGGCCTCTATTAACTGGAAATATTTTGTTGGAACTTCTGAGTTTATAAAGCCAACCCTCCTTTTTCTGTTTTGGTGTAAAGAGGCGACTAAATTGTGGTAAAGTTTCAATCTTTCACAAAACATTCAATCACTCTTCGTGTTCTCTTCTAATTGAATCTTAAAGGAGCTTTCATTTTCAACTATTTCACAGAGCAAGGCAAGAAAGGGGAATAAAAATTCTAATATAGAAAGAATTGTCAATGACATATGTTCTCCTTTCATAATAAAAGAAATCATTTTGTTTAACTCAATAAACTAATTCTTGAACAAAGATATGTTGGTGCAGGATAACTTCGATTGTTTCTTCTTCCACCTGAAAGGCCTAGTCGAGTTAGAGCTATAGCTTCTCCAAGTAATCAGTTCCCACTTTTTGAGTCCTATGATTCTTCCTCATCAGCAATCAGTATACTCTTGCATGCCTCATAGCACATGAAAGAAATTCCAGCAGCAGGGACCAACTTCATGCAGCTTGGACCCAATCCTCTGTACAGACCTGGTAGTCCTTCATTCTCAAGAATGCTCATAAGAGCATGAAGCATATTCTGGTACTGCCTCCCATTGAGTGCCCCAGCCTGCATGTGCTTTCGAGCAACCTCAAGTGGGAAAGATGCAGTGCTTGAGATTGCACCAGCTGCTGATCCAATAAGAAGAGTCATGGCAATCCCAACTTTCTCTTTTTTGAATGCCTTTTTGTATGCTTTTCCTAGAGTATCGTAAGCAAAGTAATTGGCTGCTGCATAAGGAATAATTCCTATCAGACTTGGGGTCAGACCCCTGTAAAGCTCAGCAGGACCTTCCTCTTGTATAATTTTTACGAATGCATGGAAAAGATTCTTGTAAACTCCTCGCTGCAACCATTTTTGACATGATTCATCGATTAAATGTAAAAAAAGGGAATGTACTTATAAGCACAGGATCAAACAATGTAAACTTACCTGTATGGTTAGTCGGGTCTTGAGTAATTCAAGAGGGTAGGTGCATAATGTAGAGCTGATTCCGGCGATGGCACCAGCCACTGACGAGGTAGGAATGGGGAGTTTTGGATGCTCTCCAGGTCTAGGTGAAAAGCGTTTCATGACTGTATCATAAGCAAACAACTGCAGAATGAAATAAAGTCAAATAGATTGCCAAGTGAGAGGGCTTGAGCATATATGCTATATGACATGAAATGCATACATTTGGCAAGCGATGTTCCATCATAGAGGCACCAGTAATGCTCGGAAACATCCATTGCTAACGAAAGATGAACTAATTTTGGATGTATACAAGAGGAGATATTTTCATGATAATTGCTGATGCCAGAAAAAAGAAATTACAGTCTGCATTTTATGGAGCTCTCCAAACAAACATAAATGGAAGCTAATCAGTTGAACAGAAGATGTAGAGATGTAAGCAATCTTATGTCTTAACTGAAAGAGTCGTAAATATAAATATAAATCATCAATGCCCAGAAATGAAGAAAGTTGGAACAAGAAGCTAAAGTTATGATTACTGTCTACAAATAGACAATTATAGGCCAACACTGTAGTTGAACTCTCATTTCAGAGGCAAAGAAAGGTTCACGTTTGTCCTCAGAATTCCTTGCTCGCATATTGAAACCATATACAAGCAAATTGATGCTTTCAACATATCATAAACCAAGTACTCTAACCAAATCGATATTCTAAAGACAGAGAGACAGAAGAAAAGACAAATCAAAGAATGTTGACAAAGGATAATCAAACCAACAATCCTTCAAGGTATTCTTATCCCATTAACCTGGATATCAATTCAGTAAGCATAGAAACAGAATCAACATGCAGAAGCCTCAAATCACCAGAAAAGGAAAACTTATCAGAAATGTTAAGTTCAGTAGTATGCAAACCTCGATAGCTTTGCTAGGAGCAACTCGGATGACATTAACCAAATTGCCCCTGAATAAGCCCTTCCAACCTTCATTCTTCATGATATTTTCAAAAACTTCAACTATTGAGTGCCCGCAACTTCCAACCATCATATGAGTTCTTATAGTCTCCAAAGGAGCAACAGCAGAACGTGAGACAGCACCTGCAACTGCTCCACTGATCAACCTCCTAACTGACGGATTCCCTACTTTAAATTTCCATCTAAATCTACCTTTCATCTTCTTTTTACTCTTCTGCTCTTCCTTCTCTTTTACCTCCAAAACCTCTCCAATCGCCAATTCAGGAATTCTCTCAACGGGTAAAGTTGGTTCAGGCATTGACACATATTTCATCAGCAGAGTGGCTGCCAGGACTTTCGTGTTAGCATTGTCCAGTGAATTTTGAGGATTAGGAGCGATCCCAAATCCCTGTCCAACTTGGTTGACACTGGCAAACAACCCACGGACAGCAAATTTACCATTACCGACGTTACTGTCATGACAAAACAGCTGAAGCTTCACACCAGAATCGGAGAACACCACACCCTGATTTTGATGTCGAACAACTGTAGAACTTCCAGCCATTGACATAAAAGTTTCAAACTTTACTGTTTATCTCTCCTTCACAGGCTTCCGATGCAAACACAGAAGTCCGAACTACCACTTGAGGCTTGGACAAGAAAAAAAAAAAAAAAAGGCTTGATCGCTAACTAGTCAAGAGAAAAGAGAAAGATTTAGTTTCTGAAGGTGGGCATAACGCCTTTTTGCCAAAGGACGAATCTTTTTGAAGAATATGAACAAACATACCCAAGACAGCTAAATGGCAGTAAGAATAAAGTTGTATGAAGAAGATATTCGCGTAAACCAGAGATTACCCAGATGAAAGTTGACAGCTTTGATGCTTTCTCGACTCTAAGAATCTTCTCTTCTCTTCTCTTCTCTCTTCTCAAAAAAGAAACAGAGAGGGAAGAGGCGAGCGAGAGGTATCCTTGTTGTCTTTACTCAAGAGTTTCTTATTGCCTTAGCTTCACTTATGCTAGAGCCTCAAAGGTCGGCGGCCTTTCAGTCAAGCCAAGGAATGTACCTGCCTTTTGACATGTGCAAGCCTTGTATGACGAGCCAACATATACATTCGAACTGATGACGACTCTATAAATGTGTTACATATCGGCACATCATATGAAACAGTTGGCTTTGACTCGTTTTAAGAGATTATTATTAATTCCTCTTTGAACTTGACCAAGTTCCACATTAGCATACCAATACGGGCAGATCCAGGAAGACACGAGAGTTTGTTCAATTATGGTGGGACTGACTACCTGAGCATTGGGCTCCAACCGCCATTTTTTTTATACACTTTTTAGGTAGGCTGCTAAGGCAACGGAGAAGCTATGTCAAATGTCAATAGCAGCCAATTATGAAAAGGCATTCCTACCGTATGCACTATTTGCATAACTCATTGTTACACTCTACTGGTAGTTTATGAAATTCTTATTTCAATGAACATTCATCTATCCATTTACGCAGCACACATGAACTCCTACTTGTCTTCTTCCAGAATTAAGAGTAGGCTTTGCCACAAGATTTGGATGAACTTGATATTTTTGTCTTGAAGGACCACAACCAAACTGTGCTTTTTGGTTACCACTTAATAATTATATATAAGTCAATTATTAAGTGGTAACCAAATATATATATATATACATCTTATTCAGATTTAACTTTTAAGCTAAATCTAGGAAAATAAAGTTTTAGTTATAAGAGATAAAGTGAAAGATTTAATTCTATCCAAAACTCAAAAGGATCACTATTTCAACGAAACTCTAATACTACGTATATGAGTTTAAGTATATCATTAATTTTAATAATTAAATGGAAATTTATTTATTAAAATATTAATAATAATCACTACAAATTTGTTTCAATTTTTAATTATTTTATTAAATAAGAGAAAGAGAAAGTAAAATTATATAATTTTATATTGACTGATACCATTTCTTCTTGGATATAATTTAGGAAGTCTTTATATTGTTAATTTTGTAGTTAGTAATATTTATTATTGTTATCATGTAAAAATTATTTTTACTAAAATATTAATAATTATTATTAATAATCATTTTAAAATTATTTTCATATTTTATTTTACCAATGAAAAGAAGAGTTGTAATCCAAATGGACCAAAACACTACCTTATACGATTGGGAAAAATTACTAAAAATTCTCCTCCTCCAACCCAAACGATACCGACTTCAAATTATGAATTCCCAAACCCTAATTTCCTGAAATTCTATTCGGATCCAGATTCGACTGGACCACTTAATTGCTTGTAATACATGAGCACTTCTTCTTATTGACTGTATTAACGAGAGACAGAGAGAGTGAGAGAGATATGGACGGCAACAAAGATGACGCGTTGAAGTGCTTCAAAATCGGTAAAGACGCTCTCGATTCTGGAGATCGAGCCCGCGCTTTGAAGTTCATCACGAAAGCTCGCCGTCTTGATCCCGCTCTCCCCGTCGGCGATCTCTTATCCCAGTTAGAGCAAGACTCTTCGTCGCCCGATCAAAATCCTGCTGATTCAAACGCCACTACGGCTACCGCCAACGACGGCGCTAATGACCAGTCTTCCAAGGTTCGTCGGAGGGTTTCAGCGACTGGGTCGTCGCCGTGTACTGCCGGCGGTGGTGCTGCTTCGTCGTCCGCCGCCACATACACTGAGGAACAATTGACAATTGTTAGGCAGATCAATAAGAAGAAGGATTACTATGAAATTCTGGGGTTAGAGAAAACATGTTCTGTCGATGATGTACGAAAAGCGTACCGGAAATTGTCTCTCAAAGTCCATCCCGACAAGAATAACTCGCCGGGAGCTGAAGAGGCGTTTAAGGCTGTTTCGAAGGCATTTCAGTGTCTGAGCAATGAAGAGAGCAGGAAAAAGTATGAATTGACTGGAAGTGAAGAAACTGTTATCGAGAGAAGGGCTTCAAGGTATCACACCCGAGGATTCAATGGTGGGTATTATGAAGAATTTGATCCTGATGAGATTTTCAGGGAATTCTTTTTTGGAGGTATGCCTCCTGGAACTACTCAGTTTACAACTTTCAATTTTGGGGGAGGAATGGGACCTCGTACTGATGGTAATGCATCTGGGTTAAATCTGCGAGCTTTGATCCAGCTGTTACCTATTTTACTTATAGTTCTACTGAACTTCTTGCCCTCTTCAGAGCCTATCTTTTCCCTCTCCAGATCTTATCCATATGAGTATAGGTACACTACTGAGAGAGGGGTTAATTTCTATGTGAAAAGCACCAAATTTGAGCAGGATTATCCGTTGGATAGCCAGCAGAGGGCAGCATTGGAAGACAAAGTGGAAAGGGAATACGTCTCGATTCTGTCACAGAATTGTAGGTTTGAGTTGCAGAGAAAACAGTGGGGTTTTGTCAGGGAAACTCCTCACTGTGAAATGCTCGAGCAATTTCGGTCAGGGGCCACAACAACAGCTTGATAAACTGAATTCAGGTTAAAAATCATGCTCGTGTTTTCTGTTTAAGATGCTATAATTTGTGATTCAGGATGATCCGTTATGTATTGTAGATAGATGAGAACCTACGACTGATTTTGTTCGTTTACAAGTCATAAGAGTGCTGCTATAACTATATTCAGTTCTATAACGATATACCTTGTTATTGCATTAAATTGATGATTTGGTTATTTGTTCGGTGATGCGTATCCGATAGAAAAACTGAAATTTGTATGAAATCAAGATGGATTTGAAAGAAGATGTTTTAGTGTTCCCGAGACTTAATCAGGTCTCAGACCACTTCACCCTGAAAGCTGCTTGGTGCTATTAATATACCCTGACTTCAGTTGGAAGGATACAATTACTGAGCCATGAAGTCATGATGAAATCTGGTTGTTTGAAATTTAGCTATGCGTAAATCTTTGGTTGCTTGGGCTGCCCTTGAGGGAAAGTTGTTATTTGTTATGGGTTTCACTTTCTTTTACAATCATTTAAGAACCAGAATTCAGATTCCACTGATTATTTTTGCAGTGCTTTTTCTGGCTTTACTTGCGCAGCATAATTTGGAGGAGGAGGAGGAGCAAATGGAAGCTGCCAAGCACAGAAGGATGAAAATTTTCTGATCTGGGTTCCAATTTCCTGGGATTTGGATCCAGTTAGCACACCTCTGGCTCTTTAGATCATAACATTGAGCGCCAGTGTATATGTGCACTTGATTTTGCATAAGATCGTCCCAGTTTTAGCTTGTGAATACCTGCTGCCCTCGAGCGTACAGCCGGTGGAAGCTAATGCTATCCAATAATAAGCTACATATTACTTTAAAAGCTTTTATTCAATTATGTGCAGAATTCATAATGGCTTCGAAATGCATTGAGCATACATTTCTGACAAACATTCTTAGTGTGTACTTTGTTACTGAGTTTATTTTCTTAA
Organism: Erythroxylum novogranatense; assembly: GCA_029891385.1. Taxonomy (NCBI): domain Eukaryota; kingdom Viridiplantae; phylum Streptophyta; class Magnoliopsida; order Malpighiales; family Erythroxylaceae; genus Erythroxylum; species Erythroxylum novogranatense. The sequence continues at coordinate 95,392,103 of CM057233.1, forward strand.
GAGGAGAAATAAGGATCTTCCCTGAATGATTTGGAAGAAGAAATTGAAGTGCTGATTTTGATAATTTATTCATCTTAACGTCTGTGGAGTGAATCTTGAGATTAGACCTAAAACTCATATTTCAGAACGTGATTCTTCAATTTTTGTTATTCTTGCTTCTATAATATTAATTTATCACGAAGAAGAAGGTTGGAGATACTATTTTCTTCAGAAATATTATGAAGTTGGATGATCGAATTCCTATTATTTGAGAGATCAATTTTTGCCGTCTATTCACAAATTTTGAAAATTTTAAGTTGGATAATCGTATTAATGGACCATTTATTTACACAAAAATTATATAATAATTTAACAAGAATTGGAATAAAATTACTCAAAATTATGTGTCCGGCAGGCCCACTAGCAGAGTAGGAAACGACATCGTGTATTAATTTATTGGATTACACCAAATGGTCTCTTCGAGTGTCTAAAACCCCAAACAAGCATTAGCCTGCTGTCTGTAAGAAAAAACCAGCGAAGATGGTATGCAGAACGTCTCTTTGTTTATCTAGTTCCTGACTGTGGTGTTGGTGCTTAATTTTTGTTGATTGATTGAACAGACAGGAGAGGAGGTTAATCCCAAAGCATACCCTCTTGCAGATGCGCAGCTGACAATCACAATATTGGATCTTGTTCAACAAGCTGCTAACTACAAGCAGCTCAAAAAGGGCGCCAATGAAGGTTGGTTTTTTATTGTTTACAAGCTTGGTTTTTGGGGTTTACCCTTCTTTTTTGTTGATTGTTGAGAAGGTTTCTGATTTGGGTTTTTGCTCTTTCTCAGCTACTAAGACTCTTAACAGAGGTATCTCCGAGTTCGTGGTTATGGCCGCCGACACTGAACCCCTGGAGATTCTTCTCCATCTTCCTTTGCTTGCTGAAGATAAGGTCTTGCCCTTTCTTCTTCTTCTATGAATTGGTGTTTAGCCATTTCTTTTGTTCCCTTATTATGTATAAGGAAATGAAAATGCAAACTTTTGGGGGTTTTGTCTGATGGGTAATTTTTGTTTCTGAATTCCTTTTCTTGTATCGAGGTTCCTATAGTTTTGAGATATAAGTTGGGAGGCCAAAGATTAACCGGTTATCTTGTTTGCTTTGAGTGAAGTTATTTACTGGTATTTATCCAACTCTGAGGTGCTCTAAGCTGATTACTAGAAAGCTGTGTGTACTGGTTTTATCGGTTATGTATCGATTGCCAATGTTCAGTATGCATTTGCGTTTCATTTTATCATGTTTTGACTGATTTAATTGGATTGAACATGCTATGTGGAAGAATAAGATCGTTTCAACATGGTATTTGTTTCAAATCGCCACCGCATCACTTTAAAAGCAGACCAAGAGTAGGGCTGCGGAGCGAGCTGATCAGTTCTATGTTCTTTTTTTCTTTGCATAAGAGTTAGCAAATAGCATTGTAATTCTTTAGATGTAAAATATCTTGCTGATGCAAGTGTTGATTGGTACTAACTCTTCTCGTTATCATTGCTTGGTGAATGAGTACTATTGAGTGCTGTGTTATTTACTTTCTGTGTCTAATCTTGCTGATGCAAGTGTTGATTGTTACTAACTCTTCATTTTTTTTGCTTGGTGAATGGTACTATTGAGTGCTGTATTAATTACTTTCATGTCTTAATTATGCAGAATGTGCCTTATGTATTTGTTCCTTCAAAGCAAGCACTTGGCCGAGCTTGTGGTGTCACAAGGCCTGTCATTGCTTGTTCCGTGACTTCGAACGAGGGCAGCCAACTGAAAAGCCAAATTCAACAACTCAAGGTACTTAGATTGAATCTTGATTCTGGAATTCAAATTAAGTCAGCTTTGTTGACAATTTGATCCAGGCATATGCTTATTTGCCATCGTAATGCAGGATGCTATTGAGAAACTTTTGATATGAAGAACCGCTTATTCGAATTTTGATATGAAGAACTTCTTGGATCATTATCAGCTGCTCTTCTAGAGGCTTTGATCGAAGAAGAATTACAAGAAGGAATGATAATAAGATTCATTTCTTTCTTTCTTGTGCAATGAAGTTACTGGATGTGTTGGCTTGTTTAATATGAGATGCTTCCTTTTTGCTTCTTGAAGATGGTACATTTGAGTTTCTTACCATATCTGAGAGTTACAAGAACTGCCTGGTGAGCTCTGATAATTAAAATAGCACATGAACTCATAACAGTAACTTAAAAAATTTGCGCATACGTCTGTTTAACTCCCAAATCAGTAAAGGCTCGTATATAGATCATTATCCTGAAGTTTTCAGTATTTCAGGCCTTCAATAGTTGAATTAGATGAACATAAGCTGGACGGTAAAACGACAAAATGTCCTAAGTATGACATTGATGCAGACCATGTTACATGCAAAGTGAGAAGCACAAAATTATCTACAGTTCTTAGTGGTGTATTGTACGGTGATAACTTTGTAAGCAACAAAAACTTCGCATCAAGTGGTCGTGCCGGAGTGGTTATCGGGCATGACTAGAAATCATGTGGGCTCTGCCCGCGCAGGTTCGAATCCTGCCGACCACGACTGCTCGTTGTCATGATCCCAAATGGCAATTATTTTGCTATAATCCAATACCTAATCATACATTTTGCCTTTTCTCATTAAACAAATCACGTTGGTCGGTCCCACGGCACCTTCATAGAAAGATATTTTTCCACTTTATATTATTTTATTATTATTTTTATTAAACTTTTAATATAAAAACAAATCTAATTCAATTCAATTCATTCTAATCCTAATTAAGATATTTTTACTTTAGATTATTTATTATTATTCTTATTAATCTTTTGAAAAAATTTATTAAAAATTTGACAGTTCGTTATATGCTCTGCAATCCAACAAAGTTAGGAATTAGGTTGTGAAGCACTGAACTGAACACATGACATGAGAATGTGTTTTGGTAATGCACATTTGAACGATTTCTTTCTTCTTCTTCTTCTTCGTCTTTCAAAAAACGACGACCACCATTGTTGCGTACCAACACCTATGTTTTATAAACCTTCCGAACATTGACTGACCGACCTAACCATATTCTTTGCACGGAGACCTTTAGATCACCATTTAAAGTGGGATATGAAAAATCTTTCTTACATTCTTTGTTTCAACTTGGTTTCTCGATCCCACCAACCACATCATTAGAATTTTGATCTTAGATTATGAGCCAGTAGCAAGCTAAATTAAATGTAACGGTACTACAATTTGCATTCATTGATTGATCTCGTGTAAAAAGTGAATTGCTTGCCAGAGAGGTGCCAGAAAATCACCCAAGAATGATCCTGTATAACAATCAAACCGATACAGCCTGGTGGGGTTGGCAGGCAAAGTTTGGAATTATCCGAGCTTATTCCAAGTTGATGTTTATGATTATGCTGATGAGTGAAAAACGATGAAATGAAGACAAAATGACTAAACTTTATAATTTAAAACCGTGTGTTAGCTCTACTCTTATCTTGACACTAACATGTTGGATGGTGGCACTTCCAAATAATCAAAAATACATGAAGAAAGACAAAATAGCTTTGCTTTTTTCCCCACTTGGAAGTTTGGAGTAAGAACATGTGTCTACAAATGGAAGTTCAGAAAAGGGTAGGCTACGGATATAAAAGTTGATGAAGACTCCTGAGATGGAAAACGCATATATACATTCTAATGTATAAACCCCACCTGAGTCGGTGGAGGAAACCGATTCACACTCACTACTTTGACCAATTATTTGAGTTCATTTTTTCTTTTTTTGGAATCCTGAAAGTTCGTATTTTACGATAAGAATCAATAGAATAAGAGAGGTAGAGAGGAGTGTATAGTTATGGTTGTATTGTACTGGACTGTTACAAATACGATCGAGCTGAAGCGGGGAACCATTTCTCATGTTTGATCTAGTGGCTAGTGAATTTAGTTGAACATTTTTACCTGCGAATGCTGTCTGTTGGTACGTGTGAAGTGCGAGACACCATTTGAGTACAACAACATGGTCGAATTGTGGGACAAACCCTCTTTCCCGTAATTGATCATAACCAGCATTAGTGAGTTTGTGGCATGTATAAAGATGAGATGAGTGTTATATTGTCAACTTTCGTGACCCTACTTCACACGATTATAGAGTGAGAGGTCAACCGTCTAAGTTGCATTATTGTCATGGCATTCTCGGTTCATATCTAATTTCGGACACAAATTCTTTTGTTGTAAGAACAGTAATGAACTTGAATCCTATCATGTTACATATTCTAGTTAAGGTTCATTGGAGATGAAACAAGTAGTTGTTATTAACTCCAGAAGGTTTCTACATAGTGATCATCAATTCAAACATCAAATCAAGCTTCATAACTCTTAATATAGTTGCTTTAGAACTCATCTAACAAGCGAGGTTAGATTTTATTATTTGGCAGAAACCGAGATGAATGGTTTATCAATTATCATGAAACAGTTGATGATGATGTTCATATTACAGCAACCGTATTTCTGTTAGACAATGTTAGTAAGTGCGTATAGTTTACTAAAAAGCAAACATGAATCCTGTAGTGTCTTGGGGTCACACATATTAGACATAGACATTAATGGTCCAAAATAAGCCTTGTTTTCCTGTTTTGTTGAGTGATATGACAGCCATTAATTAGAGCCAAACTCATATGATATTAATAAAGAAGATAATGATAGGCAATGAATGTCTAGTCGTATGCCTTCCCGTGAATGTACGCAAGCTAAAACTTATCAACTTCTGCAATTAACAAGTCTTTTGCTTTTATTAAAGACTTGTGGTGAGTGTACATGTATGTATGTATGTTTGCATGTTTGTTACCTTCCAATTTAGATATTCAAGATCTTTCCCAACGTGACTCCAGTTATCTTCTGGTTTTCGTACCCTTTTTCCCTTTTTCATGGAAATTGACAGTTCAATGCTGGTAAGATCTATCACCACTTTGAAGATTTATAGTGTTAAAAAAAAACCTGCAGATTGTGCAGCAGCTAAACGTTTTTCTTTGACTTCCATTTTTTTCTGATAGCCTACGCCCTACGCATACACAGACAAGAGATGGGAGGTTAAAAGCTATTCTTGGGTTTTGTGGGGTAGCAAAAGCACTAAAATGGTGTAGCCGAGCCAACCAAGGAGCTATGGTTCACAAACCTTGATCACAAAATCAAAACCTATCCATTCTGCCACAGGAAGGAGTACAAGTGACAGCGAAATTCATTTGATTGGTTTGCATGTTCTAGATTCCTTTTTTTTTTTTTTAGTTTCGTTATTATTGCTGTCCTCTATTCCTACACTTGCTTCCTTCACCAATCAACATCATCTTTTCTATTCATTTCAACAAGTATATCACATTTACAACATTTTTTTTGGGGGGATAATTCACCATTTCTGCATTATCATCAAGAACACAAACAGTTGTTAAGTGGTGGTGTGTCTCAATTTTCTTAGTGGAGGATCATTTCGAGTTCATCATTTGCTACACTCCTTGCCTATTTAAGGGAAGCTCCCACGGTTCTGCACATCGAAAGTGTTAGTTGGGAGAAACCAACACAGAAGAAGCACATCCCTTCTCTCCTTACTAGTTTTTTTCCCAAGCTTTCCTTTCCACCATCACAGGCTCAATCCTTTTTTCCTGTTGGTATTCGAAAAATGGTTTGTAGATAGCGTGATTGTGTTTCAGATTACATGTATCTCTGTTAGATATCTATGCTCATTTAACTTAAGCTCTGTTAAATATTTTTCATATCTCTTAGGATGGGAAGATGAGTTGGACTGTTGTAGATGCTGTGGACTACAAAGGTTTGCCTGCAGATAAATCTAAAACTGGTGGTTGGGTTCCTGCTGCTCTTATACTAGGTATGTTCACTTGATTTAAATTTCATCGTCAGCATCTTATTCTTCCATAGAGTAGGTTATAGGACTTAAAGCAGCATTTAACAGGTCAGAGATGACTGGTAGAGTTCCAGTTTCCCCTGTAAACTGGCCCTGGAACTTCAATACTACGTCCTGTTAGACTCTTCATTTTCAGCTTTGTCATGGATTGTTTGGCTATAGCTGTAGATGTCTGAAGCCGCAAAAAACAGTATCAGAGTCTGACTCAGGCACAACATTTTTCACAAGTTCTTATCAGTTACTGGTTAATGAATCCATATTCCTGAGTCTTTTCTCTCCTGTTCTTTGGTCGGAGAGAGGACAGATTGAGTTGGACCCATCTGAACTAGGTCTTTTGTGTGTGAACTGTGAAGCTGACGGGATATGGCAAATATTCTGTGACACGGTCGATCAGGATTCTGTTATGCATGTGAAACTGTGACATAGTCTCCTTTTTTCTACCCTATAATCTTCCTACAGTCTTCTTTTTTCTACCATACAATCTTCCTGTCTCCTACAATAATATTACTTTTGACAGGAAAGTGGCAAATAATTAGTTTCTTCACTTTCTAGCTCCTTTACACTGTTTAATCTGTTTCCTTTGACAAACAAATTTACTTCCTTGTACATGCCACGGTTTAATAGATTGAGACAAGTCATCAATTTATAATTATAAAGGGAAAACTCGTCTTTTTAACAATATCATAGCTTCATGTCCTGGTAGCTATACCAGTACTTGTAGATTTTACATATAATGACTATATTTTTCACAGGGATCGAAATTGTTGAGAGGCTTTCAACCATGGGAATTGCAGTTAACTTAGTGACATATCTAATTGGAGTGATGCATCTTCCAAGTGCTACTTCAGCTAATATAGTAACAGACTTTATGGGCACATCCTTTCTCTTGTGTTTGCTTGGAGGCTTCCTTGCAGACTCTTTCCTGGGCAGATACAAGACCATAGCCATATTCTCTGTGGTACAAGCACTGGTGAGTTGCAAAAAGAGGACAACGATCCAATGACTTTGCAAAGAATTAAACGAGGAGCCTTATGAGTTTCGACTTGATTTTTTCTGATGATCAAAAACTTTTATTTTACTTCAGGGTACTGGATTGCTGGCAACATTCACAAAGCTGCCACAGCTGCGACCACCTCCTTGTCACACCAGGAATTCATGCGTCCAAGCAAATGGATTCCAGTTAGGAATTTTCTACGTGGCTTTATATCTGATTGCACTTGGAACTGGTGGCCTGAAATCAAGTGTTTCAGGATTTGGAACAGATCAGTTCGACGAGAAAGACAACAAGGAGAAGACACAGATGGCCTATTTCTTCAACAGGTTCTTCTTCTTCATTAGTTTAGGAACTCTGATGGCTGTTACAGTGCTTGTCTACATACAAGATGAAGTTGGTCGGAGCTGGGCTTATGGACTTTGCACTGCTTCTATGGTTATAGCCATTTTGGTCTTCCTTTCTGGGACTACAAGGTACAGGTACAAGAAGAGCATGGGAAGCCCCGTAGTTCACATCATGCAAGTAATTGTAGCTGCTGCAAGAAAGAGGAAGATGAACGTTCCATATGACGTTAGTTTACTATATGAAGATGCACCAGAGGCCTCGAGAATTCAACACACAGACCAATTCCAGTAAGTTTGTTTAAGAACCATGAAAAGAAAATTGAACCAGTAATGTCTTTCAGGATTTAACAGCAACTTTATTTTTGTTTTATTGAAATAGACTCTTGGACAAGGCAGCCATTATCACACAAGGAGATTTCGAGAACAATGGTTCAGTTCCAAATCCATGGAAGCTATGCTCCGTGACAAGAGTTGAGGAAGTGAAAATGATGGTGAGACTATTGCCAATCTGGGCCACAACCATACTGTTCTGGACCACGTACGCTCAGATGATCACATTCTCCGTAGAGCAAGCATCTACCATGGATAGATCAATAGGAAGGTTCCAAATTCCGGCAGGCTCTCTTACTGTTTTCTTCGTAGCAGCTATCTTGATCACTTTGGGAGTTTATGATCGTTTTATCATGCCCTTTTGGAAGAAATGGAAAGGACAACCAGGTAAAGTTAAAATCTCATGAACAGCATTAAAGGACTTTAATCATGAACAAGCTAATAAAAGATACGGATTTATCTGCTTTAGAGCAGGTCCTGTCAAGAACCTGGAATACCACTTTCAGATAGAATAATCTTTGCATATCTTTACTGTTGAAAATACTTGAGGCCATAAACTTCATGCTGTTTCATATGTTTTTCAACAGGTTTCAGTAACCTGCAGAGAATAGCAATTGGACTGGTTCTATCAACCGTTGGAATGGCAGTTGCTGCGTTGGCCGAGAGAAAACGCTTATCAGTAGCCAAAAAGATGGGTGGTGACGCCTCCAGAGCAACACTACCATTAAGCGTGTTCTTGCTGATACCCCAATTCTTCCTGGTGGGTTCAGGTGAAGCTTTCATTTACACGGGCCAGCTTGACTTCTTCATAACTCAGTCACCAAAAAGCATGAAGACCATGAGCACAGGCCTGTTTCTCACAACCTTATCTCTGGGGTTCTTCGTCAGCAGCTTCTTAGTCATGGTGGTGAGGAAGGTAACAGGCAGCAACGGTGGTCAGGGATGGCTAGCAGACAAAATTAACAATGGCAGGCTTGATTGTTTCTATGGACTTCTAGCAGTACTTGGTTTCATAAACTTCATTGTATACGTCATTTGTGCAGTGTGGTATAAGCCTAAAAACGCTAAATCTGCTGTGCAGATGGAGACTATAGGTAATGGAACCGTAGCAGAAGAGAGGTGTTAGAAGTAGAGACTAATCATATGCTATTTTAGGCTTGATTTGGTTCACATATTTGGATGTACATTAGAAAAATAAATTTGGGTTTGGATTTTGCATTGTTGTATGTATGCTAAAAGCAAGTTCATGAGTGAAATGAGATCTCAATTACATCCCACTATCAAGTTTCAGGAAACGTATGTATTATTTCTTGTTTTGACCTGTCAAACCTTGAATCTAAGGATTTCTCAGTCATGTTTCAGGGAACCTACGTGCTTTTCTTGTCCCAGCCATCTTTTCAGTCAAACAAATGGAATATGCTACTTGATGATTATGCAATTTAGGTCGTTGAATTTGGACCCTTTATTTGGAATCTTTCACAGTGATTGTTTCAATGCCATTAAGTGGCTGAAGAAAAGGCTCGTGTGTTTTAGGATTTGGCCGGTAGATTGAATAGAACTAAAAGTGACTAAGACCGGACACTCTCACCGGCAGATGATTGCACGTTGTCTCTTGACGAGGTCACATGGGCCTTCACTAGTGGTGGTCCTGAGTTGAGTTAGAATTTAGTTAAAAGATTATAAAATTGTTTGATTGAATTATAATCTGTCAACGAGAAATAGGTTTAAATTGTTAGATTCTAGCGAGTAATCATCTTCACGAGAGACCAGGAGCTGTTTTCACCGCAGCCTTTGGAACCAGCAAGTGGTAGTGACTGTTTTCTGTATACAAGTCCTGACGTTAGACTGTACATCTCTTAGGTTAAGCACTCACGTTATGCCAGGAACTCAACAGTCGTAACCTGCATCTGTCAAACACACAGATTCATGCACGACAGTTGCTTTGCGATTTAAAACAACAGTTTTTTTTTTCTGAGCTACGCATCTTTCTGTTAGCAGTCGTTCTGGTTTTGAAACCAAGACGATGGGATTGGTGATCTCCGACGGATTGGCTGTTAGAGTATCGAGTTAAACTGGTCTGTTTTTTCCTGGTTCTGCGGTGGGTCAGCGAAGATGACTGGTCGGGTTATCCCGGGTCGGTTCAAATCGGGTTGGGCTAATTTCAGCTTTAAGTCGGGCTAAGTTTGAGTTTGTTGGGCTAGGATAAGGTCAGTTCCGGCATTTTGAGTTTGTTCGTGCCCATTTGTTGGAAGCACAGAGGAGACGAAGGACATATTGGATTGGGCATCCAGATCAATTGATTCTTAGGTCGAGTTAACGCAAGTCCGAATTAGGCATGACAACTGATTCACAAAATAACGCAGTTGGGACGTATTCAACTGTACTCCATTATTCTGGACCTCTGTCCCCTTTGCATCTCAATCATTGATTGAATAAATGGTTGATTGAATAAATGGCTGGGGTGCAAATGGGACAGAGGGTCCAAAATAATGAGGTACAGGTGATTTGAAGGGTACGAGCTAATATTTTGAGCCAAGTCCAGTCCTCACTCTGTCACTTAAGGCGTCATCAATTAATACAATTTAAAGTGCCAGAATACCAAAAGGTTTAGCTTCTGTCAATATTTTGCCTCAAGAATTTCTATCCTTCTCGTTTATCTTCCAATCTTTACCCTCTATTGCCATTATCGGAGTTGCCTTACTTATGTGCGACAGAGCGAGTCGAAGCTTAGGGCATATAAAATTTTGCTGGATGTTGCGTTAGACTCTTCACCCATCCGCATGAGCTTTCCACATCTATCTCCTATGTTTGAAGCTCCAATGGCATTTTGAAAAAAATCTAGCAAAGATGGTAGATGGCTAGAAATGGAAGATGATGATAAGATCTAGCGAAGATGGATAGAAATGAAAGATGACGGTGAGATACAGTGATTAAAGAGAAGACGGTGAATCCGACAAAGAGAGCGTTGATGTCTAAATAAAATCTGAAGTTTATCCGAAGTAACGGTGGATGTTAAAATAGTAAATAAGTCTCACTCATGCAATCGCTTGCATGATCGGAAAAGCATTTATAGATTACTTCTACTGCGACAATATACCGTACTGCTCACCTTCAATTTCAGGCAGACAATGTTTATCTAACTCTATCATATTATAAGAAATTTGTGCCCTTTTCTCTTTCAAAAAACTTTTAAGAGCATTTGTCAATCTTGAGTTTAAAGATGAAACCGAACCTGAAATTGAACTACCTGCACTGCTAACATTCATAGTATTAAGTTTTCTTCAATATTAGTTAATAATCATTAAACAATTTATATCATAATTGTTTAATGATATTTACATACTCTTGTAATTGATCATCGTACAATGCACTATAAATATATTCAACCTCATTTATCTTTGGTTCTGGGATTAAACCGAATCAACGTTGTCGTTATCTTTCATGCGATCGATCGTCTTACATATTATACTTCAACGTCAAGATACTCAAAAAAAGGAAGGCACATCGGGGTTATGTCCCGGCCTCCCCTCCGACGCCGGTCTTTTTGTGAAGGTGAGGTTGATGAATACAGAGAACAAACTAGGTTATGAGTTGCGTACCTATGTTATGGGAGAATTATACCTTATATATGTTATGGATGTTAGGGTTAGGTCTTTACGTGTGCATGGGGGTCTCTCTCATGCGGACGAGCTGAGAAGAGCATGGATTGAGCTTGGGCTTGACATAGCCATTAGGTAGGAGAGGATCTTTGAAGAATGGACTGATCGGCCCACGAGTAGTTTTGATCGGGTCCGGCCGAACACCGGCGACCGACCATAAGCCCCCTACTCCTCGAGTCTGAGAGAAGAGAAGGGTCGGAGGAGTACATAAAGGTTTTGCAGCTCGTACGTGGGACGGTTCGCAACTAGGGCGATCGGTCGCACATCGAGGTATAGCTCGTCAGTAGGACAGCTTATGACGTGGTTAATCGGTCAGGTATTGTCGTTGTGGCTCGGTCATGGGACAGCTCGGACAGTCTCGATCGATCAGATGTCGACCGATTATGCGTGACTGCTCGGATACCGACCGATTGTGCGTAATTGCTCAGATGCCGACCGGTTGACTGAGTGCCCCAACTGATCGACCTCGACACTTATTGCTGACGATTCATAACTGAACAATCGGTGGTTATCATTGGCGAGCGTGCGGAGCATTTATTATAGATGGCGCGTGCTGTCTGACAGCTTTCAGAATCTGAAACGTATCGTCCTCATAACCGTCGTACAGCTATCATGTGTGTCCTTTCAACTGTACGCGCCGCTCCAGTTTTGAATAACCCTGATTCTCCTTGGTTCGGATTTTGCCGCGTGTCTGAGCCTGCTCGGATTTTCTCCGCGTGTCGAGCTTTGATTGAATGTTCCTTCTACCGACCCTCTATAAGTATTCAGAGTCGATGAGTTGCGGCATTTTTTACCTTTTGCCTTCGTTCTTCAGCTTACGCTTTGCTTTCACTTGCTCTTTATCGTTCACGGTTCCCAGAAATTTCTTTTACACCGCCGTCCGATTTCCCCATTTCTAATCTCTAAATAGGTACATCCTTTTTCTTCGTTCCTTCTTCATTCCTTTTTCTTAGTAAGCATGTCGACTGGTAGTTCCCGAAGTATGGTAGGAGGTATCGAGGAAGTGTCGACGAAAGAAAAGAAGGACGGGTTGGTTGTGGAGTCGCCGCCGAGAGGTGAGTCGAAGATGACGTTGGAAGAGCTGCAGCGGCTGATCATTAGGTGTAACATTCCTGCATCCTGGGGGCCTAGGCTGGCTATCGGTAACGAACGAATCTTCAGCAATCTGAGTGGGTATTTCGCTATTTCTGAGAGTTTATTCTCGGTTGGCGGCATAAGGCTTCCATACGCCCCAATTATTGACGAGGTGTGTATCGCTTATCAGCTGATGCCGAGTCAGATCCCTCCGAATGGCTGGAGGTTTATTGGTGGTTTGGCCTTGCTATGCCATCATTTCGGTTGCCCTCCGTCAGTTGACATCCTCCGCCATTTATTACGAATGGGTCAGAGCTCCATAATTGGGGCTGGGATTCCTCATTTTCAGTACAGGGATGCCCAATATCGCCCGGATGGAACTCCCGGGAAAGTCACTTCTTGGCGTACGAAGTACTTCTTTGTGAAGCCCCCAGGATCCTCCTTCGAAGCTCGACCGTGGAGGTACCCTCTGACTGAGCAATGGAATGACGTGTTGACCATGTCTCTTAGTAGAGAGGAGTGGGAGGTGGTCGGTCGTATAAAAGAGCTCGACAGATATGACTTTACTCGGCTCATTCAGGGATACTTCGGGGGAGTCTCGGCCAGTTCTTTTCTCATTGACCCCCCACCACGAATTAGCGGACTAAGAGAAGAAAACGCCCCTTCCAGTTGACTCCTCGTGATCGAGCTAATTGCTGTATTTTTTAGCATTGGTCTTACCTTCTAACTTAATTTATCATTGTGCAGCCATGGTGAAGATGGGAGATGGTCCTGCCCGAACTTCCAAGTCAAAGAAGCAAGCTGCTCAGAAGAAGAAGGGGAAAGAGGCGGAGACTAGTGAGGTTGTGGCTCTGTCTGTGGGGTTGGGCTCGTCCGCAGTGTCGACGGGTTTTCCACTTGCCAGGGACCGTCCTGTTGATTCCGTGTCATTGTCGATTGTGCCGGTCGGCGCGGGCCAGGTAGTTTAGGTAGAGGAGGAGGAGGAGGAGGAGAATGCGGGGCCTCTTCTTAAGAGGAAGAGATTGGTTCGGCTGGGTGATCTACCGTCCAGCCTGGCAAGTCGAGCCGGAACAAGGAAGGAGAAAGGCAAGGGAAAGGTGCAAGCCGCGAAACCTGGGCAGTGGGAGTCTGCCCTCAAGTTGGCCAAGGATGCCACGATCGGGGATCTCGAGGTGTCCCGTTATATTACCGAGAGGATTACTCCCCCTGTGGATGAGCAAATCACGGACAAGAGGAGTAACCTGGAGTTAGGGTCTCAGCTCATTCGTCTCGGTGTGCGAAGTGCGACGACGTCCTTCGCAGTGCTGCAGCGTTTGGAGACTCTGGACCAGGAAGTCCAGGACCTCCATGATCAGGTGAAAGCTTTGAAGGGCGAGCTTTCGGAGGTGAAGGAGGGGATTGACCTCCTCCAGGCTAAAAACACGTCCTTGGAAGAGGAGAAGAAGTCCCAGGAGGGGGAGATGGGCGCTTTGTTGACTCGATTGGCCAAAGGGGAGGAGGAGAGGGACGAACTGAAGAAAACGGTGAGGGCGGAGCGGGAGCTTAACAAGAAATACCGCCAAGATTACCATTCCGCAGTGGAAGGTAGAAATAGAGCCGAGAACACCGTGCGGGAAGTGCGGTGCTCTGTTAGGAAGCAGCGGATTGAGGCAATCAAGCGATGGAAGAGGCGGTTTCTGTACGAGGAGAGTTTAGAGCTCGCCTGTGACATAACCCTCTTGGTTCTGAGGAGAGGCCACGAGCTCTACACTCCTGAGGGGTCGATGTGCCCTTCATTCGAGGATTATGCCGAGCCGCTTCTTCCTGCAGCTCTTGGGCTTTCTTTGGAGGAGGTCAGAGAGAAGGCTGAGGGGTCGACGAGCGTCATTCCAGATGAAGAGCTGGATCTCAGCTCCGAAGAAGAGCTTCCTTATGAAGATATTCCTCTGGTTGCTTCCCCGGTTCCTGCTTCTGCTCCCATTGTGTCGCTCCCTTCCGAGGCTTCTCCTGGGCATCTGTCTCTCTCCGAGGCTTCTCCTGCTCCCCAAGTCGTTCAACCCTCCCCCTCTGTTGATTTTTAAAGCTCACCTGGCCGGGCTTGTGGCCAGGGCTGATTCAAGAAATAAACTTGCCTTTCATTTTCTCAATTATCTTCCATGTTTATATTCTTTATTTTCGATCAGTAGTAGAATTTAGCCAAGTCGTTCATGGTCAATCGGCATTGAGATCGATCTGTGGTTGAGGCCGAGCTGTGATCCCAATGATACTATCTTGGCGACCCGGCCGATCGATGGCGGAGTCAATCGATGGTTCCGAGGATCGTCTTGGTAACCTGGTCGATCCGTCGGACGAGGTCGAGCTATGGTCCCAAGGATCTTGCCTTGGCGACCGACTGATCGTAGCGATCGATGGTTCCGAGGATCGTCTCGGTAACCTGGTCGATCTGTCGGGCAAGGCCGAGCTATGGTCCCAAGGATCTTGCCTTGGCGACCCGACCGATCGATGGCGAAGTCGATCGATAGTTCCGAGGATCGTCTTGGTAACCTGGTCGATCCATCGGACGAGGTCGAGCTATGGTCCCAAGGATCTTGTCTTGGTGACCGACCGACCGTAGCGATCGATGGTTCCGAGAATCGTCTCGATAACCTGGTCGATCTGTCGGGCGAGGTTGAGCTGTGGTCCCAAGGATCTTGTCTTGGCGACCGACTGACCGTATTCTATTTATGGAGATATCGAGGGAGGGTCCCAAGGATCTTGTCTTGACGACCGACCGACCGTAGTTGATCTATAGAGATATCGAGGAAGGGTCCCAAGGATCTTGTCTTGGCGACCGACCGACCGTAGTCGATCTATGGAGATGGCGAGCGATGGCTGATTGGATTTTCTACTCTTTGTCACATATAATGTAACTCTTTATTGCCAAGAAATCTGAAAACTCCTTTATTGATGATAACGAGAGCGTGAGCCGTTAAAAAACCTGCCTGGCAGGGACATAAAAAAGGTACCCACAAGTGTTGTACAAAAACATTATTGAACAAACATTGATCAAAATAAGACTTATCTATTGGTAGAACGCCTTTAGGTTTCGGGAGTTCCACGGCCTTGGTAGAATTTTTCCATTTGCATCGCGTAGGATGTAAGAGCCATGTCCAGCTTGCTTGATCACTCGATATGGTCTTTCCCACACCTGTCCGAGCTTTCCAGGATGCTTCCCGGCCGCCTCGACCTTTCGTATGACGTACCCGCCTATCTTTACATCGCTCGGCTTTACCCTTCGGTTGTAAAACTTGGTCGCTTTTTGCCTGATTGCTTCCGAACGAGCGGTTGCCCTGTCTCTATCTTCACTGAGGAAAACGAGTTCCGCTCTGCGGGCTTCATCATTCTGCTCTTCTTCATAGCCCGACACCCTTTGATTATGCAATGCCACCTCTACTGGAACTAGGGCTTCTGCCCCGAAGGTCATCCTGAACGGTGTTTCCCCTGTAGCTCCGTTCGGTGTGGTTCTATATGCCCACAATACTTCGTCTAGTTCTTCCACCCAGGTCTTTCGGCCATCTAGGTTTTTCTTGAGGGCACTCATTATCTTTTTATTGGTGTTCTCCGCAAGACCGTTGCTTTGAGGGTGGGCTACTGAAGTCAGTTACAACTTGATCTTTAGTCGGCCGCAAAAATCTCTGAACTTGTCGTTATCGAACTGCCGACCGTTATCCGTAATCAACACCATAGGCATCCCGAAGCGGGTAAGTATATTCTTCATCACGAAGCTCTCCACCTTCTGCTCAAAAATTGTAGCGACCGCTTCTGCTTCTGCCCATTTGGTGAAGTATTCCACCGCTACTATCAGGAACTTCTTCTGCCTAGGACCGAGAGGGAAATGACCCATTATATCCATTCCCCATTGGGCGAACGGGATAGGATGACTCACAATTTTCATCCTCTCGGTCGGCTGGTGAGATAGGCTGTTGTTTCTCTGGCAGGCCTCACATCGGTCGACCTTCTCCTGGCAGTCTCTTTTCATTGTCGGCCAGTAGTACCCCTGTCTGATCAGTCTGTGCGCCAACATTCTGCCTCCTACATGATTTCCACACATCCCTTCATGGACTTCTACCATTGCCTTCTCGGCTTCTTCTTCATTCAGGCATAAGTAGCGGCCAGTCGTAAGACCGCTTATATAGAGCGTCATTAACAATCGTGTACTCAGCTGCCTTTATTCTTAGTTTCTTGGCCTCCGACGCGTCTTCCGGTTGTTCTCCTTCTAAAAGGTACTGCGTGATCGGCTCCGTCCAACTCGACCGACCAGTACTTACGCTAAGAACTTCCTCGACTTTCAAAACGCTAGGCCGGTCTAGTCGTTCGACCAGAACATTATTTATGGCATCGCGGTCGGAAGCCATTTTGGAGAGCGCATCCGCTTTTGCATTTTGAGCTCGTTCTATTATGCTGATCGAGTACTGTTCGAAATTGCTCAACTCCTGCTTTACCAGCTCCAGGTACTTGATCATGCTATCCCCCTTGGCCTCATTGTAACATCCCACCCTCAATTGGAAGGGTAGAATAGTAAATTGGCATATGATGTGCTAGATTGGGATTTCATAGGACTGCTCATGCATAATAGGATTGCTACATAGTCACAATTGTGCACATGAACTTACTGTACATGCATACATGATATTCCCGATTTTCGCGCCTAAGACAATTTTATTAGGATTAACGTGATTTTTGGGTTTGGAAAATTATTCTGAGTGCGCCATAAATTGTTTTCTATTTTAAGAGATTTTCAGGAATTTTTCAGAATTTTTCCGGAGAAAATTCCCGGACCGGAAAAAAATCGTCAATTGGTGAATCGATCGATTTTCGGTAGCGAAAATTCCTACCCAATGACACTGTATTATTGGGTATATTATTTTGGGATTGAAATTAGGGTCATTGGAATTGATTGGGTTAATTTTGGACTAGGTTTAATTGATTAAAGTATTAAAATGTTGACTTTTCTTTCTACATTGTTAGACTAATGACATAAAGTCACCTAGCCTCTCATTAATGCATCCTTATCATCACTCACCCACGGTTATAACCTTAGGGAAGAATGAAAACAAGCTTTAATTGCTTAGAAATTCATTTCCACCGAAAACACTCATCTCTTTCCCACCACCATCGATTTTCTTCTTCTTTCATCAAACCTTCCTCCAAACATAAGAGCTTCTTCATGCCATCAAGTTATGTTCTTCCCATGATGATGATATACATGTTTGATGTTAGAAGAAAGTAGAGAACGTGAGAAATTGGTGTGCCTTGAAGTGGAAAAGCTAATTAGGTAAGTAAGTTTAATTAAGTTTTCAACGATGCTTAAGTATGAATTTTTGAATCATGGTAGGTAGAAACATCGAATGGGAGTATGGTATGTTTATTATGATTATTGATGCCTTAAATTGATGATAATTATTGCTTGAATTAACGGGTATAAGATTAGGGTTAGTTATGAATTGAAAGTAGGATGAGTGATGAATGGTTTTAGCTTGATTGTAATTGCATTTTGATGATGAATTGTGTATAGGAATTGAGAAATTAATGCTGCCAAAATGTGACTATTAGCCCTAGTGAATGTATGAATATTGTAGGTACTGATTTTGCGTTAAAATGAGATGCCTTTGGTAGTAGGAATTGAATTGGTATGAAAGGAAGTGAATTGGTGAAGTAAAGCTGAAAATTGATTTTTGACCTAGTATACTGATTAGATCATAACTCATTGTTTAGATATGAAAATTAGGCAAGTTTTGTGCCCACTTTAACTTTGGTTTGTTGGCTACATTTTTGTGTGAAATAGGTGTTGTCCAATTTTAGCTTTAAGAGGGTGAAATATGGCTTGGAAAGTTACTATTGGAAATGATGTGAATAGTATCCGAATTGATAACCTATGAGTTTTGCTAATTTTTCTAAATTAATTGAGAAGGAATTAGGAAAAATGGACTAAATGAAAGTTGAAGCCTATTCAGTTAACTTTCCAATGCCACTGATTTTGCAATTTTTCGATATGCATATTAGGAGTTATGGACTAATGACTGTTGGCTGTTTTAATGCATTGAATGAAACCTAGTTGAAATGGTAGATTTGGTGTACATTCTGATTTGGAGGAATTTTAGTAATTTGTGTGAATTGAATTGGTGTTAGGGATCTACTGAAGAGTTTTATAGGACACATTTATCTTGAAAATGGTATATGGCATATAAGTTTTAGAGATCAGATGTGGGAGTTATGGATTTTCAAAATCTGAACCTGCATTAGGATGTTAACTGCTGATCATGACAGAAACTTGCATAACAGATTTGAAATTGTTAGAGGTTGAATTGGAATTTGGGTTCATCATGAAACTTGAAATTTGAGATCTTATCTTTTCAGGGATATAAAGTAGTGATGTTTTTGACTTGTGTACAGGGAGTTATGCTTGATAGAAATTTACTGCTCAGATTGAGTGATTTCACGGACAGCAGCATTGAATGAATTATTTGACCTAGTTAGCAAGAGAATTGAAATTTTGGTTGTACATGAAAGTTTTAGATAATATTGTGAGCTTGATGAGCATATTTATTGTATAATTTATGACTGCATAGAATGGAAGTTAGTGAATTTCCAATTACTGTTCTGTTTTAGGAGGTGAGTGTGTGGGCAGTAGCTTCCATGGTATTTTTTTTTGACACCCTTCGGGGTGAACTTGCTTGTTCGAGTCTTCATGAACTTGTAGAGTTTTTCATTACCTTTCCTACGAGATATAGTTTGCATTTTTCTGAATTGTGTGTAAAAAGTTATTGTAGATTGAATTTCGGACAGGAAATAAGGGATATATATATATATATATATATATATATATATATATATAATTGTTGAATTTTGGTTTCTTTCGTGAATAACTTTTCCGTCTGACGTCCGATTGACCTGATTCTTGAGACATTGGATTCATAGAATATTGAATTTCATTTTCTGAGAGATTCGGGATTTTTAGAAGGGAAATTGACGTGGGTCCGGGTAAAGGTCTGTTTAATCACTGTTTTGTTTAATTGGGGACCTATAGAGGTCCGAATTGCGCACCGTCAGCGCCAATAGGTTTCTAATTTTTATGATGGAAAAAAATGAGATTAGGGCCGGGAATTCATGAACATGCATATTTCACCTACATGTGCACAAATTGCATATTTAGTGACTCGTTCTTTCTCTGATTCTTATAGAGGCCCAGTGGGCGTCGTTTCGACGTATCGGGCGGAAACTTTCTGACATTAGCTCGGAAGTAATAGGTGAGTAACCTAGGTGGTTACCTCAATCTACGTGTTTATTGTGACTTATTTGCCCTACGGGAATTTCTTAGATTACGTGATATTGACTGTAAATTACTGCTCATTGGGAATTCTAGATCATTATGTAATCGCTCAATTAAACATGTGCACTCATACAGATGCATAAACCGATAAAGAATAAATGTGAACCGAGTCGTTATCGACATCATGAGCCTAGAGCTCGAAGGAGATAATTCTCCTGAGCGCGTCTCGACTCTTGAACACTTCTTTAAAGCACTTTCGGTCACAATCTCGTAATAAAGCGGAAAAGAGTCACATATGCATTGCATCTTGGATGAATATTTGACATGGTACCGATCAGTATGTATCTTTGTAATATGATATAGAATCGTTATGTTTACCGTGGATCGTGTTGTATGCCTATTCTCGTGATTGTATTAGCATTGTCATTGTATGATTATTGAATGCATACTGTATCACGCTTATGTGATGCATGAATTGGGAGAACCATCGATGATGGTTTCTCATTGAGTTCGCAAACTCATCCAAAATTGTAATCTATTTTTCAGGCTTAAGTGTAGACTGATAGCTCCCTCAGGACTGTAGAGCCGTATATTGTGGATTGGCGAGAGAGGCGATGGCTCAAAGGTCGGTCAGTTGGGCTTTCTTTTGGAGACTTATAGTTAGATCTGTTCTTTGTACGTTACTGTATGGTACTTAGTGTATAGTGTTTTGGAACATGTACAGACTGAAAATACTGACAATTTGTAAATTTCTGAATTTTGAGTGAATGAAATGAAATCCAGTTTAGTTTTAAAAAGTTATCAATTTCTTCTTACTGCTTTATGATTGTGATGCCATGAGGAGTTTAGTGGTAGTTGTCAGTAGTGGTCTCTTATCGTAGGATATGTACCGGAATGACCTACGGGCGTTCCGGTGGGTACTCTATGGTAAGGGGGCGTTACACTCATACTGCCCGGTAACTTGGTCGACCACCACTTGGCTATCACTGTATATATTTAGATGCTTTATCTCTATTTCCTTGGCCAGTTGGAGACCGACTATCAGAGCCTCATATTATGCCTCGTTATTGGAGGTCTTGAACTCAAACCGAAGGGCATATTCTACCTTTTCTTCATTGTGCAGGCTGATCAGCACTACTCCCTCTCTGCATCCCTCAGCGTTGGACGCCCCATCAATGAACAAGCTCCAGGCAGGGAACTGCTCGTCCTTCGAGCAGGGTTGGTTCATTTCTGCGATGAAGTCTGCTAACACCTGCGCTTTAATGGTCGTGCAGGGTTTGTATTGTATGTCGAACTCTCCAAGCTCTACCGCCCACTTTATTAGTTGACCCGAAGTTTCGGGCTTTTGAAACCACCGCTGAGGGTTGATCGGTCCATACCTCAATGGTGTGACTTTGGAAGTAGGGCCTTAGCTTCCGAGCTGCCGTTATCAAGGAGAGGGTTAGTTTCTCTATAGGCGTATATCGTGTTTCTGGTCCGGTCAGCACTTTGCTGACGTAGTAGACTGGGTGTTGTTCGCTTCCCTCCAATCGAATAAGTACCGCACTGATTGACCCCTCCGTAATCGCCAAGTATAAAATTAGGTTCTCTCCCTCTACTGGGTTTTGCAGGATAGGCGGGCTGGACAAGTATTGCTTTAAGTGTTGAAAAGCTTTCTCGCATTCGTCCGGCCATTGAAAATGGGTCACGTTCGCTTTCCTCAAGATTTTGAAAAATGGGAGGCACTTGTCTCCCAATCTCGAAATGAACCTGCTTAGAGAGACTATCCGACCAGTCAATATCTGCACTTCTTTCAAGCATTGTGGCGAGGGCATTTGGATGATGGCTTCGATCTTCTCTGGATTAGCCTCAATCCCCCGTTGAGTGATCATAAATCCTAGGAATTTTCCGGATGCCACCCCAAAAACGCATTTTTCTGGGTTCAGCTTCATTTGAAATTTATTCAGGGTCTGGAAGACTTCTTTGAGATCTTCCACATGCTTCGTGGCCGTCATACTTTTGACCACCATATCATCCACATAAGCTTCCACCAACCGGTCGATCTGTTTCTTGAAAACCTCCATGACGAGTCGCTGATAAGTCACCCCCGCGTTCTTCAAGCCAAAAGGCATTACTTGGTAGCAATATGCGCCTTGGTTGGTTATGAAGGCGGTCTTTTCTTCGTCTTCCAGACTCATTTGAATCTGATGATAGCCCGAGAAAGCGTCCAGGAAGCTGAGAAGTTCATGCCCTGAGGTAGAGTCTACTAGCTGGTCAATCTTGGGCAAGGAGAAACTGTCCTTTGGACATGCTTTGTTCAAGTCGTTGAAATCTATGCACATTCTCCACTTCTCGTTCTTCTTTTTCACTAAAACCACATTGGCGAGCCATTCGGGGTATTTGGCTTCTCGGATGAACCCGGCTTCGAGTAATTTTTCTACTTCTTTCTCGATCACCCCCTGTCGCTCCTTGCTGTGCCATCTCTTCTTTTGTCTGATCGGCTTGTAGTCATGCCGAATGCCGAGGGAGTGCGACGCGACTGATCGGGAGATTCCAGGCATGTCGCTCGGTACTCAAGCAAAGACCGATCTATTTTTCACCAAACAGTCTGTGATTTCTTTAACTAGGTCGCCCTGCAGCTCGGAGCCTAGGTTTGTAAATTTAGAGGGGTCGGCTTCGTCCAGTCCGATCCGCTGTGTTTCTTCCACTGGGTTCATCCTATCCATCTTCTCATCGGCTCTCACATCAAGAGAGCTCGTCAGGACTACCGCCAGTCTAATGTCTTCGTTTCCGCTAAGTAACATTTCCTGGCGATTCTCTGCTGACCCCTGACAACACCAACTCTGTGGGGTGTCGGGAACTTCATAGCTTGGTAGTAGGTGGAGACAACTGATCTGAGGGCATTTTGAGTAGCCCGCCCGATTATTGCATTGTACGCCCCTTGAAACTTGACGACTAGGAACTCAACGTCCTTTTCTATCTGACACGGCTTCTGTCCGAACTTCGCTTTCAAATACACCCGGGCGAACGAGTAGGCTGACGTCCCGGTTACCCCTTTGATGGGGCCGTCAATAGGTAGTAGTCGATCTTCGGGTACCTTAATAAATTGTTGTTTTCGTTATTTTCTAGATCTATTTTGTCATTGTTTTTACATTAATTGTTGTGAATTTCTTTAGTTTTTGGTGAAACTGCATCGCTCTGGTATTTTCCTTGATTTTTCGGTTTGTCATTTGAAGGTTACATTGCATGTAAAATTCACACAATTGTGTAAATTGAAGAGATGCCCTAATGTACTGAAGGTTACATTGTGTGTGAAATTTTACATACCGTAAATTGAAAATAGAAGTCTGAATGTACTGAAGGTTTACAGTCAGTGTGAAATTTCACATATCTGTAAAGCGATTATTTTGATAGCCCAAAGTTTTTAAACGTGGAGGAACAGGAGAGGGTAGACCACGAACGAACGACGGTCGAGAGAAAAAAGGAGAGGATCAAGAGGAGAAAAGAGAACAAGGATCGGAAGATATTTTTTGGAGATTGAGAAATCAAGATTCAAGACAAAATTGGAGTCCTTTTCTTTCTTCTTTTCATTCTTTACACTATCTTTCATGTTGTCGTTTCTGATTCATTTAGTTTATTTATTGTTTAATTCAGTTATTGACCTTTAAATTTCTTTATTCTAGGATGTTTGTTTCAACTTAGGGATTATGTATTGAACCTTATGATTTACTTCTATATTCAATGTTGATTTAATTTCAGAAAGTCTTTTATCAATTATTGATATGATCTTTCTAATCTAGGGTTCTTAATTGAATATGATAGGTGTTAAACTATGTCTTGAATGGTGATGTTTAACATCCGAAATGCTAGATTAGATCTAATCGAATGAATATCTAGAAATAGATTTCTTCGTTAGGAGTGCAAGAAGAATCCAAAGGCGTTAATTGAGTTGAATTTGGTTTTAAATATAAGAAATTGAATTAAAATTGAAATCAACACGTTGATTACTTGAAAGAATTGATTGACAACAGTTAGTTAATGTCTTTGGATCAACGTTTTGTTTCATAAGGAAGTACATGATTTCTTTGTTGGAATGAATTCCTAGAATATTAGTGAAAATTCATTTCATCGCTTATTGCAATTTCCTTAACAACAAAACTTTCTTAATTGATTGCTTAGCAAATTTAGGAGGTATAAATTCAGTAGTTTGACCTAGTCCTTGTGGATCGACACTTGATTCTCGCAACTAAACTCGTGCACTTGCAGAGCCTATCAAGTTTTTGGCGCCGTTGCCGGGGACCTGTGTCAAATATTGAATTTTTCTGAATAAAATTGACTAAGCTTTTCTTATTCCAATTTTATTTCAATTTTTCATTTTAGGTTACTTGGTATTTATTTCATCCATCAGATTGTTCATTATCCTTTGTGTTGTTCGTGCAGTGGTGAAGCACAATTTATATGCAATTTACTTTCACAACTCCATTTGATCCAGAGATTGAGCGAACGTACCACAGAAGGAAGAAACAACGGTTTGAAAGTAAGAAAAAGGTAGCAACTTCCAGTGGTAGTAATACAATGGCAGAAGGAGTAGGACCCAGGCTCCGTGACTATGCAGAGCCAGGAATTCAAGAGAGTACTTCTGGGATTAGAAACCCGATTGTGGATGCCAACAATTTTGAAATGAAACCACTCTTATTTCTATATGCGGCAATCGCGATTTGGAGGATCACTGTTGAGGATCCGAATATGCATTTAACAATTTTCCTTGAAGTTTGCGACACTTTGAAGATGAATGGAGTCACTTCTGATGCTATTCGACTTCGCCTTTTTCCATTCTCTTTAAGAGATAAAGCAAGAGCATGGCTTCATTCGCTTCCAGCAGGTTCAATCACCACTTGGGAGCAACTCTCGAGGTCATTTTTAGCCAAGTATTTTCCTCCAAGCAAAACAACGAATCTCGTGAATCAAATCTCAACATTCACGCAGAAGATGATGAAACGTCAGTATGAAGCATGGGAGCGTTATAAAGAGTTACTTCGGTTGTGCCCGCACCATGGCTTACCATCTTGGATGGTTCTTCATAACTTTTACAATGGATTGCTTCAGTCAATGAGGACCTTAATAGATGCAGCCGCTGGAGGAGCAATTCTGAATAAAACATATGCAGATGCATACAACCTCATTGAAGAAATGGCTCTCAATCATTATCAATGGTCCAATGAACGAGGAGCGACAAAACGCACTCCAGGTAAGTAT
Source organism: Erythroxylum novogranatense (assembly GCA_029891385.1). NCBI lineage: Eukaryota > Viridiplantae > Streptophyta > Magnoliopsida > Malpighiales > Erythroxylaceae > Erythroxylum > Erythroxylum novogranatense. The sequence goes on from CM057233.1 coordinate 95,416,927, forward strand.
GATGTTGATGCTCTCACAATCCTTTCTTCTAAAGTTGATGCCATGACTCAAAGGTTAGATCGTTTGAATGTTAACTCTGTGAATGCTGGTAGTTCTACCTCTGCATGTGAAATTTGTGGATCTGTTGATCATTTATCTGTTCATTGTCAAGCTGGTAATCCTTTTGCCCAAGATCAGGGTAGTGATCAAGTTCATGCCATAACCAATCTTCCTCAAAGGCCTCAATTTGATCCCCAATCAAACACTTATAATCAAGGTTGGAGGAACCATCAAAATTTCTCCTGGAGAAATAACAAAAATCCTCCATTTCAGCAAAATGTTAGGCAACCACCTGGATTTCAAAGACCACCTAACCCATCGGGCAATCCAAAATCAAACCTAGAAAGCATGATGAAATCCATGTTACTAGCTCAGAGACAACAAGATGAAACTATCAAGCAATTAAATTCTAAGGTAGACTTATTGGCTGCTCATAATAAGTTGCTTGAACATCAAATAGCAAATCAGGCTAGTTCATCACACCCATCACCAGGAAAATTACATAGCCAACCTGAAACAAATCCTAGGGAGCATTGTAAAGCTGTGACATTAAGAACTGGGAAACAATTGACAGGACCCTATGATCCTAGGAATTAGGTTGCAAATGAGAGTATGGCTGAAACTCATAATAAAGGAAAGAGAATTGAAATTGAGAAAGATAGTGAGAGTGGGGATGTCGATATTTCTAAGGAATCCAGCTTACCACCTCCTAAACCATACACTCCACCAATTTCTTTTCCTCGTAGAATGGCCAAAGCCAAGTTAGATGCTCAGTTTGGGAAGTTCTTATAAGTGCTTAAAAAGTTGTACATTAATATTCCTTTCACTGATGCACTTTCTCAAATGCCTTCTTATGCTAAGTTTCTCAAAGAAATCTTATCTAATAAGAGAAAGTTAGAAGAGCATGAAACTGTTGCTTTGACTGTTGAATGTAGTGCTGCCATTCAAAATAAACTTCCTCCAAAACTCAAAGACCCTGGTAGCTTTTCAATTCCTTGCCAAATTGGTAAAGTTACTATTGAACGTGCTTTGTGTGATTTAGGGTCAAGTGTGAGTTTAATGCCATTGTCTTTGTGTCGGAAGCTTGATTTAGGAGAGTTGACACCAACTACTGTTGCTTTGCAATTAGCTGATCGCTCTGTTAAATATTCTGTTGGTGTATTGGAGGATGTGCCTATTAAAGTAGGTAATTTGTATGTGCCTGTTGATTTTGTTATTTTGGAAATGAAAGAAGACACCCGCACCCCAATTATACTTGGAAGGTCGTTTCTGGCTACAGCAGGATGTCAAATAGATGTGAAAAATGGCAAATTATCATTTGAAATTGGTGAGGATTGTGTTCAATTTGATCTTTCCAAGGCTACAAAATTTCCAAGTTTGTCTGATGATTGTTGTAGAATTGATATTGTTGATTCTATTGTCAATGCTCATTTGTCTAACCAACATTCAGTTGATTTTCTTGAGCAATGTTTAATCACTAATGGAACATCAAGTGATGAGAATCCAGGTGTAGCAATGATTGCTAAATCTTTAGCAAATCTCCCTACAGCAATAGAAGAGCACTTTGAAGTTCTACAAATAGATCAACAACAATCTGAAGTTAAAGCACCAGAGGTAGAACTCAAACCTCTTCCTTCAAATTTAAGGTATGAATTTCTATTGAAACTCTACATATCCTGTGGTTGTTAATGCTAACTTGGATCTTTGTTGATCTTGACAAACTTGTTAGCGTTTTAAGAAAGCATAGAAAAGCCATAGGGTATTCTTTAGATGATCTTAAAGGAATTCATCCTTCTGTGTGCATGCATCGAATCTTTATGGAAGATGATCATAGGCCTACAATTGAACATCAAAGGAGATTAAATCCTAGTATGCAAGAAGTTGTTAAAAAGGAAATTTTGAAGCCGCTTAACGCTGGAATAATTTACCTATCTCGAGATAGTAAGTGGGTTAGTCCAGTTCATGTAGTTCCTAAAAAAGGAGGGATGACGGTAGTTACCAATGAAAAGAATGAACTTATTCCAACTAGGACTGTTACAGGTTGGAGAATGTGTATTGATTACCGTAAGCTAAATTCAGCAACTAGGAAAGATCATTTTCCTCTTCCCTTCATTGACCAAATGCTAGAAAGACTTGCTAGGAATTCTCATTTTTGTTATCTTGACGGGTACTCAGGGTTCTTTCAGATCCCCATTCACCCACAAGACCAAGACAAAACTACATTTACTTGCCCATATGGTACTTTTGCCTATAGGAGAATGCCTTTTGGACTTTGTAACGCTCCTGCTACTTTCCAACGTTGTATGATGGCCATATTTTCTGATTTCATTGAAAATATAATGGAAGTGTTTATGGATGATTTCTCTGTTTATGGCTTGTCATTTGATGATTGCTTGCAAAATTTATCCAAGGTGTTGGCAAAATGTGAAGAGGCTAATTTAGTCTTGAATTGGGAAAAGTACCACTTTATGGTTCAGGAGGGAATTGTACTTGGTCATCTGGTTTCCAATAAGGGTATTGAAGTTGACAAAGCAAAAGTGGAAGTAATTGAAAAATTGCCCCCACCTACTTCTGTTAAAGGCGTGAGAAGTTTTCTTGGCCATGTTGGTTTTTACAGACGGTTCATTAAAGACTTCTCTAAAATTGCAAAACCTTTAACACGTTTACTTGTCAAGGATATACCTTTTGAATTTAACGAGGATTGTCTGAGTGCTTATTACAGGTTGAAAGAAGCTTTGATTTCAGCTCCAGTTATGCAAGCACCTAATTGGAATCTTCCATTCGAAGTAATGTGTGATGCCAGTGATCATGCTTTGGGAGCTGTTTTGGGACAAAGACAGGATAACAAGCCTTATGCCATCTACTATGCTAGCCGAACTCTTGACGAGGCTCAAATCAATTATGCCACTTCTAGAAAAAGAGTTTTTAGTCATTATCTTTGCTCTTGAAAAGTTTAGGTCTTACCTAATTAACTCTAAAGTTGTTGTCTTTACAGATCATGCAGCTATTCGGCATTTGTTGAAGAAAAAAGACTCCAAGCCACGACTTATCCGTTGGGTATTATTGTTACAAGAATTTGACATCGAAATCAAGGATAAAGCTGGAACCGAAAATGTGGTGGCTGATCATTTGTCTATAATTACTGTTTCGAATGACAAATGTTCGATTGATGATTCTATTCCAGGAGAACATTTATTGGCTATATCATCTTTGGTAACACCATGGTACGCAGATCTGGTAAATTACATTGTTTACGGACTATTTCCACCGGAAATAACGTATCAGCAGAAGAAGAAACTCATTTCTGACGCTAAATATTATGTGTGGGAAGAACCGTTACTGTTCAAATATTGTGGAGATGGTATTTTTTGACGATGTTTGCCTGAAGACGAGGTGCAAAGTGTTCTTTACCATTGCCATTCAACGGTTTATGGGGCCATTTCGGTCCAGATAAGACAGTTGCAAAAGTTCTTCAAGCAGGATTTTTCTGGCCCACTTTATTTCGTGATGTTCGGGAGTATGTAGCTACATGTGATAATTGCCAACGGATGGGTACTGTTTCAAGGAGGTCTAAAATACCACAAACAGGAATACTTGAGGTTGAATTGTTTGATGTTTGGGGTATTGACTTTATGGGACCATTTCCTAAGTCCCATAACAGTCTCTATATTCTTGTAGCAGTGGATTATGTTTCGAAATGGGTAGAGGCCGTTGCGACTTCCACAAATGATTCTAAGGTTGTCATCAAATTCTTGAAGAAACATATCTTCTCTCGTTTCGGAATTCCGAGGGCCTTGTTGAGCGATAATGGTACTCACTTTTGCAATAAACCCCTTGAGAGTCTTTTGCGGAAATATGGAGTTTATCATCGGATTGCTACACCTTATCATCCTTAAACAAGTGGACAGGTTGAAGTTTCCAATCGTGAAATCAAGAGTATTCTAGCAAAAACGGTTGATAAGTCACGGAAGGATTGGTCCTTAAAACTTGATGATGCTCTTTGGGCATACCGTACTGCTTTCAAGACACCGTTGAGAACTACACCTTATTGGCTTGTGTTCGGCAAATCATGTCACTTACCAGTGGAGTTAGAACATAAAGCTTATTGGGCTATCAAAACTTTCAATTTTGACATGAAGTCTGCTGGTGAACAGAGGGCAATGCAGCTGAATGAGTTAGACATTTTAAGATTGGAGGCTTATGAGAGTTCTCGACTCTACAAAGAAAAGACCAAATTATGGCATGACAAACATATCACCAAGAAGAGGTTTGTCGAAGGTGATTTAGTTTTGTTATTTAATCCTCGCCTTCGTCTTTTTCCAGGAAAGCTCAAGTCTAGATGGTCAGGACCGTTTCAAGTCCTCCAAGTGTTCCCCCATGGTGCAGTCGAAGTTTGGAGTGAAGTTTCCGGAGCTTTTAAAGTTAATGGTAAACGTCTAAAGCCCTACTTTGCTGGTCATCCACTAGGTGCCACCACGACGTTGTTGCTTTCCGATTCACACCAATCTTCGGCAAACCCAGGTAATCCTCCATCCTCTCCATAATTGTTTTTCATTGCGGTCAATGCTTCGTTTTAGCATAGGAGAGTTAGGTTACTTAGTTCGTTCTTTAATTCTGTTCTTCTTGTGTCGCTTTATTTATGTTGGTTTCTTTCCTGTTGCATTCTGTCTTCTGCATTTTCATTTCGTTGTTATCATTCATCAACTGTGAACTTCATAGGAAATGGTGGACACCCGTTCATAACTAGGTTTAGCTCCTTTAAATTGAAAATGCATTACTTAATTTACCTACTGGATAACCCCGTTACTGCTTCTTTTCTGTTACTGGAGAATCGTTTGCTTACCTTAAAAAAAAGAAGACCTGTGTGAACACCAATATTAGCTGAGGTTGGTGGAACGGCACCATCTTCCCTTAAGTTCTTGAATGTATGGAGTTGCTAGTATTGGAAGGAATATCCCCTTTTTGGGTTGTTTTAAATTTCCGAGTAATCACACACCTTTGGTTTACCAATTCTAGCCGGCATAAACGACACGACGTTTGTGCTCCTTAAGTGGCTTATGTATGGAGTAGCTAGCAATTGGGAGAGTTAAGTCCCTTATCGGGCCGTTTCATAACTCGAACAATTGAGGGCTTAATTGGTCTTTGTTACCCCTTTGAGATGCATGTTACTGGGGAAATACCTAATGAGGTACCCCTTTGAGACATGTGTTACTGGGGAATTAGAAAATGGTTTACTAAATTGGTAACCAAGCGCTCATTTGAGACAGAAATGACAGTGAGGGGGATGATCTTACTTTTTGATTAATGTTCATTATGTAAATTGACTCTTTAAGCTAAACCTAGTAGAGATCGTGAGTGATGAACCATTCCTCGGAGCGAATAGTTGTCTTTGCCTCAGTAACATGCATCATTTTGTTTTGTTCGAATTGATGTTATTTTGGTTTCTTGATTTTGTGTTTTTAGTCTATTTGCTTGAGGACAAGCAAACGTTTAGCATAGGGGAGTTTGATAAATTGTTGTTTTCGTTATTTTCTAGATTTATTTTGTCATTATTTTTACATTAATTGTTGTGAATTTCTTTAGTTTTTGATGAAATTGTACTGCTCTGGGTATTTTCCTTGATTTTTCAGGTTTGTCACCGAAGGTTACACAGGTCGTGTAAGAATTCACACAGTCTGTGTAAATTGAAGACAGATGCCCGAATGAATGTACCTGAAGGTTACACAGTCTGTGTGAAATTTCGCACAGTCTGTGTAAATTGAAAATAGAAGCTCGAATGTACCAGAAGGTTGCACAGGCTGTGTGAAATTTCACACAGTCTGTGTAAAACAGTTATTTTGACGGTTCCAAAGTTTTTAAACATGGAGGAACAGGAGAGGGGTAGACCACGACTGAATGACGACTGAGAGAAAAAAAAGGAGAGGATCGAAGAGGAGAAAAAGAGAACAAGGATCGGAAGATATTTTTTTGGAGATTGAGAAATCAAGATTCAAGACAAAATTGGAGTCCCTTTTCTTTCTTCTTTTCATTCTTTACACTATCTTTCATCTTTGTCGTTTCTGATTCGTTTAGTTTATTTATTGTTTAATTCAGTTATGGACCTTTAAATTTCTTTATTCTAGGATGTTTGTTTCAACTTAGGATTATGTATTGAACCTTATGATTTACTTCTATATTCAATGTTGATTTAATTTCAATAAAGTCTTTTATCAATTATTGATCGATCTTTCTAATCTAGGGTTCTTAATTGAATATGATAGGTGTTAAACTATGTCTCGAAGGTGATGTTTAACATCTGAAATGCTAGATTTGATCTAACTGAATGAATATCTAGAAATAGATTTCTTCGTTAGGAGTGCAAGAAGAATCCAAAGGCATTAATTGAGTTGAATTTGGTTTTTAAATCTAAGAAATTGGAATTAAAAATTGAAATCAACACGTTGATTACTTCGAAAGAATTGATTGACAATAGTTAGTTAATGTACTGGATCAGCGTTTTGTTTCATAAGGAAGTACATGATTTCTTTGTTGGAATGAATTCCTAGAATATTAGTGAAAATTCTGTTTATCGTTTATTGCAATTTCCTTAACAACAAAACTTTCTTAATTGATTGCTTAGCAAATTTAGGAGGTATAAATTCAGTAGTTTGACCTAGTCCTTGTGGATCGACACTTGATTACTGCAACTAAACCTGTGCACTTGCAGAGCCTATCATACTTTCATCTGCTTGAAGGCCTCATAATACAGCAAGTCGACCGAGCTGCCCGTATCAATCATCACCCGCTTCACCTTGTAACCGTCCATGTTCAGATTTACCACGAGGGCGTCATCATGAGGGTAACTTACTCCTTCAAGGTCGGACTCATCGAATGATATCATCCCGTCGTTTTCCCTTGACTTTTTGGCAGATGAGTCTCTGCCGACCTGTTTGGCATATCTTTTTCTCACTTTAGCTGGGAACCCCCTGCTGCATTTCCACCGAATATCATGTTAATGACCCCAGTCGGTCGGTCGTCTTGCTGCCCGGCGTTTCCATTATTTCTTTCCCTCGATCGCCCTCTCTCTTCTCGTCGATTATCTGTATTTGCATTCTGCCTCCCTCCATCATTCCTGTCATTTCGCCTCCAGGGCGGTCGCCTATTGTCTGGCCGACCTGTCCTGCGCTGATTATCCCGATCGACATTTTGTTCGTGCTTCACGAACCGACCTAACCTTCCCCTTTGTATGAGGGATTCGATTTCTTTTTTCAACTGCCAGCAATCTTCCGTGTCATGACCGACTTCTTTGTGGAAACGGCAATATAAATCCGGGTTCCTATCCTTGTAGGGTGTCTTCATTTTATTAGGTTCTTGGATAGTTTCCCCATCCGCTCTCATGGCCGCCAGTACTTCCGCATATCGTTTGTTAAGCGGGGTGAAGTCTTGTTGATGCCACTGTCGACCGATCGGCTTTCTCCAGGTCGACTGATCCCTCTATCTTTTGCGAGACTCATCTGCCCGCGATCATTTGCTCGGCGTTTTGTATTCTTTAATACTTCTTCAAGCTGAATGTACTTGTCTGCCCGATGTCTGATCTCCTGAATAGATCGGGGCTGATCGAGGGCTAACAACTTCTTAAACTCCTCATCCCTCGTATTGCTCATAAGCGCGGCCAGCATAGACGAGCAAGTGAGGTCGGGGACCTCGACCGTTTCGTTATTGAACCGAGTGATGAACTCTCGCAAACTTTCATTCCTTCCCTGGGTAAGCTGCATCACCTCCAATGCTGTCTTCTATGGGCGCTTACTGGTGGCGAACTGGTTGAGAAAAAGTAGCCTGAAATCCTCAAAGCAAGTGATACAGCCCGGAGGTAGACTATTAAACCATCGTCGGGCTCCCTCTTGAAAGGCCGTACAGAAAGCCTTACATTGGATGGCATCTGGCACACAGTGCAGATTCATCATCCACTAAAAGTGTTGTAAGTAGTCCAGGAGGTCGGTCTTTTCAGTGTATTTTTCTGGCGTTGGTATTTTGGTTATGGGTGCCGGTAGACTATCCAAAATTTCCGGGGTAAAAGGAGAGCTGTATTGTGCCGTCGGGCGATCTGGGCGGAAGCTCATAGCTGCGTTAATCCGATCGTCCACGATTTTTTTCTAGGTTTTCGGTCGGGTGGCGATCGGTTGCCATCTTTGATCTGCCGTGCGGTTTTGCGTCTGAGCGGTTTTGTTATGGCATTTGAGATTGCAAGATCTGGCGAATCAACAGTCGGCCGCTTCCTCAATCATTTTACGGTGAGGAGGTGTCGCAGTAAGAGGATCTGCATCCGATCGGTGTCGAAGATTCGGGTGCATATTGAGTGCAGCGTTATCCTCTAAAGCGACCCTTTGTTCTTCTTGTTCCAAACCCTGAGGTTGTGGTTGATCGTTAGGATATGAGGATTCCGTGCGGGAAACATGTGGTGCAGGTGGCAGAGTTGCAGGTAGCTGCAAACCCATGCGTTGCATCGCCAGAGCCGCAACAGCGGCTACATCAAGGTTCATCGCCGCCGCCTGACTGATCTGTGTATTTCTGGACGTGATGCCCTGAAGTCGGGCCCCACGGTGGGCGCCAATTGGTTATGCCAGATTCTGGCTGAACTAAACGTTGCCGTTATGCTCCATGTGATCGGCTGTCTTCTGTATTAGCTTCAACGTCAAGATACCTGCAAAACAAGGAAGGCACGTCGGGGGTTATGTCCCGATTGGCCCCTTCGACGCTCAAGTCAGTCTTTTGTGAAGGTGAGGTTGATGAATACAGAGAACAAACTAGGTTATGAGTTGCGTACCTCTGTTATGGGAGAATTATACCTTATATATGGGATGGATGTTAGGGTTAGGTCTTTACGTGTGCATGGAGGTCTCTCTCATGCGGACGGGCTGAGAAGAGCATGGATTGGACTTGGGCTTGACATAGCCATTAGGTAGGAGAGGATCTTTGAAGAATGGACCGATTGACCCATGAGTAATTTTGACTGGATCCGGGCCCGACACGGCCGACCCGACCAATCTTATATCCCGTATCCAACACATTTAACACTATAACAATATTTCCAACCTTATATCAATAAGAATTCAACTTATCCATCATCTTGCTCTGCCATAATCCAAATAATCTCATTAGATTCAAACATCCATTGTGTTAAAAGCATGCTTTATGTCTAACAATATGTTACAACAACTTTGCAAAGTTTGATATTTTATTCTCGAGAATAATTCAGTAGTATTTTAGAATAATTCCAACTTTATGTAAAGTTCTTTAACCAACTCTCATTGATCTTATGTTGGCACACATGTATACTGAGAATCCCTATCCCTTAGTCTAATAAACACCTCATCGTACGAGATTGCCGACTCTAACATCTTCAATATTAAGTTCGATCTAGTCGGACAATCTAAAACCAACTTCTTCGAACTCGAAATAGATAGAATTTGCGAAGCTTCCTCAAAATTTTCAACCCTTTCAGGTGTTGCACTTTAATACAAAACACTATTCCGAATACAATCTATTGTTTCTCTTATCATTTCCAACCCATCATTCACAATCAAATTGAGAATATGCACAAAACAACGCATATGAAATAACTTACTTCTAACCAATAAGCTCTCAATTTGCATCTTACTCTTCAACTTTTCCATCATAACATTATTTGTGCTACAATTGTAGACTATGATAATGGATATTTTGTTGTCGATGTTAAAATCCATTAAACATTATCTTAACACAATTGTCAATTTCTCACTTGTATTTGGCATTGGCGCGTAAATGAATCGATCATATACAAATATTACCAACCTCAGTCATAAATTCATAATATAATGAAAAAGTATATGATAACAATATTAAAGAATATAAATTACCTCGAAACATTACAAGAAAATAACAAATTACCGACAAAATATTACTGGTGGAAAATATTCCGTAATAAATTAACGACATAAATGAATTATTCGTTGGTAAATATGAAGATATTTTTTTGGCGATGGCCAAAACATTCGTCGGTAGACGTGGAGGGAAAATATTCCTGCGTGTTTCCCGACGAAATATAGCAATGGAGCAGTAAAGTCTACCGTAAAAGTAGGTGACAATAGCTTGCGGGAAAAATAAACATCTTAAATATCGATGGAATCACAATTTTGTCAGTAAAATTACGTTTCTGTCGGTAACTGTTGAATTATCCGGACGATTTTATTTTGTTTTTTAGACTTAACAAATCTGAAGCCAAACCAAACGACATCATTTTACTCATATACTTAACAAACCTGAAGCCCCCCTTCTCCCTCCCCTATGTTATTTTCTCTCCTCTTCCCACCATTGACGTCGTCAGTCCTCTTCCTCCCAGGCTGATTTTTGTTTAATTTTTTGTCCATTCTGCACCATTTTTAGGTATCAAAACAATTGGGTTTATTTTGTCTCCAAAAATTGAAGGTGTTAAATGCTTATATATATAACCGTGGGTGGGAGGGTGGGTGGGTGTGTTTGGATTGTTGGATTATGCATTTTTAGGTTGATTTGTTGGTTTATTTGTGGTTTGAATGTGTTATTGTTGGTAAATAATGAAAATTTGTTATTGTTTTATTATTAGTAAGAGATAATTCTGGTTGCCTATAAATTGTTCAATGAAATGTCTTTAAGGAGCATATAAGTTAAATTAGAAACAAATCAAATTAGAGATATTATATGGTTGAATTAATTTGATTGTGTTGGTGAATAAGTTTGCAAACTTGTCTTGCTTTTGCGTATTATTTGGCTTATCCTTAGTCTTGGTATTGGTAATCGGAAACGGAGAAATTAAAATTACAAGACAATTAAAGTAAATGTTGGAATATGAAGCAATTAGTTTGCTTTGTTATCTGATTCATAAACAATTGGTTGATTTATGTATTTATAAAGATATAAGATGCTAATGAGAAGTTGCACGTCTTCTTTTAGATACAGATGTCTATCATAACACCCACAACTACAAATAAGAAAGCAAATTATCATATGCTTTTTTGTGCATGATGAAGCAGCGGAACAAATGATACAAGATTAGAATTAATGAAGATAAAATCCCAGTTCCATATTTTAGGGCTTATTAATTATGTTGACATTATACATTATTGATTGTTGTCATAATTAATGATGTATGATGATTTAATGTATGATGATATAAAGATCTTTTTCTAACTATTGTATCTCTATGGATCATTCTCTTATTTATAGGAAAACAAAGAAATAAAATACAATTTCACGGTCCTCCATACAGGTTTAATACATAAGTATAGCAACCATAACTCGTGAACTTCTATGGCTCAACTACTTTCTTCAAGATTTACATATTGTTATGTAGCTTATAGGAACCCTCCTTTTTAATAACAGAGATGTACAATAAATGCTACAAATCCTTGTTATCATAAATGAATAAAATAACTTGATATTAATTGTAGTTTCACCATAAATAAGGTACAAGAAGGCTTTTTTATATACTTCAAACATCCCCTTATAATTCTAATTTGCAAATATAATGACCAAAGCCCTAAATCAAGTGTAACGTCAATTTTAAGGAGATGTGAAATATATAATAACATATTGTAATTAATTTATAAATTTTCACATGTGCAATTAATTATAGCTTTTAAGAAAATTTTAAGAGACAATAAGGAGTTGTATATATATAAGTACAAGACAACTATATTAGTTGATGATAACTTTTATATTCTATCTTTCTCTCTCTTTTCATTTCTTATGTAAATTATTTTGATTTCTTATATTCCCCAAATTAGCTCAACATATTAAACTTAAAAACAAATGGATTAAAAGCAAAACTATAGTAAGAATAAACATTTCCATCAAATCAAAGAAACCAACCAATGGTATCACCATAAAAGATGAATAGACCTAGGGAGAAAGTAACTCTGTTGACAATAATGTAATATAAATAAAACACTATACTAATACCTAAATCACATAACTAGTAGCATGCCCTTAATAAATCTACAAAAACTTTATAGTAGTGATGGGTTGACGATAGTTTGCGAGTAATGAAAACTTCAACATATAGTAAGAAATGAGAGGAGTATGTTCTGAGAGTGTCATTAGAGATTTAAAGTGAAATGAGAGTTAGAGAGAATTGATATAGGGAAATTAATTTTGTCTAATTTAATAGTTTTTCTCAATTCTTATTTTCTATTGGATATTTATTAGATACCATATTGATTAATATATTCCTAAAAACTATTCATACAATTCAAAATGATATTTTAGTACAGTATTCAATATTTTTGTACTCTTTTTATGATAGAAAATTCATAGCTTTGACTTTACCTACCATGCTTTGATTGTAGGACCAAACATAACAAATGTAAATGACGAATAGATAGAATGAACTACTTCAACTTTGGCTATGTCTCCATGATCTCTTATGCTTTCAGTATTGAATGTTTAATTAAAGACCAAGGAAACAAATAAATCACTAGAGTAATTAGTTATCAATTCATTCTTTGAAATATATTCTTGCACCATTTATATTTTCCTCATATTTTAAAACGAATGCTTTAAACTTTTGATTTTAGCCGCACCAAAAGAATAGTATAGACTTTAGATGTTTATAAGTATATTTTATATTCTTGTGCAAATCAATTATTGATGATATGGTCAATTATAGTTGACATAAACTATTAATATGAGAGGGTTTTTTATTCCTTTCGAGTTCAAAATTTAATTATAAGAGTAAAATGAAAAAATTTAAAAATTAAACTTGCTTTATTATATGTTAGATTAACAAACTTATACGAAGATATGCTAGAATTAAATCTACTTTTATTTGACTAATTCGATGGAATTGACAAACTTAGACACATTTCCATAATATTTAGCATGAGTCAAGAAGACAATTTAATATTTCAATTGCTAAATTTTTATTATGTTCTAGTTAGTTATATATTAAGTGTGGATGCCATTTAAAACTCTTAGTCTTTTTATAATTTATTCTAATTAAGATACATAGGTTGGATCTATATGCAAACAATAATAATATGTATCTTTGAAAGCTGGAGGTTGAAGAACCTCATACTGTGGTCAATAACACATGCAATGTTAGAGACAATGACATTAGAAGAATTAGAAAAGACAAAAGTACAATCATCACTTGAATTAACACCAAACATAAAAGGATTTGGTTCAATTATGAACTAGAAGAAAAAAACCAAAAGCTAACTTTATTAAAGGATTGAGAAACGCTATTAGATTTAACTAATGCAATTTATCTTATTTTCTTAACAAATATTAGAACAAGTATATAATATAGACGTTGATAAGAGTCAAATATATCTTCATGCAGTGGGTGGTAGAGACTGTCGAGAATGATATATAGCTTAGATTCATTTGCAAACACATGTTATTTGCAATCCTCCACATCTAGTATAGCAGCATCTAGTAGGCGATCCGCATCTAATGAAGTTCATGAGTTTCGGAGCACAGTACAACCATTAACAATTTAGTTGCAATAGTCGATGGAGTATATAACTCAACTCCGTAATGAAGTGGATGAGTTAAAGGAGAGAGGTAACATCTCATCTTAACAATCAGAGCATTCGTGGTCACTAAATAAATAGCGTATTTGAAGTTATTTTGTATGAATTAAATATTTATTATATACAAAATAGTTTTTTTATTATCAATTAAGATAATTTTTACATGATATCATCAATCAACTTTATATTTTAACAAATTAAACGTAAAAACAAATCAAAATATTATCAACAGATAATTAATAACTGTATAAATTATGCATCAACCATAAGATCATCAAATAAAGTTAAAAGCAAACAAATTAAAAAAACCAATTTTAATTTACCGACAAAAAATAAAATTTGTCAATAAAATCTATTTGATTTACTAACGGATAACTAAGAATCGTCGATAATGTTGTCATTGACTCATCGACAGAATGTGAAATTCTATCGGTAAGGTTACCAATAGACAAATCTTGCCCATCGGTAACTTTACTGATCAAAGCACTCCTTCTGTCGCTAAACTTGTCATTCCTAGTTTGAATGGGTAGGCTCAAGTTGGATAGTTCGGGTCAAGTCGGATTATGTGGGTAAATCCAGGTCACGTTTGAGTTGGATCACTCTGAACATCTTGATTTGGACGCTTTTCTTAGGGTAATTAAAGGCTTGTAAAGCTGGTAGGATTGATTGAAAATGATGGAGGAATGCGAGAGGATGCTAAGCAATTTGTGTAGACCTTGTGTGCTTGCAGAAAAAGCCATTGTTCAGAAGTTGACCCGAGAATGTATTTTATTTCGAAAGAAAGAGATGGAAAGCTAATGGTTTGTACGACTTTGGTTAGGTTATGTAGGGATGGCAATTATACCCGAACCCGATGGGTACCCGATAAAATTATCCGAACGAGGGCGGGTATGGGGAGCAAATTTTTACCCGTGGGTTATCGGGGCGGGTATGAGGATACCACCCCCCATACTCGTTTATCCGTTATAATCTCTATTTACTCGTTTCTTTTATGTTAAATTCAGTATGTATGTATGAATGTAGCATAAAAATTTAAAAGAAAAACAAATAGTCCATTCATATTAAATAAGCTTATCTTAAAAAAAAAAGAGACGGGTAAACGGAAACGGGTATGAGGGTGCCAAAAAAATCCCCGACGGGGATGAGGGCGGGTATGGGGGTGGGGGAGGGTTCATGGGGTGGGTACGGGGATGGCATACCCGCCCCATACCTGCCCCGTTGCCATCCCCGAGGTTATGGAGGGTTGATATGGAGTGTATTAATTGTTTTAAGGAAATGAAATAATATGGAATTTCGATTGACTGGGCGATATATGTAGAAGGAAAGATTGGTTCTTTTTTAGATGTGTTGAAAAATATACACAAGATCAAATCTAAGCGCAACGGAAATAATTTAAAAAATTTCCACATAATCAACTTTAACAGAATTAGATTCAAAACATAAAATAAGAAATTGATAAAGTTAAACTAACTTTTTTCTGATTCCCGATATAATATCTTGCTTCTCCGAAATAGTCAAATCTACGAGCCGTTCAATCGTCCGGCCTCTAACGGTATCCACAGATCCTTTCGGAGAAAAAACTCAAATCAAATTTGAGAGGAAAAATCTTTAGAAGTGCTAGCTCCATTTGTTTTCTAATTTTTCCTTTTATACGAAAAATCTTATTTTTCATATCCTTGGATTTTATTAAAATTACAACTAAAGTCAAACTTTAATTATAATTATTAATAAATCCTTATAAGATCAAATATCACATATTGATCCTAAAGTTTCAAAACTTATCAATTAAGTCCAACTTAATTCTAATTTCATTTTCTCCTTAATAGACCTTTTATGTGTGACCTATTAGGTTCCTAATATGTTGGCAATGATTATAAATTATAATTCTAATTCATAATTAGAATCAGATAAATTAAAACTCCTTTTAATTTATCTTTAATTCCCTAATTAAACAATTTATAATCTTAGATCATGATTGACGTCTAGCAACATTTCATGACCACCCAAATATTAGGAATGTCAAAGTGGTTTGACTTAACCTGTCTATGCATGGTTATCTTGTATAAATCAATCCTTTCGTCATCTAATGTTCCAATTGGAATTAGAGTATGGAATTCGTGTCTACTCTAAATAATCCAATCATATTTGTTC
Source organism: Erythroxylum novogranatense (assembly GCA_029891385.1). NCBI lineage: Eukaryota > Viridiplantae > Streptophyta > Magnoliopsida > Malpighiales > Erythroxylaceae > Erythroxylum > Erythroxylum novogranatense. Next base: position 95,432,646 of record CM057233.1, read on the forward strand.
TTGCTAATTAGTAAATGATTTATAATTGATAATTGAAAACAACTTTTTTCAAATTTCAATTTACTCTGGCCAGAGATTCCCAAAATCATTACTAATCAAGAACAACAAAACATTCTTCCTAATTACTTTAGGACGACGAATTCTTTATTGATTTACTCAACTATCTCCACATAGTTCATACTATATCCAATAACTATCGAATTGAACTATTCCAATAATAGAACATAAGTAGCATCAAAACATAGTAATTCTTACATGAGATAACTTTGGTAATCTCAAGTCTAAGGATCAATTATACAACTATCATAATGAGATAATCCACAGACACACAAGTAATATTTCATTTGGGATTCTCATAATAGGGTCTATTCAGTGAACTTATTCTCTAATAAGCACCCACATGTTTATTTAAGTATCTCCATACTTTAATCTATGAGATCGATTACTTTCTTCATAAGAAAGAAACAAATATGTGTTAGTCTAACCATTTCATCAATACCCTATCTTGATGAAACTATGACTAGGAATATTTAGGAATAATACAAAATGCAATTTGAATCTCATAATTATAATCACATTATAATTTCTAGTTGCATAACAATTATTCCAGTGATTTTATCTTTATGATTAATAATTAAATAATTAAAAAATACATAAAGATAAAGAATGCCTTTTATTGAATAAAACAAATTTTATACAATTAAAAATACAACCAAAATTGGTTGCAAGGGCATAAACCAACTGTTGGACCCCGAACTTTTGGTGAAAATTAGAAATTTAGTTACTCCTTCATGAGTAATTATGATTTTTAGGAGATTAAATAGAAAGAGATTGATTGAACCATAGTGAGAGGGTTGTTTAAAGGTTATGAGTTAGATAATTTTCTGAACATGATTCAGTATTTTGCAAATTTTGGGAGCTGTGGAGCTCCGATTGAGTTGATTCTTGAGGCAGATTAAAATTAAGATATGGGGCTACAAATCTTGTGAATTGATCGAAATTTGATTTCATCCCTAAGATTGTTAATTTATGGAAGGAAGTTTGAATTAATGTTCAGTCCCGATTTTGTGAAGGTCCGAAAGTATTTTGGCCATAACTTTTTCGTTTCTAAACCGATTTGAGGGTTTTTGGTGGTGTTGGAAACATAAGACATCAAGGAACATTTTTCAAGAAGAAAGTTTGTCATTTACCTGTCCAAAATTTAGAAGCAAGATGACTGTTTTTAAAATGAAATGTGCAGGGGCAGATATGGAACATCACTTAAAGGGAAAAGTTTTAGGCTTGCATGGAGGGGCAATTAGGTCTATTGTCATTCTTTAAATGGAACACATGAAGGGGGTGTCGTTTTGAACAAGGAGGGAGCAGCAGATACACGAAAATTTCATAGGAAAATAAAGAAAGAAACGATAGAGAGGGAGAGAAGAAGAAGAAGAAGAAGAAGAAGAAGAAGAAGGAGAATCGGACGAAGTGGAGAAGAAGGGAGGAGAAGCAAGTTTCGACTTTTCTCCAAGTTTCTAAGAGGGTTTTCGTTGATTTCAAGAGGAAAAGCATGGAACAAGGTGAAAGCTCCATGACAAGCCAATAAATAAGAAAATGGAGGAGAAAAAGGTAAGAGAGAGAAAGTTTGGATTTTGAATCTTTTGATGAGTTTATTGGTTTAGGTAGTTTGGAAAGGTTATGGATTGAGTTTTCCTATGGTTACTTGAAGGGATTATGCTATGATTATGTTTAATTTTAGATTATGGTGAGTTAGGGATTATGCCCAATTTTTTGAGATTTGGGGTTTGTTGAAATTATTGATTTAGATAGCTTAGAAATTTGATCAATTAGTGAATTCCTAAGTTAATTTGAGTAATTATGTATTTTTGATGTTGAATTTGGATGTTTATGACTTAGGAAATGTTTAAATGAAGGAAAGAAGGAAGCTTTGGAGAAATTGAGGTGTGGATCAAGATTCTAGCATGGTATCAAGGTGGGTAGCATGTTTATTTTTGATTTATAAGCTGTATATGAGTTTTCAAAAAAAAAACGAAAAATATTTTTAAACTATTATTTTTCGAACGATTAATTTCGTTGATTTGAAATGACTTAAGAAAATTGCATAAATTGGTTGAATTCATTGTGATTGATTTATTGAGATTTTAATATTTATTGAGATTTTAATATAATAATTTGTGTGACCTTGTGATTTTATGAATGTTTTGGAAATTCCTAAAGTGTTGCTTTCTTTGATTTTTACAAATTGAGCAATTCTTTGTGTTTGAACAATTGAAAAATGGTTATGAGAATTGTGGTGGTGGTTATGTACGTAAATGGAACGGAGGTGAAAATATTTCTATGATTTTGACTTAGGAGGAGAAATGGTGACATAAGTGGAAATGACAAGTTTGGAAGTATACAAGCAAAGTAAGATTGAAAGGTTGAAATTGGAAACTTAGGAGGATTGTTTATGTGTTGTGATGAGGGTTATGTTTTAGTATACAAAGATATTAGTGGAATTGAGATTAAAACTTCAAGATGGTGATATGTTTACGTTTCTAAATTGACTCAGTATGTAAGTAGTAGATTATGAAACAAATGATAGTGATATATGGAGAAGTTCTCATGGTGATGTCGATTAGTTGTTAGGAATACATATCCTATAATGGGGTTATAGTGGTGAATAATGCGATTAAGTACATATGAAATATATATATATGGATATGGGATAGGAGATGATCTATGACCCTTATAGTTAAAAATCATGAGATGAATCAGAGTAAATGAATATGTTTCTTATTTCATTGAGTTTTATTTTAAAGAGTATTGATCATGTATGGTGCGACAGAAATTGGAATTATTGAACCATCCTGAATAGTCGAAAGTGATCTTATGGAGGTATTAGGAGTAGCTAAACAACATTGACAAACATAGTGGATTGACAAAATCATGGAAACTGTGTAGATAATTGAGATAAGAAATCATAATGCGTGAATAAAATGTTCCAATTCGGGCGATAAAAAGAAGTGATAGGATTAAGTCGGAACATCATGTAGTGGCTAAGAATATAAAAATTAAGTGACTGAATGTTCGCATTGTTGACGGTTTTACAGTTATGCTTCTGTTCGACTTCACGCCCTGAAAACACTATCCTAGTGATTTCATTAGAATGCTTCATAAGAATTTAGATGACAAAGGTTAACAATGGTTAAATGTTATATTGATTGGAGAGGTGGTTGACAAATGAACTCGATAGGTAGTAGAAATTAAACGTTTCAAGGAAAATGAATAAATCAGGTGAATCCACGCCAAAAATATGGAACACAGTGAGACAGCTATAAGGGTTATATGTACTGATATTAAAGTGAAGCGACATTATTATATTGAGATAGTGCTATTGATAAAAGATTTCTTAGATTCGAAATGTGGTACACATGAGTATGTTTAAGGAAATGTTATGTGATATGATGTTGGTGTTATCGACAAGTGAACTTTGTGAGTGAGTTGATTAAAAGGAGGAAATTGTTACATGCATTATTTTTTTCTTTCGAATGATTTGACGATGTTGTGAAAAAATGGTTTGATAATTTGAATGATCGTTTTATGATTTTTGGAATGTGTGAAATTTTGTGAATTGCAGAGTGTCTAATATGGCACGATGTGAAAAACTTTAAGTTTTTTTTTAAAATACGCCTTCGGGAGTTCCAATTTTTGAGCATGAATTATGTGTATTATATAGGTTTGGTTAAGTCCCCTTCGTAGAGTCGGTCTTTGGTCTCTCCTTTGATAGGCTTCTCCCGCCTGCTCGCTAGTGGCATAGGAGCTCCGATTTCAGACTCCCCTCCGTTCATGACTACACGTAACCGCTTATATGAGAATGTGCGATTAGCTGTTAGACCCACCCAAACCATTTAATGTGATTTAGAATTTGTGTTGGATGTCGCGGTATAACTCATGAAACACATGTCAGGTATAACCCCAAGCACCTACTGGTGGGGTGTAGGGTCCAACATCAAATCACTTGGATATGTTATGTATTTTTGATTTGTTACTTTGGAAAGCATTGTTATGTGACCTTTGAAATTATTTATGAATGTTTGAAAAGTTGAGAAGTTTGAAAAATAAGCCTTTGGGCAAAACTTTGTATAAAATGATTTCTGCTTATGTTTTGTTTTTATAAATGTGGTACCCATTGAGCTGTCAAGCTCACCCCACCTTTCATCCCCATCTCCAGGGTTCGAGCAGGAGATCGGATGAGGGAAGGTCAAGATATTTGTTCGATTTTGCTCATTTTGATGTTTGGTGACTTTTGGGATTTTTGTATAGGTTTTGTATATGGCTTAATTTGCCATTATGTAATTTAAGCAATTATTTCGGGATGTATTGACTTATAACTACGTATACCAAATTGAGATATAAATGTGACTTGGTTTATGTATTTTTGCTTTCGGAATTGTATGTAGACGTATGAATGGTTTTGGTATGTGAATAGAATGGGATATGAATGGCAATTGAATATAATTATATCTTGAGATATGATTGTGATTGTGTATGAATGAAGCGAGATGATTATGTTGGTTGTTTTGAGATCATTGAAGTGGTTAAGATTAGATTTGCGTTTGTTGCTGTTGAAATTATGGACGGGGGGGTCCGATGGTGATTTGTGCTGATTGGTTATGATATTAGAAGTGTATTTTGCCTTTGCAGATTTTTGGATTGTTCAAAATGTAGCCGTTATGTTGCCCGATTTTCGATAAAATCGGGTTATGGCAAAGTAAGATTTAGAATAGATTTTGTTATAAATGAGATAAGATTTGGTATGAATTGAGATTTAGTTGAGGATAAAATTTCCAGTGGGAAACTAGTATAAGTTTGATTCATATAAGATTGATTAGGAATGAAAGGAATGAAATAGAAAGATAGAAAAAAAATTACCGATTTTCGGGTTGGGTTTTAGTCTAAGGTTTCCAGCGCGAACGTTTTCTATTTTCGCTTCGGATGTCGGATCCATTCTTTTGCATTTCGCTTTTTTTTTTCGTTTGACTTTCATTTGTTTGCGAGCGCGTTTGCTACCTCTGCCTTTGTTTTGCATCTGTTCTTTCGCTTCGGTTCTTTGTGCTTCCGCTTTTCAGTTTCGCAAGTTTCCATTCATTTTCTGTTCTCCGATTCGCTTTTCCGGTTGGGATCCGGTTTCGAGATCGGGTTCCAACATAGATGGTATCAGAGCCCAGTAATAGGATCTTACTTGGGCGTATATGTATGAATGATTTGCATGAGTAATTGATAAGAGTTTGATAGGCTGAAGTTGAATTTGTGAGAATGTGCTAAGTGATTATTTGATGTAGGTGATGAGTGATGATTGATTATAAATGGAAATTGAGAGGATAATCTCATGATGAAAATGGATGAATGGACTTCGGATGTACATTTGTGAGATGAAATAAGAAATACTTGAAGGATATAATTAAATGATATGAGGGTATGACATGAAATATTTGAATAATTAAATTGATTGTTGAACAAAGTGACGAGAATTATGATTTATTTTAGGAATGTGTTACAGAACTAGAAATTCTTGATGAATAAGGATAAATTGATTTGATTATGCTTTTGAGAGATGCAAATTTTTAAAAGATGAGATAACTTGATGTTTGAATATACATTTGTGAGATGAAATGAGGCATGCTTGAAAGATGAAATTGGTGATAAAGATATATGTGTAGGAGTTCAAGCGATTGATTTTAAATGCTGATTTTGGTCCATATTAAGAGTCATTAAGAAGTGGATCATTGACTTGCGTAAAATGTAAATAAAAAAAACGTTAAGGAATATTGAGTTGTAGAAATAGTGAGTTTGATATGATCTTAGATGGAGTATTTGATATAAGAATTAAGAAATTGCTAAGAGATTGAGAAATATGTATGAGAAGGAAATTAGATAAGAAAAGTGATTAATTATGATTCGATCCGACAAATTGATGATATCTTAAATTGATTGAGAAAAGTGATTGTATGATTAGATAAGAAATATTATGTTCTTAAGTGTGAATTTCGATGACAAAATTCTTTTAAGAGGGGGAGAAATGTTGGACCCCGAACTTTTGGTGAAAATTAGAAATATTAAAATGAATTTAAATGAGAAAGAAATTGGTGAGAAAATTTATAAATTTAAGAAAATTTGATGAATTTAAGAAAAATATATGAGAAAAGAATTGTTTAGTTTTGATGACTTCAATATTTGAGTCGATTTGTATGGGTTATGAAAGTTTAAGAGAATGAGTTGATTTGAAATGGAAGTTGAAAATTGAAAACTAAAGAGAAAAGTGTAAAAATTTGAAGAATTAAGAAAAGTTTGACTTTTTGGGTTTAAAAGTTGACTTTTGATTTAGGCCAAATTGGAGAAAATGATCTTCATGAAACTTGTAGCTTATGTTAAGAGTTTTCCGTCGCCATAAAGTTTGATATTTTTTGATATCGGGAGAAAAAGTTATGATCAGTCAAAGTTTGTTTTGTAAAATGACCATAAGTGTATATTTGTGTGTGTTCTATGCTTCGAGGTCACTCGTCGTGAGGATTTAGTCTGTATTGGAGTAAGTGGTCTACATGAAAGTTGTAGCTTGTCTATCAATCTTTCCGACACTATAAAGCATACAATATTTGGATGTGGGAATTGGAAGATATGAAGGCTGAAAGTTTGGAGTTTGTTTAGGTGATGTTTAACAGGGCAGTAACTTTGACTAGAGTTTTGACCCCTTTAGAGATGAAATTGATTTTTGCGTTCTTCATGGAAGTTGTAGATCTTCCTTTTATCTTTCCATCGACACCAAATTTGTCAAATTTGGAGTTCAGGATCAAGACTTACGATTTTTGAAAAATTCGATTATATATGTATAATTGAGATTCTGTTCTTCTGCTTTTAATCCTACATTTTTTCAATCTTTTGCTTATAATTCCTTCGTCCGACATTCGATTGATTCGATTTTTGAAGCGTTGGATTTCTAAGACATTTAGTTACTCCTTCATGAGTAATTATGATTTTTAGGAGATTAAATAGAAAGAGATTGATTGAACCATAGTGAGAGGGTTGTTTAAAGGTTATGAGTTAGATAATTTTCTGAACATGATTCAGTATTTTGCAAATTTTGGGAGCTGTGGAGCTCCGATTGAGTTGATTCTTGAGGCAGATTAAAATTAAGATATGGGGCTACAAATCTTGTGAATGGATCGAAATTTTATTTCATCCCTAAGATTGTGAATTTATGAAAGGAAGTTTGAATTAATGTTCAGTCCGGATTTTGTGAAGGTCCGAAAGTATTTTGGCCATAACTTCTTCGTTTCTAAATCGATTTGAGGGTTTTTGGTGACGTTGGAAACATAAGACATCGAGAAACATTTTTCAAGAAGAAAGTTTCACCAAATTATGTCAGTTACCTATCCAAAATTTGGAAGCAAGATGGCTGTTTTTAAAATGAAATGTGCAGGGGCAGATATGGAACATCACTTAAAGGGAAAAGTTTTAGGCTTGCATGGAGGGGCAATTAGGTATATTGTCATTCTTTAAATGGAACACATGAAGGGGGTGTCGTTTTGAACAAGGAGGGAGCAGCAGATACACGAAAATTTCATAGGAAAATAAAGAAAGAAACGATAGAGAGGGAGAGAAGAAGAAGAAGAAGAAGAAGAAGAAGAAGAAGAAGAAGAAGGAGAATCGGACGAAGTGGAGAAGAAGGGAGGAGAAGCAAGTTTCTACTTTTCTCCAAGTTTCTAAGAGGGTTTTCGTTGATTTCAAAAGGAAAAGCATGGAACAAGGTGAAAGCTCCATGACAAGCCAATAAATAAGAAAATGGAGGAGAAAAAGGTAAGAGAGAGAGTTTGGATTTTGAATCTTTTGATGAGTTTATTGGTTTAGGTAGTTTGGAAAGGTTATGGATTGAGTTTTCCTATGGTTACTTGAAGGGATTATGCTATGATTATGTTTAATTTTGGATTATGGTGAGTTAGGGATTATGCCCAATTTTTGGAGATTTGGGGTTTGTTGAAATTATTGATTTAGATAGCTTAGAAATTTGATCAATTGGTGAATTCCTAAGTTAATTTGAGTAATTATGTATTTTTGATGTTGAATTTGGATGCTTATGACTTAGGAAATGTTTAAATGAAGGAAAGAATGAAGCTTTGGAGAAATTGAGGTGTGGATCAAGATTCTAGCATGGTATCAAGGTGGGTAGCATGTTTATTTTTGATTTATAAGCTGTATATGAGTTTTAAAAAAACGAAAAAAATATTTTTAAACTATTATTTTTCGAACGATTAATTTCGTTGATTTGAAATGACTTAAGAAAATTGCATAAATTGGTTGAATTCATTGTGATTGATTTATTGAGATTTTAATATTTATTGAGATTTTAATATAATAATTTGTGTGACCTTGTGATTTTATGAATGTTTTGGAAATTTCTAAAGTGTTGCTTTCTTTGATTTTTACAAATTGAGCAATTCTTTGTGTTTGAACAATTGAAAAATGGTTATGAGAATTGTGGTGGTGGTTATGTACGTAAATGGAACGGAGGTGAAGATATTTCTATGATTTTGACTTAGGAGGAGAAATAGTGACATAAGTGGAAATGACAAGTTTGGAAGTATACAAGTAAAGTAAAATTGAAAGGTTGAAATTGGAAACTTAGGAGGATTGTTTATGTGTTGTGATGAGGGTTATGTTTTAGTATACAAAGATATTAGTGGAATTTAGATGAAAACTTCAAGATGGTGATATGTTTACGCTTCTAAATTGACTCAAGATGTGTGTAGTAGATTATGAAACAAATGATAGTGATATATGGAGAAGTTCTCATGGTGATGTCGATTAGTTGTTAGGAATACATATCCTATAATGGGGTTACAGTGGTGAATAATGTGATTAAGTACATATGAAATATATATATATATATGGATATGGGATAGGAGATGATCTATGACCCTTATAGTTAAAAATCATGAGATGAATCAGAGTAAATGAATATGTTTCTTATTTCATTGAGTTTTATTTTAAAGAGTATTGATCATGTATGGTGCGACAGAAATTGGAATTATTGAACCATCCTGAATAGTCGAAAGTGATCTTATGGAGGTATTAGGAGTAGCTAAACAACATTGACAAACATAGTGGATTGACAAAATCATGGAAACTATGTAGATAATTGAGATAAGAAATCATAATGCGTGAATAAAATGTTCCAATTCGGGCGATAAAAAGAAGTGATAGGATTAAGTCGGAACATCATGTAGTGGCTAAGAATATAAAAATTAAGTGACTGAATGTTCGCATTGTTGACGGTTTTACAGTTATGCTTCTGTTCGACTTCACGCCCTGAAAACACTATCCTAGTGATTTCATTAGAATGCTTCATAAGAATTTAGATGACAAAGGTTAACAATGGTTAAATGTTATATTGATTGGAGAGGTGGTTGACAAATGAACTCGATAGGTAGTAGAAATTAAACGCTTCAAGGAAGATGAATAAATCAGGTGAATCCACGCCAAAAATATGGAACACAGTGAGACAGCTATAAGGGTTATATGTACTGATATTAAAGTGAAGCGACATTATTATATTGAGATAGTGTTATTGATAAAAGATTTCTTAGATTCGAAATGTGGTACACATGAGTATGTTTAAGGAAATGTTATGTGATATGAAGTTGGTGTTATCGACAAGTGAACTTTGTGAGTGAGTTGATTAAAAGGAGGAAATTGTTACATGCATTATTTTTTTCTTTCGAATGATTTGACGATGTTGTGAAAAAATGGTTTGATAATTTGAATGATCGTTTTATGATTTTTGGAATGTGTGAAATTTTGTGAATATCAGAGTGTCTAATATGACACGATGTGAAAAACTTTAAGTTTTTTTTTTAAAATACGCCTTCGGGAGTTCCAATTTTTGAGCATGAATTATGTGTATTATATGGGTTTGGTTAAGTCCCCTTCGTAGAGTCAGTGCACTGGTCTCTCCTTTGATAGGCTTCTCCCGCCTGCTCGCTAGTGGCATAGGAGCTCCGATTTCGGACTCCCCTCCGTTCATGACTACACAGAACCGCTATGCGGGAATGTGCAGTTCGTTCTGTTAGGACCGACCCAAACCATTTAATGTGATTTAGAATTTGTGTTGGATGCCGCGGTATAACCCGCAAACACACGCCGGGGTATAACCCCAAGCATCTACGGGTGGGGTGTAGGGTCCAACATCAAATCACTTGGATATGTTATGTATTTTTGATTTGTTACTTTGGAAAGCATTGTTATGTGACCTTTGAAATTATTTATGAATGTTTGAAAAGTTGAGAAGTTTGAAAAATAAGCCTTTGGGCAAAACTTTGTATAAAATGATTTCTGCTTATGTTTTGTTTTTATAAATGTGGTACCCATTGAGTCATCAAGCTCACCCACCTTTCATCCCCATCTCCGTGGTTCGGCAGGGAGATCGGATGAGGAAGGTCAAGATATTTGTTCGATTTTGCTCATTTTGATGTTTGGTGACTTTTGGGATTTTTGTATAGGTTTTGTATATGGCTTAATTTGCCATTATGTAATTTAAGCAATTATTTCGGGATGTATTGACTTATAACTACGTATACCAAATTGAGATATAAATGTGACTTGGTTTATGTATTTTTTCTTTCGGAATTGTATGTAGACGTATGAATGGTTTTGGTATGTGAATAGAATGGGATATGAATGGCAATTGAATATAATTATATCTTGAGATATGATTGTGATTGTGTATGAATGAAGCGAGATGATTATGTTGGTTGTTTTGAGATCATTGAAGTGGTTAAGATTAGATTTTCGTTTGTTGCTGTTGAAATTCTGGACGGGGTCGATGGTGATTTGTCTTGATTGGTTGTGATATTAGAAGTGTATTTTGCCTTTGCAGATTTTTGGATTGTTCAAAATGCAGCCGTTATGTTGCCCGATTTTCGATAAAATCGGGTTATGGCAAAGTAAGATTTAGAATAGATTTTGTTATAAATGAGATAAGATTTGGTATGAATTGAGATTTCAGGTTGGGTTTTTGTAGCGCCCCCTCACCATAGGGTACACACCGAGACGCCCGTGGGTCGTACCGACGCATACCCCACAGCAAGGAAGTGCTACCGCTCGCAACTATCACTAAATACTCGCATGGCATCAATATAATTAAACCGCAATAAGCAAATCACTAAAATTTAAAACCCCAATTTCATTGCACAATATCAATCCAAAATATAGATAAGTCTATCAGTCCCCTAAAGTCTCAATACAATAACCCAAAAAGGAAACTGATAAAAACGTCTATACTAGGTCATCCTCAAAAGTCGCCCTAGCTGACCGACCTGTGTGCCATCACTTCACTTGTCCAAGAACTCGCACAGCAGGAAAATGTCTATCTCGGGAGCTAGAAACTTACTAACGTTGCCCTGAAAAATATTAGCAATGTTGGGTGAGTTTGCGAACTCAGTGAGAAACCATCATTGATGGTTCACCCAACTCATGCATATACACATAATATATCGCATAGTACACCTTAACGCAATTTAGAACACTGTACACAATTTACATATTTATACGATAACATAACTCAAGCATATCACTTCACAATTGTCATACATCACACGCATTCTCAATTTCACTACGCAGTCAGATGCATAATGTATGCAATTTCTCATTTTATGTCATTGTTGTGATTGAGCGTTAACACTTTTCCGATTCGGGCACTTTTCGCAATGATCACAATTTCGGCAAGTAGGAGAGCCCTCTAGGTATGCACTACTGTCCACTCACTTTAGGGATAGGAGAGCCCTCTGGGTATGCACTATTTCCCTTTTTGGCCTTAGGCCTATTCACTGATATTCGAGCTTAAAGCTCGCACCTTAATCGAATGCTTCATCAACTGCTTAATTACCTCTTATAATCATGCCTAGCATGCACTAATACTTGCACAGTCACTAACACATATATTATCACTTTACTCACTTGTCACGATCAGAACACTTACTCATAATACTATACACTGATTCATAATCACAAGTATTCACATTAGCAACACATTCAGTACAATCACTCACAATCAGAACACTTACTCATATTTGCAGCACATTTATCTCACATTTGTATCACTCACATTGACAATTGATTTACACATTCACAATACAGATTATCACACAAAGATCGAGGAACCAACTAGGTTACTCACCTGTAACTTCCGAGCTACTGCCTGGAAGTACCAACAATATCCGTGGACTGACGATCCAACGACGCCTCTATAACAATACAAACACATTCTCATCACTATATGCTCAATCAATAAGATTCACTAATGCACATGTCTCACATTTAAAATTATATGATGCATGATCGTGATTTCCCAGTGCTTTAGTCCCATTCCGCTATCTCTCGATTCACAACCAAAATTCACTACTCACTAGGTCAATAACATCCATAAATTTCACAAATATCTCATTTAAACTCTAATTATACTCCAATTGATAATACATAACTCTTAGGTCACTTAAGGAACCGAATCACTTTTTTCTATGATTGAGAACTCGCTAATTTAATTTCAACTCTTATAATTTACCTCACTCAAAGACCTCTTTCTAGATCATAACAACTCCAATTACCCCAATTGAGGTCTACACTAAAATATAAACCCTAAAACCAATTCAATTTTTCTAAAATTTCGCCTCTCATTGCGACCTCATTTCATGCCAGGCGCCTGAAAGGGCGCTTCATGGCGTGGGAACGTTCGTCATGATGAACAACTCTTCTACCCCATGGCGCTTAGCAATCACTCGTCATGGCGTCTAAATTGCTTGTCATGCGACGTCTCAGCGCTTGCTTGCAAAACACGCTTTTCTCACCGCGGCGTGGCCCCATTACAGACGTCGCGACGTGTGACCCAATCATCTTCTCCGATCGTCATTTCCGCCATTAATACTCTTAAAACCTCCATAAAACACATTCAACTACCCCAGCTAACACATTACATACCATAACTAACCATAAATACAACATTAAAACACAATAAACTTACCAAATCACGGAATCGCACGGTAACCCTAGAATCTCCGAAAACTTCTCAAGCTCTCTCACTCACGATAAACTCCTCAATCTAAGCCAACCAACACAACTCCAGGCTTCTAACAACTCTCCAACCACAAGGAGAAAGGAAGCAAGCAGACTCTCCAAGGAAAGCAAGATCAACGATACCCACGAGAAGAAGAAGAAGAAGAAGAAGAAGAAGAAGAAGTTTCGTGACCTAGGAGAAAAAATGTCTTCCTCTTTCAAACATAAGGTCTATATATATATATATAGCTGATTTAAACCTATAGATCACGAATCCTCAAATTCATTCAATCTCGCCTCTAAATTTCAATGGCTCTTCACAAAATTCTTAAACTCACAAATCTAAATTTTCCAAGCCATTTACCACTCACTTTCAAACCGAATCACAATCATCGCCTCTAAGTCATTTTCCGGTCCAACACATAACTCTAAAAATTCCAGAGAATTCCCATAATTCCTCAAAATATAAAACACTCGATCTCATACTCAATTTTCAATTTTCAATTCTCTAAAATTCAATTCTCACTCTAATTCCACTATTCTACTCAAATTATCCCTAATTTCACTTTAAAATCAAATCTAACTCAATTATCTCAAAATTCACAATTCAACTCATAATCACAATTTAAATGCTGGAATAATCATGAATGCATGTCACTATGTATATGCATGTGCAAAATGATCTATCTCAAAGGCCACAAAATACTCGATCACTAAATATGCAATCACGACACTACCCGTGCCAATATGCTCATCGCACCAGTAACGGGATGTTACAAAACTCCCCTCCTAAACAAAAATTTCGTCCCAAAATTTCATACCTGACCGGTCGAACAGATGAGGGTACTGCCTCCTCATGTGCTCCTCAGTCTCCCAAGTTGCTTCCTCTGATGAGTGGTTCTTCCATAGACTTTCACCAGGAATCACCGCCTCAATTGTTTGACCCGAGATCCGATAATACGACCGCTCCTTAACATAACTCGATCACTAGCTATCTCAATCTCTTGAGCCGAATCACATGAGTCGGGTCCGGCGGTATCTCCTGAGCATACTCAAATGAAAACATCATCAACTGGGACATCTCACTAAGAACGCTTAATCTATAGGCCAACGGTCCAATCCTCTCAGTAATCTCATACGGACCGACATATCGAGGACTCAGCTTGCCCTTACGGCCAAATCTCAGCACTCCTCTCTAAGGTGACACTCGGAGGAATACTTCACCGCCCACACTGAACTCCATCTCACGCCGATGCTGATCCACATAACTCTTCTGTCTATCCTGAGCCGCCTTGATGCGACTCCGAATCAGTCTCACTTTATCCATCAGATCTGGATCACCGGGCCCTCAAGCATCCTCACACCTCTTCATCCCAAAGAAAGAGATTATCTACACGGTCTCCCATACAAGGCCTCATACGGTGCCATCCCAATACTACTCTGGTACTGATTATTGTACGCAAACTCGATCAGAGCCAAGTACTGGTCCCAAGCACCTCTGAACTCTAATACACAAGCTCTCAAAGATCCCTCAATCTTGATCATCCTCTCACTCGCCCATCTCGTTCGAGGATGAAATGTTGTACTAAAGTTCAACCTCGAACCCAAAGCTGACTGCAGGCTCTTCCAGAACCTCGAAGTAAATATGGGATCCCTATCTGACACTATCGATACTGGGACCCCATGCAGTTGCACAATCTCTGCCACATACTTCTGGGCCAACTGGTCGAGAGTATTATTCTCTCACACTGGTAAGAAGTGAGCCGATTTGGTCAACCGGTCCACTATTACCCAGATCACATCATGCTGCCTCGGCGTCCTAGGCAACTCTATAATAAAATCTATGGTAATTCGCTCCCATTTCTACTCCGGAATGGGTAACGAATGCAATCTCCCAACTGGGGCCTGGTGCTCAGCCTTAACCTGCTGGCACGTCAGACACCGAGAAACGAACTCTGCCACTTGCCTCTTCATACCTGGCCACCAGAAATGCAACTTAAGGGTATTATACATCTTGGTAACGCTGGGATGCATGGCATAAGTGGCCACATGCGCCTCCTCTAGGATCTCTCGTCTCAGATCATCAACATCTGGCACACACAACCTCTGACCCATCCAAAGAGTCCCATCTCTCAACTCAAAATCTGAACCCTGACCAGCTCTAACTCTATCCATCAATCTCACTATCACTGGGTCCTGATCCTGGACTATCCTGATCCGATCATGCAACATCGGCCTCAGCCTCAGAGTAGCAATCAAAGCTCCATCCTGAGCTAAATCCATCTGCACATCAAGCGCTCTCAATCAATCAAAGCTAGGCAACCTCTCAATCAATCTGAATCCGACCGACATGAGATCTCCTACTCAACGCATCACCCACCACATTGGCCTTCCTGGATGATACTCAATCGCAGCGATCATAGTCCTTCAACAACTCAATCCATCTCCTCCGTCTCGATTCAACTCTCTCGACTCAACAGATATCTCGACTTTATGATCGGTGAAGATCTGAACGCTCTCCATACAAATAATGTCTCCAGATCTTGAGCAAACACCACTGCAGCCCAACTCTAAATCATGACCGGATAATTCCTCTCACGAGGCCTTAATCGCCTTGAGGCATACGCTTATAACTCTCCCATGCTGCATCAAAACACTGCCTAATCCCTGCTGCGACGCATCACTAAATACCTTGAAACCTCCGGACCCTGACGGCAAAGCTAACACTGGTGCCGTAGTCAATCGATGCCTAAACTCCTCAAAGCTCCTCTGACACTCATCAGTCCATCTAAAAGCCACATTCTTCCTCAGAAGTTTTGTCAAAGAGGCTGAGATGACTGAAAACCCCTCGACAAACCTCCGGTAATATCCTGCTAAACCGAGGAAACTCCTCAACTCTGACACGTTCCTCGGAACCTCCCAACTCCGCACTACCTCAATCTTGTGAGGATCCACCTGGATACCCTCACCAGACACAATATGGCCTAGAAAAACGACCTCATCTAGCCAAAATTCACATTTCGTGAATTTGGCATACAACTGCCTCTCTCTCATGATCTGCAACACAATCCTCAGATGCTCCGCATGCTCCTGTCAACTCCTCGAATACACTAAAATATCGTCAATGAATACAATCACAAACTGATCCAGGTAGGGCTGAAATACCTTATTCATCAAGGCCATAAAGGCTTCCGGGGCATTGGTCAACCCGAACGGCATCACTAAGAACTCGAAATGCCCATACCTGCTCCTGAAAGCACTCTTAGGCACATCGACATCTGCAATCCTTAACTGATAATACCCTGATCGCAGATCCAATTTAGTAAACACCTGAGCTCCCTGCAACTGGTCAAATAGATCATCGATCCTAGGCAGTGGGTACTTATTCTTGACAGTAACCCGATTGAGCTGCCTATAATCGATGCACAACCTCAAAGTCCCATCCTTCTTCTTCACGAACAACACTGGAGCTCCCCACGGTGAAACACTGGGTCTAATAAACTCCTTATCCAACAACTCCTGCAACTGCATCTTAAGCTCCCTCAGTTCCACCGGTGTCATCCTATATGGAGGTATAGATATAGGAGCGGTACCTGGAACGAGGTCAATCCCAAACTCCGTCTCCCGATCTGGTGGCAAACCTGGTAACTCATCGGGGAACACATCCGAAAATTCCCTAATCACGGGAATATCCTGCAACCTCTGCTAAATCCTGGTGTCCACCACATGAGCCAAATACGCCTCACAACTACCACGCATCAATCTCAAAGCACTCAGAAAGGAAATCATCCTAGCTGGCACTGCCTGACTAACGCCTCGAAAAACAACTCTAGGTTGACCAGGAGAATCTAACACGACCTCTTTGGTATAACAATCCATCACAGCCCTATGCGTAGTAAGCTAGTCCATCCCTAGAATCAGATCAATCTCTCTCAGGGGCAAAACTATCAAGTCTGCACTCAACTCTGCCTGATCAATCACTATTGGACACCCCTTGCAGACCTCACCTAAGGCAGTAGTACTACCCAAAGGCGTACTCACCTGCAACCCACACCACAGTCTCTCCCTATCACAATGCAGTCTACATGCCACATGCGGTGTAATAAAAGAATGAGTGGACCCAGGATCCATCAATGCAAAAACCTCAAAGCCAGAAATCGAAAGCATACCCGCAACAACATCTGGAGATTCCTGAGCCTCCTGCCGAGTCATAGCATAGACTCTAGCCTGGGACTGCTGCTTGCTACTCTTTCCCTCAAACCTCACTACAGATCCCTAAGCTCGGTCTCGGCCTCGACCTCGGCCTCTCCAACCAGATCCACCTCCACGACTCTACTGCACCGAGGTAACACTGCCTGATCTACCGGTCGCAGCAGATTGGGCCTCCACAGTGAAAGGACACTCTCGGAGCTAATGGTCCATGGAACCACACTTGAGACACGCTCCGGTAAACCTCCAGCACTCCCCACTGTGTCTCCTCTCACAATACTCACATAGCGGGATCATCTGACTTGAACCTCTAGCCCCGCTATGGCCACCACTGGACTGAGCAAATATGCCCCTCTGCCCAAATCTGGACTGTCTACCTCCTCTAGACGACCCGAAGGTCCTGCTCTGACGCTTGCTGAACCCTCTACTAGCACTGCCCTGACTATCACTGGGCCTCTTGCCCCTGGGTCCCGATCCAGCCTCAGGCTGACTCTGCCTCAACAACTGCTCAATCCTCACAGCTGCTGCCCTCAGCTCAATAAATGTACCCATATCTGATCGGGCCAATCTGGTATGGATCTCCATATTGAGTCCGTCCTCAAACCTCCGACACTGCCGACTCAAGCAATCAAAGCGCACGATAAGCCGGCAAATCATTGAACTCGACCTCATAGTCCGCCATCGACATCAACCCTCGCCTCATTCCAAGAAACTCCTGCATCTTCATCTCTAAATACACCTTGGGCATGAAATTATCCTTGAATGCCCTCGTAAAATCATCCTAAGTCAACATTCGGGGCCCGAAGAACCGCCCAGCAGCCTTCCACCACCGAAAAGCCAAACCTCAAGCAAAAACATCGATAGTCAAAGCGCCTCGTAGTCGCAGCCCATCCGATCGAGGACTCTCTCGTCCTCTCTAACCATCCTCGCCTCTGCGTAGGTCGGTCTTTGCCATAAGTCAACCGCTCCTCGCCACGCAGCCTATCATACCTCCTCTCCCGCCTCACGGAACTCGGGAGGCAACTCATCGAATGAGGCATGGGGACTCTCTACTAGCTCCCACGGATCCTAGGTCACCGGTTGATCCACTTGCTCTCCAAGAACGGATGACCTACAATCAACAAGAATCGATCAATTTACGCTTTCTCACCAAATTCAAGCCTAAAATATACTATGCCCAAAAGAGTCAAACCATGCTCGATACCACCTAATGTAGCGCCCTCACCATAGGTACACATCGGGACGCCCGTGGGTCGTCTGACGATACCCCACAAAGAAGGAAGTGCTACCGCTCGCAACTATCACTAAATACTCGCATGGCATCAATATAATTAAACCGCAATAAGCAAATCACTAAAATTTAAAACCCCAATTTCATTACACAATATCAATCCAAAATATAGACAAGTCTATCAGTCCCCTAAAGTCTCAATACAATAACCCAAAAAGGAAACTGATAAAAATGTCTATACTAGGTCATCCTCAAAAGTCGCCCCAGCTGACCGACCTGTGTGCCATCACTTCACTTGTCCAAGAACTCGCACAGCAGAAAAACGTCTATCTCGGGAGCTAGAAACCTACTAACGCTGCCCTGAAAAATATTAGCAATGTTGGGTGAGTTTGC
The DNA here is from genome assembly GCA_029891385.1 of Erythroxylum novogranatense. Lineage (NCBI taxonomy): Eukaryota > Viridiplantae > Streptophyta > Magnoliopsida > Malpighiales > Erythroxylaceae > Erythroxylum > Erythroxylum novogranatense. The sequence goes on from CM057233.1 coordinate 95,451,562, forward strand.
GAACTCAGTGAGAAACCATCATCGATGGTTCACCCAACTCATGCATATACACATAATATATCGCATAGTACACTTTAACGCAATTTAGAACACCGTACACAATTTACATATTTATACGATAACATAACTCAAACATATCACTTCATAATTGTCATACATCACACGCATTCTCAATTTCACTACGCAATGGATGCATAATGTATGCAATTTCTCATTTTATGTCATTGTTGTGATTGAGCGTTAACACTTTCCCGATTCGGCACTTTTCGAATGATCACAATTTCGCAAGTAGGAGAGCCCTCCGGTATGCACTATCGCCCACTCACTTTAGGGATAAGAGAGCCCTCCGGTATGCACTATTTCCTTTTGGCCTTAGGCCTATTCACTGATATTCGAGCTTAAAGCTCTGCACACTGAATGCTTCAGTCACAACTGTTTAATTACCTCTTATAATCATGCCTAGCATGCACTAATACTTGCACAGTCACTAACACATATATTATCGCTTTACTCACTTGTCACGACCAAAACACTTACTCGTACACTGATTCATAATCACAAGTATTCACATTAGCAACACATTCAGTACAATCACTCACAATCAGAACACTTACTCATATTTGCAGCACATTTATCTCACATTTGTATCACTCACATTGACAATTGATTTACACATTCACAGCACATATTATCACACAAAGATCGAGGAACCAACTAGGTTACTCACCTGTAATTTCCGAGCTACTGCCTGGAAGTACCAAAGAATATCCGTGGATGACGATCCAACGCGCCTCTATAACAATACAAACGCATTCTCATCACTATATGCTCAATCAATAAGATTCACTAATGCACATGTCTCACATTTAAAATTATATGATGCATGATCGTGATTTCCCAGTGCTTTAGTCTTATTTCGCTATCTCTCGATTCACAACCAAAATTCACTACTCACTAGGTCAATAACATCCATAAATTTCACAAATCTCTCATTTAAACTCTAATTATACTCCAATTGATAATACATAACTCTTAGGTCACTTAAGGAACCAGAATCAGCTCTTTTTCTATGATTGAGAACTCGCTAATTTAATTTCGAACTCTTATAATTTACCTCACTCAAAGACCTCTTTCTCTAGATCATAACAACTCCAGAATTACCCCAATTGGAGGTCTACACTAAAATATATACCCTAAAAATCAATTCAATTTTTCTAAAATTTCTTCCCCTCGCCGCGACCTACAGCCCCTCGCCACGGAGCACAAAGGGACGCTGTCATGGGCGTGGGAACGTTCGTCATGCGAACAACTCTTCATACCTACGCCATGGCGCTAGCAATCACTCGTCATGGCGTCTATCAATCACTCGTCATGGCGTCTAAATTGCTTGCTCGCGCTGACGTCTCAGCGGCTTGCTTGCGAACACGCCTTTTCTCGCCGCGGCGTGGCCCCATTACAGACGTCGCGACGTGCGACCCAATCATCTTCTCCAATCGTCATTTTCGCCATTAATACTCTTAAAACCTCCATAAAACACATTCAACTACCCCAAATAACACATTACATACCATAAATGCCATAAATAACCATAAATACAACATTAAAACACAATAAACTTACCAAATCACGGAATCGCACGGTAATCCTAGAATCTCCGAAAACTTCTCAAGCTCTCTCACTCACGATAAACTCCTCAATCTAAGCCAACCAACACAACTCCAGGCTTCTAACAACTCTCCAACCACAAGGAGAAAGGAAGCAAGCAGACTCTCCAAGGAAAGCAAGATCAACGATACCCACGAGAAGAAGAAGAAGAAGAAGAAGAAGAAGAAGTTTCATGACCTAGGAGAAAAAATGTCTTCCTCTTTCAAACATAAGGTCTCTATATATATATATAGCTGATTTAAACCTATAGATCACAGTCCTCAAATTTATTCAATCTCAGTCTCTAAATTTCAATGGCTCTTCACAAAAATTCTTAAACTCACAAATCTAAATTTTCCAAGCCATTTACCACTCACTTTCGAAACCGGAATCACAATCATCAGTCTCTAAGTCATTTTCCCGGTCCGAACACATAACTCTAAAAATTCCAGAGAAATTCTCATAATTCCTCAAAAATATAAAACACTCGATCTCATACTCAATTTTTAATTTTCAATTCTCTAAAATTCAATTCTCACTCTAATTCCACTATTCTACTCAAATTATCCCTAATTTCACTTTAAAATCAAATCTAACTCAATTATCTCAAAATTCACAATTCAACTCATAATCACAATTTAAATGCTGGAACAATCATGAATGCATGTCACTATGTATATGCATGTGCAAAATGATCTATCTCAAAGGCCACAAAACACTCGATCACTAAATATGCAATCACGACACTACCCGTGCCAATATGCTCATCGCACCAGTAACGGGATGTTACAGTTTTAGTCTAAGGTTTCCAGCGCGACCGTTTTCTATTTTCGCTTCTGATGTCGGATCCATTCTTTTGCATTTGGCTTTTGTTTCCGTTTAACTTTCATTTGTTTGCGAGCGCGTTTGCTACCTCTGCCTTTGTTTTGCATCCGTTCTTTCGCTTCGATTCTTTGTGCTTCCGCTTTTCAGTTCCGCAAGTTTCCATTCATTTTTTGTTTTCCGATTCGCTTTTCCGGTTGGGATCCGTTTTCGAGATCGAGTTCTAACACCAACAATCTCCCACTTGCACTAAAGCCAATTACCAATGTATCAAATACCATAGCCATCTATATGTCTATCACGTCTCTTTCGAGACAACGACTTAGTGAGAGGATTTGCTATAAACTCTTCAGTTGTTGAATCTGCGATGGTTGGTTATTTGGAACTCTTCCAACTAACCGCTCCACCATAAAGAGTAAAAATATATCCTGACTATGATCTACTATCATCTTGATCAGACTGAAAACTAGCATCTGAATAACCCTGAACTCTCAGCTCAGTTCCTCCATAGACCAGAAAAATATTTGTAGTCCTTCTCAAGTACCTTAAGATATTTTTCACAGCTGTCCAATGACCCTCATTGGGATTTGCTTGATATCTACTTGTTATGCTCAAAGTATAAGCAACATCTGGTCTTGTACATAGCATTGCATACATGATCGATCCAATAGCCGAAGCATATGGAACACCATTCATTCTGTCTCTTTCCTCTTGTGTATTGGGACACTTGCTCTTGGAAAGAAAAATCCCAGGCGATGTAGGTAAAAATCCTCTCTTAGAATTTTCCATGTTAAACCATTACATTTTATCTATGTACGAAGATTGGGACAAACCAAGCAACCTTTTTGATCTATCTCTATAGATCTTTGTACCTAGTATATAAGCTGCGTCTCTCATATCCTTCATGAAAAAATTCTTAGATAACCATATCTTAACAGACTGGAGCATTGAAATGTCATTTCCAATGAGCAATATGTCATCCACATAAAGCACTAAGAAAATGACTCCACTCCCACTTACCTTCTTGTAAACATAAGGATCATCTATATTTTTTATAAAACCAAACTCTTTGATTGTTTCATCAAAACGGAAGTTCCAACTCCGCGACGCTTGCTTCAGTCTATATATGGACCTTTGCAACTTGCATACTTGATTAGGAAATTCTTTGGATTCAAAACCCTCAGGTTGTGTCATATACACATCCTCTTGCAAATTTCCATTGAGAAATGATGTTTTGACATCCATCTGTCAAACTTCATAATCATGATATGCCGCTATAGCCAATAAAATCCTTATAGATTTAAGCATTGACACTGGCAAAAAAGTTTCATCAAAATCAACTCATTGTTTTTGTCTGTAACCTTTCGCCACTAACCTTGCTTTGTACGTATGTACATTTCCATCCATGTCATTTTTTCTCTTAAAAATCCATTTGCACCCAATAGGTACTATACCTTCAGGTGCATCCACCAAAGACCACACTTGGTTAGTGTACATGGATTCCATTTCAGATTTCATGGCTTCTTGTCATTTTAAAGAATCAATGTTTGACATTGCTTCCTTAAAATCAGTAGGTTCGTCATTCAAAATTGAAGTATCGTCGCTTCCTTTTTCAACATGTAGATCTAATCTAACAGGAGGATGACGTACCCTTCCAGACCGTCGGGGACTATGTGTTCCTAGAACCATTGGTTGGACATTTAATGTATCAACTTGTGGTTCTTGTTCCATTTCAATGTGTGTTTGTGGTTCTAGAACTTCTCTAAGTTCCAAATCACTCCCATTACTTTCTTTGAAATAAATTCTATTTCTAAGAATATAGCATGTCTTGAGACAAACACCTTTTGCTCAAGAGGATGATAAAATCGATATCCAAAACTTTCTTTTGGATACCCCACAAACATGCATTTATCTTATTTAGCTTCGAGCTTATCAGACATTGCACGCTTAACGTAAGCATCACATCCCCAAATTTTTAAGTGTGACAACTTTGGTCTTTTACCAGTCCATATCTCATATGGAGTCTTGTCAATAGTTTTGGATGGAACTCTGTTCAATAGGTAAGTAGCAATATTAACAGCATATCCCAAAAAATGAAACTAGAAGAACTGCACAGTTTATCATGGAACGTACCATATCTAATAAAGTACGATTTCTCCTTTCAGAAACTCCATTATGTTGTGGAGTTTCAGGCGGAGTCCATTGTGAGAGAATTCCATTCTCTTTTAAGTAACTAAGAAACTCATGGTCTAAGTACTCTCCACCTCGATCAGATCTAAGTGTCTAAATACTCTTACCAGTTTGTTTCTCTACTTCAAGTCTAAATTCTTTGAACTTTTCAAACGCTTCAGACTTGTATTTCATTAAATACACATAACCATATATAGAATGGTCATCTGTGAATGTTATGAAATATGAAAATCCTCCTCTAGCTTGAGTAGACATAGGGCCACATACATCTGAAGCTCTAACAACTCATTAGTACGTTGTCCCTTTCCACTAAAGGGAAGTTTGGTCATTTTACCCTTTAAACAAGATTCACAAGTTTTATATGATTCATAATCGAAAGGATCTAAATATCCTTCTTTATGTAACTTTGTGATTCTAGTTTCATTAATATGATCTAACCTATAATGCTATAAATAAGAAGGATTTTGGTCACTTAATCTTCTTTTCTTGCTATTTATTTGAAGAATTGGTCTTTTAAGATCTAATTCATACAAACCATTTGTAAGCATACCAAATCCATAATAAATGTCATATTTATAAAAAGAACAACTATTATTCTTAATATTGAAAACAAATCCATTCATGGAATATAAATAATGTTTCTTGTGATGACATGAATATAATAACAATTATTTAGTTCAAGTACAAGACCAGAAGGCAAAGCTAAACTACAAGTTCCAATAGCTAATACAGCAACTCTTGCTCCATTACCGACTCGTATGTCCACTTCGCCTTTTCTCAACACTCTACTGTCTGCCAGTACCTGCACATTGTTACAAATGTGAGAACCACATCCGGTATCTAATACCCAAGATTGTGATACAGAAGTAGAAAGATTGATTTCAATCATAAACAAATATGAAGTTGAAGTTTCGCCTAACTTCTTTTCCTTCAAGCTAGCAAGATAAGCTTTGCAGTTTCTCTTCCAGTGTCCAGCTATGCCACAATGAAAATAGGTGCCCTTATCATTCTTCTTCTTGACACCGCCTGTTGGCTTTGCTACTTTAGCTGAAGCCTTCTGATTCTTGTTCTTATTCTTCTTCTTAGAGGTCTTACCCTTATTATTAGAAGAAGAAGACCCAACAACAAGAACAGAACTGGATTCCTTCTTAAGGCATCCCTCAGTGGTCTTGAGCATGTTGAGTAATTCAGCCAATGAAATTTCCTTTTTATTCACATAAAAGTTCATAATAAATTGTGAAAAACTCGAGGTAAGAGACTGGAGCACTAAATCAATGCTCAACTCGAGGTTCAGGTCATACCTTAATTGGCCTAACTTTTCAATGTAGCCAATCATCTGTAGAACATGAATTTCTACAGATGTTCCAGGAGCCATCCAACATTGAAACAAGGCTCTCGCAGTCTCAAACCTCTCCACCCGACTTTGAGTACCAAACAACTCTTGAATGTACAAGAACATTTCCCTTGCATTCATACATTCATGTTGACTCTAAAGCTCGGGAGACATGTTGGCTAACATCACACATGTCACTTGCTCATTGTCATCTATATGACTTTGATAATATTCCCAATCTTCATTGGCAGCATCTTGAGCAGGGTTAGGTGGAAGCTCATTGTCAAGAATGTACAATTTTTTCTCTTGCCTTAAAACAATTTTAAGGTTACGCAACCAGTCAGAAAAAATTGGCCCAGTTAGTTTTTTTGCATCCATGATGCTCCTCAGGGACAAGTTTGCACTCATTTTCAAAAAACTGATTCGTCAAAAATAAAATAAATAAGTTAATGCCATAAAACCAAATAAATAAGGACTTTTAAATTTGGTTACTCCCACTATTTTCAACAAATTAATAACCCTCACTATTAATTCGAGAAATTATCACATAATTTCCTAGTGGGCTAGGATCCCATTTTAATTTAATTGATCTTGAGTTTGCTCAACAAACCAATTAAATAAAATTAGGTAGATAACATTTTATCAATCACATCCTATGTGATTCCTTAATCCGCTAGGAGACAACTCTTTGTCATAAAATATCTAATAATATTTTCACAACTTTGCCTCTAAATAAATATGATCATGAGTTTACTCATCCAAATCATATAAATTTAGTTAAGTAAAACTCATTATTATAAGAGTAAACATGTTCGAGTTAAAGCGGCCTTGAGTTTACTCAACAAGCCTATAATAAACAAAACTCTGTTTTAATCATATAATAATGGAAGGCATTATTCATGTTCTAAACATGTACTTAATATTTTAATGAGGGATTTAAAATAAAAAAATCTCATTCAAAATAATATAATCTTATTATATTAATTTATTTGACATAATCTAATAATGAAAAATAAATTGAGATTTTTAATAACATTTAATTAATCAACACTTGAAAAATTAAATTAAAAAAATAAAATAAAACAGAACAAGGCCCACAGGCCAGGATAGCCCATGGGCCAAGAGAGTCTCCTAGCCTGCTGGTTGGATCAGGCCCAAAGGCCTGATGAATGCCAGGACTGGCCAGGAGACGTGCGACACCATAGTCTCTTGGCTTGCCAGGAGACGCATCTCCGCTGATGGGGTGCGTGCGCCCCGTCTTCTCCAGGACTTGTGTCTTCTCCGCTGATGGGATTTTCTAATGTAGAAGGAAAGACTGGTTCTTTTTGAGATGTTCATGACTTGTGAATCCTATTTTAGTTTCTTATGCACAAGCTGAAAAAGATGGATGAGTTCCGCTGATGGAGAACTTGGGTCTTTCTGTGAGTTCAAATTATTCTGATAAGATCAAAAAGAAGGAAATCTGAACTGTTTCGAGGGAGAGAAAGCGGTCATAGCAAATCCCAATGAAGTGGTGCACGAATCTGTGATGAAGATTCTTCTTCCCTGGCCTGAAGCCATGCCAACCATTACAATGTCTTGTCAAGGTGTTATATTGTGCGTTCACTCCCATGAATCTGTTGAAAATGCACTTGGATTTCTCCTTGTTATTCTTCAATTTACTTCTGTAGCTAAGTTAGTGAAACCCATAAAATTCTAGATTTTAACTTTGCTTTGCATGATCTTTACAGGGTTTCTAGATATTCTCTTCCAGGCTCGTGTGCTTAAATTAACTGAGGTCTAAATCTTTCCAGGCCCTACATGCAAACCGAAGTTCGCAGATGTCTGAGAACTAAATTCCTCAAGTCTCTGTTCTTCCTCCCGAACATTTTGCACATTTTCACAAGGGTGACTCGTTGGTTGTCTATCCAGTTTTTGCAGATGACAATCTTGGTCCCACCATTACCAGGATAATCAGGACAGGGCCCCTGCCATTTTCATAGTTCCAGTGGACTGCAAGTAATTGACCTATGGGAAGATTCTGATCTCAACAATCATATCAAAAGTCAAAACCCCATGAGGTCTAGACATGTGCATCTATCACAACAATTTTCGTCACTAAAGTGTTCCACAGTAACTGTAGATACAAGCAGCAATATCTCATCATGCATGTCAAACTTGATTTTGTTGTGCAAATGGGCATATAATTGTCCAAAAGAAGTTAGCATTTTCATTCATGAACATATAAAGTTTTCCTTCGTAGTTCTTGAGATCATGTTCAAGATCTTCTTAACAGACAATATGTCTCAAAAAGGAAACAGTATTGCCTCAAGAAATCAAGAGATGTGACAGAAAGATCTTAATGAACTTTTATTTATAGAGTGTTCAGGAAATGACAAGACAAAGCTACATGCACTCTTATAAAGTTCAATAAGATCGCATCTCTCTTTCAGCTAATCTTTCAATTTACTAGTAATTAAGTTGTGAAGTAATCTTTCTTTAGATTCCTTGAATGAGTATACTGGTGAACTGCACAAACCCTAGCTCACACGTTCTATCCTGCACACTGAAGGTATGTCAATCTCCACTCTGCACTAGTGAAACAGCAAGGAACTGCAGATCAGTTACCAATTGAAACAAGCAATAAAGACAAAAATGGTTCTTGGTGCTGATGTCTTCCTTCACGTTCTCAACTTTCCTAACCGTCATCACTGTATCATCATCTTCTTCTCCTGTGTTTTTCTCTGTATTCTCACAAACGGGGGCGAAAAAGCCGATCCGCCATGAAGTTCCAAACTTTGTCGGATCAAAGTTGCCAACGGCTCAAACTACATTCCAACACCCTGTCTTGCACATTTAATATTAGGGTCCACAAGGAATGGAGTGAGTTTGAAGTGATCAGTGAAACCTCTGTACCATCAATGGAATCAGTATTCGTTGCATCTGGACTTGGAGGCGTCAAAGATTTGAACTTGTGAGGTGGGTAAGTCGTGAATAGTTGTTTCACGAGGTTGGGAATGAGAGTGGCTGCAAGGTCCAAGTTGGTCACTTTTAGAGTCCTGCTATGATCAGTAAATACGCTTCACGCGGCGGCCATTTTCTTGAGAGACGGTGGTCGAACGATTTAAATTAAATAACGAATGTAATTTCTTTAATATATTCATTATTTTATTTAAATAATTTGTTTTATCATAATTTGAACTGTTAATCTCTTAGTTTGCAAAATTTGCATGCTAAAGGACACTAAGTATAAAGCCTAGTCTACCCTTTACCTTAACCTTGGAAGGTAGAGGTAGGGTTTAAAAAGTCCCGAGACCAAATCTTCCGACCCTCCAGCATTCCCGCCCATTTCCCATACATCTCTCCACTAGGGTTCCGATGATCTCCCCCAAGCAACTTCTCTCCATCATCGAATCCTCCCTCCTCGGCCCTTCCCCACCGTCTCCGTCCCAGAGAGTCGAACTACTTCACGCCATTCGCAGCGCTCTTTCTTCTTTCAAGTCTCTGCTCTCCTACACGGTAAGCTACACTCTTCAATCTCCCCCCTGTCCATTTTTGTCGTGGCGTTGCCTATTTTGGAACTTGAAAATTGTGTCTGCTTTCTTTTTTGTAGCCGCCGAAGCCGTCTGACCGCGCGCAAGTTCAGTCTAAAGAAGTGAGGCTTCCGGATTCGGGACCCATATCGCTTGATGATCAAGATGTTCAACTTGTGAGTTTGATTTTATTTTTCCTTCCTCCTTGGTTCTTTTGGGATGGGAAAGAAGTGAAACGTCTTTTTCTTTTCACCTTTACTTTGAATTGAATAAATGATCTGATTGCATGATTATGGTGAACTTGAAATAATGTTTGGCATGTTATATATGTTTCAACGAGGGTGATTCTTCGTGCAATTGGTGTACATTGGGAATGGTTAATTAGATTTTCTATTTATCATGCTTGAGTGTCACATTGAAGAGGCACTGCATGGGCATTGTCGTCAATGCAGTAGGAACCGTGACCGTGTTAATTAGTGCCACTTGGTTTCTGCATTGATTAAAGTTTGGATGCTAGTTTTCTGGCATTTAGTCCCACCAAATAACTTCCCGTTTTCCCTCAAATACTTATTTTGCATATCAGCCACTATTATTAACAATATCATCTGTGCTTTCTCATTATATTTCTGATTGTTCCTTACATGAAATTTGTTATTTTGCTTGATTATAGGTTATTAAATTGAGTGATGACCTCCATCTCAATGAAATTGATTGTGTCCGTTTACTTGTTTTGGCCAATCAAGAGGTAGGCTGTTCTTTCTCTTTCCTTCAAGCTTCCATTTTCTTGTGTAAGAGTTAAATCTCATCCATCTTTTTGTGTTTGTGTTTCTCTAGTGGGGTTTGATGGGACGAGAGCCATTAGAAATTTTGCGCCTAGCAGCAGGGCTCTGGTACACTGAGAGGCGAGATCTGTTAACATCTCTGTATACACTATTGAGGGTAGCTGTAATTCTGCATACTCCATCTTGTTTGTCACATTTGAATGGGTTTTAACTCTTCTTCTTTTGCAGGCTGTTGTGCTTGATCAGGGACTTGAAATTGATGTCATGTTAGACATTCAGAAATATTTGGAAGATCTTATTGATGATGGGCTAAGACAACGTTTGATCTCTCTAATTAAGGTTCAATCAAATAGATTTGCTTTACCTAGTGACTTCTGAACGCAGTGAAATTCATTTCTCAGAATATGTTGAAGCCATACCTGCCAGTCTTCTTGATGTTTAGAAATTATGAATTATTTGGTGTTTTCTATTACTGCATCATGGATAACTTAGCTTATTGTCTCTTTGGCTCTCATTATGTTTGATCAAAAGGAAATTAGGATACTGTTTTGGGTTTAATGAGACTTCATTTTTTCCTATTGGGGGATGAGTTTAAGTGTCAGGACCTTAATAATCGTGGAATTTTGTTGCCATAAAAAGTTTTATAGGTTTGTTTCAGTTAGTTTGCACATGTGCACTACAATATGAGTTATACCTGCATTTTACGCTATATTGTACTGAAAATTTCAGTCTCTTGTCTGTTTGGTTGCCAGCAACTTAATCGAGAAGAACCCGCTGGCTTGGGTGGGCCTCTATGTGAGCGTTATGTCCTCGACTCTAGAGGTGCTTTGGTCGAGCGGCGAGCTGTGGTTTGTAGAGAGAGATTGGTACTGGGGCACTGCCTTGTCCTCTCTGTTTTAATTGTTCGGACAAGTAAGAGGCTCAATTTGTCTTTTGCTTTCGTTTCAGTTTGGTAACGATTTTATTATTGCTTAATTAAAGTATATTGAATGTAGGATACAAAAACTTGCAATCTATAATAGTTTATAATTTATCTGTGCACTACCCCACTAATGGTTTGGGGGTTTGATTTTTAGATTTTGGCTCCAGTGTTGTTGGCTTTTTATCATCACCTATCCTGTTTTTCTTCGTAAGGTCTTGTGTGGTTAATAATTTTAGTTAAAAATTTCAACTCACTAAGTTTCCTATAAATAGTATAATGAGGAAGCAACTAATTTGTCGAAGTTATTTCTATATATTGGAAACTATGGTGATGTTTGCATGTAGCCTTTCTGTGTCTTTTGGGTGTTCTTGCGCGTGCTGGCGGAAATGTGGATGACTTGCTTTCTCACCCATTGATGAAACAGTGTGCACTGTCTATGAGTTAATTGCGTCATTGGATCTTCAACTTTTTCAGAATAAGATGACTCGTAATTTAATCTTTTTCAGATATTTAAGATTAAAAGAGAAGAAAATATCACTAACAAGATGGCGAAGGCTCGTTTACACTTCTTATTTTGCTACTCGTCTGGTTGTTAGGTTGAACTTTAAATCCTGTATGCTGCAATAGAAGTGATTATTCTATTCCATATCCTATAATGTATGCCTACAGGTCCAAAAGATGTGAAGGATATTTTTCTTGCTTTGAAAGATAGTGCTGCAGAACTTGTGGAGGTCAATGACACATTAAAGTGCCAGGCACGCTTCTTTCTTTTTCTTCATTTTCTGCTTGTGAGAGAGCAGTTTTTGCTTCTTTTTTTTTGTGTCAACTTAGAAATATCTTATGACTGATTTTCTAAATCCTTCATCATCATCACTTCTTTTGGCATAGTTTTTTCTTGAATGGGCGTAATATGATTTGGATAATGCTCATCTTTCTATATGAAGTAATTAGTACAATGGAGATGCCTTTGATATAGATACATATATTCATTCCTTGATATTTTATTGTTTCTGTATCTCTATAGTTTTAGTTCATGGCTGATTGTCTCAATCTGTCTTTATCTGTTCCTCTCCCTTGCTGCAGATTACTTTTAGTCTTCTCTTCTTTCTTGTTATTGCCTTCACTTCAGATGCTCTGAATACGGTACCTGATAAAGCATCTATATTGTCTCGCGATGCTCAATTTAGAAAAGAATTTCAGGACACTGTAAGACAAATCACAGTTTTTATAGCTTATGCTGGTTATGAACTTTACTTTGTGATGTGTAAGTTCCTGACTTTCTTCCATACACTAGGTGACCAGTTCTGTTAATAATTCTATTGTGGAGGGTTTTGTTGGTGGTGTAAGATTGGCTTGGTCTGTGCATTTGATGTTAATACATGATGGGAATGCTGTAAGGGAGGCAACTTCAAGTGCTGCATCAAATGATATGAGCTATTTGGATTCTTGCTTGGAGTTCATTTTCTCAAAGAATGTTTTCCAGTTTTTGCTGGACAATATTTTCCGGACAGCAGCTTACCAGGTTTCGTTTGCAAATGATCTCAATTATTCTCTTATATAATTATCTTTTACATTTAATAAGTTGGTAAAAACTCATTTTAACAAGCAAGTGTGCTCTTAAATTAACAACTTCCTGATCATAGGCTATCTTGTATCTGTGTTTTACTGCTCAATTTTCTGAACCTTTTGTGAGAATTTTCCTTTAGTGTTGCAGTTATTAAGTTATCATTTGTTTGTTCTTTGTTTCAATTCTTGTTCAATTGGTTTTCTAGTTTTTTATGGCGATTCCTTGTGAGATGTGTTTCTTAAGACAGTGTCACATTGACTTTGGCAGAATGATGATGAGGATATAGTCTATATGTACAATGCTTATATGCACAAGCTGATGACTTGCTTCCTTTCTCACCCTCTTGCAAGAGATAAGGTCGGTTCAATTATTTTATACTTCATTAAATTTAGCCTACTGTAACTTGAGGTTGCTAAGTATATAAGCATAGAAGGTCAGTTTGGGTGAACTGATCTCAGTTGACCTGGATTTGGGGTAAAAAACTCACCAATCATTTGCAAACCAGTCTTTTGTCCCTGATATGACCTGGTCAAAGTCTTGACTGGCTTGCTGTGCTGTGCCTTAAATCATAGCTATGATGACTTGTCACTTCACTGATTCTGTAGAACTGGGGTGGGCTAACAAGTGCTATTCTGCTAGATCATTTCAATTTCTGTTATTTCCTCTCATTAATTTTGCAAGCATCACACACTAAAAGGCAAGGACACATTTCAGTCATTAGGAAGCTATTTTATTATTATTATTATCTTCAGTTTTAATAAGGTTATCGTACTACTTCCTTACAGGTAAAAGAATCAAAGGACAGGGCAATGATTGTGCTTAATCCATATCGTACATCTGGCCCTCATGATTTTGTGAATGGTAACCTGGATTACCAACAGGCTAATGAAACTGGCCCTTTTGTGTTTGTCTCATTGCTGGAATTTGTGAGTGAAATATATCAGGTTGGTCTTGAAATTTCATTGAAACACTTTTGGATTTCCAATTCTCGAAATTATTGTAGTTTTATTTGTGGGTTAAGATTTAAAAAACCAACGTTGTAATTTATGATGAAGATGATTTGCACCCTATTTTTGACTCAACCATATTGAGTTTCTATAAACACTTATTCTCATCTTTTTTCAATGGTTTATGTTTGTACTTTCAGAAGGAACCTGAGCTGCTTTCTGGAAATGACGTTTTATGGACGTTTGTCAACTTTGCTGGAGAGGATCATACTAATTTTCAAACACTTGTGGCATTCTTAAAAATGCTGAGCACTTTGGTATGTCAATTGAATTCTTCTTTTTCTGCCTGGATGAATGAATTTGCTAAATTCTTGTTAATTACTTTGTTAACTCGTTGTGGAATGTACCTCACAGGCTTCTAGTCAAGAAGGTGCTGCAAAGGTTAATGATCTACTTAAGGGCAAAGCATTCCGGTCTGTTGGATGGAATACATTATTTGATTGTCTAACAATATATGATGAGAAGTTCAAACAATCCCTTCAGACTGCTGGTTCCTTGTTGCCTGAATTTCAGGAGGGGGACGCAAAGGCCCTTGTTGCATATCTGGATGTGCTTCAGAAGGTTTTGACCTGTTTATTCTCGTTTTTTGTGCTTTGACCTATCTGCTTGGATCTTGTCTTTTTTTGGTGATGGGTGGGGCGGGGCGGGGTGGGTTGATGTTACTGCTATTAGAAGTAAGCTTATCAATGCATTCATACTTCTAGACATAAACTCCCCTTTTCACAAGCAAATTCTGACTATTTGCTTTTTTGCTGTAGGTGTTAGAAAATGGGCATCCTATTGAAAGGAAGAATTGGTTTCAGGACATTGAACCACTGTTCAAACTCCTTAGTTATGAAACTGTGCCACCTTATTTGAAGGTCTATGATTTTTCATCTTAATATTGGAATCTTACGCTGGATTGTTTGCCTTTTCTCTGAATTAGTAGGGTTTGCTTTTTCAGGGTGCTCTTCGGAATACTATAGCTACTTTTGTCCGTATATCTCCAGAACTAAAAGATGTCATTTGGGGTTATCTTGAGCAATATGATTTACCAGTAGTCCTTGGAACTCATGGTGGAAATAGTGCTCAGCCAGTGATGACACAGGTTAGATTTGTGAGTATATTTCAGATTTGATTCCAGTAGATGAACCTATTTTTTACTACTTTAGGTACAGATACGGGTAAATCTACCTGCATGGTTTTTATTATCTGTTATATCATGATCACTGTTAATTCTTTTACTTGGTCAGTTTTGCCAATCTTGAACTAGTGCCTGCATTTTAGTCAGGATGCAGACCTGGATTATGGAAAAATGATCTTACTTATTTCCTTATTCTCTATTATAGTGCAAAACTATCTTGTTGAAGTTTGATGATGGCAGGTCTATGATATGCAATATGAGTTGAATGAAATAGAAGCAAGGACAGAACGATATCCTTCAACAATATCTTTCCTTAACCTGTTAAATGCTCTCATTGCAGAGGAAAAAGATATGATTGATAGAGGGCGTAGGTACTTGTCAATTGTCTCCTCTGTTCAATTACTAGATCAATTTTTTTTTCCCCTTGCATGCATTCATGACATTCAGGATGTTTGTGCAGATATATTGGCATCTTTAGGTTTATTTACGATCATGTGTTTGGACCATTCCCTCAGAGGGCGTATGCAGATCCTTGTGAGAAATGGCAGTTAGTCGTTTCTTGTCTCCAACATTTTCACATGTAAGTCTTCTCTTTTTCATTTGCTTTTCCAGTTTCCTAGAACTTTAAAGTTTGGGTGCGTACTTCTCGTGACTCGTATGTTTTCCAATTGGATTCTTGTTAAAAAAATAGACTTGCCTTTTAAATGGAATTTGCAGGATGTTGAGCAGGTATGACGTTCATGATGAAGATATCGACAATGCTGGTGTTCAGTCATCTGCACTCCAGACTCAGCTTCCTTTCTTAGAGCTGCTTAAGGTAAGTGTTATCACTCAAATTTTGTTGAAAAATGTCTGCAAATGCATGGGAAATGGCAGTCAGTTTCATTCATTTATTTATTTCAGTTGTGATTCTAAGTGAGGCTGTTGTTTTCAGCATAAGAATCATGATCTGAAAGTTATTAGTAATCCTAAAAAAATGCCTTAGGCTGTGTCCTAAACCTTGATAGAGTTTGCAATATTTGGAATATTAGATGGCACTATTATTACATTTGTTAATAATCTAGTCATCAATTTCCTCTGCTAGTAACTTTGCCAATACTAGATCATGGCTTTCCCTTTTACTCCCACTTCCTATACTATGTGGCTAATGTGCATCATGTTTAACTCCGTTTTGTGACTACTTATGTCATTATTTTGTTTCTACCTTTCTGTGTTGTGGGCTTCTGCTTCCTAACGTTTTCAGGAAACTTCTATTTTCTAAGGACTTCATGAGTGGCAAGACTGTTTTCCGGAATATCATGGGCATCCTTCTTCCAGGTGTCAATTCAGTCATCACTGAGCGAACCACTCAAACTCATGGGCAGTTTCTTGAAAAGGCTGTGCAACTGTCTTTGGAAATTATACTTCTTGTCTTGGAGAAGGATGTCATAGTTTCTGATTACTGGCGGCCTCTATATCAGGTGCTTAATTGTCGAGATTCTGAGTGGCGTTACAGATTTTGCAATTGCAGATTCTTCAACACAATGCAGTGTGGGGTTTTATGTAATTATTGAATTACATTATTGATTCTTTTGTTTAATTTCCATTAAAAATGGTCATGGTATGAAACTTGTATTACATTATGTGAAGATATATTTCTTTGTAGCACCAGATGGTAAATCTTGTGTACTGCTATATTTTTTGTATTCTCTGTCACATTATAATCATCAATTACTTATTATTACATTAATTGGGGCAAGTTCACTTGGGTTGCTTAATTGAATCTTTTGATGAATTAAGCATATAACATGATAAAAACCGTATGGCTACCTTACATGGACAGTCTACATGCTTAATCTTAGTCATAGAACCTTTGGGTGAATTAAGCATTATAACAGGATAAAAGCTAGGTTATCAATCTGACAAGTAGCAGTATGACAATTTGTTATTTGAGACATTTCTCTTTGTAATTTGAGACATTTGATTCCATCTAGTAAATTTTGCTCTGTATTGCTACCTTCTGAAACCAAGATTTTGTTGGTCATGTTCTCTATTTCTATTCTTCAGATGTGTCCATGGTGGCATAGACTTGAGTACATGATCAGGTTATCCATCTGATTAGAAAACTGCAGATTCGAAATCATCTTTAACTTTGATGTTGTGACCAATGCTCTATTCAGGCCAGCCTATGCTTGGTTTTTAGTTATCGTGTTTGTTTTCCAACTCACCATGGTTTGTCCTGTGTAGCCTTTGGACGTCATACTCTCTCAAGATCATAATCAAGTTGTTGCGCTGCTGGAGTATGTTAGATATGATTTTCTACCTCGAATTCAGCAATGTTCTATTAAGATCATGAGTATTTTAAGGTGCTTCCTTATCTCATTTATTCTACTATTTGTATTATGGTTCGGGTCAATGATTGTTTGGAATGAAGTTCATATAACGTAAATTTTAAATAGATGTGCCTATATTTGATGTGTTTCCTTAAGTAAGTAAAGTATGTTTTGGGGGATCCATGAATTGGCGTATGATTATAGGTGTTTAGATATATTATTGTTTCTTGGCTGTTAAATACATATGAAGAGGCTGGAACTAAAATTTTGTGATATTGGGTGACAGTTCCCGCATGGTTGGTCTTGTTCAAATATTGTTGAAATCAGATGCTGCAAATTCTTTGGTTGAGGATTATGCAGCCTGTCTAGAGTTACGATCAGAAGAGTGTCAGATAATAGAGAATAGTGCTGATGACACTGGAGTTCTGATAATGCAAGTAAGTTTTCCTTTCTTTGATTGTCACTTCTGATTTAATCTTTCAGCATAAAATTTCATTTTTTTTAAATTAAAAGATTTCATTATATAAAAATATATAAAAATTTCACTTACTTGTCTTCTCTTATACATGTTTGTGCAGCTTCTAATTGATAATATTAGTCGACCAGCTCCAAATATAACACATTTGCTGCTTAGGTTTGATCTTGACAGTTCAATCGAAAAGACAGTTTTGCAGCCGAAGTTTCACTATAGGTGTTTTTAGTTGCATTCTGCCTATTGCTTTTTATTTGTATCCCTGATGCTTGTATGATAAAGTTGACATGGATTCTTCAAATTGTAGTTGCTTGAAGGTTATTCTTGAAATGCTGGAGAAACTTTTGAAGCCAGATATAAATGCACTGCTTCACGAGTTCTGTTTCCAGGTTGGATGCTACTTCATCTGATGTTGAATTATACATATAATTCTGATATGGAGCATGGGATTTTCTTTACTTCCTGAAATTTTAGATATCACTGTTTGTTTTGTGTAGATCCTTTATGACTTGTGCTTGGATCCATTAACAAGTGGCCCAACCATGGAATTATTGAGCAGCAGAAGATATCAATTCTTTGTAAAGGTGCATTTAAGATTCAGTTTTAATCCAGCAAATGGTTATGCTTGTATGTAAATAAAGTCCTTTTCCATTGACAGCACCTTGATACAATTGGTGTTGCTCCACTCCCTAAGCGACAAGGCAATCAACCTCTACGCATCAGTTCTCTTCACCAGGTTTCAGATTTCTGTCTGTTCTTAATTGGTGCACTACTCCTGTGCTTCTGTAGTTACTGTTTTATTCAGATTTTACAGGAGTTCGCTAACTGTTTCGCTTTTACATTTGTCAAGATGTTATATTGATGTGTATTAGGTGGTATGGGCACTGCAATCCTGATTCACAAATGATTGCAGCAATGGAGATGATAATTTACGTGTGTAAAAATTTTAGTTAACAAACTAAATAATGTTGAGATTTGAACACATTTTTGACATAATGATCAAGGCCTGGTATTTTGTAACTTATTACCATGGTGCTATTGGTTCACTTGATGTAATAGTTGCAAACTGTTATTTATGGTTTTGTTTTTTGTTTTTTTTCCCTGTCGTTAATCTACCTAAATGCCTCTGCTGTTGGGGGATAGTTGTTTGCAGCTGTTTAGAATTATGAACAGCACAAGTTTGGATTTGCTTCCAATTTGAAATTATTTGCCTATACATGAATCCAGTGTGTATTACTACACCACTGATTTGTGCTTTCTTTTGATTTTATGTAATTAATTTACAGAATTTTGCTCTCCAATATATGGTAATGGTTATAACTTACAAGTGTACTAAGCTCCATATTGTGGTGGTTCATAACTTTTGCTAGAGAGCGTGGCTGTTGAAGCTTTTAGCTTTAGAGCTGCATTGTGGTCAGGTGGGAAGCTCCAATCACCGAGAAGCATGCAAAAGTATAATTACTTGCCTTTTTGGAAATGAAATAACATTAAATGGCTCTGATCTCTTCACTCGTCAAAATGGTCTTGAGCATACTGGAACACGATTGATGAGCAAGAGCAAGGTATTGCCAGTCTGCGTATGAATCTTTTTATCCGTGTTTTATAGGAGGGCAATAGTTAAAAGTTAAATTGATGAAAAAACAATTTTTGTTTCAATATAGAAGCATCACTGGATCATTCTTCCAGGGGAAAGCATGCAATCTTAGGTTTTCTCTTTCAAAAAGTTTTACGGTTTTCCCTTGTTTCATTAAGGTATTGGAGCTTCTTGAAGTCGTGCAATTTAGATCTCCAGATACCAGTGTGAAGCTTCCTCAGACTGCTTCCAGTATAAAATTTGACTTGCTGGTAAGTTTACAATCTTAAGTGGCACTTGTAATTGTTCATATAATGGTTGTTCATTATACTTTTGTAGACAGAGGAGATACTTGGAGATCCAAAGACTTCAGGAAATGGCGGCATCTATTATTACTCTGAACGTGGTGATCGTCTAATAGATCTCACTACTTTACGAGACAAGCTGTGGCAGGTTGGTTGTTTTGTTTTAGATTGCAGATTGAACAGCTCTCTCATTTTATTTATCCTTAAATTGTGGACTTCCTAATTTCAGATAGAAGTATCTGGGCACTCAATTTTTTTTGCCTTTTATCTATTCCTCAGAAATTCAACTCAGTTTACCCCCAGTTAAATAACTTTGGAATTGAAGCTGAGCTCAATGAAGTAAGAGAGGCAATTCAAGTGGTCCTAAGATGGGGTTGGAGGTATAACAAGAACTTAGAAGAACAAGCTGCACAACTTCACATGTTAACTGGCTGGTCACAAATAGTTGAGGTCCATTTCTGAATACCTGAGATTCACATATGTTCTTTTAATCTCTGTTACTGCAGGATGATGCAATATTTGATAATGATTCTGGTTTCCTTTTCTAACCATTTGACCATTTTGATCCACAAACTTGTTTTTCAGGTTTCTGCATCGAAGAGAATATCTTCACTTGAAAATCGATCCGAGATTTTGTATCAGTAAGGCTTTATTTGTTTTCAACCTTTTTTTAACTCTTCAACAATTTGTGGTTGATTTTCATCATTGTTAGGGTTCTTGATGCCTCCCTGACTGCTTCCTCTTCTCCAGACTGTTCGTTGAGGATGGCATTCATATTAACCCAGGCATCTTTTCTCATCTGAGCTTGATTCCTTTTTCTGACAAGGATGATTGTCCATTCTTCTCTTTACTGTGGCTAGTCTGATCATGGTTTGTTTGTAGGTTGCACTTACGTGTATGGCTAAGTTACGCGATGAAAGGTTTCTATGCCCCAGTGGTTTAAACTCGGACAGTGTCACCTGTCTTGATATAATCACAGTCAAACAATTGTCAAATGGTGCTTGTCACTCTGTATTGTTTAAACTTATCATGGCAATTATGAGAAATGAATCCTCTGAAGCTTTGAGAAGACGGTAGGTCTCCTCATTGTTTCTTGCCGTGCTTTAACTTCTGTTTCAAAATGAACTTCTTGTCAACAATTGACCATTATTTCTCTACTGTCCTGGTCAGCCAATATGCACTGCTACTGAGCTATTTTCAGTATTGCCGACATACCCTTGATCCGGATGTTCCAACAACTGTCTTGCAATTCTTATTGCTTGATGAGCAAGAGAGTGAGGATCTGGATCTTTTAAAGGTGATTAGACTCCCAAATCATATTGCAACTAAACCTTCTGACAGAAATATATGAATCAAATTTTGTTTTTTTTTTTCCTTAGATTGACAGAGATCAGGCAGAACTAGCCCGTGCAAATTTTTCAATTCTTAGGAAGGAAGCT
The DNA here is from genome assembly GCA_029891385.1 of Erythroxylum novogranatense. NCBI lineage: Eukaryota > Viridiplantae > Streptophyta > Magnoliopsida > Malpighiales > Erythroxylaceae > Erythroxylum > Erythroxylum novogranatense. Next base: position 95,472,565 of record CM057233.1, read on the forward strand.
CAGTCGCTACTGGATTTGGTTAGTTTCATATATTCAATTTCGATGTTAATAATCATAATTCGTAAACTTTAAATATTTAAATGGGTATTCTGGTGAAGAGATCAAAAACTTGTTTTGAGAATGGTTGCTATCTTGAGAGGTAACTGGGTAGCCCAAGCATGTACAATGTTTACAGAGACAAGTTATTTACATGACTTTGAGGCTTCACAAGTTTCAGTCTTTATTGTAATTTGTGATGTAGTTGCTTCATGATTGAGTTTTTCTATTTCTATTGCTCTAATTTTCATATGATCTCCTCAGATAATAAAGGATGCAACACAAGGTAGTGAACCTGGGAAGACAATTGCGCTCTATGTTTTAGAGTCTTTGATTAGTATTGACGATGAAAGATATTTTCTAAGTCAACTTCAGAGCAGAGGATTTTTAAGATCTTGCTTTATTGGCATCAGCAGTGTTTCCTACGAGGTGCCAGATTTTATTTTCCCCTTATGTTACTGTTTCATTTGAAAAAAATGCTCTTCTTTATTTATTTATTCTTGTATGTTATAATGTATCAAAATTTAGGGTTTCAAGGTGCCCTCTTTATTGAAACTTCATAGGATATATATATACATAAAGAGTACAACATAGATTAGGAAACAAATCTCCTAATCCTTACTGAACTAGGAATCTAACCCTAAATCTCCTAATCCTTACTGAACTAGGAATCTAACCCTATCTGAGGATCCCTTATTTTTAGGGATCCTAATACATATCCTATATCTGATATTTACCTAATACAATATCTATAAAATAGATTCTCACACTCCCCCTCAAGCTGTAGCCATGAACATCACCGTATCACTTATTTCAGGCATCATTGAGTTCCAAAGCCATGCCATGATCATTGAGTCCTCCTCATCCCATGCCTCAAAACCTGGATCTTCTAGCCTTGGTCCAGTTCCTAACAAGTGACTGATCTTTTCCTTTCCTTTCAAAATTGTTCGAACAAGTTGTGACCACTTGAGATAATTTTTTCCATCCAATTTGTAGGCTGATTGAATGATCTGTAACTCTACCGAAGATTGAATCTTGGGTGCTTGATCTGATGAAGCCACAATTATTGAACCACTCTCCTTGGTTTCTGCCATTGTTTCTATCAAAACTAATCAGTGATGAGGGCTGGAACAAAGGGAACAAGGGTTTTTGGATACAGCCAAATAGGACAGCAATAAAAGCTCTAATCAGCGATGAAGGCTGATGTAGGAAGAAAGGGAAAAAGAATTCGAAGGAAGAAGAAGAAGAGAATAGCAATGAAGGCTCAATCCTCTCTTTATTTTCCAGGAAAATTCGAGCCTAAAGCTTTGATACCATATCAAAATTTAGGGTTTCAAGGTGCCCTCTTTATTGAAACTTCATAGGATATATATATACATAAAGAGGACAACATAGATTAGGAAACAAATCTCCTAATCCTTACTGAACTAGGAATCTAACCCTAAATCTCCTAATCCTTACTGAACTAGGAATCTAACCCTATCTGAGGATCCCTTACTAATACATATCCTATATCTGATATTTACCTAATACAATATCTATAAAACAGATTCTCACATAATGCATCCTAAGTTTTCTCAGATGAAATGAATAGATTTCTTAATTTCAGTACTGAATAGATTTAGTTCTGGCAGTCATGCCTTCTTTTGCATGTACTCTAAGACAGATTGTTAGAATTGAGTGTATCATCTAGGGGGAAAGGGAACACATGTAATACTCCAGCTAGACACCGACTTCATACCTATCCAATATACCTTTTTTGGGGCCACTGGATTTGTGTTTTCTTTTTCTTCTTATTTGATTATAGTGATTGCATAACAGAAGTCCTAAACTTTCAATTTAGGACGGTGGACTTTCTCTAGATTCATTGCAGCGAGCCTGCACTCTTGAGGCTGAGCTGTCATTACTGTTGAGAATTAGCCTCAAGTATGGAAAATCTGGTGCTCAAGTTTTGTTTTCCATGGGCGCTTTGGAGCATATTTCTTCGTGTAAGGCTATGAATATACAGGTAATGAAAATATCCATCTTCTCAAACCTTTTGAGTTTGATTCATTTGACATGAACTGAGGCCTAAAGAACTACCTGCAGATAGGATTGAGGCGGTTTGATCCTAAACTTCGCCAAAATGTGGTTGTAGATATTGATAAGCAAAGGATGATCGTAACTCCCATTTTGAGATTGGTGTTTTCTTTGTCATCATTAGTTGATACATCTGAGATTTTTGAGGTAGGCCTTTTTTTTTCCCAATACTCTTTGTTTTTATGTCAAGTTTGTTTCAATCTCTAACAGTAAATGAGCTTCTTTCTCTCTTTTAATATCTAGTATCTGAACCGAAATTGATGGTTCCCTCAAGTTCATTTAGTTTTTACTTCATGATTCCCTTCTGGATATGCCTTTTGCATAAATTTTCTATGTGCTTCGAAAGTCTTTGCTTACATGCATTTTATTTTGGACTATGTTTATGTCACGAAGAAAGATTTCTGTGCTGTGAAACTTATTGAAGACTAGAATGATTTCTGAAACTAATACTTCAGGTGTATTTGTTGCATACTGGAAGCCAAAATTGATAGTAATGATACTTCGGTAACTAGTTATGAACTTGTAATTATCTTCTACTTTTCTTTTACATAAGTGGATGGCTACATGTGAGACAAACCAACTACACAATGCATCCGCTGAGCTTTAACTGACTCAGGCATCGGAAAATGTTCTTTTACAATATTTTGCAAATTTCTATTTTTCCAGTTATTTATTGAATGTTTAGTTGTGTTATGCTGTAGCTGTCTTCTCGACGTTTCTACTGATTTAATTGAATTGTCAAATCTGTTTAATCATTGCTTCTTCCCATGTCCGTATATTTTATAGGTCAAGAGTAAAGTTGTGCGTGAAGTCATAGATTTTGTTAAAGGACATCAATTGCTCTTTGATCAAATTCTTCGGGAAGATATTTCTGAAGCAGATGAGTTGACAATGGAGCAAATTAATCTTGTTGTTGGAATGCTTAGCAAGGTAACAATATGAATATGACAGTGACAATACTGGAATAATGGTCACAGTTTCACCAGTTGTCATTGGGCGGATGTTAGACATTGCATCTATTTATGGCTGCTGAAAGAAAGCCTAATGTTAGATTATATTAAATTGTTCCTGTCCTTGGGTGTTCTTTCATTCTGTATACAGATAGTTTCTTCCTTTGTACATGAAGTTTGTGTACTTCCATGGGCTTGGTGCTAAATTGAAATTGTTCTTTATTATGGCATTGTAGGTATGGCCTTATGAAGAGAATGACGAGTTTGGTTTTGTTCAAGGGCTCTTCAGTATGATGTGTGCTCTTTTTGCTTATGAGTCAGATGATGCTGCTGTTGTTGGACCAGTACAGTCTTCTAAGGTATGCTCGTGTTTCATGTGAGGAGATCCCCATCCCAAGGAATGAGATAATTTCATGATTGTATCTGATACTAATTATTATTTTATGTAAATGGTCAGGGTAAAAGGAAGTTAGAACTCTACACATCTAGGCTATGCTTCAGTCTGAGTTCCTATCTCTATTTTCTAGTCACAAGGAAATCTCTGAGACTCCAGGTACAGATACACATTGAGGGGGTCATTCTTTATGTCCCTGTGTAAACCCATGTTTTTTATCCTGAAAAAGAATAAATACTTGTATGATTGACACAATGTGTGACAGGTTTCTGAGAATTCAAACAATTACCATTCTCCTGCTGTCATACAACCCACTTTGAGTTCAATTGCTTCCCTTCTTAGTTCTGTCACAAATTCTCTTGAGAGAGCCACAGGGGAGAAATCCTTACTACTAAACAAGGTGGGATAACATTAATATAATTATTTATAGCCTTCTTTCTGCCTTTTTATTCCTGTAATTGATCGAAATTGAATTTTTTAATTTCTGGTTTTCCAGATTCGAGATATAAATGAGTTGTCCAGGCAAGAAGTGGATGAAATTATAAATATGTATGTTCATAAAGATCGTGTTTTATCATATGATGACATACAGAAAAGGTATACCATTTCGGTTCCTCTCTTTACTAACTATTTGATAATATGGTGTGGTTGTCTTGCAAGTTATTGGCCCTATTGATAACCCATTGTCTAGTTGTTGAACATAATTTATGAGTTTCAATAATTGAACGATTTCCTCTATTTCAACCAAGTTATTGATGGAAAATTTCCATCTAAAGGTAAAACCAAAAGTGTTAGTACAATGAATAAAATAATTGAACAGATTAGTTTTTAGAGGTTGGTGGCAATATACCTTTCATGATTTCTCCAATAGTGCCCCAGTGACCTTGGTTGGATTTGTTATTTGATTGGTTTAGTTATGTAGCCTCAAGAAAATTGCAATGTTTATGTACTCTTATTTTTGCAGGAGGTACATTGCGATGGTGGAAATGTGCCGTGTGGCTGGCAGTAAAGATCAGCTAATTAGCTTGTTACTGCCACTTGCGGAGCATATATTAAACATAATCCTTGTTCACTTTCAGGATGGGTATGCCTTTTTGTCTTTATTTATGCTTTATTTTCTTATTTCCCACATTTGTTAGGTTTGTGCTGTCACTGGGACAAGTGATGTGGGCAAGTATGACTTATATACAACTATGTTTATAATGAAGCATCGTGTTATATTGGAGTTACGATTTTGTTTGATGTTGATTTGATATGTTTTTGCTTTTGAGGATGGATTTTTTATTTTTATTGGCAGCTCTGCAACATCTGATGCCAATGTTGCAAGGAAAGCAATTACATATGGTGGAAAGTCGGACTCTGGACAGACTGTACCTTCATTGTGTGCAAAGCTGGTTCCAACTTTGGAACGGCTTGAGGTACTGAATGAGGTATGCAGCTATCCACTTTATTCCTTCATATTCAGTAAGACATCCAAGTACCACGATGAAATCCATCTGATATAACATGGTTTAAACATAATGAAATAAAGTTGTTAATTGACTTGAAGTTGTAGCACAAAGAGGATTATTAGAAATAACTACTTGAATAAAGGTTGCTATTTACATGTATGAGGGTTACAGGTTGCGCTGTTACAAAAATCAGTTATACTTGTGTAGTTATTGAAATGATTTTTGGAATGTTTGTAAGTGCCTTCCCAATTCCCATCTTCCTGAGGTTAAAAATATTGTTTTATCATATTCAGAAACAGTAAGTATGTTATTCGATTAATTGGAAGTTTCCTCTGTTAATCCATCGATCAAAGGTTTTGTGTATCCAGTTATTCGATTTTTGTATATTAATATTGTAATATAATGGCACCATTTAAGTGCAAGCATCTGTTGCTTTTTCCTCTAATGATGTTTTTCCTTTTGGTGGCTGTTGCTTGTTACAGGATAAAGTAGGCCACAATCTTAAGGTGTTCTGTAGATTAGTTATAGCGCTTAAAGAAATGGCTATCGAGAAGTTGACGTCATGAGAATTGTCCATGTGCAATGAGGATTCCTCCTGTGAAAAGATTGCCGTCCGTAGTCATTTTGTTCATGGCACTGTACATCACCTAGTTGTATTATCCTGTAATATTTCAGTTTTGGCTTAAAATACTGAAATTGTTCAAATTCAGACCTTTGGTCTTTCGTAGAAGGAAAATGGACAACTTTGGAGGGAGTTATGTATGTAAATATAATGCTTTTGATTCGTAATTACAGGAGAATCTTTATATAAGCCAAATGTCTGAGAAGAGACGAACAAGAAGCACCCAAGCTCTTATATATTGCACTGAGGCACCTACAAACATAATGTAGACTAATACATAGGTAATTGGGGTTCTATTAACCTGCAAGAAAAGCTTGTTTCTCATCTGAGAGAGACCCAACAGGTACTTTAGTTTGAAATTTTGAGACACATGTTTTGGCATCTAAAGCGACCGCAAGGTAGTATGAAACATGAATGTCATCACTTTAGGAGCTTTTAGGTAAGCTGGTTTTTGAGGGGCCAGCTCTCTCCACCATGACATCGTAGAGTTGTTTGCCATTCTGTTCATAGCAATAAGAGCACATATCAGATGAGTTGGAAGGAAACAGGTCCAAAAATCGAGTGGGATCTCATTTTATCACACTAACATCACAACATATCACAAAGCCTTACAAAAATCACCGGAAAGAAATGCACTTGTCCTTGAGGTTTTGTTTGTGTCTCTTTAAAATACACCAGGATTGGGAAATTTGGCCACCACAGTTCCCAGTTCACAAATGTTGAATATCTGAGAGAAACAATAGGATAAGAAGCCTTATTTTTTATCCATAGAACTTGGGGAAGAGCACACAAAAACTACTTACTTCCAGCGGTTCTTTCCTCCCACAAACACATTTTCACCTGATTCCTGAAGCTGGTCTCCAATCTTCACTTCCTGCAACCATCAACAACAAACAAGAATAGAATTCGGTTTACATTGTCTTTCTTAACCATCAGAACTAAATTTCAGGAGAACATAAGAAGCCCTAGAAACTACATTGGTCCAATGATTCATAACGAAAATGCTCAGAAGATGTTGGCAAAGGAGTGGAATGATTCATCTTCATTCCAGAGATTATAGACAACTAATAACAGGCAAAGAAGATCATTAAAAGATAAGAAGAAGCAGGAATTTAGTACAGATATCAAGTGAACTTACCAGGGCCTCATCATCAAAAACAAATCTCACTCTAGTAGTCTGTAAGCAAGAAACAAAGATTACATTAACGAGGAACAATTCATTTGCTGGTTTATGTCGAAAAACAAAGGACAGACTAGAAGATAACAAACATAGAAGATAACAAACACACCGTTTGCAGCACATGATAATCTATGCAACAAAACATAAAGTAAATTTCTTAAAAAGGGGTGAATACTGAAGATGAACACCATCTTACATAAAATAAATTTCTTAAAAAGGGTGAATACTGAGGATGAACACCATCTTAGTACTAAGTAAATATATCACTGATTGTATCTGACTAAGTTGTATTATGAAAGACCTGAGCCCAAGCAATGAAGGTTGTCCTTTGACAGCTGATGAATATCAGCACATCCAACTTTCTAATGCATCCAGATTATGCATTATCAATTACCTGAAACAACAGGAGCAATCCCAGGAAACCAACAGGTGCAGCTGGCAATAGATTATTTGTATAAGTTAAGCCACCAGCTAAACCTGTTTCAACAGAAATTTCACTCTTAAAGAAATGATATTTAATGGTTTCACCTATGAGGAGGAAGATTATATGCTTTCAGTAGTAAATGAAAAGCACTTCTTCTCATAGAATTGGTGTACCTACCAAAGAGACCAAAAATCTTTACAGAATCCGTCAAGAAAGAAGCTCTGCTTTTAAGTGCTAAATGAAGTTGTTGAATGTGCATATATTTAAACATGTGAAAAATACTTTGTCCAAGAACCATATACAAAGCAAATGGCTGTTTAATTACATGATTGTTGTCGTCCTCGTTATTCACTATCAAAAAGAAAGAGACCTTAAAACAGAATTTATCAGCCTGCAGAATTCCAGTTTCATCCAATTCCATTAACTGAATTGAGTTGCATCATATGCAATTCCATTTGTCATTATATAATCCGAAAAAGCTTGCCAAGCACTAACCAAGTAGGACAACTGGTATACGGTAATCTGGGTCGGGAACGACAGTCTCTTTCTTCTGCACTTTCCTTCCAAGCTGAGTCCATGTAACACCAAAATAAGCATAAGAATATTAGCAATCTCTGCAGATGAAGTTGGACCCATATCTATAGCTCAACAAAGTAGTAAAGTTTAATTTATGAAGATCTTAGAACACAAGACAATGCTATAAATTCTTTCCATAGCAGTAGTTCTTCTAAAACCCAGATGAGATAACTCGTAAAATTACAAACTAAAGCATCACAAACCACTGAAGCAACCAAAAGGCTATGTCCACTGATGCTGCTAATTCCTGTCCTCCTAAAACTTTGATTCCCCATTTCTTTCCCATGGAATGAACTCTTGAAGCTCACTAGCAATCCATTCAATTCCCTTTCTGTTTTAAACAAAAGCATCCAGTAAGTCTTGCAAAAGGAATTTGAACATGAAAAGCTTCCAATGGCATGCCCAGCAACGATTTTCAACCTTAGTTCGCAAACTTAATATTCTATATTGTAGAAGCAAACAAAGACGCTATCTTTTGAGAGACAAAACCTTGATAAATTGTAAACTTGAGTCCAAAGGAACTTACTTTGAGAGGGGAGAAAGCAAACATTGGTAAACAGTGTGCCAGCCATCATTTTTGCTTTCTGGTTTTCAAGAAAGATTCGCCTGTTTTTACAAAACTCATGGTGCCAGTTTGGTGCCTAAAATAGTCATTGACCTCAATGCCCTTTATCTTGTAACAAGTATTGCAGCAAGCTATACTAAGAAGAAGGACATTGAAGTAAAATAAAATGGGTGATTGTCTCGATTCTCACAAACGAGATTAAGTGAGCCTTATCTACTACGGAAGTTCTTGTTATCGCCAACAGACGGACACACCTCTTACGTTCATCTTATCTCTGCACCCACTTTGTTTGCCTTTTCTAATCTGTTGTCAATTCACAAAGGAACCAAGATTCAGATTTAGCTTTAAATGGCAAACTCCATATGTTTCACTCCTGTTTGCTCGTTGAAATCTCCAGACAAATCAGGTGCGGACATTTCTAATCTATTTGTTTAAGATTGATGTCGGGTTGCTTTCTGCTTTACGCTTCCTATGATTTTGGATTGTTTCATAGTTCATGCTACCAAATTTTATTACTATTTATGGGTCATTCTAGGATCGGTACTTCTTGGGGACTCGGCCGCTGGACGGGTTCTTCGGGTAAACAGAGCTTTTCAAAGCTCAAAGACTTCTAAATTTCAGTCCTTGGAAGTCAAGGTGGGTGATTGCTATCTTATATCCTTGCTTGCTTAGTTCTTAGCAGAGGGCTAGGGTCCAACTCGTTTGTTGTGGGAAACGTGGCCTGGTTGAAGTGAGTACTCGCTAATTGTCTGACCCCCATTTCCTATCTTTCAATGAGCTGCATTCATTTCAAAATATTAACAATTTTGTGGAGGTTTGTATCACATAGATTGAAAACATATTGTCTTCATAAACTTGGGTGAAATTAATGAATGAAAATGCTTGAATATGTATTTTTTGGAAAAGTAGAATGTTTGGATATGTATTATAATCCATATGTGGTGAATGCATATGTACTAAATGAACATCTACAAATAATTTAGGTTGTTGTTTCAGGACGAGTTTTGTTTCTTTTCTATTTCTGCTAATACTTGTCAGTGCAGTAATCCTTTTGGACCTAAAGATATGTACTTTTAAGCGAGCTTGTCAAACACATGGCTGAAAGCTTTGTTGAAATCGTAAATGTGGGTGCATGGCTTAACAGAACTTAATATCTTGTCAAAGGAATGCCCTTTAAAACAAGTGGAATGAGATGGTTTACTGCTGTGAACACTCTTGTTTTGTGCTTATGAAGATGGATGGACCAAGTATTCAAATAAACTAATATCGTCACGTCCTTTCTCCCTCCAAAAAAAGTCGTTTTTTGCTCAGTTCAAGAGCTGAGAACCCCCCCTCTTTTAGCCCTTCCCAATTCTAAATCCACCGGTGTCAGTTATGCTGGAAACCTCACCCTGATTAGAATTGAAAGTAAAGCAAAGATGGCTATTTATATAAACAAATGCTGACACATATGCTTCCTATCAACTGAGCATAGTAGAGCCTCATTATGTTCTTTCTTCTTTCTGAAGCATTTTTTCTTGAGATTCCCTTTTGGTTTTGGTTGACAGGCTGCCAACACTAACCCAAGCAGTAAACCAAATAGCATAGTGTGCTCTAACTGTGATGGAAATGGTAAGAACAAAGTTATTTACTTAAGAGTTCCCGAATATTTTCTATACATTTTTCTGTCATCTCTTGACGGTTGTGCAACAGTTACCTTGCTGTTTATGGTCCTTTAGAAGGACTTTCATTTACATTCTTTTTGAGTTAGGCTGAATAGCTACATATTTTTATGTCGCTACATGAATCAGTTTTGGAATCTGAATACAATTTTCTTTCTTTCAATGATTTTGCTTTCCACATGTCTTGAAATTTGTACGAGGGAACTTATTTTCTTTTCCTTGGTGATTTTAGCATTGCCAATGAACTGTTTAATGCAATTAAAGCTTTGAAATTGCTCGCATAACAATGAAGAATTTCCTGGAGGCATCGTGGTACACAAAATATTTAACGTTATTCTCACAGCTTGCTTACTGAACCATTTGTTTAGTTGAGGTAATGTATTGATGCATTCAGATTACTGCAGAACATCATTTTCAGAAGCCTGATTTATAAATTTTGGATAGTCCTTAACTGTCACTTACACAAACACGCATGTACATACATATATGGTTGAGTTATAAACTTTTGTCCATTCTGAATTTCTAATTCTACGAAGAAAAACTTGCACTTTTATGTTAATACCAGGTGCTGTACAATGTTCTCAATGTAAAGGCACAGGAGTTAACTCTGTGGACCACTTCAATGGACAATTCAAGGCTGGAGGAATTTGCTGGCTTTGCAGGTACGGCTACCTTCTATTCTAGCTATTATACATCTGGCATTGTTTTAGTCTCATATCATCTTGAAAATAGCAGAGCACTGGGTTGTCAGATTTATTTTTCATATAAAAATCATTCACAACTGATATAACTTGAACAATATAATGGTAGGTTCAGCGTCCATTTCCTCTCCTTATTCCTTTCCTTTGAGATTCTTTTGATATTCATATTTAAAAAACAAAGATGATAAATAACTTATCAGATGATGGCATTTATTTTACATTGATGAATGATTCAGTATCCAACTCCTGCAAGTCTGTATTTCTGTGCAGAGGAAAAAGGGACATGTTGTGTGGGGATTGTAATGGAGCTGGCTTTCTTGGTGGATTCATGAGCACAGTCGATGATTGAAATTATATGGGAATTAATCTTTTGAGTTAGTTATGTTGATCCTCTCATCTGCTTGCTGGATTACTGCCACCTTGTGTCAAAAATGGCAATGCCATGCAACAGATGAGAGAGTTTGAAATTTTTGTACTTTAAGTGTGACTTTGACAAGTCCTTTCCTTTAATTGTGGCATCCACAAGTTTTCAGTAAAACATCGCGACGATATCATGCTCGTTTCGTCTACATTTTCTGAATAATGCAGAAATGAGCTGCACTCTCTGATATGTACTCTTCTTTGTGGCAGTAACACCTACTAATGACTCAATTCTCAACCATAAATGAAATCCAACATAGTAATAACAGATAATGCGACTCTTACATGATATAATACTAAGTTCAGTAATATTTAGGATGAAGTTCCAGAGCATAAGGAGAAACATGCAAAGCATCAAGTTTATAGCCAATTATCAATCCTGTCCACCTGAAACATATCCACATGCAGAGAAAAAAGGGGAAACGAACCATAACATTAGAGAGACACATAGGTGTTGTGCTGTTTCGATTTCTTACATTAGAGAGACACAAGGAAGTGTAGGTGATGAATCTTTTGAGGTGAATGAACATGAGAACAAGGATACATAATTTAATTTAGTATACAAAGGATTCGACTTCTAGATAAATAATAATAATCACATTAAATTTTTGATCGGATTATTACTGATACAATGATATATTAAAACTGGAACATTAGTTTAAGGATGTTCTATCTCCACACATTTCGTTTATCATATTACAACGTTACAACTATAAAGGATTGCTCTGCTTAGAGTTTGCCAAGGCTGTCAATATTACATCACTCAGATTTTTCGTAGAACTTATGAACTAATGTTGAAACTAGAAACTTGTATATATGGATATGATTGTGTCATACAGAACTCAAACAACTTGTGCTGAGATAGGAGAAAGCTAACTCAACGTCATTTAAGCATATACACCTATGTCAGTATCTGAGACATGGATACAACATCATTCGTTATGTGCGAAGGAACAAAAACGGAGTAAAAAGAGATGACCCTGTTTCCCTTAACATAGCATTATTACCTAAGATTTAGCTACTTGTTCCATGATAGGAACTTTCTTCCAAGTATTATCTTCCAACCCACTTAATTCCAGTGGTGGCAACGAGAAAACACTAACAGTTGAGCTCCCGCTCCGAATTTCTTGCAAAACCCGCAAAGCTGATATGGTGCTCTTCATATACAAACTCTCCATGTGCTCAATTTCTGCAAGCTCCTTGGGTACTCTGCTCAGGCCATCATCCTTGGTATTGCCAGAAGTTGAGGGATTACACCCTTCGTCTCCCTTCGCAGCTTCAACTGAAGATGCTGGTTCTCTCATGGGGAAGAGGCGGTCAAGCATTGTCTCACATTCTTTAACAAGCTTGTATAGCAAATCGGTGGTGAAGAATGGCTGCTGCAAAACCCTTTGTATGAAGGGTAGGCGAATAAGAGCACCAGTTCTTTTGTCGTACTTCTTCAGTATCTTCACCAATCCTGCTAAAAGACAAAAAAAAAAAACAAAAAGTTACTATCCAGATCAAGTCAAGTTTTAAATTTAGACACTTCCCACATAAACCTGTCCAAGACGGTACCTGTATAGTTGAGGGCACTGTAGTTCTCCAGCAAAACCATCTCCCCGTGGAAGTCTACAATCTCCTTCCGAATCTTAATCATCTCTTCATTAGAATCCTTGGCCTTTGCCACCCCATCCTGCAATTCCTGCACCAAAGTTATAGACTTTTGAGTTTCCATTCCACATTACTAACGAGTTGAACTGAATTTCTGTACAAGACATCATCCTTGAAGGTGTTAGGAGAAAGTTATGTTCTCTATGAAGACATCATCCTTGTGAGAGTGTTTAGAATCAATATACGAAACCAAAGGCACAATACACAGACAATGAGTGCGAGTCGGTTGTATGTTAAATCATCTAACACCTGGCAAAATCCTATTGGTAAAATCAGTAACGGCTTTTAACTACCCCTTACGTTGACACTTGCTCAATCCAGTTATCTCCTTACGACGTCGTTGCACTAGGGCTGTAACCGTTTTCTTCTATAAAAAATGCCTCCGATTCAACGCTTTTTTCCCGGAAACCAAACAACATATCGTAACCGTTTTAACCCCAAAAAGAGAGAGAGAGAGAGAAGAAGTACGTACCTTCAATCTGATGATGTACTCTTCCTCCTTCTCCATGAAAAAGGCATTGAATTTCTCGAGCTCATCCTCCAACAGCCTAATGAAATTGATCTCCTCTTCAGTCATTCCTTTTTTACTGTCAGCCGCGTCCAATCTGGGGCGCTTTCCAGGGCGCTCCTTGTGAGGGTCCAGGAGCTTCAGTCGCTTCTTTAGCTCCTTATAAGATAAGAACTTGTCGCGCCACTCGGGCAACGTCTCTTCAATCTGGTTGCTAAGGCTTTTCCCGAACTTCATGATCTTTACAAGATAGTCGCAGTATAATTTGTTTGTAAGAGGAAGCGGTGTTTGGTTAGCGAGAAAATGATTGAAAAAAAAAAAGTTTTGAGCGAAAAAGGGAGAGAGGGAATGAAGGGTTGTATTGGTATAAATAATAATTAGAAGAAGAGAGAAGGAATATTCGGGAGGGTAGTATTGGAATATCCGTTTGTGCTGTGGAGAGTGGAGAGTATATCTCTGGTTTTATTCCTTTTGGAGAGAGATGATAAGAGCGAAAGCGACTACTTTTTTTATCTTTCTTTTTTATTATTTGTTCATTATCAAACCGAAACGTGGCAATCTCTAAAATTGTTAATAAAATAATAAAATATATTAAATATTATTGATATTAATTAAAATTATATTTAAACTAAAATTTTGTTATAGGTTGAGTTATATTCAGTTAATTTAAATTAAATTAATTTGTCATTTTGTAATATTTAATTAATTTATGTATAATATTTATATTATTTGTATTTTAGCTTCATTTTTAAATAGTTACTGTAATTAAATTGGAAGTAAGATTGGGCTTTCTTAAATTTCACGTATCAATGAAATTTATACTAAGTGTTATTATTTTGACCGATGCTAATTTTTAAACAAGTTCGAAAACTTTAAAAATTAAGAAATTTATGAAAATTACTCACCATAATGTTATATTTTTAAAATGATGTAATATCTTATAAACTATATATTATTAATTAAATATTAATAAATAGTTATTAGAACTTTTATTTCGTAAAATATACATTTTAAACAAATTAAACTTAAAAGAAGTGAAGTTTGCTAATCAATCACGAAAGGTATAATTCCAATGGCATTAGAGAATATCCACAAACTATTATTTTCATTTGACCATTATAAGCTCCAAAACGGTCCCTCTAAAGTTGATAAATTATTCTTTGGTCCTTTTGTCCCGATTGGCAAAGTCAACCAAAATGGTTTAATAGAACAGAGTTTCCAAGACTGGCAGATCCTAATTTAAATAGTAAATAGTTGAGGAATATTCTTTTTTTTAATATATATTGGTTCTTCCGGATTTTGGCTGAATTGTACGTTGTCGTTCTGATCCATAAATCTGCTGTTTTCTGTGATAAATCCGACGTGAAGATACCTGCAAAATAAAGAAAGCTTGTCGGGGGTTATGTCCCGATTAGCCCCTCCGACGCTCAAGTCAGTCTTTTGATGGAGGTGAGGTTGATCAATGCAGAGAAAACAACTAGGTTATGATTTCGTACCCCTGTTATGGGATAATTATACCTTATATATGGTTTTTCAGCTAGGTTTATGTCTTTACGTGTTTGCATGGAGACTTCTTTCTACTGGATGGGCGAGGAGGGCATGGGCCTGGGCATAAAACTGATCTTCTGAAGAATGGACCGATCGACTCACGGGTCGTTTTGATTAGATCCGGGCCCGACACTGCCAACCCGACCATAAGCCCCCTACTCCTCGAGCCTGAGCGAAGAGAAGGGTCGGAGGAGGATGTAGAGGTTTTATAGCTCGTCGTAGAATCGACTCGTGATTAGGCGATCGGTTGAGCATCGAAAGTAGCTTCGTCCGTAGGTCGCCTAAATGGAGTAATCGATCGGTTGGGCATTGTTGTTGTAGCGGTCATGGGACGACTCGGCGATCTCCATCGATCGATGTCTTGACCGATTATCGTGATCGCTTTCGGATACCGATCGGTTATGCATAATCGCTTTGGATCTTAGGCCGGTTGTCGCGCGAATCGCTGTTCGGGATCGGTCGATGAGTGCCCCAACCGATCGCCTCGGTACTTATTATTGCGACATTTCAATTTGAAACAAATCAGTGGTTATCATTGGCGGCGTCGGAGCATTTATTATAGACGGCGCGTCTTTGTCGTGACTTCGAAATCTGAAAGCGTGTCGTCGAATCGTCGTCAATTATCATGTGTGTCCTTTCAACTGCTTCGCGCCATTCGATTTTGAATAACCCTAATTCTCCTTGGTTCGGATTCTGCCGCGTGTCCGAGCCTGCTCGAATTTTCTCCGCGTGTCGAGCTTTGATTGGAAATCCCTTCTACTGACCCTCTATAAGTATTCAGAGTCGATGAGCTGCGGCGTTTTTTACCTTTTGCTTTCGTTCTCCAGCTTACGCTTTGCTTTCACTTGCTCTTTATCGTTCACGGTTCCCATAAATTTCTTTTACTCCGCCGTCCGATTTCCCCATTTCTAGTCTCTAAATAGGTACGTCCTTTTTCTTCATTCCTTTTTATTTGGTAATCATGTCGACAGGTAGTTCTAGAAGTATGGTAGGAGGTATCGAGGAAGTGTCGACTAAAGAAAGGAGGAACGGGTTAGTTGTGGAGTCGCCACTTAGAGGTGAGTCGAAAATGAAGTTGGGAGAGCTGCAGCGGCTGATCATTAGGTGTAACATTCCTACGTCCTGGGGGCCTAGGCTGGCTATCGGTAACGAACGAATCTTCAGCAATCTGAGTGGGTATTTTGTTGTTTCTGAGAGTTTTTTCTCGGTTGGCGGCATGAGGCTTCCATACGCCCCGATTATTGACGAGGTGTGTACCGCCTATCAGCTGATGCCGAGTCAAATCCCTTCGAATGGCTGAAGGTTTATTGGTGGTTTGGCCTTGCTATGCCATCATTTCGGTTGCCCTCCGTCAGTTGACATCCTCCGCCATTTCTTAAGAATGGGTCAGAGCTCCATAATTGGGGCTGAGATTCCTCATTTTCAGTACAGGGATGCCCGATATCGCCCGGATGAAACACCCAGGAAAGTCACTTCTTGACGTACGAAGTACTTCTTTGTGAAGCCCCCAGGATCCTCCTTCGAAGCTCGACCGTGGAGGTACCCTCTAACCGAGCAGTGGAATGACGTGTCGACCATGTCTCTTAGTAGAGAGGAGTGGGAGGTGGTCGGTCGTATAAAAGAGCTCGGCAGATGCGACTTTACTCGGCTCATTCAGGGATACTTCGGGGGAGTCTCGGCCAGTTCTTTTCTCATTGACCCCCACCACGAATTAGCGGACAAAGAGAGGAAACCGTCCCGTCCGGTTGACTCCTCGTGATCGAGCTAATTGCTGTATTTTTTAGTATTGGTCTTACTTGAGTATTGGTCTTACCTTCTAACTTAATTTATCGTTGTGCAGTCATGGTGAAGATTGGAGATGGTCCTGCCCGAACTTCCAAGTCAATGAAGCAGGCCGCTCAGAAGAAGAAGGGGAAAGAGGCGGAGACTAATGAGGTTGTGGCTCTGTTTGTGGGGTTGGGCTCCTCCGCAGTGTCGACGGGTGTTCCACCTGTCGGGGACCGTCCTGCTGATTCGGTGTCATTGCCGATTGTGCCGGTCGGCGCGGGCCAGGTAGTTAAGGTAGAGGAGGAGGAGGAGGAGGATGCAGGGCCTCCTCTTAAGAGGAAGAGATTGGTTCGGCTGGGTGATCTACTGTCCAACCCGGCAAGTCGAGCCGGAACAGGGAAAGAGAAGAAAGGCAAGGGAAAGGTGCAAGCCGCGAGCCCTGGGCAGTGGGAGTCTGCCCTCAAGTTGGCCAAGGATGTCACGATCGGGGATCTCGAGGTGTCCCGTTATATTGTCGAGAGGATTACTCCCCCTGTGGACGAGAAAATCATGGACAAGAGGAGTAACCTGGAGTTAGGGTCTCAGCTAGTTCGTCTCGGTGTGCGGAGTGAGACGACGTCCTTCGCAGTGCTGCAGCGTTTGGAGACTCTGGACCAGGAAGTCCAGGACCTCCATGATCAAGTGAAGGCTTTGAAGGGCGAGCTTTCGGAGGTGAAGGAGGGGAGAGACCTCCTCTAGGCTAAAAACGCGTCCTTGGAAGAGGAGAAGAAGTCACAGGAGGGGGAGATGGACGCTTTGTTGACTCGACTAGCCAAAGGAGAGGAGGAGAGGGACGAACTGAAAAAAACGGTGAGGGCGGAGCGGGAGCTTAACAAGAAATACCGCCAAGATTGTCATTCCGCAGTAGAAGGTAGAAATAGAGCCGAGAACATCGTGCGGAAGGTGCGGTGCTCTGTTAGGAAGCAGCGGATTGAGGCAATTAAGCGATGGAAGAGGTGATTTCTGTACCAGGAGAGTTAAGAGCTGGCCTGTGACATAACCCTCTCGGTTCTGAGGAGGGGCCACGAGCTCTACACTCCTGAGGGGTCGATGTGCCCTTCATTCGAGGATTATGCCGAGCCGCTTCTTCCTGCAGCTCTTGGCCTTTCTTTGGAGGAGGTCAGGGAGAAGGCTGAGGGGTCGATGAGCGTCATTCCGGATGAAGAGCTGGATCTCAGCTCCGAAGAAGAGCTTCCTTATGAAGATATTCCTCCGGTTGCTTCCCCGGTTCCTGCTCCTACTCCCATTGTGTCGCTCCCTTCCGAGGCTTCTCCCCGACATCCGCCTCTCTCCGAGGCTTCTCCTGCTCCCCCGGTAGTTCAACCCTCCCCCTCTGTTGATTTTTAAAGCTCACCTGGCCGGGCTTGTGGCCAGGGTTGATTCAAGAAATGAACTTGCCTTTCATTTTCTCAATTATCTTCCATGTTTATATTCTTTATTTTCGATCCGTAGTAGAATTTAGCAAAGTCGTTCATGGTCAACCGGCATTGAGATCGATCTGTGGTTGAGGCCGGGCTGTGGTCCCAATGATCTTGTCTCGGCGACCCAGCCGATCGATGGCGAAGTCGATCGATGGTTCTGAGGATCATCTCGGTAACCTGGTCGATCCGTCGGACGAGGTCGAGCTATGGTCCCAAGAATTTTGCCTTGGCGACCGACCGACCGTAGCGATCGATGGTTCCGAGGATCGTCTCGGTAACCTGATCGATCTGTCGGGTGACCGATCTACCGTAGTCGATTGATGGCAAAGTCGATCGATTGTTCCGAGGATCGTCTCGGTAACCTGGTCGATCTGTCGGGCTAGGCCGAGCTATGGTCCCAAGGATCTTGTCTTGGCGACCGACCGATCGATGGCGAAGTCGATCGATGGAGATATCGAGGGAGGGTCCCAAGAATCTTGTCTTGGCGACCCGACCGACCGTAGTCGATCTATGGAGATGCCGAGCGATGGCGAGCGAGGTCCTAAGGATCTTGTCTTGGCGACCCGACCGACCGTAGTCGGTCTATGGAGATGTCGAGCGAGGTCCCAAGGATCTTATCTTGGCGACCCGACCTACCGTAGTCGATCTATGGAGATACCGAGCGAGGTCCCAAGGATCTTGTCTTGGCGACCCGATCGACCGTAGTCGATCTATGGAAATACCGAGCGAGGTCCCAAGGATCTTGTCTTAGCGACCCGACCGACCGTAGTCGGTCTATGAAGATGTCTAGAGAGGTCCCAAGGATCTTGTCTTGGCAACCCGACCGATCGTAGTCGATCTATGGAGATACCGAGCGAGGTCCTAAGGATCTTGTCTTGGCGACCCGACCGACCGTAGTCGATCTATGGAGATACCGAGCGAGGTCCCAAGGATCTTGTCTTGGAGACCCGACCGACCGTAGTCGATCTATGGAGATATCGAGGGAGGGTCCCAAGGATCTTGTCTTGGCGACCCGACCGACCGTAGTCGATCTATGGAGATGCCGAGCGATGGCGAGCGAGGTCCCAAGGATCTTGTCTTGGCGACCCGATCGACCACAGTCGGTCTATGGAGATGCCGGGCGATGGTTGATATGATTTTTTACTCTTTGCCACACATAATGGAACTTTTTATTGCCAAGAAATCTGAAAACCCCTTTATTGATGATAATGAGGGCGTGGGCCGTTAAAAAACCTGTCTAGCAGGGACAGGAAAAAGGTTCCCACACGTTGTATACAAAAATAATAATAAGTAAAGACTAACTAAAATAGAACTTATCTATTGGTAGAAAGCCTTCAAATTTCGAGAGTTCCAAGGCCTTGGTAGAACCTTCCCTTTCGCATCGCGTAGGATATAAGAACCGTGCCCGACTTGCTTAATCACCCGATAAGGTCCTTCCCACGTCTGTCCAAGCTTTCCAGGATGCTTCCCGGCCGCCTCGGCCTTTCGCAGGACGTACCCGCCTATCTTTACATCGCTCAGCTTTACCCTTCTGTTGTAGAATTTGGTCGCCTTTTGCCTGATCGCTTCCGATCGAGCGACTGCCCTTTCCTTGTCCCACTGAGGAGAACGAGTTCCGCTCTGCGGGCTTCATCATTCCGCTCTTCTTCATAGCCCGACACTCTTTGATTATGCAATGCCACTTATCGGGCACCGGCTTCGCCTGAAGGTCGTCTGAGCGGTGTTTCCCCTGTAGCTCCGTTCGGTGTGGTTCTGTATGCCCACAATACTTCGTCTAGTTCTTCGACCCAGGTCTTTCGGCCATCTAGGCGCTTCTTGAGGGCACTCATTATCTTTTTATTGGTGTTCTCTGCGAGACCGTTGCTTTGTGGGTGGGCTACCGAAGTCAGCTGCAGCTTGATCTTTAGTCGGTCGCAGAAATCTCTGAACTTGTCGTTATCGAACTGCCGACCGTTATCCGTAACCAACACCATAGGCATCCCGAAGCGGGTAAGTATATTCTTCGTCACAAAGTTCTCCACCTTTTGTTCAGAAATTGTAGCGACCGCTTCCGCTTCTGCCCATTTGGTGAAGTATTCCACCGCCACTATCAAGAACTTCTTCTGTCCGGGACCGAGAGGGAAAGGACCCAGTATATCTATTTCCCATTGAGCGAACGGGATAGGATGACTCACAATTTTCATCATCTCGGTCGGCTGGTGAGACAGGCTGCTATTTCTTTGGCAGGCCTCGCATCGGTCGACCTTCTCTTGGCAATCTCTTCTCATTGTCGGCCAATAGTACCCCTGTCTCATCAGTCTGTGAGCCAACATTCTGCCTCCTACATGATTTCCACACATCCCTTCATGGACTTGACGCCATATGCGCTTCGGCTTCTTCTTCATCAAGCATCGAAGCGTGACGGTCGTAAGACCGCTTATATAGAGTACCATTAACGACCGTGTATTCGACTGCCTTTATTCTTAGTTTATTGGCTTCCGATACGTCTTCTGGTTGTTTTCCTTCTAAAAGGTACTGTGCGATCGGTTCCGTCCAACTTGACCGACCGGTATTTACGTTGAGAACTTCCTTGGCTTTCTGAGTGCTAGGCTGGTCTAGTCGTTCGACCAGAACATTGTTTATGGCATCGCGGTCGGAAGCCATTTTGGAGAGCGCATCCGCTTTGACATTTTGAGCTCGTTCTATTCTGTTGATCGAGGATTGTTCAAAATTGCTCAACTCCCCTTTACCGACTCCATACTTGATCATCTTTGTTCCTCGCCTCATATTGCCTTGACTTGACTGACCACCACTTGGCTATCACTATATATCTTTAGATGCCTTATCTCCATTTCCTTAGCCAATTGGAGACTGGCTATCAAGGCCTCGTATTCTGCTTCGTTATTGAAGGCTTTGAACTCGAGCCGAAGGGCATATTCCACCTTTTCTTCATTGTGCGGGTTGATCAGCATTACTCCCGCTCCGCATCACTCAGCATTGGACGACCCGTCAACAAACAAGCTCCAGGCAGGGAACTGCTTGTCTTTCGAGCTAGGTTGGCTCATCTCCGCGATAAAGTCTACCAACACCTGCGCTTTAATGGTAGTGCGAGGTCTGTACTGTATGTCGAACTCTCCCAGCTCTACCGCCCACTTTATTAGTCGACCAAGTTTGGGCTTTTGAAAACCTTTGCTGAGGGTTGGTCGGTCCATACCTCAATGGTATGACTTTGGAAGTAGGGCCTTAGCTTCCGGGTCGCCATTATCAAGGAGAGGGCTAGTTTCTCTATAGGCGTGTATCGCGTTTCCGGTCCGGTCAATACTTTGCTGACGTAATAGACAGGGTGTTGTTCGCTTCCCTCCGATCGAATAAGTACCGCGCTGATCGACCCCTCCGTAACCGCAAGTATAATATCAGGTTCTCTCCCTCTACCGGGCTTTGCAGGATAGGCGGGCTAGACAAGTATTGCTTTAAGTGTTGGAAAGCTTTCTAGCACTCATCCGGCCATTGGAACTGGGTCACGTTCGCTTTCCTCAAGATTTTGAAAAATGGGAGGCACTTGTCTCCCAATCTGGAAATGAACCTGCTTAGAGAGACTATCCGACCGGTCAATATCTGCACTTCTTTTAAGCATCGGGGCGAGGGCATTTGGATGATGGCTTCGATCTTCTCTGGATTAGCTTCAATCCCTCGTTGAGTGATCATAAACCCTAGGAATTTTCCTGAAGCCACCCCAAAAACGTATTTTTTCGGGTTCAGTTTCATCTGAAATCTATTCAAGGTCTGGAAGACTTCCTTGAGATCTTCCACATGCTCGGCGGCCGTCTTACTTTTGACCACCATATCATCCACATAAGCTTCCACCGATCGGCCAATATGTTTTTTAAAGACCTCCATGACGAGCAGTTGATAGGTTGGCCCTGCGTTCTTCAAGCCGAAGGGCATTACTTGGTAGCAATATATACCTTGGTCGGTTATGAAGGCGGTCTTTTCTTCGTCTTCTAGACTCATTTGAATCTGATGATAGCCCGAGAAGGCATCCAGGAAGCTGAGCAGCTCATGCGCTGAGGTAGAGTCTGGTCGATCTTAGGCAAGGGGAAGTTGTCCTTTGGACATACTTTGTTCAGGTCGGTGAAATCTATGCACATTCTCCACTTCCCGTTCTTCTTTTTCACTAAAATCACATTGGCGAGCCATTCGGGGTATTTGACTTCTCGGATGAACCCGGCCTCAAGCAACTTCTCTACTTCTTTCTCGATCACCCCCTGTCGCTCCTTGCTGTGCCATCGCTTCTTTTGTCTGATCGGCTTGTAGTCATGCCGAATACCAAGGGAGTGCGATGCGACTGATCGAGAAATTCCAGGCATGTCGCTCGGTACCCAAGCGAAAACTGACCTATTTTCCACCAAACAGTCTGTGATTTCTTTAACCAGGTCCTTCTGCAACTCGAAACCTAGGTTTGTGAACTTAGAGGGCTCAACTTTGTCCAGTGCGACCCGTTGCTTTTTTTCCACTAGGTTCATCCTATCCGTCTCTTCATCGGTTCTCACATCAAGGGAGCTCGTCAGAACTATCGCCCCGTCTAATGTTTTAGTCTCCGCTAAGTAACATTCCCTGGCGATTCTCTGCTGACCCCTGACAATACCAATTCCGTGGGGTGTCGGGAACTTCATAACTTGGTAGTAGGTGGAGACGACCGATCTGAAGGCATTTTGAGTAGCCCGCTCGATTATTGCATTGTACGCCCCTTGGAACTTTACGACGAGGAACTTAACGTCCCTTTCTATCTGGCACGGCTTCTGCCCGAACTTCACTTTCAAATTTACCCGGGCGAACAGGTAGGCTGACGCCCCAGTTACTCCTTTAATGGGGCCATCTGTAGGTAGTAGTCGGTCTTCGGGTACCTTCATCTGCTTGAAGGCCTCGTAATACATCAAGTCGACCGAGCTGCCCGTATCAATCATCACCCGCTTCACCTCGTAACCGTCCATGTTTAGATTTACCACGAGTGCGTCATCATGTGGGCAACTTACTCCATCGAGGTCGGACTCATCGAATGATATCATCCCGTCGTTCTCCCTCGGCTTTTTGGTGGATGAGTCTCTGTCGACCTGTTTGGCATATCTTTTTCTCCCTTTAGTGGTGGATCTGCCTGCTGCATTTCTACCGAATATCATGTTAATGACTCCAGTTGGTCGGTCGTCTTGTTGCCCAGTGTTTCCGTCGTTTCTTTCCCTCGATTGCCCTCTCTCTTCTCGTCGATTATCGTATTAAGATATTCGCCTCCTCCATCATTCTGTCATATTTCGCCTCCAAGGCGATCGCCTATTGTCCGGCGACACATCTGCTGCTGATTATCCCGATCGGCGTTTCATTCGTGCTTCACGAATCGGCCTAACCTTCCCCTTTGTATGAGGGATTCAATTTCTTTTTTCAACTACCAACAATCTTCCGTATCATGACCGACCTCTTTGTGAAAACGGCAATAGAGATCCGGGTTCCTATCCTTGTAAGGGGTCTTCATTTTATTGGGTTCTCGGATAGTTTCCCCATCCGCTCTCATGGCCGCTAGTACTTCCGTATATCGTTTGTTAAGCGGTGTGAAGTCTTGTTGATGCTATTGCTGACCGATCGGCTTTCTCTAGGTCGACTGGTCCCTCTGTCTTTTGTGAGACTCATCTGCCCTACCACTTGGCCCGCGATCATCTGCCCGGCGTTTTGTATTCTTTAATACTTCTTGATGAATGTACTTATCGCCTGATGTCGATCTCTGAATAGATCGGGTGATCGAGGGCTAACGACTTCTTAAACTCCTCATCCTCAGATTACTCATAAGCGCGGCCCGGCGTAGGCGAAAGCAAGTGAGGTTGGGGACCTCGACCGCCGTTATTGAGCCGAGTGATGAATTCTCACGACTTTCATTCCTTCCTTGGGTAAGTTGCATCACCTCAAAGTCGCTTACGTGGCCGCTTCTTGGTGGCGAATCGTTGAGGAAAAGTAACTGAAATCCTCAAAGCGGTGATATAGCCCGAGGTAGATCGTTGAACCATCGTCAGGCTCCCTCTTGAAAGGCCGTCTGAAAGCCTTACATTGGATGGCATCCGCACGCAGATCTGATTCATCATCATTGGAAGTGTTGTAAGTAGTCCAGGTCGGTCTTTCGGTGTATTTTTCAGCGTTGGTATTTTGGTTCCGGTGCCGGAGGCTATCAAAATTTCGAGGTAAAGGAGAGCTATATTGTGCCGTCGAGGCGTCTGGTGAGCTTCATAGCTGCGTTAATCCGATCGTCCACGATTTTTCTAGGTTTTGATGCGGTGGCGATCGGTCGTCATCTTTGATGCATCGCTGCCGCTTGCCGCGAGATGGTCATTGTCGTTATCTTGGTGAGATTGCAAAATCTGGCGGATCAATAGATCGGTAGCTTCCTCAATCTGCTTTGGTCAAGTGGTGTGCACGCGGAAGAGGATCGCATCCGATCGGTGTCGGAGATTCGGGTGCATATTGAGTGCAGTGTTATCCTCTAAAGCGACACTCTGTTCTTCTTGTTCCAAGTTCTGAGGTTGCGGTTGATTGTTAGGATCTAAGGATTCCGTGCGGGAAACATGTGGTGCAGGCGGCAGAGTTGCAGGTAGCTGCAAACCCATGCGTTGCATCGCCAAAGCCGCAACAGCTGCTATATCAGGGTTCGTCGCCGCCACCTGACTGATTTGTGTGTTTCTAGACGTGGTGCCCGAAAGTCGGGCCCCACGGTGGGCGCCAATTGGTTCTGCCAAATTTTGGTTTGGCATGACGTTCTTGATCGATCCATAAGTTCTTTGCTTCGTGATAAATCGGCGTGAAGATACCGCAAAACAAAGAAGGCTTATCGGGGTTGTGTCCCGATTAGCCCTCCGACCTTCAGTCGGTCTTTTGGTGGAGGTGAGGTTGATCAATGCAGAAAACAACTAGGTTATGATTTCGCACCTCATTATGGGAGAATTATACCTTATATATGATTTTTAATTTAGGTTTATGTCTTTACGTGTTTGCATGGGAGACTTCTTTCTACGGATGGGCCAAGGAAGGCATGGGCCTAGGCATAAAACTGATATTCTGAAGAATGGACCGATCGGCTCACGGGTCGTTTTGACTGGATCCGGGCCCGACACTACCGACCCGACCATATATATATATAACAGAAATGAAGAAAGCTAACAACTTAAAACCAACCCCAATCAAGTCAGTCTCAAAAAGGGCAGATAATTCCATGGGACAAGAATCTCATATTGAATTGAATCATGATAAAATAATTAAAATTAATTATATAAACGATAATATTTTAAGTTAAATTAACATTAAATTTATGTATTGATTAAATTAAATTTATTTGAATTAAGAATTGCCTTTGCTTCATATATTCTTATGCCAATAGATAAAAGAAAGATCATTTAAAAGAAATTTGTATTGATTTGTTGTTAATTATTTTAATTATGTACCAAGAATCACTACTGAAAAAATGTTTTCAAAATCGACGGAAATTAATTCGACAAGGCGAGATGTTTAAGGTTTGAAAAGTTTGAGTGACATTAGACCGATATAAAATTGAATAAAATTAAAGAATTTAAAATATGATTGAAAAGAATGTATGTATTTATTGAATAATTTAAATTTAATTAATTTTTAAAATTAATTAATTATATTTATAAAGAACTTATTAATTTACAAAATTGACAATTAATAAATAAATTGATTAATTTTAACCAAAAATGTTAATAACATAAATCAAGCTGAAAATTTAAAATCTAACCAAAAAATAAACTATTCAAAATTTTTAATATTGAATCAATTAGATTTTTTTTATCTTTGCTATGAATAGTTTTATAGTGTTTCAAACTATAAAAACATAATTTAATTTTTTGGTTTTTTTTTGGTTATATACGAGGTGTTCTAGGAATGTCTCAATTATGAGAAAATACCTTTAAGCTATTCATTCTTAGATTAATTCCCGCTCGAACTGGATAGGTCCCTTGTAAGAGGTAAAACTCTAACCTCAAGTTTTAAACAGCTGCATATATGAAAGTGATTCAAACATACTATCTCACTTAAGCCGGAAGAACAAAAATAAAGTCACCATTAATTGCAATTAACTTGTGTAAAATTTAACAAAAGAGAATAAAGTCACCATTAATTGCAGGTTTGGAAACAACGGCTCAAGCCCTGTTCCTGAAGCCGACGTTGCTTGCAGCCCAGAAGGCTTCATCTTCCAGGCTCGAAAGAAGAAGTCTTCATTTACAGGTGTCATCAACCTAGATCTACCTCCATGAAAGACCATTTACAACCCTCTCTAGCCCATTGTTTGACGACCCAATTTGGTTCTGTGAAGCCGATGAAACAAATCCACAAAAATGGGATAATTTAGTTTGGGGGAGAATCCATAATGATTATCAGGCAGCTATACATAGCCATTCGTCTGGATGACTTTTTATCATCAGGTGGTCCTCAAATCTCTAAATTTTGCTACGACTCTGTCCCTCTCATTGAAGGACATTTATCACGTGTTTGGTGGTAAACATAATTAAGAAGTTGGACTTTTGTCACGTACGTCACGGTCCAATTTCCTAAAAAATTGTCCCTGAATTGATTACTTGGCCAAATTCTGAACTACTCCTCCTTACCATTTTTATGAAAATCTCTGATTTAAATTATATTAACACCAACCAGATAATGACAGAATATACAATAATTCACTATCACTTTCGTGCGTTCTCTTGAGTCACCGGTTTCCCTTGCGATGAAAACGACCGACTTACAATTTCAATGTTGGTACCATAGTTGGGTGATACGTCCAAAAGCAGTAGAGAACATTATGATCAGCCAACTACAATGCTGACCTCTAATGTGCACCAAATTTTAAAATCGCTGCCTGTAACTATAATTACAATTTATCGTATTTTTCATAATTACTTTCCCGTCTCCAGGGCACACTCAAAACTTCAGAGTGATTTTGATCGGCAAATTTACACTCTAGCGAGCTCCTGAACTGAGTGAGAACTTGGAAAGATTCTTGTAAACTTAAACCTTTGAAAAGTTTCCAAGAAGAAGATGGAATTGGGAAACCATGGGTTCTCCGTTCTGGAGGTCTTCTGGTAGTTTCCAAGTGCTCCAAAGCTGAACTTCATTCTCATAAGGTGTAAGATAATTATTGTAAAATCATCAGATAACTTCGGTAAGAACGTATTTATATGCATGCATGCATATATTACTTAAAGCGAATCCTTCTCTTAACAGTCAGAAAATAACTCGTGATCAACTTATTTTATTGAGGCGATAATACAAATGCCGACACAATACAGTTAATAAGAAGCAGTTCCAACAAATTATCAAATCGAGAGAAACAAGGAGGAAGGAAATGCATGCCGACAGATGACCATGTGGGGGACAAATATTTCCTTAAGTGGCTGAAGTGGTTGGAGCTGAGGATAAAATTGAGATTGCATGGTTGGTTTAAGAAGACAACGTCAGATATGCTATTGTCACATTTTAACAAGTCGGTGTAACGCGTAATGGTATCTTAGTTACGTATCTCGAATCTAACGTAAATGGACAATAAATGAAGAAATACGAAAATATCTCTTTTCAGTTTCATAACTTCAAACAAGTTTTTCAAAATTGAAATGAACGCGAATCTTCTATCGTCTTAACAGGAATTGTTCATCGGGACGTGGTCAACGTCTTTTTATAGTTTTTTCAAAACGTAAGTTTTTTTAATGGATGAGAAAATCCTTATGTTTATGAATGATACAAGCAATTGTAAAAGATCTGAACCTTTATATATAGCTTTCATGTTGGACTTCCCTATTATAGATTCGATATAGATCCGGTCTATACTGATTGAGATTCATTTTCACCCGAACTTCAACCCACTGGTTTAGATCATTTATTAGGCCATTTTATTATCTTTATCCGGATCAAATTACATAACTTAACAAATAATTTATTTGAAAAACAAAAAAAAAACAATTAAAAGATGTCCAATTTTATGGGAAAAGTAAAAGATATCCAACATTCTTCCCCTTGGACAATACTTAATTGCGATATTGACTCAAGTTGAAATGTAATAGTTTAAAAACTCGGTTAAGTTACGTTACTGTATTAGTCGACTAAGTTTAAAAACAAAACATTTGACCCAAAGATAATAAAAGTCCATCATTCCGTCGTGCAAAGCTTTTAATACCAAAAAGTATCAAATGCATGTGTTATGTGCGGCACAAATCTAATACAATCATTTATACCTAATACCTCACTAACATGAATGAGAAAATAGAGTATGACAAATTAGGATGATACATTTATTATCTAAATTATATCATCTTCATTTGTAGGTCTCAATTTCTCCAACTTTATAGTAAACAATATTAGAGAAATTTTGTTTTCTCTCATCGAATGCTAAACAACATTAAAGAAAAACTTATTTCCTCTCACCAAATACTAAACAGCATTAGAGAAAATCTTTATTTTCTCTTATTGAATACTAACCTGCATTAGAGAATCTTTATAGGATTAAAAACTTATATCCCATGTCATGTCAAACTTTAAATGGATATCCATATAAAACTGTATGTGTCTAACTGACATAGGCAAATGTTTAAGATTGACATAAATCTTACTACTTTCATACGTATTATGATAATATATGATAACACGTATTGCTGAGGATAAACAATGATCATCTTTATTAATGAACCATTACACCATCGTAATACATCAAAACATACAAATATATAAACGTACATGGAACAAACATAATGATCCTCTAACTAACAGTATCTAAGGACTTCAAAATACCTATACTGTATGCTTGTATTTCAAGCACAAGTGGGTGAAGTCCTTTAGCTAAAGAATCGACTTATAATTCTTCAGTTCTTAAATGCTACAAACCTTAATGTTACCTTTTGTGTCAACTCCTTTACGGGCAAGAATTTGACCTTCAAATGCATAGACCCTGTGATGTTCTTATTGTTGCTAAACAACATAGTAACAAGATTATCACAGTGCAACTGAATGGGTCTAGCCATTGAATCAACCACTACACATAACTCAGAAATTAAGTTTTTGAGCTAAACCGTCTATGAAGCATTCCCATAGCATGCACTCTACATGTATGGTCGAGGAAATCACCCGTGTCTACTTGACACTATTTTACGACATTGTACCATCTGCAAAATTAAACTGCAACCTTAAGTGGACTTTCGATCATTCGGATATTTAGTTAAATTTGAACCTGAATTCTCTACGAGGTTTAGTCTATTGACTTTTTTTTATGTCAACATATAATCCTTGGTTCACTTTAATTATCTCAACACTCACTTGACAACATTTCAATGGTCTACACTTGGGTTAACCAAATATTTACCAAATAGTTTAATGGTAAATGCAATGTCCCATCTAGTACTTACCCGAGCATATATCAGGCTATCAACTGTACTAGAATATGAAATATTCCTTATACCCCTCTCTTTACTTTATTCTTTGGATATGGTGCTAAAGATTATTTCTCACTATGAGAAATAGGTGCTACAACAGGTGTACAGTTAATCATATTAAACCTTTGTAATACAAACTCAATGTATACACTAAGTGAGGGGTTTGATGAGTGTTGAGATTTGTCCTGGTGAATTCGAATACTTAGGACAAAAGATGCTACGTTAAGATTCTTTATGTCAGAGTTCTTGACCAAAAGTAGCTTATTTTCATATAACAAGTAATTTGACGTGAGCAAATATATCATCCATATGCAGTAATAGAAAGATAATTTTGCTCCCCTTGACCTTATAGTGCAAGTATTTTTTAACTTTATTTTTCATGAAGTCAAAAGAGGTCAAACCTTATCAAATGTAAGGTATCACTTTCAGAAGGTTTGATGTAAATCATATATTGATTTGCATAACACACAAACCATGTCAATGTCCTCTAGATCCTAAAATCCTTCAGGATGTACTATATAGACCTCTCTATAAAGGTCTCCATTCAAAAAAGTGATTTTGACAGCCATCTGATGTAATTCTATATCATCATGAGTTATAATCGTCATAATCACTCAAAATGTATCTTACGAGGATATAGGAAAAAAAGTAACATTAAAGTCAACCTTTCTCCTCGAGTAAACCACCAGGCAATTGAGCGAGCCTATAAATCTCTGAACTTTATCCCGAAATCCTTTAGGTCTTTAAACTTCATTTACAACTGACAAGTTTATAATTCTGCTACAAAATCAACTAGCTCTCAGACTTTACCATGCTTCATGGCTTGCATCTTATCAATCATTACAACCCACCATAATTTCATATTGAGTTTAGAAATAGCTTTTACAAAAGTAACTAGATTCGTAACATGTCTAATATCATAGTCTTGTTCACCTAATAGACTATGTAATAAGATGGAATAGCAGGTCATCTCACTCTGGTGGATCTTCATAACTGTATTAGATTTTGTACCCCCAGGAACCTCTGTATACAGGTATGGTTTCCTGTTCTTAAATAGGCATGGTACAAAGACCTAGATCTACTAGGTCTAACTGTACAAGTGGCGGGTACATAATAACTATAGTATCCACCTTGTTATCATCCGAAGGGTCAAAGGGTCCACCATCATCATAAATATCGTATTTCAGAAACTTAACTGGTCCCTCCTTCTCTATAGTAAGATCTGTAGCTTTAAAATGGTCTGGATATCTTACTAAATAAAAATGAACGGAACAAGTATGTAATTTTTCTTTATAAGAATTATATTACCTGGGTAGGGCAACCTCATACGTGAATGTGTGCAAGGCTGGGTTTTCACACTTCTAGAGAACCAGGTAGATTAGTTATGTTCTGCATTGACTTCTTCAAATCCTTTAAGGTATGATTATGCTTTTTGGCAACACATCATTTTACTCAAGATTATCTGGCATAGTGAACTAAGTAACTATTCTAACTGATTCCATATATCTGGTAAATAGACCTTTTTAAGTCCTGAAATACCATGTTTGTCATGATATTCTCCTCCACAATCAGATCTGACACTACGAATAGATTTTCCCAATTAGTTCTCAATCTTCAATCTTTAAACAAGAACACATAACTATAATGAAAATAATCATTAACAAATGTTAAAATACATTTAGAATTGCACAATGCAACTATATAAGGTCTTTTAATATCCGTATGTATCAGACTCAACAAGCCAGAAACATGAGTTGAACCTTCTTCCTTATTAGTCAACTTACCCCTGCAATAGTCATCATAATCTAGAATTGAGATAATGTTTTTCTTAATCAATCTCTCAATCCTAGCTCTGGAAACATGGCTTGAACTTTTATGCCACACCATGTATGACTTTTCATTCACCAGGGTTTTTCTTTTCATGACTTGCTTAGCAAGAAACGAAGAAGCACATATCTAATTTGGGGTAAGACACATTCAATACAAACCATATGACAAGAAAGTTGTATCATTATATTTTGCATTAAACAACAACTGTTCAACAGAAGCATTAAATACAAAACGTCATCCTTCTTTGTCCCAAATTGATACAAAGATCACATATAAAATGTGTTGTTTAAAAACCAAAATGAACCTTGTAGCAATGTTCAACTCATACATTCCCCTACAGATATTTCATCCATTTCTTCAATGTTGTCAACCATCAATTCCTCCTCTTTATTTGACTTTATCTTGGATATGAACTCCTCAATTGTGAAAATACCTTGATTAGATACTCTACTATATAGTCACCAAGTACTTAATCCGACTATCGCAAATTAGATTCATAAATTGATAACCAAATGAGTTATCTGATGATCACAGTCTTTCCTTTTAGGCCTCATATTGTTGGCTTCTTTATGTCATACAGACCTTTACAAGCACTAGATTGACCAGCATCAATATGTGGAAAAGATTTAGTCTTTCTACTTTTGATCTTAGCGGACTTCATCTTTGAATTCCCTTTAATTGCTTCGAGGGCTGTAGGAGTAGCAAGCTTAAGTTTCTCCTCTTCAGCAACGCAATGGGCGATCAAAGCATTGAGGTCCCATTTCTAATCCTATGAATAATATGTCATCACCAAATTACTAAACTCTGGAGGGAGTGCATTCAAAGTTTGGTGAACTATGAAGACATCGGGAAGATGAATGTTTAAAATCTTCAATCTACTGTGAAGATGAATCATTCTTGATATGTACTCTATTGCTCCCTCTTCTCCTATATACCTCATGAAGAATAATTCTTTCATCAAGACACTTGTCTCAACATTATGTGAGGTTGTATACCTCTGTGAGACATTACCAAGAAATTATTTTGTTATGTCTATCTCCAGAAGTCCACTAAGCAAATAGTCAAGAATGGATCTTTTAATGGTCATAAGACTCAATCTGTTGGACTGATTCTAGGCTTCATAGGTTGCTTTATAAGCTCTCGAGCTCATGGATGTAGGTAGAGATGGCCTATCCGTCCGTATGACCATATCAATCTCAACTATCTCCGTAGTATTCAATACATCTTCTGTCCACTTCTTTATATTAAAATCGGTTAGAGTTTCAATGGTGACACTGATATTGTTGACCGAAAAGATGACTGCAAAATGATAATATTTAAATAACCACAAATGTAGGATAACAATGATACTTAAAGCTATTAAACAGTATCTTTTTCGAGAATTTGATCACACATATTATGAAACACCTTTGGGTTGAATACATAATAAGGCAATCGAAATACAAACCATCAACTCTCATGATACTACCACTTTTAGGCGAATAGATCACTTGAGCAACAACTTTCCTCCATTTTATGCTTTTACGTACATCTCAAAATGTTATGTAAGGTCAACAACTTTGAGCAGAATAACCAAACATAAAACTAGAGACATTCCCCAACATGCAAGCAAAACAATTCAAAACACTGACTTCAAATGCTAACTTGGTGTAACTATATCCTCATCAACACTCTAAAAGTTCACAAATACAAGAGATACATCTTTTATGTCATCCTCACATTCTTAATGGACACATGGTATGTGACAATGTAACATTAATTAATGGAAAAACTCGAATGCACAATCTCATTATCACACACTCGTGTTGAAGACATTCTTTTAACACTTGATTTGAGACTTTTGTAAGGAAAAATTTCATTAGAGTGACTATTGTGTGTCATTGGACATTGAACCGACCACCCAAGACATGAGAACCTCATGTATCTCCCTTATGGCAAGTTTGTTGCACATAAATTTACTAAAAATGGCTTCAGAATATCTTAATTCATTTTTTCAAGTAATTATCATGCAACCTCGAACACTAAACATGAGACCCAAGATATAAAAACTTGAAGTATCTCCCTCATATGATACCCGAAATATGACAATTCACTTGAAAGCAGATTCAAAAAGCCTTAATTCCTTTTCTGGAGTTAAACGTTAATATATTACTAATGTAATAAATCTAGAAAAATAAAAATTTTCACTTTATGAAATTTTCAGGCTCGAAAATTGACTCAAAAAATCTCTAGATACCCTTACGGGAAATCTAAAATTTGTGTGTGTGTGTGTTTCTTTTTTCAAAAACACTGTAGCATGACATTAGTTGTGAGTGGGGGAGTATTGGCACGTGTACCACATGCATCGCAGAGCGACGCGCCTTCAACTTATGTGGCGGGTCACGTACCAGACGCACGCCCACGCTTGATTATCGACAGGCATGTGTGTCGCAACGCGTGGCTTGTTCCTATCTGCCCATATGTCGACTGTGTGTCTAGTGTGTGCAACGCATGCGTCAGATGTGCAGTCCTACAACGAAACTATTGACTGGTCGAGCGTGTGTTCTACGTGCGCCCGATGGTCTTTGTCGCCAAGCTGAAAAATGGCAATTTTTGGCATATTTCAGGCCCCTTTTTCATGCTTCTAGACTCGTTTTCAACCCGTTTCTCATGGCTAAACACATTTATACCAATTTCATGTAATAAAAGGCAAGTAAAAATCGAGAAGCAGAATTTAACTCTTCGAAAACCTTATGAAAAAAATAAAAAAATCGTTGTTAACCACCCGATTACGACACCACTTTGATATCACGTGTAACATATAACGATACCTTAGTTACGTATCCCGGATCTAACGTGAAAGGGCAATAAATGAAGAAATACAAAAAATACCTTATTTCAGTTATATAACTTCAAATGAGTTTTTCGAAACCAAAACCAATGCGAATCCTCCACCATCTTCACAGGAATTGTTCATTGGGATGCGATCAACATCTTTCTATAATTTTCTCAAAGTGTAAGCTCTTTTAACAACTTAGAAAATCCTTATGGTTACGAATGATATAAGCAACTACAGGAAACTTTAAACTTTATATATAACTTTCATATCGAGCTTTCCCATTACAGGCTCAATATCGATCCGGTCCATACTAATCGATGTCTAATTTTTACTTGAACTTCGACTCATTGATTTAAATTATTTATTGAGCTATTTTATTATTTTTATCAAAATGAAATTACGTACCTTAACCTTAACCGATAAGTTATTTGAAAAACTAAAAAATAAAATTAAATATTATCCAAATTTATGAAAAGGTCAAAAACATCCGTAAGTCGGTTCCAACTCTACTGGAGAATAGATGACTGATCAGAGCAAGATAATGAATGGAACTGTCATAGGATTTCCGACTACACATCTGATATAAGAAGATTTCATTCGTCTAAGCAATACGCGACCTGAGGCATTCCGAAGCTTTTACTTTTTTTCTCTTGTAAATCGATTGGAACATCGATAGGAGCCAAGCAACGAACGCCCGTTCGTTAATAAGTGTATACACATCAACAAATCAAATCTGTCCAAGTAACGTCCATTTCAAGTTGTAATTCGATTAGAATTGGAAGTCAGTACATAAAGGGTAGCTGCCACTTTTCTCCATTATTTTTCTTAGTAAACATAGAAGATGCAATTGCTTGCCTAGACCTTAACTGGTTTTCTAGGTTTTGGCATAGTCACATGTATACATGCATACACACGAACATATGTGTTTTCTGCTTTGACTTCTTGTCTTTTACATACACGTATCAACCAAACCATATAAGTACCAATTACTTTCAATTATAGAAACTCACATGCAAGCTCTGGGGTCAGGTCCTCCTTAACTAAACCAACCACATTGACAAATCCCATGACAGAGGAACTAAAAGCAGAAGCTGTTAATGCCATGTTCGTCTTCTTCCATGCCACCATTATTGGAAGGACTAGGACAATTCCTATTAAGAAGTTCTTCTATCATTTGCAATGCGATTCTTTCCTCTTCATTAATCTCCGTTCTCGACTCCGGCCCGCCGGAGGACTTGCCGTCAAACGGCAAAGCGTGTGTTGAAACTGGAGTGTTGCTCTTTTCGAGCTGCACGGTCATGACCCAGTTGGAATCCGATCGCTGTCCTGCACGCTTTTGCCAAACACCAATGTGCGAATTCTCGGTGTCGAGCCTCAAGCAGGTCATGGATGGTGACAGTACTTTGCTGCACTTTCGAAGCTTGGCGTGGAGGGTCTCTGATAGACTGTTTGGCGGCGTTGAGGAAGGCAACTCAGGAGTAGGTTTTGGCTCTCCATGTGGAGTAGTTTGCGGTGATGGTGGTGGTGGTAGTGTTGGGAAGTTGGTTTTTGCGTTGCGACCACTCAACAAGACAGCAGCTTGGTCATAGGCTCTTGCTGCCTCTTCTGCTGTTTCAAATGTGCCTAACCAGACCCGTCTCTTCCTGTCACAGACACAAACGTAAGAACCCCAAAAAAATCGAATTATAACTGAAAAAAAAAGTTGCAATATCATGGGAATTTCTTGGAGCTTACAGTAAAGGGTGTCGGATTTCTGACACCCAGGAGCCCCAGTGACGTTGTCTGACTCCTCTATATTTCTTGGACTGAACCATGTTCAAGACTTAAGAGATTACAGATGGCAGAAAGTACAGAAAGGCTCAGAGGAGATATAAGGTTCAGAGAAATTATAGAGGGGAGGGGGGGAGAAGAAAAAGTGAACTGAAAGACAGTTGAGACAGAGAGTTCAAGTGTAGGAGTCCCATTGTCGGCGAACTGAAAGTGAAAGGTATGTGTACTAGGTATATACCATTTAACGATGTAACCTACACTGCTACACCTAATCTATGGGCCAACCTCTTTTTTTTATTGACCGAGGCCAGCTTGCTCTGTACATAAATTAAACTAAACTTTTACCGCGAAACTCTGTGTAAACAGAAGGATAAATCCATGTAGGGTCTCTGAGTTTTCGAGCCGGGCTGACATGAAACATATAATAAATAATACATAAAGTACACACTGCTGCACTGCACGACCTCATCAAGCTAATGCGACAATAGACTGTACAGTAAGAGATCCTCTCCCTCATCCACACATTTATATGGACAGAATTGGAACACCGTCACCGAAGATTTCATACGAGACGTAAGAAGAGTATATTATGACAGAGGAGGGATGGTGGCACGGAACTATCTTAACAAAGGCCCGATGTGTCATAATCATCAAATAGATGATTGAAGAAATGCAGTTGCATGGTTCTAATTGGTGGACATTGCACAGTAAATGATCAGTTTGTAGCCTTCCTATGTTCAGTGTGATTGTTGGAGTATGAACGTACACGCGGTTAGATTTCACCAATTAGTCCTCTTCAGAAAAATCTAATCAACAGCCATGAATGCAACCCTACTCAAGCTTCTGTAACTCTGAAATATAGTAGCCAATGTTAAAATAAAAAAGATGTAAACTTTATTACATATCTCATATCTATATGAAATGATAACAAATGAAGGTAATACGTAATACTTAGATTTCGGTTTCATCTATAATTCCGAGCTCCAAACGTCTACGAATTTCTCGAAATTTTTAGGAAAAATATTCCCTGACACGTGATCTAGATCTTTCTACAATTTTCTCAATACGTAAGCTCCCCTAACGAGTTAGAGATTCCTTATACTTATGATTGATATGAGCAACTGCAAGAGACCTTAATCTTTATATAACTTCTATATCGGATTTCCCTATCATAAGATCAATATGAACACGGTCTACACTAATTAGGACTTATTTTTTACCCGAATTTCGACCCATTAATCTAAATTATTTATTAGACCACTTTATTATCTTTACCTGAATTAAATTGCATAACTTAACCTATAATTTATTTATTTAAAAAATCCAAAAAATGCAATTAATGTTGTCCAACTCTATGAGAAAAGGACAAAATTGTCCCTAAGGACAAAAATGTCTAACAATCTCTCATTTAGACAAGCATTAATTGCAATTTGACTCTAGATTAAAAACAGTTTAAAAATTCGGTTAAGCCACGCTACGTAATTAGTCGACTAAGTTTTTAAAAACAAAATTTTGATCTAACGATAATGAAAGTCCATCATTTTATCCTGCAAAACTTTTGATACCGAAAAGTATCAGATACATATCTCATGTGTAATACATATCCAATACAATCACGAATACTTAATACCTCATTAACATGAATGGAAAAATAGAGTGTGACAAACTACGATAATACCTTTATGATTTAAATTGTATCTTTTTTGTTTGTAGGTCTCGATTTCTCCAACTTTATGCTAAACTGCATTAGAAAAATCTTGTTTTCTCTCACTGATGCTAAACCGCATTGGAGAAAACCTTTATGTTCTCCAATTGAATGCTAAACCGCATTAGAGAACTTTTATGTGATTAAAAACTTATGTCCTTTTATGTCATGTCAAACTTCATAGATATCTATACTAAAACTATATGCGTCTAAATGACGTAGGCATAAAATCAATCTGTATATATGTCCAATGACCTTTAAATGCTCAAGATCGACACAAATCTTAAGACTTTCATATGTATTATGACAATGTATAATGACACATATTACTGATAATACACGATGATCATCTTTATTAATAAACTATCATACTATCATAATACATCAAAATGTACAAATTTACATGGAGCAAACATAACGATCCCTTAACTAATAGTATCTTAGGACTTCAAAACATCCATATTGTATACTTGTGATACAAACACAAGTGGGTGAAGTTTTTTAGTTAAAGGATCGACTTACAGTTCCTCAGTCCTTAAATGCTCCAAACCTTAATGTCACCTTTTCATATCAACACCTTTATGACCAAATAATTGATCTTTAAATCCTATGACCATGTGATATTCTTTGTTGTTATTAAATAACACTGTAAGAAGAATACCACATTAAAACCAAATGGGCTAGCTACTGAATAGACTACAGACAACTCAAAAATCAAATTTCTGAGTTAAACCGTCTATGAAGCAACCTCATAACATGCACTATGTATGTCTAATCTAGGAAGTTACCTGTGTGTATTTGACACACTTCTACAACTATGTACCATGTGCACGCTTGAAACTGTAACTTTAAGTGGACTTTCGATCATCAAAGCATATAGTTAAAATTTGAATCTGAATTCCCTACGAGGTTTAAGTCTGTTGATTGTTCTTTAAATCAACATATAATCCTTGTTTCCTTTAAGTATATCAATACTTATTAGACTGCACTTCAATGGTCTACAACTAGATGAACTAGATATTGACCAAACTGTCAAGCAATGAATGCAAGGTTCTACCTAGTATATAACCGAGCATACATCAGGCTATCCACCATACTAGAATACGAGACATTCCTCATAACCTCTCTCCTTACTTTATTCTTTGGATACTGTACTGTAAGTGATCTAGAAGGGGGGGTTGAATAGATCTTTAAGCTTTTTGAAATTTTCTACAATAAAATCAGAAGTTAATACATACAAAAATAATTTAAATAAACTTAAACGAAAAGAGCAGGGAAAAAGATCAAACACTGTTTTTATAGAAGTTCGGTGCTAAGACCTACGTCCTCTACCTAAGCTCCCACTTAGGATTTTGCAAATACTTTATTGCACACTTTGTAGTTGAGTGTGAACTTTTTACAATGCCACTTGATTTCCGGCTCAAGCTACCTTAACCAACGATTTGTCTTCCGGTACAAATCCTACCTCACAAGTGACCTTCCACTCGTCACTCAAATTGTAAGAGAAATATGATAAAAATTGAAGAATAAGTGCTCAATACAAGTGTGTAACAAAATAAGAACAATAATGAGCAATTTTGGAGCAATGGAAGAGTATTTTAGCTTATGGAACCTTGGTAATCTCTTTATCAATCATCCACCCTTTATACTAGAAGAAAAATAGCTGTTGGAACTCATTATAGCCGTTGCATGATTGTTATAGCCGTTCCTTGACAATCTCCTTTTCATTTGTGGCTAATTGGACCGTTGGAATTAATTTGCAGTACTCATAACTCGACTTGTCATCTAGTATAAGTCGACTTGTGACAACTTTTTACGTAAAATTTCATCTCCGCTCTTCTATAAGTCGACTTGTGCTATGTAAGTCGACTTGTCGTCCTCGATAAGTCGACTTATGTATGATTAGTCGACTTGTGTTAACACATCTTCTTACATTAGTCGACTTATGGTGTTCTAATGACTTATCTTTATTCGAGATCTTCATGTGTAAGTCGACTTATGCTGTGCAAGTCGACTTGTGTTGCCTTCAACTGTAACATCCAACCAAATCTTCTAAAATCCTCATGTTTTATGCCATTTTCACTTATAAGGAAACTCCATCTTGATTCTTCAATGATTAAACACTTGCTCATCTTGATTTGCACAATTCTTTCATTGAATAATACCTGAAATAATTTCTTAACTAATTCTAGATATTTTATTATTATCAAAACATAACGGGATTTAATTTGTCAACCACCATTGATCCAACAATCTCCTCCTTTTAGATAATGACAAAATATATAGAAATTGAAAAGAAATTTGAAAGACATAAAATGTGATCAAGGTTTTTAATCCCTTGTCTTGATGGTTAATTTGTCTCCCCTTTAATTAATAAACCAATGATTTAAATAGAAATCAATATAGTTGCAAATCAATGAATTTTCACTCCCCCTTAATGAAATGACTGTGTCCAGGTATCAATTTCTAATTTTACTCCCCCTTTTTGTCATAATAAAAAATCATTAGGAGAAAAATAGTCGCAAATGAAGTTTATAGCCAAACATAGCATCAAACACAAATAATAGCAATAGTCATTACAAAATATGCCAATCCAACAAACGCAAAAAAAAGCATCAAAGTCATAAAACAAAACAGAAGATTGAATGTCGGTCAAGGCAAAAGTCAATACACATCATGACGAAGAATCATCGTGCCTACAACCTAATTTCTTGAAGATGTTCTTGATCATTTTGTGTTGTGCATCCATTTTCTTTGCAAACCCATGAAGTACAGACTGGATACCATCGATGCGATCATGTAAATCATCTAATTGTTCATTAATTTCAGCAATTTCCTCATGAGATACCTCACTCGTTCTCACATTACTGGGCCGTGAGCTACTTGGACGATCTGCTGCCCTCTTAGATCGTTTTCTCGAAGGTACCTGTTCACCTACTAAAGTCAAACCAAGCTTCTCAACATGATAAGAATAAACCCAGCCTTTTTTAACTGTTTTAACCAGCTTCATGCTTCTCAAGTTATAAGGCGTGAATCTCCAACTCTGAGGATAAGGAAGTCGAGCATAGGAATCCAGATTGCACCTTTGAAACTGAGAGAGAGAGGTTATCAAAGCAGCATAAGGCATTCCTTTATGCCGGACTGGTTTCCCTTTCAGTTGTCCTCGTAATAGACTCGCCTTTTTCCTCATCATTTGAATAACCAAGCTCGGATAATTTATTTTCCTCCATTCTTCCATGTGCCGAAGGATCTCC
This sequence comes from Erythroxylum novogranatense, assembly GCA_029891385.1. NCBI lineage: Eukaryota > Viridiplantae > Streptophyta > Magnoliopsida > Malpighiales > Erythroxylaceae > Erythroxylum > Erythroxylum novogranatense. Next base: position 95,513,378 of record CM057233.1, read on the forward strand.
TTATCTAATGAAGTAATCTGATTATTGCTAGCCTTCTTTGGATAAACAACCCGATTGATCGCATAATGTAATATCCGATAATTTAAAGGTAGATCAATTGCCTCAAAGGGAGGGGAATGATATGAACATAACCTACTCAATAGATCAACCCCTTTTTCTTCGGTATAGCCGAAATTCTCTTCGGCTTCCTCATCAGTATCACCTTCTACATTTCTCAAAATCTCAAAGTCAGTAAAAGATGCTCTAGGCCTTACTCCACCTCTAGGCAAACGAAACATAGTACACAAATTTGATTCACACAAAGTAATATCCTTCCCGTTGATTTTGGATTTCAGAGTGGCCCCATCAACCACATTACTACCAGTCACAAAGAGATTCGCATAGAACTCTCTTACTACATCTTCATAAATATCATCATGAAATCCTAAAAAATCTCGCAGTCCCAGATTCGTAATTTCAGTAAACACATCAGTGAACTCACTATGGTCTAGTTCACTCCAATCAAATCTCATAGAAGGAATCGATACCTCATTTTGTAGCACCTTGTAATAGAGAGTTTGTGCATCCTTTGACACAAACCTAGGTTCAACCACATCGTCCTCTCTCGAAGCATCTCCCGTCGAAGAGGACCCACGAGCTCTTAGTCCAAAGTGAAAACGAGGACCTTGTCGAGGAGCTGTTTCTTTCCCTTTCCTTGAAGATTATCTTGGAGCCATGGATCTTTAGAGAGGAGAAAAATCGCAGGTTAGGGTTTTGAGAGAGGGGTTTTTGAAAAAGAAGGTTGATTTGAAGATAAAATGAGGGGGTTTTGAGATAATGGAGGTCGAAAATTGATGGGTAAGGAAGATTTGAAGAGATTGAAGAAAATAAGTCGAGTTGTATGAGAGGAATTTAAGAGATATAGAGAGAATAGGTCTGCGGAGAAGAAAGGGAAGAGAAGGTTTTAAAGCCTCCGTGTGACCATAAGTCGACTTGTCTCCTTCATAAGTCGACTTATCTACCTCCATAAGTCGACTTGTCGATCTATATAAGTCGACTTATCCTCAAATATCTGCATACCTCAATTGCTGTGAAAAATCATAAGTCGACTAATTCCCAGATAAGTCGACTTGCTAATGAACAAGTCATAAAATGTGTCCAAACTCCAAATAAGTCTCTTTTCAGCCCAAGTATGCAACATGATGAATGTATCTTCAGATGTGATTACACATTTGCCTCATAATTTGACCATTTGATATATGAATGTAGCCAAAAATAAATTCAACCAAAGGAATTTAAATCACACATGCCTAGTCTCAATTTAATGTTCACAAACACATCTTCCTTAAGAGGTTTAGTAAAAATGTCAGCTAATTGGTCACTAGATGATACATGCTTCAAGCAAATGTCACCTTTTAAACAATGATCATGGATGAAATGATGTCTAATTTCTATATGCTTTGTTCTACTATGCAAAATTGGATTTTTGCTAAAACAAATTGCACTGATATTATCACAATAAATAGGAATAATTTTTAACCACAATACCATAATCAAGCAATTGATGTTAAATCCATTAACAAGCAAAACATTGTCAATGGTAGGCAAAGGTTCCTTACCCACTTTACCAATACCAATGACTTTACCTTTGTTGTTGTCTCCAAAAGTGATATATCCTTGATTCTTTGGTTTAACTTCCGCAAAAAGGTTCTTGTCTCCACTCATGTGTCTTGAACATCCGCTATCGATGTACCAATTGCTTGACGGCCTTTCATCCCTTGCTTGTAGCTACAATATCAACGTTCTTTCTTCTTATAGGTACCCAAGCCATTTTGGTTCCATTTTGGTTAGCCATGTAAACCACATTTGGTGGTATTGAGCCTTTTAACACCCAAACTTTCTTAACCTTAACACATCTCCTAGTACTTTTGCATGCTATTTCTATATGACTATCTTTCAAGCATCTAGCACATTGAGCGATTTTTCCATCCTTAGTAAATTTGAAAATTAAAGAACAATCTCTATAAAAAGGATCATATCCTAAACCATGTTTAGAAATTGAATATCTTTGCAACGATAACAATTTTTTAAACTTTTCGTTTCCATTTGCAAATTTTCCAACCACATACGAAAATTCTTTTCTAAGTCTATCAAGCTCACAAATAAGATTTTCCTTTTCAACAAGGCATGCAGAATGATCTTCTTTTGGACTATCTAAATCATCAATAGTCTCATGTAAGGCACTATTTTCAGTAACCAATTCTCTTATTTTCTTTCTTAATTTTTTGTTAATCTCAATAGCTTCTTCAAAATAAGCTTGTAAAGCATCAAAAGAGTCTCTTAGATCTTGGTCATTGAAAGTTACCTCATTTTCATCATCACTTGATGAGCTATTAGCCATAAGTGCCAAGTTGTTTTCATCATTGCTTTGGTATGCTTCCTCATCATCACTCCATGTTGCTACTAGACTGGTTTTCCTTTTTCCTTTGTCGTATTTGTCACTTTTCTGGAAATTTGATGTGGAAGATGTACTCTTGCATTCTCTTGCATGGTGTCCCTTCTTTTCACATTTCCAACATTCTTCATTGCTTTTCTTTTCATCATACCCTTTTGATTTTCTTTCCATGGCAAACCTCTTTCTTTCTCCATGTCTTCCACCATTTAATTCCTTTCTTCGATTTTTGAGAAGTCCCTTGAATTTTCTCAAATTTCTAGCGTACATTGCCATTTCTTCATCATCCTCTTCTTCATCTATTTCTTCATCACTTTCATCAAAAGAAGAAATGTTAGCCTTTAAAGCAATTGACTTTTGTGACTTACCTCTACCTCCTCTGGATTTGAGAATGATCTCATAGTTGATAAGTGATCCCACCAAGGCGTTGAATTCCAAGTGATTGAGATCCTTGGATTCTATAATGGCGGTGACTTGTGAGTCCCATTCCTTCGGTAGTAACCGAAGAATTTTCTTCACCTTCTCACTATCCGTCATATGCTTTCCAAGGTTGCCTAATCCATTAATGATTTCTGCAAAACGATCAAGCATAGTGGAAATAGACTCACCTTCCTTCATGACAAACATTTCATAGTCATGAAGAAGCATGTTGATCCTTGTTTCTCGGACTTGGTTGGTTCCTTCATGGGTGATGCGAAGTCTTTCCCACATTTCCTTGGCGCTGGTACAGGAATTAACTCGGTTTCTTTCCTCAACCGTGAGAGCACAATATATCAACTTCATAGCTTTTGCGTTGATGTAGGCTTGCCTTGTAACACCCAAATACCCCCTGGGAGGATACATGGATATCACCCAAGACAGGACAAACAGATCAAAACGTTTCACACATGCATTTTTAAAAACTAAACGTAACACACATATAATAAATCTCATAGTTTCATAAACAAATCCAAAGAATATTTACAGGCCCAAACAAACCAAACAAAATACAATTTTGCGCGACACAAAACTCAGACTCTTTTGGCCACTGCGGATGACTTGTCCCAGTCCTTAATCTCTTCGCTCTGAACCTACACGGGGCAAATCCACCGTATGCGAAGCATATAAGCTTAGTGAGTAATAACTAATCTATATTAACGATTTCAAAGAAATGTAAAGAATGCGTTTGAATGATTTTATACTAAATGTAACTACGTAACACGGAGATCCTTCGTAATCGAATATAATTTAGTTTATGTCGAATCAAATGTATATCGAATACGTAACAAATCAAACTATAAATCCATGAATGCGATGAGTAACGGACTTATACAGAGATACCATAATTAGTATCGGCAGGAGAGACATATGTCTCAATATCGAGACACCAAAGTGTCAAATAACAGGAGCAGCTGCAGACCCTTCTAGGCATGCCTATTTACCCACAACTAGGACTTAACAGTTTAAAAACAGAACAAGGTCATTTCAGACATTTCATGTGCAGGCAAATAACACTTCCAATAAATCAATCCTAGACATCATCTAAGTTGACTCACAGAATTTATCATAAAAAATTACTCACCTAAAGTACTTACTGAAATTTTCTACCTATATTACGTACTGAAATTACTGACATGTATTACTTACCAAAACCGCCCTTACTTTTTATTGCCTCGAAGTCCCGGCAATATCCGGCAGTGGTCGTTCCTCTATAATGGGGAACACAAATACAAATCACTATTGTGCATGATTAAAAATTCACTAATGTATGATGGATATGTAGGATGCATGTTCATGATAAATTTCGGGACCAAACCCTAAATTCTTAACTTTATTCCATAATTCACAACTTAAATTATTAAATCCTTGATTGTTAATTAAATCTGAAAATTTACAAATTTCACATAGAGAGGTAGAAAATTTTCTTACGAATCCAACGCTTCGAGAATCAGGTCATTCGGAGGTCGGATGACAAAGATATGGTCAAAAGAGTGAAGATTGCGAATTGGGATTTCAAAGATTGAAGTTTATCACACACAAGTCGACTTTTACTTACACAAGTCGACTTATCCATTAAAACACACACAAGTCGACTTATACTTACACAAGTCGACTTACATAACACCACAAGTCGACTTACACTTGCATAACTCGACTTATTGAAGAGCGGAGATGACATTTCATGCAAAACGTTGATCTAAGTCGACTTATACACCACAACAAGTCGACTTATAACACTGTTCATCATCTTCTTCACCAAACCATACGAAACAACGGACTTTTCTTCCATTTTTCTTTAACTTCATCACTTTAAAACTAACCTATGCAACATTTCTAACTTATCGGAATCATCAGAAACAACTTTATACTCCAAAGATCACAAAACTAACATTCCAACTTCCTCTCTCTCTCTACGGTATACTTTCCAAATTCATATTTTTATCCCTTTTTTCTTGGTTTTTCCATCTCAATAGTGCACGGTATCTATCATTTTTCTCCATAAACCACTACATCTCAGTAAGCTCTAGATTTCCGTAAGCTTAAACCTCACATTATAACTCACGTATGTCACCAAGAAAAACAGAGCATAAACCAAACCATATATATATATATATATATATATATATATATCTTTTAAACCATGACAGAAACACATTTTCTTCATTAACTTATAGAATCACCGTAGCCTCACTTCTAAACCCATGCATGCATGTTTATATTTACTCACACAATAAAAAAAACATAAGATCTACTGACATTTCATCACCGAAACTTTGCTTCTCTAACCATACAAGCACATCTACCAATTGATTCCATATATATGGCAAACGGACCTTTTAAAGTCTTGAAATATCATGTTTGTCATGATATTCTCCTTCATGGTCAAATCTGACCATCTTGATGAATTTTTCTAATAGGTTCTTAACCTTCAGCCTCTATGTAGGAACACATAACTGTGGTGGAATAATCATCAAGAAATGTCAGAATACTTTTAGGATTGCACAATGCAATTGTATAAGGTCTTTCGATATCTTTATGTATCAGATTCAACAAGTCAGAAGGATGAGTTGACATCGATATCCTTATTAGTCAAATTACCTCTACAACATTCAGCACATATTCCCAGGCCATCTTAATCTAGAATTGAGAAATGTTTTTCTTGATCAATCTCTAAACCCTAGCTCTGAAATGTGGCTTAAACTTTTAAGTCAGATCATGTATGAATTCTCATTCATCAAGGTGCTTCATAACTTATTTAGCAAGATACTAAGAAGCATTTATCTAATTCGGGGTAAGACACATTCTATACAAACCATATGACAAGAAAGTTTTATCATTATGTTTTACATTAAACAACAACTGTACAACAAAAGTATTAAATGCAAAACATCAACTTTTAATGTCCAAAATTGATCAAAAGATCACGTATAGAATGTGTCGTGTAAAACCAAATGAACCTTACAACAAAGTTCAGTACATACATCCCTTATAGATATTGCTTCCACCTCTTTATTGCTATGGACCATCAGTTCCTCCTTCTCTTTATTTGGCTTTATCCTGGATATTTATCACTGCATCGCGGATCCACCTTGATCAGATGTTCCACTAAATAACCACCTATACTTAATGCGACTATCGCAAATTAGATTTATAATTGACAAGCTAAAGAATAACCTGATGATCACAGTCTTTCCTTTTAATCTCATACTATTGGCTTCTTTATATCCCCAGGATCTTCATCAGTACTAGTTTGACCTACTTCAACATGTGGAGAAGATTTGAATTTTCTATCTTTAAACTTAACGGGCTTCATCTTTGTCTTCCCTTTGGTTACTTCGAGGACTGTAGGAGTAGTAACCTTGAGTTTCTCCTCCTCAGCAACGCAACGGGCTATCAAAGCATTGAAGTCCCAACATCTTCATCTACTGTGAAAATGAATTATTCTCTATATGTACTCCATTAATCCCCTTTTCTCCTGTATACTTCATAGAGAATAATATTTTCATTAAGGGACTTGTCTCAACACCAGATGAGACTATGTACCTCTGAAGACATTATCAATAAACTGCTTCGCTATGTATGTGTCCGGAGTCCACTAAACAGATAGTTAGGAATGGATCTCGTAATGGTCATCAAATATAATATGTTAAACCGTTTCCATGCTTTATAGGATCCTTTATGAACTCTTGAGTTCATGGATGAAGGTGGAGATGGCCTATCCGTCCTTACGATCATATCAACCACAATTATCTTCATAACTTTCAATAATCCTTTACCCAATTCTTTAAATTGAAATCGGTTAGAGTTCTAACGATGACATTGATTTTGTTGACTGAAAAGGTGTAACGCCCCAAAGTAGGGGTTAGAATATTAACGACATTTAGTACGAAATATGCTTACTATTGGAATATGTATTAAATTGTGCATAAGTAGTATGCTTATTCTTGGAATATGTACTCAATTGTGCTTCAGTATTTTGGCATGCATTCATGGCATTTTTCGGGTACATTAGTTGCATGAAACTTCAGAGTGATTCGGACAATAACTTAGATTTTAAAACAATGCATATGTGTAATGTTTGATTTTGTTTGTTCTGTCTTGGGTGGCATCCATGTATCCTCCCAGGGGGTATTTGGGTGTTACAAAAGGTGACTTCACGCTGATAATCTTTAAATCAACACAAATGCAGGATAACAACGATATTCAAGCCATTCAATAGTATCTTTCCTTAAAATCCAATCACACATATTATGAAACACTTTTAGGCTGAATACATAATATATGTAATTAAATTTCCATACATAAAAGCAATCTGAGTACAAATCATCAACTTTTATGACACTATCACCTTTGGGTGAATAAATCACTTGAGCAATAACTTTCCTCCATCTAATGCCTTTATGCACTTCTCAAAATGTTATGTAAGGTCACTACCTTTGGGTAGAATAACCAAACATAAAATCAGAGGCATCTGCTAACATGCAAGTAAAACAATTCAAAATGCTGACTTGAGAGGCCACTTTAGTGACTATATTCTCATTAGCACTCAAAAAGTCTACAAACACAAGGGATATATCTTTATGCTATCCTCACATTCTTTATGGGCATTCAGTATGTGACAATGTAATATCAATAAATGCAAAAATCTAAATGCATAGTCTCATTGTCACACACTTGTGCTAAAGATATTCTCTGAAAACTTCATTTGAGACTTTCGTAAAAGAAAAATCTCAGTAAGTGACTATCGTACGACATCAAATACTAAACTGATCACTCGAGACACAAGAACCTCATGTATCTCCCTTATGGCAAGTTTGTTGCACAAAAATTCACTCAAAAATAGCTTCAAAATGTCCTAATTCCTTTTTCAATCGACTATCATGCAATCCCGAACACTGAAAATGAGACTCAAGACACAAGAACCTCATGTATCTCCCTTATATGATGTCTAAAGCATGAAAATTTAAACAAAATTGGATCCATAATACCTTAATTCCTTTTTATGGAGTTAAACTTTAATTTATTACAAATGTAATAAATCCAGAAAAATGAAAAACTTACTTTATAAAATTTTCGGATCCATAAACTGACCCGAAACACCCCGGGGAACCCCGAGGAATCTTTACAGGAACTATAAAATTTTTGTGTTTTTTTCTTTTTTTAAATTTTATTGTAGTTGACATCTGTATGACTGACATCAGCATAACGTCAGTCGCTGACGTCTCGAGCTCGGCGCGTGTGTTGCACGTGCGAGACCAAAAACTCATCAGAGGTGTCTAACGCATGCCTTGCACGTGCTACCACTCACAGACACAGGGACGCCGTGATGAGCGAGTAATGCACACATCTACACATATCAGGCATCCACCGGTGCCACGTGTGCGGGACATGGACTATCCGAATGGGTGCGTGCAACGTGGGTCAGTGTACGGGGGCTAGTCGCGTGTGCGACACATCTATTTCTCTGTGTGTCCACGTGTCACACCGTAGTTGGCGTGTGTGACGCACGTGCCAACCAAGATCTGTTCTTGCCCGCAGTCTTTGTGCGAAAGACGCTACCGATGGTCTTTGCCTCCTTCGACAACGGAGGTGATTTTTGGCATTCCAACTGTTTTTCACTCCGTTCGGCCTATTTTTGACCTATTTTTTGTGGCTAACCTTATGTATCCTACTTTTACGTAATTATATACATAAAAAACTGAAAAACAAATCAAAACAAGGAAAACCAAATGAGATAAAAAAAAAAGTTGAAAAACTTTCGTTTCTGGTAATCCAATCACATAACTGCTTTGATACCACATGTAATACGTAGTATAGACCTCATTATGTATCTCAGATCTACATGAAAGGATAAAAAATAAAGGTAATGTAGAAGACTTGGATTTCAGTTTCATCTCTGATTTCGATGCCAATTTTGAGCTCCAAACGTCTCTGAATCTCCTGAGACCTTTAGAGAAAGTATTCCTCAACAAATGGTCTAGGCCTTTTTACAGTTTTCTCAATACGTAAACTCCCCTAACGGGTCAGGAATTTCTTATACTTACGATTTATATGAGCAACTGCAGGATACCTTAACCTATATATAGCTTCCATATCGGGCTTCCCCATCACAAGGCAGATATGGACGCTGTAACATCTCATTCCCGATGTGATGAGCATATCGGTAATTCGGATGGATTAGGATTGAATGCATGCATACTTTGATTGGCACATGCATTTAGCCTCTATACTATTGATAAATGATTGTTATTGCACAAGCATATGTATGTACATGCATGTATGACTATTTCCCGACTTGATAGTGTAAATTGGAAAGTTGGGTGATAATTGTATAGATTAAGTTTTGAATATGGAATTAGAATGAAATTGAATTTTTGAGAGTTGAAATTGAAATTGGAGTATAGGAACATGTGTCAAATATTTTTGAGGAATTATAGGAAATTTTTCGAGAATTTTTAGAGTTTTGGGTCTGGACCAGAAATTTGATCTAAAGACTGATAAATTGGATTCCGGTTTCGAAATTGATTGACAATTGACATGAGATAATTTGAGTTATGATTTTAGGATTTATTATTTATAGTCATTGTGAAATTGGGAGAGAATTAGAATAAGAATTGGAGTTTTAGACCCTAAGAATTGGGCATGTGGCATAGGAGTTGCCAAACATGCCCTTAGCTTTTAAATCTCTAATATATAAACCCTAACTTTTAAACTTTGCTCCCAAGATCCTCCCTCTTGCTTTGAAAGAAAAATTTCATTTCTTCTTCTCTTCTCCTTTGTGGGTTTCCATCTTGGTTTGATTCTTTCTATTTTCTTCCTTTAAATTGTTCCTTCCATCATCCTCAACCTAGCTTTAACCTTGGATTGGAAAAGGAAAATATTTGGTGTTTTTGTGGCTGATTGTCGTGGGTGTCGATTGAGTTGAGGATTGGAGTTCTTGGTGATATTTGCAGGTTTAAGGCTTGAATTAAGTAAGTTTCTACTTCTTTATGTTTTAAATTTGTTTGATTCAGTGATTAGTTAAGGTATTTGAGAAATGGAATTAGGATGAGTTTCGGATGATAGGGTTATGAGCTTTTTACTGTGTTTGATTTTGGGTAATTGATGAATAATGAATATTTGATGGATATAAGGTTAGAAATGAGTTGTGCTTAGTGTATTGAGTTGTTTTGGAGTGTTTGTAAAGAAAATGGATGAATTAGAAGTTGACAGATCTGAGAAATTCTAGGTTTCGAACGAGTTTCTGGGTTTGCACGTCGCGACGTGTGATGAACACACCGCGGCGAGCCATTCCTTTCTTGCACGTCGCGGTGAGCATTTAATTCTGTGCCGCGACGAGCCGATTCCTTCTGCACGTCGCAACTAGCAAGGACGCACGTCGCGACGAGCATAAGCGAGCACGCCGTTGGGAGAGCTACTCGTGCATCGCGGCGAAGGCGAGGTGGTCTCGCCTCGGCGAGCGACCTTGCGCCGCCACGAGGACCCCTAAATGTCCAAAAATGAAGTGTTTTATTTGAATCTTTAATTGAAGATTTTGAAGTTCTAATTTCTAATGAATTGGTTTTTTTTATTAATTGATTGGAATTTAGAGATTAAGAATTTCAATTTAGAAGAATGGAATTTCGGAATTTATTTCGGTGGTTCTTGAAATCGGATGGTGTTTAAATAGTGAATTGATTTTGATTTAAGGATAATTCCTATGTATTGGAATTTGACTTGAGAGAATTCAGAACTTAGTCAATTGAATTATGGTATTAGGAATTGCTATGAATTTGAGTGATAAAGATCGAATTGGGATGATTCGGGAATAGGATCGGGAATGTCATAACATGTATAGTACTCATCGCATTCGCTACATATGCATTATTGAATATTAGAAATTGTGCAATTAGTAATGGTTGATTATTCTGATTGTTTTAGAGGCTCAAGTGGAGCGTCGATCGTCCGATATAGCTGAGACTTATTGGCAGTAGCTCGGAAGTTCAGAGGTGAGTAACCTAGTTGGTTTCTCAACCTGTACGTGTTACATTTTATGCACCTATGCCATGTGGAGTTAAGGATGGATCTGTGTGCTTGCTTTTGATTGATTTCGAACCACAGGTGTCCGAAATATTTGGAAATTGTTATAGAAGTGTTAATTGTGCATAAAATTGAAATTAATTGGTTTAATTCGAAATTGGACATAGTGTGATGTTAGGTTGTGACACGCCTAGTGTAAATTAGGGCATGTGCATTCATGCATAATGGCATGATCGAGATAAAACGATTGTGACCGTGCGTACCATCGTATTTGAGCTTTAAGCTCAATGCATCAGGGTCTCGTGCCCAACGATTTTAAAGCCACAGGCTCAACGTATTAGGGCTTCAAGCCCAATGTTATTCAGAGCCACTGGCTCAACGTTAATGAGCTCAGGCGCACGGTCACAACAACGAAATAAAATGAAAGAGTCACATGTACATCGCATATATAAATGTTCAAATGTGAATTGTATGAAAGGCGAAACGCCTTATAAATGTGAAATTGAATGCATGTGATTCTCTGGTTGTGATAATATATGATATAATGTGAACTGTGTGTACATGCATGACTTGGGTGAACCATCGATGATGGTTTCACGCTGAGTTCGCAAACTCACCCAACATTGCATTTATTTTCAGGACAGTGATAATAGGTTCATAGCTCCAGATAGCGAGAATTTTCCGCCTTGTTGAGCGCATTGGCGAGAGAAGCATGGCTCACAGGTCGGCCAACTAGGATTGATTTTGGGGATGACCTAGTTCAGGATTTTGTCACAGTTCCTTTTTGGAAATATTTGTATAGTTCATGGAAACTGATAGAATTGTAAATTTTGTTTTAAGGTTATGCAATTAAAATCTTTGGTTTTAAAATTTAGTGATTTTGATATTACAGTTTTATTATATTGATGCCATGTGGATTATAGAAATGATCGAATCGTAGTGCACCCTTAACGTGGGTTATGTATCGGAATGACCTACGGGCGTCCCGGTGCATACCCTATGGTAAGGGGGCGCTACATTAGGTACTATCAGAGCATGGTTTGGCATCTTTTAGGCATAGTGCATTTTAGGCTTTAATTTCAGTAAGAAAAGCAGAAATTGATCAGAATTCTGGTTTGTTATAGGTCATTCGTCCTTGGTGATCAGGTAGATCAACCAGCTGACCATGAATCAGTCAGAGCTAGTAGGGAGTCTTCAGTGCCTCGATTTGAGGCGACCTCTTAGAGTTCCATGAGGCGGAGAGGAGGTATGATCGATTACAAGGTGAAGTCGTTGATTTTATGGCGGCCTGAGACCTCGCCGAGGCCGAGGATGGTTGGAGAGGACTGAGAGAGTCCTATATCAGATGGACTGCGACTCGGATGAGCGCTTTGATTATACGGTTTCCTTGCTTCAGGGTCCAGCATATCAGTGGTGGAACACTGTCTCGGGCAGTACCACCAGACCCTGTATTCTGACATGGGAGGATTTCTTGAGAGCCTTTCGGGATAATTATATGCCCAAGGTCTATTTGGAGATGAAGATGCAGGAGTTCTTAGAGTTGAGACAGGGTCAAATGTCTGTGGCCGAGTATGAGGTGTGGTTTAATGAGCTGATGGGATACACCTCTGTTCTGATTGCCACAGAGTCTGATAGGTGCCGGAGATTTGAGGGAGAGCTCAATCTGGAGATCCGTTCTAGGTTATCCCGGTCTGATATGGGCACCTTTATTGAGTTGAGGGCTGCAGCAGGTCGCGAGTAAAGCGACTTCGAGGTAGAGTCAGCCGAGACCGTCGTGGATCCAGAGTAGCGATCTAGTAATGATCGGGGTAGCTCTGGTAGGAGCTTTATCAGACGCCAGAGCAGGTTCAGATCTTCAGGAGGATCCAAACAGTCTGGTTTTGTTCAGAGGGGGAGATTTGGGCAGTCTGGCAGTGGTATGGGTACGAGGATCAGGGCAGTCGCCTGTTTGTGTACATTGTGACAAGAGGCACAGTGGAGAGTGCTGGAGAGTGACTGGAGCCTGTCTTGCATGCAACTCTATGGATCATATGATTAGGAATTGCCCTATGACATTGGGAGTTCAGCCTGCTACGAGTGGGAGAGTTGGTAGTAGTTCGACAGTGCAGCAGAGTCGCGGTGGTGGATCTGGAATTAGGGGCCGAGGCAGAGCCCGAGGTAGAGCTGGAGATTCCTTTGTGGGGACCAAGGGACGTGGCAGCTGACCGCAGTCCCAGGCCAGGGTCTACGCCATGACTAGGCATGAGGCCCAGGATTCTTCGGATGTCGTTGAGGGTATGCTCTTGATTTCCGATTTTGAGGTTTATGCTTTGATAGATCCAGGTTCCACGCATTATTTTATTGCACCGCATGTGGCATGTAGATTGCATGGGGATAGGGAGATGTTGCAGTATGGGCTAGAGGTGAGTACACCTCTAGGTAGTACTACTGCTTTGAGAGAGGTCTGCAAGGGATGCTCGATCCAGATAGATCAAGCAGTGTTGAGTGCAGACCTGATAGTGTTGCCTCTGAGAGAGATAGATGTGATTTTAGGGATGGACCGGCTCACTGCCTATAGGGCTGTTATGGATTGTTATACCAAGGAGGTCATGTTAGAGTCTCCTGGTCAGCCCAGAGCTGTATTTCGAGGTGTTAGTCAGGCAGTGCTAGCCAGGATGATTTCTTTTCTGAGTGCCCTGAGATTGATGCAGGGAGGTTGTGAGGCATATTTGGCTCATGTAGTGGACTCAGTCGAGCAGAGGTTGCAGGATATTCCCGTGATTAGGAAATTTCCAGATGTGTTTCCCGATGAGTTACCCGGTTTGCCGCCGGATCGGGAGACAGAGTTTTCGATTGACCTCGTTCCAGGTACCACTCCTATATCTATACCTCCATATAGGATGGCACCGGTGGAACTGAGGGAGCTTAAGGCTCAGTTGCAGGAGCTTTTAGATAAGGGGTTTATCAGGCCGAGTGTTTCGCCGTGGAGAGCTCCAGTGTTGTTTGTGAAGAAGAAGGACAGGACTTTGAGGTTGTGCATTGATTACAGGCAGTTGAATCGGGTTACAGTCAAGAACAAGTATCCACTGCCTAGGATCGATGACTTGTTTGATCAGTTACAGGGGGCTCAGGTGTTTACTAAGTTGGATCTGAGGTCAAGATACTATCAGTTGAGGATAGCAGAGGCCGATGTGCCTAAGAGTGCTTTCAGGAGCAGGTACGGGCATTACGAGTTCTTAGTTATGCCATTCGGGTTGACTAATACCCCGGCAGCCTTCATGGCCTTGATGAATAAGGTTTTTCAGCCCTACCTGGATCAGTTTGTGATAGTTTTTATTGATGACATTTTGGTATATTCGAGGAGTAGACAGGAGCATGCGGAGCATCTGAGGATTGTACTGCAGATTATGAGAGAGAGACAGTTATATGTCAAATTCACAAAATGTGAATTTTGGCTGGATGAGGTGGTATTTTTAGGCCACATTGTGTCTGGTGAAGATATCCGGGTGGATCCTCACAAGATTGACGCAGTAAGGAGTTGGGAGATCCCGAGGAATGTGTCAGAGGTTCAGAGTTTCCTCGGATTAGCAGGTTATTACCGGAGGCTTGTCGAGGGATTTTTAGTGATCACAGCCCCTCCGACAAAGCTTCTGAGGAAGAATGTGGCCTTCAGATGGACTGAGGAGTGTCAGAGAAATTTTGAGGAGCTTAAACATCGGTTGACTACGACACCGGTGTTAGCTTTGCCATCAGGGACTGGAGGTTTTGAGGTGTTCAGTGATGCTTCGCAGCAAGGATTAGGTTGTGTTTTGATGCAACATGGGAGAGTGATAGCGTATGCCTCGAGACAGTTGAGGTCTCATGAGGTGAATTATCCAGTGCATGATTTGGAGTTAGCTACAGTTGTGTTTGCTCTGAAGATCTGGAGACATTATTTGTATGGGGAGACATTCCAGATCTTCACTGATCATAAGAGTTTGAGGTATTTGCTGAGCCAGAGAGAGCTGAATCTGAGACAGAGGAGATGGATAGAGTTGCTTAAGGATTATGACTGCACGATTGAGTATCATCCAGGGAAGGCTAATGTGGTGGCTGATGCATTGAGTAGGAGATCTCATATCGGTCAAACTGAGTTGATTAGTAGATTGCCTAGTTTGATTGATTCATAGCTCGAATGTGCAGATGGATTTGGCTCAGGATGGAGCTCTGATGACTACTTTGAGGCTTAGGCCGATGTTGCATGACAGGATTAGGAGAGTTTAGGATCAGGATCCTGTGTTGGTGAGATTGATTGATAGAGAAAGATCTGGATTGACTTCTGATTTTGAGCTGAGAGATGGGAATTTGTGGATTGGACAGAGGTTATGTGTTCCAGATGTAGATGATCTGAGGCATGAGATTTTGGAGGAGGTTCATGTGGCTTCCTATGCTATGCATCCTGGTACTACCAAGATGTATCGCACTCTTAAGTTAAATTTCTGGTGGCCAGGCATGAAGAGGCAAGTGGCAGAGTATGTTTCTCGATTATCGGCGTGCGGCGAGTTAAGTGAGCACTGTGTCCCGATTGGGAGATTGCATTCGTTACCTATTTCGGAGTGAAAATGGGAGCGAATTACGATGGATTTTATTATGGGGTTGCCTAGGACGCCGAGGCAGCATGATGCTATCTAGGTCATAGTGGACCGGTTGACTAAATCGGCCCACTTCTTGCCAGTGAGGGAGAGCAATACTCTCGATCAGTTGGCCCAGAAGTATGTGGCAGAGATAGTGCGACTGCATGGGGGCCCAGTATCGATAGTGTCAGATAGGGATCCCAGGTTTACTTCGAGGTTTTGGAGAAGTTTGCAGTCGGCTATGGGTACGAGGTTGAACTTCAGCACAACATTTCATCCTCAGACAGATGGGCAGAGTGAGAGGATGATTAAGACTGTCGAGGATATGTTGCGAGCTTGTGTATTGGAGTTCAGAGGCGCATAGGATCAGTATTTGGCTCTTGTTGAGTTTGCTTATAATAATCAGTACCAGAGCAGCATTGGGATGGCACCGTATGAGGCGTTGTATGGGAGGCAGTGTAGATTGTCTCTTTATTGGGATGAAGAGGGTATGAGGATGTTAGAGGGTCCCGAGTTGATCCAGGATACTGTGGATAAGGTTAAGCTGATTCGGAGTCGCAGTAAGGCGGCTCAGGATAGGCAAAAGAGTTATGTGGATCAACATCGGCAAGAGATGAAGTACAGTGTAGGAGACAGAGTATTCCTCCGAGTGTCACCTTGGAGAGGAGTTCTGAGATTTGGCCAGAAGGGTAAGTTGAGTCTTCGGTATATCGGTCCATATGAGATTACAGAGAGGATTGGACCTTTGGAGTACAGATTGGCATTACCGAGTGAGATGTCCCAGTTGCATGATGTCTTCCATGTGAGTATGCTCAGGAGATATCGGTCAGACCCAACCCACGTGATTCCGGCTTAGGAGATAGAGGTGGCTAGTGATTTGAGTTATGTTGAGGAGCCGGTATAGATTATTGGATCGCGGGTCAAGCAGTTGAGGAGCAGGGTTATTCCATTGGTGAAAGTCCTATGGAAGAACCACTCATCAGAGGAAGTAACTTGGGAGACTGAGGAGCACATGAAGAGGCAGTACCCTCATCTGTTCGATCAGACAGGTGTGAAATTTCGGGATGAAATTTTTATTAGGAGGGAACAATTGTAACATCCCGTTACCGATGTGATGGACATATCGGTAATTCGGATGGATTATAATTGAATGCATGCATACTTTGATTGGCACATGCATTTAGCCTCTATACTATTAATAAATGATTGTTATTGCACAAGCATATGTATGTACATGCATGTATGACTATTTCTCGACTTGATAGTGTAAATTGAAAAGTTGGGTGATAATTGTATAGATTAAGTTTTGAATATAGAATTAGAGTGAAATTGAATTTTTGAGAGTTGAAAATTGAAATTGGAGTGTAGGAACATGTGTCAAATATTTTTGAGAAATTATAGGAAATTTTTCGGGAATTTTTAGAGTTTTGAGTCTGGACCAAAAAATTGACCTAAAGACTGATAAATTGGATCCCGTTTCCGAAATTGATTGACAATTGACATGAGATAATTTGAGTTATGATTTTAGGATTTATTATTTATAGTCATTGTGAAATTAGGAGAGAATTAGAATAAGAATTGGAGTTTTAGACCCTAAGAATTGGGCATATGGCATAGGAGTTGCCAAACATGCCCTTAGCTTTTAAATCTCTAATATATAAACTCTAACTTTTAAACTTTGCTCCCACGATCCTCCCTCTTGCTTTGAAAGAAAAATTTCATTTCTTCTTCTCTTCTCCTTCGTGGGTTTCCATCTTGGTTTGATTCTTTCCATTTTCTTCCTTTAAATTGTTCCTTCCATCATCCTCAACCTAGCTTTAACCTTGGATTGGAAAAGGAAAATGTTTGGTGTTTTTGTCGGTGATTGTCGTGGGTGTCGATTGAGTTGAGGATTGGAGTTCTTGGTGATATTTGCAGGTTTAAGGCTTGAATCAAGTAAGTTTTTACTTCTTTATGTTTTAAATTTGTTTGATTCAGTGATTAGTTGAGGTATTTGAGAAATGGAATTAGGATGAGTTTCGGATGATAGGGTTATGAGCTTTTTACTGTGTTTGATTTTGGGTAATTGATGAATAATGAATATTTGATGAATTTAAGGTTAGAAATGAGTTGTGCTTAGTGTATTGAGTTGTTTTGGAGTGTTTGTAAAGAAAATGGATGAATTAGAAGTTGACAGATCTGAGAAATTCTAGGTTTCGGACGAGTTTTTGGGTTTGCACGTCGCGACGTGTGATGAACACGCCGCGGCGAGCATTTAATTCTGCGCCGCGACGAGCCGATTCCTTCCGCACGCCGCGACGAGCAAAAACGCACGTCGCGACGAGCATAAGCGAGCACGTCGTTGGGAGAGCTATGCGTGCCTCGCGGCGAAGGCGAGGTGGTCTCGCCGCGGCGAGCGACCTTGTGCCGCGACGAGGACCCCTAAATGTCCGAAAATGATGTGTTTTCTTTGAATCTTTAATTGAAGATTTTGAAGTTCTAATTTCTAATGAATTGGTTTTTTTATTAATTGATTGGAATTTAGAGATTAAGAATTTCAATTTAGAAGAATGGAATTTCGGAATTTATTTCGGTGGTTCTCGAAATCGGATGGTGTTTAAATAGTGAATTGATTTTGATTTAAGGATAATTCCTATGTATTGGAATTTGACTTGAGAGAATTCAGAACTTAGTCAATTGAATTATGGTATTAGGAATTGCTATGAATTTGAGTGATAAAGATCGAATTGGGATGATTCGGGAATAGGATCGGGAATGTCATAACATGTATAGTACTCATCACATTCGCTACATATGCATTATTGAATATTAGAAATTGTGCAATTAGTAATGGTTGATTATTCTGATTGTTTTAGAGGCTCAAGTGGAGCGTCGATCGTCCGATATAGCTGAGACTTCCCGGCAGTAGCTCAGAAGTTCAGAGGTGAGTAACCTAGTTGGTTTCTCAACCTGTACGTGTTACATTTTATGCACCTATGCCATGTGGAGTTAATGATGAATCTGTGTGCTTGCTTTTGATTGATTTCGGACCACAGGTGTCCGAAATATTTGAAAATTGTTATAGAAGTGTTAATTGTGCATAAAATTGAAATTAATTGGTTTAATTCGAAATTGGACATAGTGTGATGTTAGGTTGTGACACGCCTAGTGTAAATTAGAGCATGTGCATTCATGCATAATGACATGATCAGATAAAGACAGTTGTGACCGGTGCAGCCACCGTATTTCAGAGCTTTAAGCTCAACGCATCAGGGTCTCGTGCCCAACGATTTTAGAGCCACAGGCTCAACGTATTAGGGCTTCAAGCCCAATGTTATTCAGAGTCACTGACTCAACGTTAATGAGCTCAGGCGCATGGTCACAACAACGAAATAAAATGAAAGAGTCACATGTACATCGCATATATGAATGTTCAAATGTGAATTGTATGAAAGGCGAAACGCCTTATAAATGTGAAATTGAATGCATGTGATTCTCTGGTTGTGATAATATATGATATAATGTGAACTGTGTGTATATGCATGAGTTGGGTGAATCATCGATGATGGTTTCTCGTTGAGTTCGCAAACTCACCCAACATTGCATTTATTTTCAGGACAGTGATAATAGGTTCATAGCTCCAGATAGCGAGACTTTTCTGCCTTGTTGAGCGCGTTGGCGAAAGAAGCATGGCTCACAGGTCGGTCAGCTGGGATTGATTTTGGGGATGTCCTTGTTCAGGATTTTCTCACAGTTCCTTTTTGGAAATATCTGTATAGTTCATGGAAACTGATATACTTGTAAATTTTGTTTTAAGGTTATGCAATGAAAATCTTTGGTTTTAAAATTTAGTGATTTTGATATTACAGTTTTATTACATTGATGCCATGTGGATTATAGAAATGATCGAATCGTAGTGCACCCTTAACGTAGGTTATGTATCGGAATGACCTACGGGCGTCCCAGTGCGTACCCTACGGTAAGGGGGCGCTACAGACGCGGTCCACACTAATTGGGATCCATTTTTTACTCGAACTTCGATCCGTTAATCTAGATTATTTATTGGGTCACTTTATTATCTTTATCTGGATAAAATTACGCAACTTAACCGATAATTTATTTATTTAAAAAACCCCAAAATGCAATTAATGTTGTCCAACTCTATGGGAAAAGAACAAAATTATCCCTAAGGACAAAAATGTCTAACAAAAGGAAGTGAGATAGCAAAATAAAGGAAAGGAAACTTTTACTGTTAGTTTTCTAAAAATTCACAAATTACACTACGATTTACTGCTCCAGCGTAGGATTTAAATAAGACTCAAACTCCTAACATATCGCTACATGATTCCATGACTAACAACCCACTAAACCAACTAAACAAACAAAAAAACGGTGCTATGAAATAACTGAACACTTCAATTTAGACCTAAAGACTAGGAACATAGTATGACAAAATACTCTAAAAATTTATTAAATTCCAAATTAATATTCCACGTAAAGCTAACTTCTCCACTTTTTGCTCCAACAATCCCTCCCTTAAATTGAACCAACAAACTGATAAGTTCAGTTCAAAGGTCTTCAAAACCCCTCCCTTGCTTGCAACACATCCTTACTGCTACAAACATCGATCATCTTTCTCAGCTTGTTGAATGAAACCACAATGATAGGTTTGGTGAATATATCTATTGCCTGTTCTTTAGTATTGCAATAGATCAATTCTATTTCACTATCTTCCACCAATTCTTGCAAAAAAATGAAATCTAACATGGATGTGCTTTGTCCTCCATAGAAAATAGAATTTTTTGAAAGTTTAATGGTTAAACTATTATCACAACGCATCATTGTTGCCTCTTTCAGCTTCATCATCAAATCTGTAAGTATCCTCCTCATCCAAACAACTTGACAAGCACATGATGTTACTGCCACATACTCTGCTTCAATGGAAGAAAGAATAACTATATAACCTGGTGTGCTCTTCCTATTATCAAGATCACCAACAAAATCACTATCCACAAATTCTATTACCTTGTTTTTATCACTTTTTTGGTATAACAAACCATAATTTGCAGTCCTTTTCAAATATCTCAAGATCCGTTTTGTTGGAAATAGATGTTTTGCTACAAATAGATGTTGCTCCATTGGTTTCTCCTTGTATCTGCTAATTATGCTTACATTGTGCATAATATCTGGTCTTGTGGTAGTGAGATGCATCAGACTCCCAACTATTTGATCCAACATAGTGCAATTTACTTGTTCACCACCAGGATTCTTCACAAACTTTGTGTCCTTGTCCATTGGAGTTGAAACGGAATTGCAATTGACCATCTTAAATCTGTCAAGAACATCTAGAACATACTTTCTGGTAAACAAAGATTCCTTCCTCCATTTGTGATACCTCAAGATCAAGGAAATGATGTAATTTTCCAAGATATGGCATATCAAACTTACTCTTAATAAAATCCTTAAAATTTTCTAATAAATCAACATTATTGCTAGTTCATAAAATATCATCAATATACATACATACACCAATCATCTTCCCATCAACATGCTTAACATATTAAATATGTTCATATAGACATCTAACAAAGTCTTCCTTCACAAAATATGCATCAATACAACTATACCAAGCTCTATAGAAGCTTGTTTTAGTATATAAAAAGCTTTCTTAAATTTGTATACTTTATGTTCTTAACCAGATTTAATAAAACCAAGAGGTTGGTTAATAAATACTTGCTCTTTAAGCTCGCCATGTAAAAAGACAGACTTGACATTAAACTGATAAATAGGCCAAACATTTTAAGGAATCGATGCAATCACCATTCTAACTATATCCGTCATCACTACTAAGGCAAACAACTCTATATAGTCAACACCATACTCTTGCTTATATCCCTTTACAACTAGTTGAGCTTTAAAATTGCCAACATCTCCATTCGACTTTCTTTTGATTTTGTAAACCCATTTAACTCCAATGGTCTTTTCTCTTTCAGGCAAATTAACCAGCTCCTAAGTTTCATTTTTCTCAATAGCTTTTATCTCCTCATCCATTGCTTCTACCATTGCTTCTCTTTTACCACTTGTTTAAATGAAACTGGATCACAGTCTACAAACAAAGTGAACCGTGAACTATGCTCATAATCAACATTAGGAACACCTGTTATCTCGTAATCTTCCATCCCAAAAGGTCTCATTTTAGTACGTTGAGGCCTACAGGATGCTGCATCATGCTATGTAGTACCAATTTTAGCTATAACCAATTATGCACAATCTTCTTGTTGCTGCAATTTAACACCATCATCGTTAGGAATACAAATTCTTAGAGCATCTTTTAGGGACGACCAAGGCCATAACTCTTCTTCATAAAAACTAACATCACAACTGATATTTAGCTTTCTTGTTACATGATTGAATAGCTTATAAGCCTTTGATTCTTCACTAACTCCTAAGAAAATACATTTCTCCCCTTGTCATCAAGCTTTGTCCTCTTTTGGTCTGGCACATGCACATAAACTATACACTCGAAAACTTTGAAATAGTGCGCAGTTGGTTGCACTCCACTTCATGCTTCTTTTGAAGTTTTATTAAAAGCTCAGTAGGGACTTCTATTCAACACATGAACACTCCATATCATAGTTTCCGTCCAAAATGATCTTGGTACAAAAATCCTCCTTAAAATGCTCCTTGCCATGTTAAGAATGGTCTTATTATTCCTTTCGAAATACTCCTTTTTGTTATGGAGTATATGAGGTCGTCAACTATCTTTGATACCTACTTCCTCACAAAATATTACAAACTTGTTTGAGTTAAGTCCTCCTCATCTATCGAATCTCACCATTTAAGTGGATTTGCTTGATTCCTTCTCAACTTGCTGCTTGAATTTCTTAACCATCTGTAGTGATTCACATTGAAACTGCAAGAATTACACCCAAATCTTCCTGCTAAAATCATCGATGAACGTAATGAAATAATGTTTACCTCCATTTAATGTAGGTGTAATCAGGCCACAAATGTTAGTATAAACTAGCTCCAATACTTGTTTTGCTCTCCAGTTGCTGCTTTAAGGAAATGAATCCTGATGTTGTTTGTTGAGTATGCATACCTCACACACCTTTGCTAGTTGATTCAACTTGTGAAAATCCTTCATTAGCTTCTTCTGGCACAACAATTGCAATCCACCAAAGTGCAAAAGACCAAACTTATAATACCACAACCAAGTTGTTTCCTCCTGCCTTGCTGACAAGCAGTTTGACTTCGGACTTTGTAAATATGTAGGAAATTTCCTATTGCAGGTCATTTGCGCATTCACAATCAGCCCATGTTCATCATCTCAGACTTGACGATGACCATTCTTAGACAAGATCTCATAGTCCTTTTCTTTTAATTGCCTAATACTGCAAGTTTGACTTCAAATTTGGCATAAAAAGCACGTCAGAGATAAATTGAATTTGGTTGGTTTTATTTTTTATACTAACCTTTCCTTTCCCTTTCATGGCAACAATTTATTTGTCCCCAAATTTGACGGTGTCTTCAAATGACTCATCAAGCTCAGAGAAAGCTTCTTGGTCTCCACACATATGATTACTGCAACTTGTATCTAGGTACCAACAATTTTTAGCATCGCTTTCCTTCACTTGACAAGCCATCAATAAGGAGATTTCTACTTCTTTATCTTCTTGTTCCACATAGTTCGATTTTTCTCCTTTACTAACTCTGATTTGTAATCCCGAACTTGTGACATCCAAAGCGTTCAATGTGTGTTTTAGATTTAGGATTACTAGACTCCCCCACTTCTTCCTTTCTCGAGAATCGTTCTTTTCCCCGTTATCAACTTCATTACCTTTTTTCTTCCCCTTCCATGTAGTCATGCCCCTAGCACCAAACATAGTAGTGGTCTGTAAGGCTTTAACTTGTAGCAATTACTCTTACTTCTCTTGCTTTTTTATTTTCTATTCATGGATTTGAAGAGAGTTTTGCACTTCATCAAGAGTTCGTGCATCCAAATCATGAGACTCTTCAATTGTTGTCACAACAAAATTAAATTTTGTTGTCATTGAACATAGAACCTTCTTAATGATGGTAATATCCTCCATCTTTTCACCACGAATCCTCAAGTTATTAACAATAGCCATAGTCCTTGAGAAATACTCCACCACGAATTCATGATTCTTCACCTGCAACATCTCAAACTCTACTCTCAAACTTTACATTTGTTGCCTCTTGGCCCTTGCATTGCCCTGATACTTCTTCTTCATTGAGTCTCATATTTGCTTCGAGGTCTCTTTGTGCAATATGGTCTCCAAAACTACCTCGTCAATAGCTTGAAATAGGTAGTTCTTGGCTTTCAAGTCCTTCAATCTTGAGCTATCAGCTTTTGTTCTTTGTGCATCAGTTGCACCTGTCGCTAGCTCAGGGATGCTAATCTCCACCACCATCCAATACTCCTTGACGGCTTGACCTTAAGAAGTTTTCCATCATTATACTTCAATGGTCATAATGGTGGCCATCAACGCGAGGGACAGAGGGTTGAAAAAAAATTGTTTGTTGCCATGAATATAAGACATTTTTGTCCTTATGGACAAGTTTGTCTTTTTTCTATTAAGTGGACAACTATTAATTGTAATTTTAGTTTTCAATAAATAGTTGGTTAAGTTAAGTAATTTGGTCCAGATAAGGGTAATAAATTGGCTCAATAAATGATATAGATTAATGGATCAAAATTCGGGTAAAAAATAGATCCCTTTCAGTGTGGACCTGGTCTATATCGGCCTTATAATGAAAAAGCTGGATATAAAAGCTATATAAAGGTTAAGATCTCCTACATTTACTCATATCAATTGTAAGTATACGGTTCTCTGACTCGTTAAGAAAGCTGACGAATTGATGACATTGTAGAAAGGTTTAAACCAAGTGTTAATGAACAACTTCCTTAATTGTCCCGGGAGGATTGGAACTCGTTTTCACATCAAAAACTGCTTTAGAATTCGGAATGGAACCGAAATCAGGTATTTTGCATTTATGTCGTTTTACTCTTTCATATATGATCTTGGGTACATAATAGGGTATGTACTATGTATTACAATGAATACTGTTTAGGGCTATACTTTTTTTTGGTGATAGGGATAAACAAAAACAAAAACAAAGCCTAAGCCCTCAAGACAACCACAGATAAAGCATCATTATGAAGTAAGCATCGTATGCCCGGGATAGGCCTCTCCCACAAATGCCAACGTTGGGAAGATGAGGAGCCAAGTTTCGCTAAGAAATCAGCACATTGATTCCCTTCTCTAAGGGTATGAACGAGCGAACAGTCTCAATCTTTCTGCAGGTATAGTTGAATATCCTCAACAATGGTCAAATAAGGGTGAGATTTAGAGCAGTCTCGGTTAATTAGCTGGACAGCCTCCAACGAATCCGACTCAAGCAGAACCTTTCTGAATCCACGCTCCCATGATAAAGATACTCCATGATAGATAGCATGAAGTTCTGCCAGCATATTAGAAGCACATGGTAGATAGCTTTCTAAAACTTCACAAATTACACTATGATTTAGTGCTGCAACATGGGATTTAAATAAGACCCAAACTCCTAAAATATTGCTACATGGCTACGTTACGTGACTAACAACCCACTAAACCAGCTAAACAACCAACTAACGGTGCTGTAAAATAGCTAACAGAAAACTTCAATTCGGAGCGCATAATCTGATAAGATACTCCAAAAATTTATTAACTTCCAAATACTCCACGTAAAGCGAACTTCTTCACGTTTTGCTCCAACAACCACATGCACGGCAAAAAGTAAAAAATGGTGTGTAGGGCTCTCTCTCAGCTCTTTTCGTGACAATGGTTATGAGTATGTTTGTACTGTTTGAGTTTAGCCACCATTTTAGACCAGATATTACAAAAACCTTGTAACAATCAGTTCAGTTTAGTCTAACTGAATTTACTCCTATCGTCATCAGAAAACCACTCTTTTCCACAAAAAATTGACTTGACTTGCAGACGTGTATTATCATAATCTCATCATTAACATGCTACAAGGACAAATTAAACTTGAAAACTTCGATACAGAAGATGCAAAAACATATCTAGTCTACGTCAATCGAACACACATCAACGAAGTTAGAATGGATCGAATCGAGGCTCCTAAAACATCAATGTGCTTTTTCTTTAATTTTCTTTGTCACAGAATTCGCAATCAGCAGATGAAATTGGTTACAGAGATTGATGGTGTTGTGATTAAGTACTGGGTTTGAAGAGTCCGTGGCGGTCAAGTGGTATTAGTCGTTGGTTCAAGGATGTGGTCCAAGTTGCAAATCTTTACAATCTTTTCATGTTCTTTCTGCTAATCATTTGTTTCTTAATATATATGAACAGAGCTTACGTTTGGATTAGTTAAAAATGTAACAATCCGTATTAAGTGTCATGGACTTTAATTTGACCTCCTTGAGAATATCCCACAAAACCGAGCCTACCATAGTTGAAATTGAAGCAACTTGGAACTTCAAGTCATACTCCTTCAATAATTCTATGCAACTGTGTTCGAAGATAGAATCTCTGTGGCTCCAGATTGATTGATAAGATAGTGGCCATGATCATCCTGGCTGGATTTAGTTCCATTTGATTACAAATCTTTTAAATGTATTCCTAAATGGTTTGATGTTTGTAGGATCAAACTCCGAAAGCATTGATGTTATCCCGTTTGTATCCACAAGATCTAAGCATATTAAACTTTTTTTTTTTTTTCCCTGGGAACATCAGTTACCGTGATAAGGTGGAAGCATCAACTATGCACCTCCAAGTCAACGACCACCAAGTTCCAAAGGACATTGAACAGTAAAACTGACAGCAATATTCAAGTTAATAATTACAAAGGCTACTGGTCATCTTGTCGACTACCGTATAAACTGAGGTAAATATGATATTTCTTATTGGATATCATTGCAACATCAAAGTATAGTATCTGTAGCTATTGTCAGGAGAAAATGCAACATGCAATAGAGTTTTCAGAGGAGAAAATGGAAAATTTTCCTGTTCCCATGTCAGATTTTGTACTAAACGATTCATTTTTTTTCTCTCAGTAGTTACCTTACATACAGTACCAGATTTCGATTCATCCAACTTCAAATCTCATGCTTCTGTCAGTTTCGTACACAGTATCGCGATCTTAATTTAATATCAGAATGGCCAAAGTTCACGTGGATGGATTGGGACTCTGAACTGCGAGACACACATAAAACAGGCAATTTGCACCTAAAGTCAATGAAACTCACCATCAGGAACAGTAGTTTTGTGATATGTTTCAAAATTTAAGGTACAAGTTCAACCTCCAGACTGCGTTCTTGGTCTGCTCTTTGGTACAATATCTTCTAACTCACTACAATATCTTCTCACAAATTTACTCCCCTGGAAAGGTTAGGTTTAATAGATGTTGGTAGGTTAATTTTGTAATGATTTATACATTACTAGGTAATCTTTTTAGACGTCTAATTAGATTTCTAACAGTTATCATCACTCATCAATGATCTACCCCAAAACTTTTTCTTTATCAAAAATAGGTGATCGTGAATCGAATAATGAAGTGATGAAGGAATGAATGGAAGAGCTTCTTTAGAACAAGGTTATGTGTGGATTCAAGTCTTAATTATTCCTAAAATTTAGAGATAGAAATGGCCAAAACTTGAATTTAAATCTAAGTTTTAGTTTAAGTTTTCATTTACTTCGTTGATTTTGAATTCGACCAATCTTTCATAATTATCATACTTTAAAATTGTTAATTTAATTTCGAATTTGAACAAAATCAATTTAAATGTTTAAATTCAAATTCAAATTTAATTTAATTTAATTTAATTCATTAATTTTAAATCAAATTCAATCGGTGGATCGAACTAATTTGTCATTCTTACTCAAATTTCAAGTTAAGAACTTGTAATTAATTTATTTAGGGCTTCCATTTTCTTCTTTTGTAACTATCAAATCTTAGAGTTTAATTATTCATGGGCCTTTTGACCATGTCCAAAACTTTGGAAGAACAACTTTGGATTTAGACCCTGAAATTCGAAACCCGACCCGAGTGTCGGAAAGCAACAACCATTCAACGGTTTTAACTACCATTCTTCCCCACAAAACGAGGAAGTTAAACCCCGAGTTATGTCTCCTTTTTCGCTTTTCACGTCTTTGAACCACCTCCATGAAACAACCGCACAAACTCACCGACCCAAGTCTCGCCGTTCACTCCATCAAAATTCGCTTCACCATGTTCAGAGGCAAGCTCAAGCTCCCTGACAAAGCTCGCCGTGGCTTCCCGGACCGACTTGGGAGTTTGGTCGCTGGTTTGGAAGGCAAGGAGGATGACATGGGAGCCTATGATTCATTGTTCGAGTCCGGTGAGGAGCTTGATATTATTTTGCCGAATGGGCTTGATTTGGCTAAGGAAAGAGACTATGACTTCGAAAGTGATCACTGTGATGATGATAGTGTGGGCGGTGTGTGCGAGAGATTGAGGGATAGAGAGGATACCATGGGCCAGAAGGGAAGTGATAAACATGGGTCGGTTTCGGTTTTGGAGGCCATTGTTGCTGATGAGAAAAGATCTGATCTTGAATATGAGGTGAGAGCTTGATAATATCCCTTTTAGCATTATTGTTATCTGAATGGTTAGTGCTTTATTCTTAATTGCGGCTTAGGTTGTATGACGAAGGTTATTGGCTCTAGGGAGATTTCAATAATAAGAGGAAAGGAAGGTGGAGGGATTGTTTTAGATCATGTAGAATGGGTACTCTGACCTAAAAAAAGGGTTTTGAGGTACTATGTTCTGGGATTTGAATGCTACAATCACAATAGCATAGATTCCTATGTTCTATACTTCTACATTGCTAAGTGCAATCCGTTGATCAGATTTTAAGCTATGGCATTTTCTTCTTCTCTGCTTTTATTATACAGTTTCGTTTCATTTTCTGTACATCAGTTTTCTCAAAAGGAGATCAATTTGGAAAAGTTGAGAAGGATCGCTGGTACTGGGCTTCCCGATGGAGGAGGTTTACGTGCAACAGCATGGAAGGTAGGCTGTCAGGTCTTTTTGACCTGAATCTCCCAAAGTCTTGGAAACTGAATGGTTGCCCCAGTACTTTTGAAGGAGAATACAATGGTTGGTGGATGAATCAGGTTATAAGCAATTGAATGATTAGATAATGATGAAAATACTAACTCCATCACAAATTCGGGTTAGATGCATTCCAATTGAATTGCCAGAATGCCTAAACAGTACATTTTTTTAGTTGTTATCTTTTTCCTGTCAATGGTTTCTGAATGTCTTTTAAGATTCAACTCTGGCAGATACTTTTGGGTTATTTGCCTACTTCTCGAGACTTGTGGGAAAAGGAGTTGAGTGATAGTAGACAGAAATATACCAAGCTGAAAGAAGAGCTTCTGTCAAGTCCTGTGAGTTTCCATTTTCTACACATCCCTATTTTCACATATTATCCACAAGTCAGATGCTGATGAATTTCTCACAGTTATGTTATAATCAGGAGCATTTTTTGGTTAGTGCCTTAACAATTTACCCGCACTAATCAAGATCTTCAATCTAGACAGACTGAGCTTACCAAACCACCAGATGATGCTTCCACATCCGATGAAAATGCTGAAGATGATGTTGCTGGACCACTTAAACGGCGTGAGATATCTCATGAAGATCACCCTTTAAGTGATGGCAAGGCATCAGCTTGGCGTCAGTACTTCCAGGTAATCATTCTGATAGACCAAAGATAAGCCGAGTCTATGTTAGGAGAAATAAACAAATGGCAGAGGAGTAATAGGACAGAGGGGTATGCTGGACTATCAGTTTTATATTCTGTTAGTTCGTTAGTATTGCTGACAACCAATCATTAGGTTGTCAGCTAACCGAATCTGTTAGTAGCCACGATTCTAGTATAAATAATACATAGGAGGAGAGAGGGAATTATGTAATGTCGTATGTATGAGCCATAGGTCGGAGGATCGGACCTCAAATCCAACTCAACAATTGTATTCTGCTGAGAAATTAATTCCAGAAGTATACAAATTTCCATACCTTGTTTCTGTACTCTATCAACTGGTATCAGAGCAGTTGTTCCTGGAATAATGCCTTCTAAGAAGGCTGATAACCGGATGGAAGGACTGGAGAAGGACTTGGAACTATTGAGAGAAGAAAGATGAAGAGATGGAGAGGAAATGCAAAGATCGCTGAGTCAGGTCCATCAGGATTGGCAACAGCGAATGGATGAACATAGCGAGGAGCTCCAAAGGAAGATGGAAGAGACAAATAGAGAAATGGGGGAGCGTTTGAGGTCTGAGATAAAGAGCATGATGATGTTGGTGTTGCAAACGTGGAAAAGAAGTGAGGGCGGTACTGTGGAAACCCGACCCGAGGAACGCCCACCCGAAGAACCCCAACCCGAGTCCAGTCGAAGGAGGGAGTTGGGAAAAGCCCCAGTAGCGCCGGAGGAACATTTTGAGAGTAATGACTGGCGAAATGAGTCCAGCGAACGTGTCGAGCCACCTCCTAGGTTCGCACGGCCAGGTGATTTCCGGAGAGACTTTCGGACTCGCAAGATCGAGATGCCTATTTTCGGGGGCAAAGACCCAGACGGATGGATTTACAGGGCTGAACGGTTCTTCTCTATGGAGAGGTTCACGAAAGCAGAGAAGATAGAGCTCGTAGGGATGAGTCTGGAAAAAGATGCTTTGACATGGTTTCGGTGGGTGGAGAGTCGACGACCCATTGTGGATTGGCAGGAGTGCAAAAAGCTAGTGACCCAAAAATTTCGTCCTGCTCACGAGGGGACACAATGTCAACGTCTGCTAGCGGTGAAGCAGATCGGAACAGTGGGCGAGTATACCAGCAAATTCCTTGAGCTAGCAGCCCCTCTTTCGGACTTACCCGACTCGGTATTGGAAAGCACTTTCATGAATGGGTTAATAGAAGAAATTCGGCTCGAGGTACAGATCCTCAAACCCAGGAATCTGGCAGAAATGATGGAGTTATCGCAACAAGTGGAGGAAAAGTTCCGACAAATGCATACGATCAGGTGGAGCCGTTGGGGTGTGGGCCCAAAGGGGGGCGACATGGGGACAAAAGTGGGGACGACCAAGGGGGACAGAGGAAAAGAGGAAGTAAGGAGCAGTAGTGTTCGACCTACCGCTTATACCAAAAATAGAAACACCGAAGGCCATCAAAATTATGCGGGAGGGTTTAGAAGGCTGATGATGAGTGAGCTACAAGATAAGAAGGCCAGAGGACTTTGTTTCAGGTGTGATGAGAAGTTCAGTCTAGATCACAGGTGTAAAAAGATAGAGCTACAGGTGTTGGCTGCCATGGATGAAGAAGCAGAACCAGAGGAAGAATTGGAAGGAGAAGCCGAAGAGGAGAATTTGCAATCGGTGGAGTTGGCTGCAGGGTCTGTGTTGGGTTTTACTTTCCCTAAGACCATGAAAGTAAAGGGGACGATTGAAGGGAGGGAAGTGGTAATCTTGATTGACAGTGGCACCTCACACAATTTTATTTCGTGGGAATTGGTGAAATTACTGAACTGTAAGTTAGAAGGGACTACAAAATATGTGATAGCTATGGGTAATGGGTTGAAAATTAAAGGTGAAGGAATTTACAAGGGGGTTGTGCTGTCAGTGCAAGGGATGAGGGTAACTGAAGATTTCTTACCGATGGAATTAGGCAATTGTGATGTTATACTTGGAATCAAATGGTTACAAACTTTAGGTAAAGTGGTGACTGATTGGAGTAGGATGACGATGGAGATCAAACAAGGGGATCAGATCCTTACAATCACAGTGGACTCAACATTAGCGAAAACACCAGTTACCTTGAAGAATTTGGTGCACACTACATCAGAGGAAGATTCAGTATACATGTTGCAAATGGGACTTTTAGAATTAAAGGGGCAGGAGGGACCTACACCAGTTACTGCAGAATTTCATATACTGTTGGAGGAATTCAAGACAGTCTTTGACATGCCTCAGCAATTGCCTCCTGAAAGAGCGAAGCAGCATGCCATTGTGCTCCATAAAGGAGCTAATCCGGTCACACTTAGGCCTTATAAATATCCACAATTCCAGAAAAAATGAGATTGAGAAGTTGGTAAAAGAAACGTTGGATTCGGGAATTATCCAACCGAGTGTGAGTCCTTATGCTAGCCCGGTGTTGCTGGTTAAGAAGAAGGATGGGGGATGGCGTTTTTGTGTAGACTACCGGGCCTTAAATAGGGTGACAGTTGTGGACAAGTTTCCTATCCCTATCATAGATGAGTTACTTGATGAATTGAAGGGAGCGACTATCTTTTCGAAGATCGATCTAAAGGCCGGATATTATCAAATCCGAATGAGGACAGAAGATATAGAAAAGACAGCATTTAGGACTCATGAAGGGTATTACGAGTTCCTTGTTATGCCTTTCAGATTGACTAACGCCCCAGCTACGTTCCAATCCCTTATGAATCAGGTTTTCAAACCTTATCTCCGAAAATTTGTATTAGTTTTCTTTGATGACATTTTGGTCTATAGTGCCAGCAAAGGAGATCATGTTTGCCACTTGAGGACAGTCCTCACTGTGCTCCAATCCCAGCATTTGTATGCCAATCCGAAGAAGTGCATTTTCGAACAGGATACTTTGGAATACCTAGGGCACATTGTATCAAAAGATGGGGTGGCGACTGACATGAAAAAAATTCAAGTTATGATCAATTGGCCACGACCAGCAAATGTGCGAGAATTGAGGAGTTTCTTGGGATTGACCGGCTACTATAGGAAGTTTGTGAAGAATTATGGGAATATCCCGTGGCCGTTGACACAATTGCTCAAGAAGGAAGGCTTCCGGTGGACTGAGGAGAGTGAGACTTCCTTCCAGCAGCTCAAACAAGCCATGGTCTCTGCACCGGTGTTGACATTGCCAGATTTCACCAGACCCTTCATAATAGAGACCGATGCTTCTGCCAATGCCATAGGGGCTATCTTAATGCAGGATAACCGTCGTATTGCATATTACAGCCAAGTGTTGTCCACTTCTAGCCAACTTAAATCAGCTTATGAGCGGGAACTGTTGGCTATTGTTTTGGCGGTAAAGAAATGGCGTTCATATCTGTTGGGCCATCGGTTTATCATTAGAACCGATCAACAACCTCTTAAATTTCTGTTGGAACAACGTGAAGTACACCCTGAGCATCAGAAATGGCTGTCCAAGCTACTGGGATACTCCTTTAGCATTGAATATAAAGCAGGAGGGGAGAATAAAGCAGCAGATGCTTTGTCACGAATTCCTAGCCAGACTGATTTAATGGCAGTACTAGCACTTAGAGCATTGGACATGGAGCAACTACTTAAGGAGATTGAGGCTGATCCTAAATTGTCTAAGTTACGACAGGACCTTGTTGAAGATGGTGGGTCGCACCCTCCCTATACAGTGATTCAGGGTCGATTGTTTTACAAGGAACGATTAGTCATTTCGCGATCTTCAACCTTGATACCGGCTTTGATCATGGACAGCCACCAAAGCAATTTAGGGGGACATGGAGGTGCTATAAAAACTTACAAGAGGTTAGCCAAAGAGTTGTTTTGGGAGGGGATGAAGAACGGCATCTACCAGTTTGTGGCTGAATGCCATATCTGTCAACAAAATAAGTACTTATCCTTGTCTCCAGCTGGCCTTCTACAACCTTTACCAGTGCCACAGCAAGTTTGGGAGGAGATTTCCATGGACTTCATCGAAGGGCTACCTAAATCGAATGGATTTTCGGCTATTCTAGTAGTGGTGGACAGACTTAGCAAATATGCACATTTTATTCCTCTCAAACATCCATTCACAGCCCAATCGGTTGCTTATGTCTTTGTTCAAGAAGTGGTGAGGTTGCATGGGTTCCCTAACTCCATTGTGTCTGATAGGGACAAAATATTCCTAAGTAAATTCTGGACAGAACTGTTTAAATTACAAGGCACAAAGCTAAGATTCAGTTCAGCCTATCATCCACAAACGGATGGGCAAACGGAGGTCGTCAATAGGTGCCTCGAGGCTTATCTCAGATGCTTCACTAGCCAGCAACCGCAACAATGGGTAAGATGGGTGAGATGGGCTGAATATTGCTACAACACGTCTTTCCATTCGACCTTGGGCACTACACCATTCAAGGTCCTCTATGGTCGTGATCCTCCTACTATCACCAGGTACCAAATTCAGTCCTCTTTTGTAGACTTCATTGATGCACTGCTGCAGGAAAGGGATCAGTATTTGTCGAAACTACGTCACCACTTGACGTTAGCTCAACAAAGGATGAAGTTGACTGCAGATGGTAAACGAAGAGAGGTTGAATTTCAGGTTGGGGATAAGGTTTTCGTCAAATTGACATCCTATCGTCAACAATTGGTGGAAACAAGGAGCAATGCCAAGTTGGCTCCACGTTACTTTGGTCCATTTGAGATTCTCCAACGCATTGGACCAGTGGCGTATAAGTTACAGCTGCCCCCAACGGCCAAAATCCACTTTGTTTTTCATGTGTCGCAGCTTAGGAAAGCTCTCGGTCCTGCTGAGTCAGTTACAAGCTTGCCAGACCACTTCCTCATCCCAGCAACTACAACTGATTACCCTGCTGCTCTTTTGGCCATCAGAAACATCAATTCCAGTCAGGGTTTAGAGGTGCTGATTCAATGGAACGACCAGCCGGCTACTAGTGCTACATGGGAGCTCTTTGAAGATCTGAAAGTTCGATTTCCAGACTTTCACCTTGAGGACAAGGTGAAACTCATGAGGGGGAGTAATGATAGACCAAAGATAAGCCGAGTCTATGTTAGGAGAAATAAACTAATGGCAGAGGAGTAATAGGGCAGAGGGGTATGCTGGACTATCAGTTTTATGTTCTGTTAGTTCGTTAGTATTGCTGACAACCAATCATTAGGTTGTCAGCTAACCGAATCTGTTAGTAGTCACAGATTCTAGTATAAATAATAGATAGGAGGAGAGAGAGGGGAATTATGTAATGTCGTATGTATGAGCCATAGGCTGGAGGACTGGACCTCGAAATCCAACTCAACAATTGTATTCTGCTGAGAAATTAATTCTAGAAGTATACAAATTTCCATACCTTGTTTCTGTACTCGATCACATTCCTTGACACTAAACTATCTGGAATCCAATCTGGTAAGCTTCATTCAATATCAACTAAAATGAAATCTGTCTACAGCATACAGAGATTGCAGAACAGATCGATCGAGATTTGCAGCGTACGCACCCCGAAATGAAATTCTTCTCTGGGGACTCGTCATTTAGTAAGAAAATTAAGGTATATATCTCAATCACGCCACTTTCTAGATGCAGTTCTCATTCATCTTCATTGCTTCCTCTCCAATCGAAAGAGTTCTTCTGGACCTAATACTCGAGTTTATGTGCTCATCTGTAGGAAGCGATGAGGAATATTCTTCTCTTATTTGCAAAACTGAATCCAGCCATCCGTTATGTTCAAGGCATGAATGAGGTCTTGGCCCCAATAATCTATGTATTCAGTACTGACACTGACGAAGACAATGCTGTATGTTCTAATTTCTGCTTTTCTGTGCTTAAAGTATTTGTTTTCCTTAAAGCTAACCATGGTTCTGGAATCCAAAAACCACTCTGCCATTCTCAAACTTTTTTCTCTTTCTGTATATTTTTCATCATTTTTTATTCTGTAGAAAATTAGTGCAGGTGCAATAGCTTGAACATAATCTACAAGTTCATTGCCTCTGCTAAGCAGCCTAATTTCAGCAGAAGATGAAATTCTGATCATAATCTTTCATGTCATCAGAGCCAACTTTCTCCACTTAATCTGTTGTCGTTATTGAGTTAGAACTTCCAGGACATTCGCAGCCGCCCTCTTATTCTGCATTGCTCCAATTCACAAACTTTTATCATCGTCTGAAATATCAAATGCTAATAACCTGGAACTGGTTCCATCAAGCAAGAACAGGATGTAACCTTTTCCCCTCACTGATTGAGCAGGCAAATGCAGAAGCAGACAGTTTCGCTTGTTTTGTTCGACTACTGAGCGACTCGGTGGATCACTTTTGTCAACAGTTGGATAACAGTCCTGTTGGAATTCTCTCCACTCTTTCCCGTTTGTCAGAATTGCTAAAAGAAAGTGATGAAGAACTGTGGAAGCATCTTGAACTCACAACCAAGGTAGATCAATATCTCAACTGCACTTTTAGGCCTTTTCTGCAGAATATTGAAGTTAGTCTTGGAAGCTAAACTAGACTCCTCACATGCGCAGGTTAGGCCACAATTTTACGCATTCAGGTGGATCACATTATTGCTTACTCAAGAATTTAGTTTCCAGTCCATCTTAAGAATCTGGGATT
Organism: Erythroxylum novogranatense; assembly: GCA_029891385.1. Classification (NCBI taxonomy): domain Eukaryota; kingdom Viridiplantae; phylum Streptophyta; class Magnoliopsida; order Malpighiales; family Erythroxylaceae; genus Erythroxylum; species Erythroxylum novogranatense. The sequence continues at coordinate 95,549,254 of CM057233.1, forward strand.
CTCTTCTGAGTGATCCTTTTGGAATTCAGGTCTCTCTCTTGACTGAAACTAATCTTTTCAGTTTGTCAATAAATGGTGGTGATGGTTAGTAATCAGCAATGAGTGACTATGCAGGATATGCTTCTACGAATCTGTTGTGCGATGTTGTTATGTGTGAAAAGCAGGCTTTTGGGTGGTGACTTCATAGCCAACTTGAGGCTGTTACAGAACTACCCTGACATCAACTTAGAGCACCTGCTCCAGGTTGCTCAGGATCTCAGTCTGGACTCTTCATCCCGACACTTACCCATGTAAATTAGCTCATTAACTTCCCTTAATCTGTAAACAACTGTCACTCTTAAGTTAATCATAGATTAGTCTAGGTGACTGATAGAACTTTCTGATAATCACAAGCAATTTTCTGATAATTACAAGTATGCTGTTGATAGAACTTGTGGGGCTCCAATCTGATTCCTTTTCAATTATTCAAGGCCTCTCACCATCTCCTCTTTTCAATTACAATGATTCCTTTCCCTTTCTTGCCTCATCTCAGATGGTATTGTGCATATTTCTCAAGATTTTCCCCCTACACCCTATTCCATTACACCGTACCCGAATTTTCAAAACCCGTTTAACTTAAGCATAACTTGTTAATATTGATTTGATTAGATAAAAGTTACCATTTCTGATTATATACACGTAAAATTATTCAACTCTTGCTAACATGTTAAACCATTTGCCAAAACTAATCCAACTCCACAGCCAATAATTGGACATCACAAGCGGTGGTTGGCCCGTGTGTACAGGGCACGTGCCGACCAACTAGAGATATTGATCATCAAGCCAGTAACATCAGCCAAATGGACTTCTCAGTTCCCTCTGCCGTGTAGTGTCAGGCACCCACCCAGCAGTCCAAGTCTCCAACTATTTTTTCTTAGACAAAAATTTATATTTATTTTAAATAAATTATTTAATAAAATAATAATTTAAAATTAAAGAAAACTTTCTGTTTAATCAATAACATCCAAAAATCTCGCTTTTAATACACGCAACCTTAATCTTAATTAAGAAAAAAACTATATTTAATTAATCAACAAAATTTTAACAAATTCAACTCTTCTTTTTTTAACATATAAATCAATGCAAAATCTAAACTTAAAAGAAATTCAATATTAAATTTACTAATTCAATTATTTTAATTGTGATAAAATTTATAGTAAAATTTTGAAATGTTTATTAATTTAATTTATTATGCCTAATCAATTAAGAAATAATTAACACCCAAATTTATTTATTTATTTATTTTTAAAGACTGGCTACTCTCCCATAAAAAGCGTATTTGTTTGATGATATACTTCTGCTTCAGTTTGTCTTTCGCCAACCAACCATGACCATGTCCTCTATACTCTGCTCGCAAGGTGTAGTTCTGGCCACCGCTATGGCGATTTCCGGCACCGTAATCCTCCTCGCTCTTCGCCTCCAGAAGTCTATCCCTCTTTCCGAATTCCCCATCCTCCGAATCCCTCCCTCCACTTCTCAACAAGTTTTACCGTCATGTATCTCCTCAGGTATGTATATGTATGTATATATATATATACAAAGCTCTCTGCTTTCTGTATATTCCTACGCTGTTTCTTCATGTCCTACAAGCTCTTTTACTAAAGAATTGGACTTGGGTGACACCTAACGGTTGTATTTCGCATTGATCTGCGTTTTTTTATCTTTTCTCGTTGACTCTGTGTTTCTTGGTCTGATGGGTAACTGTTTTTTTTTGGGTTTGTTTCTTTAAGAGAGAAAGAGAAAGAAGAAGATGAGGAAGAAGAAGAAAAGGGTACACTTCGCAGAGGACGTAGTCGATCCAAGAAGTGACGGTGAGGAGTTTAGGAGACAACAAGCAGCCATTTTTGCTTCTAAAAGCTCTTCTTCTTCGCATAAAAATGGCAGCTTTGAGTCCAAAGAAAGACAAATGCCTGCAAACAGAGTGGCCCTCTACAATGGGATTCTCAGAGATCGTGGGGTTCATCGATTGGCCCACTCTTCTTAGTTAATTTCATTCTTCTTCGTCTTCTTCTTCTTGTATATGATGTTCCTTTTATCTTTTTCCTCACTTCTCATCTTCATGTAACTTTTTAGTCTTGCTGTACATAATTTGTTTTAGTTTCACCAATATTGTCTAATGTAACAAGTTGGAAGGAGATCATGAGCCCACATCAACAAGGGATGTAATTATTTCCTATTCGTTTCCACCAATTGCTAATTGGAATAGTGACTTTGGGATTTTTAGGTAAAAAAAATATTTGAAATACATAATTTATAAATTATTTATAATTGAAAGTTATGCAGTGAATTTTTTTTAAAATCAAAATAGATATATTGGCTTCAGTCAGTTCTCAGTTCAATTCTATGTTAACCTCTTTTATAAGAATCTTAAACAGCTGAGATTTTAGCTGTAAGTGGAATGCTAGTTGAGTTTTCGATGATAAGATGTGCTCGCTTAGTCCGCTTGTAGAGTAATGCGTCGATTAGATCCTCATGAAAAAAAAATGTATCACAAAACTATATAAAGGAGACAGGTGGTAGGTGACAGTTGGAGAAAAAAAACTGAAATTTGTGATTGGAGAGGATTTGCCTACTTTGTCTTAAATTTTCCTCCATACCTTATGTTAAATCCTTTTTTTTCTAAGGCACTTTAGTTAAAGAGTTCCAGAAGGAAACCTACGTACCAACCATTTGGAGCGTTCTGACCAAACATTCCCAGCCAATGAAAAAGACGCAGAGGGGGCTCAAATTCTCCTTGTGAGCTGACAACACCATGTCCATGTGCTATTTTGTTTTACATTGGATGTATGTAATATTTTCTTAAATTACGTAAGTTTAATAAATTATTTATTTATTGATTCAAGTTTCATACTAATAAATCTTAATTTTTCAATAATTGAAGTGAATTCCAATAATTTTTCACCGCAGTCTTATCATAGAAAGTGAGTGATGAACCACATTTTTCATTACCAAATACATAACCACCAATCATGATTTCAGAGGAAAATAAGCATTTACATCAAGGATATGTAGAACAGAAGCAACAAGTGTGTGTGTTTGCACAGTTCTTGCCAAGATAAGATATCAAGATGACCCTGGCCTACACTACACCAATAATTTGATCACTTTCTTTATCTATCAATGCACAGAAACTTTCCTATTCCCACAAAGTTCTCTTCGTGTCCAAATTTGTCTAGACCCGTTTCAATCTCATCCCAATATTGATTGATTGCACACTCTAAATCTTATATGTAAGTGAGATTGAGTAACTAACTGCAATGCATCGTCAGTTTAATAATCCCCTACCATATGAGGATTCAAAAATAAATGCAAAATGTCATTTTCCATTTGTCTACCTTTTGATTTTCAAGGCCTTAAAATATAAAGCAGTGGAAATTGTCGCAAGCACATTAGTCTAAATTTAAAGAAAAGTACATGACGCAGGCAAATGTCATGGTTCCTAGATTCTCCTTTGTGACCTAATCACTTGCGTTACAAAAGGATGCAAGTTGGGATAAATTTAGGAACGTCCTGTTACAAGGATTTATCACTATAAAACAAACAACTGTAATATTTAGGGGTCGGTTAGTTCGTACTGTTGAATGAAATAAGAATGAGAATGAATATAGTAAAGAATAAGAATGAATAGTATTATTATAATTATGATGGTTGGTTAAGGAGAAGAAATAATTACCCTTATCATTAATAGCGGTTGGTTTGTAAAAATAGTAAGAAATAAAATTTTATTATAATTAATTTATTATATTTTAATTAATAAACTACAATATTTTAATTAATGAATGAATTATATTTTAATTAATTATATTGTAGTTAATTAATTATTAATAATATTTTAATTAATTATATTGTAATTAATTAATTATAATATTTTAATTAATTAATAGTTATATTTTAATTAATTGTAACAAATATACCTTTACATAATAATGATATTCATACATTTAGATTAGGAGAGGAATGAGGTATTACCAAAAATAGATAATCAAAATAATGACTCTATAATCATAGTCCCATATCAAACTCAATCTTTCATTCATATCTATTCCCTTTTTTCATACCCACCAAACAAACACACTTTTATTGTTTAATTTTTCTTAAATTATATTTAAAATAAAAGTTTGAGTTGTGATTATCATTTAGTTCAACTTAAAAAATAATTAATTAAGAAATAAATTGTACTTAAATTTATTAATATCAATTCAAATATATTAAAAAAAACACATAATACTTTTGATCAACAAAAGCAACCGAATGACGACATGCCTTGTCACGTGCTCTCCACATCTTAATTAGATAATTAATTACTATAAAGCAAAGTGTAGGAATGACCACATTTCTGCTTTTTTTTGTAGGTGGTTGGAGTTGGATGACTTAGTGGACTTTGTGTTACCCTAATTTGGCCTTGCGGATAAGGATTAGTGACGTTAATCATTTTATTATATGCCTATTTTTAGTACCCCATTACCATATCAAATGTCAACACCGATGTTATAATTAGTGTTTGGTAACAGGGCAGAACAGGCCTTTCGAATTAGAGCAAACATGTTTTGAGAGTCCGAGCCTAATTCAAAATTTAAGCAATTTGATCTAATTTGTCAATTTCAGACCAAACCAAATTTAAATTATCATCCATACTTAATATTACTTCAATAACTTTTACATAAGAAAAGGACTTGTAATCACTTTTTAAAAATATTGGGTATTTTTTTTCAAGGTTTGAATTAATAAAATATTATGAATATTTTATTATCCGAAAAGTAGTGTAATACTTGATAATTTATTTTTAAAAAGAAATATATTTATATTTATATTTTAAAAATACCTATCAAACTTAAAAGATAAATTTTATCGTCTAGCGATTAGGATGACCACAGTTTGGCACACTATGATATAAATAAAGGATCTCTTATAAAAAATCCTTGTCTTTTAATATATATAAATAAAGGATCTCTTATAAAAATTCCTTGTCTTTTAACATTTTTCTATTGTATTTAGCCTAAAATTTTAAATATATAGTACTTGCTTCTTAGAAATTTAACTTAAGTTTTTCCTACTTAGCCATATTATTATTATCATCATCATCATTCATTATTACTGTAAATCGACGTTGTTGTTATTATTATTATTATTATTTAGTTTATTACTTATATCATATTTTATTTATATTTTAACTTTTTACATGTTGGTCATCTGAAAAATCTCTGTAATAATTATAAATAATATTATGTATTATTTGACCTCTCCAAGTTTTATTTGCTAGCAAAATTTTTACTGCACTTGTACATTTGAATTGACTTTATGAAAATAAGTGTATTTGAGAGAGAGCCCAGCCCATTAAGATATAAGCCCATTGAGATTGGAACTCTTCTCAAACAGACTAGGTAGTGGGTACAGGTCAAGCGGCCTAGAATTGGAAGTGACCGTACACACCCATATTGGACTAAATGTAACCAAAACCCTAAATCAATTCTCGTGCCCGATGATCTGCGACTTCTTTTCATTACCAATTCCCGGTTCCTTGTCGAGTTCAAGCTATCCTTTAAGCTGGGCAAAGCCTCGCCACCAAGCTTCGCAACCCACAATCGGTTAGTTCTGTTAGTCTCTTGGTCCTGTTTGGTGCGTTTTTATGTGTATGCTTGGGATTGTTGTTGTTTGATCTTTAATGGGTTGTTCTGTTCTTGTCCATCTCGGGTCCTTAGATAGATTGATTGGTTTTTCTATGTAATTGGGTTGTAGTTGAATGTTTCGCAGTGGGTCAAACAATTTGTATTCATTTTCTTGCTGTGTTAGTGCCGCAAATGATCAAAGGAATCGTTTTTATGAACCTCTTTTGAAATTATTAACTTTGAGCTACATAGATTGTACGTCTCTTCTTTGATTTGCCATTTGAAAGTGGAACTGGTGCATTTGTGCTCTGCCTATGTAATTGGGTTGTAGTTGAATGTTTCGCAGTGAGTCAAACAATTTGTATTCATTTTCTTCAGCAATATATGCAATTGCTATTTAGTATTATTCACACACCGACTTATTATTGTTTTTACAATTTTCTAATTAATTTATATTATGGTCGCATGATTCAACCCTAATTGGATTGGGAACAGAGAATCGTCAAATCGGCGGTGTCTGGTATTGCAATGGGAGGGCATGGAGGTCTTAACATCCTTCCCCAAAAGAGCTGGAATGTATACAATTACGAGAACAGAGAGAAAGTCCGTCGCGACGAGGAAGCTGCCGTCAGAGAGGAGCAATTGAAGCGTGAGCAAGCCAGAAAACGCGATGCCGAGTATCGCCTTCAACAACTCAGGACCGCCCGCGGTCTCGCTCCCCTCAATAAACCCACTGAGCCGGAGACGGAGCGTGACGATTCAGAGCCCAAGACAAACCACATCAATCTTTTTGAAGGGATTAAGATTTTCGACCCAATTAAGGAATCGGAGAATGAGAAAGATGGGTCTCAGAAGAAGAAGCAGAAGAAGAAGAAAGAGGAGGTTAGGGTTGTCACTGCTGAGGACGAGAAGTATAGGTTGGGGTATGGTGTTGCTGGAAAAGGAGTTAAATTGCCATGGTATCTTGAGAAGCGTAATAGAAGTAGTAGTGATGGTGTTGATGAAGATGAGGGGTCGTTGAAGGAGGAGAAGGGGAAGAAGGGTGGCGTCAAAAAGACAGTGGAGGAGTTGAGGGAAGAGAGGTTGAAGAGGGAAAAGCGTGAGAAGGAAAGGGAGCGAGAATTGCTGCTAGGGAAGCGGCGGAGAGATGGAGCTGATCGTAGGGATGGAGGGTATTATAGAAGGTGAGATTGGTGGAAGTCTTACTCATTCATATTGCTGTATATTGCGTTACAATTGATGTTTCTTTAACAACGAATTTGGTTTCTTTTGGTAATTTTAAGAGAAGGTAGAAATGATTTGTATGGTATCGGCAATCCTTTTGGTAATTTTAGTGGCTTTAGTATGATGCCCAGCTTATTTGGAGGCAAGCAGGGATGAATCTAGGGGGCTAGCAAGGGTTATAGGCTATAGTCCCTACAAAACTAATTTTTTTTTTCAAAATACACATATATATATAGTAAACTAAGTGGGGCTATAGTCACTACAAAATTAAGTTTTTTTGCCCCCTCAAGACTAAAATATTGGATTCGTCACTGGAAGCAAGGATCCATTCGACGACCCTTTCATTACTTGCCCTTTTGGACTAGAATCAAGTAGGTTTCAACCTCAGAGTTCTGCAAATTGTGGTGAATCATGTGATGGTCGGGGGAAGGCAATAGTTATAGGAAGTAACTTCTGATGGTGAGGAAGAAGATGGAGTGCACGCCGGGAACATGAAGAACAACCATAAAGAGCATGACAGTTCCTGGATTAAGAAGGAAAAAGAAAAGTAAATGACAGGCAAATGTCATGGTTCCTGGATTCTCCTTGTCACCTAATCACTTGCATTACAAAAAGAAGCAAGTTGGGATAAATTTAGAAACATCCTATTACAAGGATTTATCACTGTAAAAGAAACAACGATGAGATTTACTGTTTTAATTTTTCTTAAATTATAAAAATAAAAGCTTGAATTGTGATTACAAGTTATTTCAACTTAAAAATAATTAATTAAAAAGACAATACTTTTGATTAACAAAATATTATGAATATTTTCTTATCTGAGAAACTAGTTTAATACTTGATAATTTATTTTAAAAAGAAATATATTTATATTTATATTTTAAAAATATCTATCAAACTTAAAAGTAAAATTTATAATTTACCGATTAGGGTGATCATAATTTGATGTATTATGATACAGATAAAGGATCTTTTATAAAAACTTCTTGTTGTTTTATAAGTCTTTTAGCATTTTCTTTTGTCTTTAGCCTAAAATTTTAACTATATAGTACTTGATTTTTAGAGATTTAACGTAAGTTTTTTCTATTTAATCGTATTATTATTATTATCATAATTATCATCATCATCGTTGTTGTTATTATTATTATTATTATTATTTAATTTATTACTTATTTTATATTTTATTTATATTTTAAAAAATTTTATGTTGGTCTATACTAATTATAAATAATATTATGTATTATTATACCTTTTCAAACTTTACTTACTAGCAAGTAGTTGTATATTTGAGTTGACTTGTCAAATAAGTGTATTGAAGAGAGAGCCCAGCCCATTGAGATTGGAACTCTTCTCAAAGAGTCCGGGTAGTGGGTACAGGTCAAGCGGCCTAGAATTGGACGTAACCGTACACACCCGTATTGGACTGAATGTAACCAAAACCCTAAATCAATTCTCGTGCCCGATGATCTACGACTCCTTTTCATTACCAATTCCCGGTTCCTTGTCGAGCTCAAGATATCCTTTAAGCTGGGCGAAGCCTCGCCACCAAGCTTCGCAACCCACAATCGGTTAGTTCTGTTACTCTTTTGCTCCTGTTTGGCGCGTTTTTATGTGTATGCTTGGGATTGTTGTTGTTTGATCTTTACTGGGTTGTTCTGTTCTTGTCCATCTCGGGTCCTCAGATAGATTGATTGGTTTTTCTGTGTAATTGGGTTGTAGTTGAATGTTTCGCAGTGGGTCAAACAAATTGTATTCATTTTCTTGCTTAGTGCTGCAAATGATCAAAGGAATCGTTCTTATGAACCTATTTTGAGATTATTAACTTTGAGCTACATAGATAGTGCGTCTTTTCTTTGATTTGCCATTTGAAAGTGGAGCTGGTGCATTTGTGCTCTGCCTATTAATGTTTGAATGTCAATTTTGATTGTTGCTCTTACTTTCGTATCTTCAGTAGCCATGAAGGTTCGATCTTCGGTGAAGAAGATGTGTGAATTCTGCCAGATTGTAAAACGCCGTGGTCGGGTATATGTGATTTGTTCTTCCAATCCTAAGCACAAGCAACGACAGGGAATGGCAACATTCGCATCTGAAGGGCTCATGTGTGTAATATGATACTCTTATCTGCCGTAGTTATTCGCTTCACATCCTTTCATTTATATTCTGTGTTATTGTACTGACTGCTAACATGTTAGGACACTGTATATATCCAAATACATGATATTATCTTGGAAAAGATACTAACTTCCTGCACAATGCAGATAGGTTAAGTTATTTGGTCTTCCAGTCGAAAAACAACATTGATGGAGAAATGTTGGTGCTGTTTTTCGTGGAGATCATGACTCGAAAATATCAAAATAAGACAAACGAGTGTATATTCTGTACTATATGTGTTAGGTCGTATCATGCCTTGAGCTGTCATTTTAGATCTAACCAACAAGTCTATAGGCATGGTCAATCATTCCATGCTAGACCTTTACTGTTAGTGACCTTGCCTGGATAGAAATGTAAGTGCTTTGTTGGCGACCTTCAGTGAGATGGAAATGAAACTACGACTAGTACATAATAAGAGCAAAATTGACTTGTTTTAGATATTCAAGCATCTGGCTGATTGGCTTGCCCTTTAAATAGAAAATTGTTTTGAGCATTTCTTTGTCACCCCGAAAAAATGGAAATGAAAATACATGTTTTGTTGGTTATAAGCGAAAAGCTATCTAATTGACTTAACTGTTTGATAGTTCTTGGTATTGTCTGGACATGATTCACGGGCTTTAGTGCTTCTTGCTGTTAGGCTCCAAATGGGTTGGATTGATGATGATTATAAACAATTTGAAGGACAGGACGTCATATATATGAAGGACAATAATGGTTTCTGAATATAGGAGTCTGACCTAGACAGCAAATAATGATATAGGTAGACATTCCTTTATTCCTTTCCTTGAGCACCTAAGATTGTATCACTGACTTCCGTGCTATACTCGTAATTTTCTAATAAGTTTTGGATGAATTCAACCAACTTTGTTTTAAATTCAAAATCCTTCCACTATTTTTCTTAGTTTCTCGTATGGTCACTGCTTACCGAATATCTGGCTTTCAGGCATATTATGTACTCAAGACTATGTGAAAGGTGATGGGTTCAAAATGTTTCAAGTATAAGAATGTAAAATAAAATGGATGATGTATTTTTTGAATATGTTTCCAGATCTGAGCAGACAAATGTCAACCAGGGTATTGTACCCCATCATAACTCTGGGGTTGGTCTGGCTTCTCTCATACCCAAAAGGCAAGAACCATCGTCGATATTTGGATGGAGTAAGGGCCTTACATCTATCCTCTTCAATCAGGGGAATTCGACATAGAAAATGTTAGGCAATGGTTGAGGCCGATGAGATTAGCGATCAAATTAACAAGCAGCTATCACTCACAAGGCAGTTCGAACTTTTAACTTGCTTTGATACGAATGCAGAATCATCTTTGAATCACTTTTAGATTGGGGTCCCTTTGCTTCTTATGCTTTTACAATTTCTTATGGGTTACAGTGTTTGTATCAAATAAGCATGGGGATGCCTTACAAATTGGGTGCATGTTTTTGTTTTCTGGCAGCAACGGAAAGATGGAACTGACATTTTCTTGTTCTTAATATTCTTACTGTCTTATTGGTTGCTTGATGAAAGAAAAAGGGCTACATTACAACTGTTTCAGGTACATGGATTTCAGCAACCATGTGCCATGATCAAGCTTTCTGGGCTCGGCAGGGATATAAAACATGTTCCTGAAGATGGGACCTATGCCTTTTTTATCTTCTGCTATAAATTACTAAAAGAAAAAGAACTATTGGTACTTGGTAAAGAGCTTTTAGGTGCGACCTTTAATTGCCTGTTATCTGCTAGAAAGCATCAAACTTTCATCAATGATCATTATTTTATTGGATAATGCGTGGTCAATCGTAACATTATTGCTCTTGTTGGTGCATAGAAAGCAACAAATCATCAACAAACACATTTTGCTTTTCCTTTTCGCATAAAGAGAGAAATGAAAAATGGGCTGTACTGTGGTAAATCTTAAAAGGTAAATAGTGATATACTACTCTTTAAATTGAGATAAAAATATGAAAATTCAATCATTTACACTGGAAGGTTTAGAGTTTTTCAAAAATATAATGTTACTTGAAAACAAGAAGTTCTTGAATGCAGGAGGTAGTAATTATTATTTTTTACTTTATTTTAAACTTTCTAAATTAAAACTCTCATTTTATTATTTAAAATAGAATAAAATGTAATGTAATCCTTACCTTTTAACTCACTCATTTCTTTCTATCACAAACTCTTTTTTCGAACGATAAAATAATGTTTCATTTCATCAGATTCCATTCTATTAATAATCTCTGCAACAAGTCATGCAGTGAAACGCGTGAAAGCGTTGAACTCCAAATATCATCCACAAACCAAAAGATCTTCACCACCACCACCACCACCACCATCTACCACAACCACCACCAGCTCCGTCATAACCTGATCAGTCTCAACTTTTCTCTCACTCTCTTCTTATCATTCACTAATCACACACATAATTATCTCTCCGCCACCCACTCACCCACCTACCCACCAAGCCCACCTTGCATAATTTGAAACAACAAAGCTTGCAACTTTTCTATCTGTCTCTGGCCAAAAAAAAAAAATCTTTATTCTTGGGATGGTGCTGCTTTTCTTATAATACGTCTTGTGAGTTAAATTTTAAATGGTGGCTCTGTGCAGCTCCGTTTCTGCCTGGATCGACCAGTTTCTTGCTTGTATGGGGTAAGTCCCTTATCTAATTTCCTTTCCAATCTCCTACTTTACTTGTTTATATCATATTTGGGTTTTGTTGCTTTCAAGTTGTTTGTGACAGCGTGAAAAATGTCTTCTTGGAAGTGAACAGTGGTGTGCAGTAATGAGTTGGACATGTTTTGCTTGTAGGAATATCTTGTGATGTGTGGAAATTTATAGTAAGGAGTGTCTTATTACAAATGCGGCGTTATTTAGAAGCTGAGGTTGGAGTGAGATAAGATTTATCTAGGGTTCTTACTGTTCTGAGCAAGACCATTTGATGAAAGATTTGGTCTAGATTCAAACTTGGCCTGGTCTGTTTCTTGGTTCCCTTATGTTCTTAAATGCTTTCTTTTCCCAATTAAAAATATGGTTTATGCGGGTTCGTCATAAGAGTAGCTCAGACTAACAGAATCAAAGAAAAGTTTTGACTCCGTTGGAGCCATCGAACGAACTAAAACTGCTGTCCTTGGTCTAGCTAAAGCCTGCAAAGTCTTGTACTTGCGATCTAGAGTGACTTGGGATAGATTCCAAGCTATACTTGATATGGATTAGCTTATGGAAGTCTTTCAAAGACTTGAATTTTGTTACATAATAGGTGTTAATACCGAAACCAAAAGACAAATTTTTTAATGTTGAAACTCAATGTAAGTGAAAGATCCAGTTAAAGTTAAGCATTATCAATGTTAAATCCTATATCCATGGTCTCATTCAGTATTTGTTATTTTTGTGTGGTGCATATCTATTATGTGGTTTAACCTGGTTTGCAACAGAGCAGTGGCTGTTTTGGTTGCTGCTCTAAACCCACACCAATTATTGCTGTGGATGAGCCTTCAAAGGGATTGCGGATACAAGGGCGAACTGTAAAGAAACCTAGTATATCTGATGACTTTTGGAGTTCCAGCACTTGTGATTTGGACAACAGTGCTATTCAATCTCAAAGGAGCATCTCATCAACCAGTTTATCGAACCAAAATCCCACTACTGGAATTGGTGGTACGAGTAGCAATTCTGACTTTGTAAATCATGGTGAGATCTCGGACTATTTTGTATTCTATGCAGAATATGTTAGGCTGCTAGTGGATACATTTTGGCCGTCTTTTTGTGGTTTGAGTTTTTGCATGAATATCATCATTCAAAATATTCAATAATGGAGGGAAAGAACTATGGAGGGAAAGAAATCTAAGAAGATTCCAACAGAAGATCACCCCCCAACCCTTTATCCTAGAGCTTATCATTATTCGCATCAGAGAGCAACTACTTTCTACCCAGCTGCACTCTAGGTGTAGTAGGGGCTTAGCTCTCTCCTGGAGAGTTTAGTCCCCGAAACAGCCATATTCTCAAACAAGGATATCAGGGGAGGGCGGTTTTGGTACTAACCTGTTGGTTATCAAGCTGCCCCTTTCCGTTTTTCAGTCCGGCGTTGCGCTTCAGGAGCCCACAAAGGATTGACTCTAGCTCGTCCTCCTTTCGGTCTTCTTGCAGGTTTGCAAATCTAAATCAGCTTGGAGTAGCACCTTCGGTTTTCAACATTTATCTCTTACCGATGGATCCTCCCCGTCTTGCTGTAGCAGTAAGAGTCTCCGAGGGCGCCACAATCTCGTGCCCTAGCCAGCCCCATTTTTCCTTCTGGAGTATATTCTGGATGGGTTGAGAAAGATTATGTTGTTTTGCCCTAATTGAGTTCTCTACATTTGTTTAGCTTGGTGGGTTCGATTGACGTTAGGGCCTCATGTCGTTCTGTCTTGTTTTAATTGGGATAGATGTTTCATGTAACTTTTCTTTATTAATCAATTCAATTTTAAATTTTTTTTAAAAAATATTCAATAATATGACATGATGATATTCCTGTTTGCTACTTGAAGGTCTTCTTCTCTGGAATCAAACAAGACTTCAATGGATTGGAACTGACTTGCCGAAGAAGGATCGAACTCAGAAAAGATGGGAGCATGGATTAAGGTGGTTTTCATTCTATCTGAAGTTCATTGAAATCCTGATCTATCTCACAAATAATCCATGGTTCTACAAATTCTTCTTTCTAAATTTTGTTCATTCTTGCCTTTCACTCTAATGTTTACAGCTGGAATACATCCTATGAAAGCTTACTTGGGACAAAAAATCCTTTTCCCCAGCCTATCCCTCTCTCTGTATGTGTCCATATACCGGTTACATTAGCTACAATTCCTTTCTTTCTTTCATTTTCTTCTTTTTTTTAAATTATTAGGAAAATAACCAGAAATGTTGATTTGGGTTTTGTCTGACAGGATATGGTTGATTTTCTGGTGGACATATGGGAGCATGAAGGCTTGTATGATTGAAGAACTGAATTGGAAAAACTGCTTCAACCCTACTTTGTCAAAAACTCCTCATTTTTATGCTCCAGGATTCTGTAAATAGTTGGAAATTAGACAGAAAATATGAAAAATGAAAAAGAGAGACAGACACAATGGTCAAAATTTTCTACCTGGTTGTTGTGATATTGCTATTGATTTCACATCTACATCTCTCTGAAAATTGCAATCAATTTCTCTTCCCCTTCAAATCAGTGTAAAAACCAAATCTATGTACTGGAGCAATCAATACTTGAAATCCATTTAGGAGGGCCTACTGGACTTATGTTTCCTGCTTGTTGCAATGCCAATGCCTAGTACAACATGTTAAAAAAGTCTTGTTTTACAGTATTAAGTAGCGGCTTGAAACTGCGGATTGAGTGATCAGCTTCCAAAGACTTGGTTTCTTATTGATCAAGATGATAATGAAATAGATCCATAATAGGTCGAAAATTATCTGAATGCCCCATGTTCTTCAAAAAGTCCACCTGACCTACCTTCCCATTCAATAACACATACAAAATCTTCAGAGGAATCGTGATCAGGTTCCCGTATTCTATTTTGATTCTTTCAAGGAAACAATCTTCTATCTAGATCAAGCTCCTGGTGGTAGTAGCTGGTTTGGTTTTAGTAACCTTACAATGACCAAAAAAGTTCAAAAAATTGCAAATCAATAGCAACAGGTTTATTGGCAATGTAATGAGCTGCAACTGGGAAGCACAAGTGTTAAGGTTGCTTACAAGCAAACCCTGCATAAGCGATTCAGGGTTTGTGATCTCAAATACAAAAGAAGTGAAGTGATCAGGCCCTGAACAGCTCTACGTTATCAGACCTTGAAATGAACAGAGAAAAAGAGCTTGGAAATAAGGATTAACTCATTACTGACAAGAATGCCTGTAAAGTATTAACTTTCACCTGCACTTTCAGTGGGGAAATTGCAGTGTTAAAAGTACAGCATCAAAAAAACAAAGAGAGTGGCTTCTCTCGGTTCTTGTTGCGGCAGTTGGATTGCCAGAAATGAAATTGTGAACCAAAGGAAAATGGTGCTGCCCTTGTTGAGTTCAAAACCTCCTCAGTGTGTGAACAGATGTTTTGAGTTGCAGACCTTGCGTGGCAGCTTTGGTCGCTCCTTTCCACCATAAGTACGGTCCTAGACCAACAGACGAAAGCTTCGACCTGCTCTCAGGGAGGTGCAGATGAGGAAATAAGTGCTTTCAGCCTTAAATCATCCTGATATGTCACCCTACCTCCAATTTCCAAAACCCAACATGTCAGTTTCTATTCGTATCCTTCTGTCAGCAGATTCAATATTTATTTCTGCAACCTGTTCAGAGTTAATGCCTGTAAAATCATTTTTCTTCGCCTTCTCTCCACTGAAATCTCGAGTTCCTGGAAGAGTTTAAAACGTTCACTGCACAAGAGAGAAGCTTCCTACTCTAAGCTGGCCTCTCGATGTGGAAACTTTTAAGTAGGTTTGCATCTATATTATAATCAGATACAAATGTTGAGTCCAGCTTGTAGATGTTGATGGTTCTCGTTATCCATAGCAAATTTTTTGGAACATTCCTTCGTCAACTTTTTGACTTTTTCCAATTGTGATGCTACTACTGTGATCACATTGAAGGGTATTCGTTGATTTCTAATAATTCTGCTTATTTAATGGACTTTCCCAATTCGAATCTGGCTAGCATCTTACCCGAATATGACTATTTCGGACAAAAATACGAGAATATATATACAAAAACATATCCTACATAAGCATTCACATATACAATGCCGGGATCTTGGTACGTGATATACAATACTATGATATTCCGATCGTCATAGTCTGATCCGCTCTACATACAATTAACTGCTTAGGACACGCGCCATACACCATTGTACTCATCCATTGATATGCTCTTTGGCTAAGAAATCTGCTTCACACTCATAAAGATGGATCAGCAATTCATCCCATTGAAAAGGCTTGAACTTGCACCCTCTTTTGGTATCCAGATGATATTTTCAAGTTTAGCACAGAAATCCTTGTAGAACTGCAGAAGGAAAGTCCATGAAATGATTCTTGATGTTAATAGGTGTTAGTGCAGAAATGATCTTGTACCAGTCACTTAACAAATAAAAAAATATGCAAATTGAATAAATCCTTAGTGATCCCAAATTTCACATCAGGAGAGTATTGACTAATAATTAGTACACAAATAGGTGTGATCAAATAGCCAAGTTGAGTATTCAGAGAAAAATAAAGCCTTCCTAGACGATTGCAAACTCTGAAGTTCGAGACTTTGCTGAAGCTACCTTATGATATTCTAGAATATCCCCTGCAGCTTTTCGGACATCTATCATGAAAAGCGATGGTGCAACTTCAAAGATCTATCCATTTCAGAAGAGGAAAGTAATTAGTAATACTGAACCTGAAGCCAGGGTTGGTTGCATACTTTAGGATTACGCTGTTCACAGCAAGAGAATGAAAGACATTAAAGCATAGATCTTCCTTAGGAAGTTACCTCCAGGACAACAGCAAACCGCACAGCCTTGTTTGCAGACTTTCCTTCCAGTCTTGTCTGCAGAAATAAGATTGTTTTAAAGACAATAGAGAAGACGTGAAAATACCAATAAAATGATTCACTCTGAATCTCATATGCTGCAGGATAGCATGAACACTCATTCATGAGGAGCTGTCAGTAGTTGCACCAACAAATGTAGTTACTTTCTCTTTGTCCTAGTCTGTATTTCCTCATTCAAACATAAATCCCTCGTCCATTGTTCTAGTTGTAATCCTAATGGTATCCAATATTAAGTGACACAAGTAACACCAAAATGATCTCCATCTTTACGTTTATTGTTTCAGAAAAACCAGAATGAGGATATTGTTTCATCCATGCATCCAACTGGGTGATCTTCGTAGATATCTAAATGTGGGTTAAGCAACATGATTGAATCTGCAAGTACATGGGCAGTAAACTAAAGTTATTAGATTATTAGTTCATTCAGAACCACACCTTGTAATTTCTGGTATGAACCTTCAGACTCATCAATTCTGCAACAGCTTCAATTGTTGAAAGGATCTCTTTTGCTGGTTTACGGGATACAAAACGTGTTTGTCGTTTAACACAGTCCTGCAAGAGCACAAGAATGTAATCAGGCAACATAACGGCATATCTCACACGATACAACTGAATCTTACCAAGGAAATTAACTAATCATAAAAGCTATAGGAAAAATAATCTAGAAAAGAGAAGGGAGAAGATGGGAGGGAAAGACAGTACAAGGTATCGACAGTTTGCCATTGCCTCAATACCTGTCTTCTGTCAAATAATGCAGACAGATTCAACCCCTGGGATAGGGTAATCATTTCAAATGCATTCATTATTAAAGGACCTCCTTCATGAGCTTTCAAGTGCTCATCCACATATCGGTCCTGCATGGGAAATAATTACCAGGTAAAAATTGGATCCAAGTTCAAAAGAATGCAAAATAGAGAAGAGGTAGTTCAATGTTTTGATGGTCAAGAACAACTTAAAACTAAAAAGGAAAGGCATTCATAGATCAGCAGACCCATGAGTTAATCACCAATGTCAACTTCAGTGTTAGAGACCATAACAATGGCATGAATAGCCTACCTCAATGTCATCAAAAACAGCACGAACATCGTCCAAGTTGACTTCGTCTACGTCATTTTGTCTGACATGCACATAATTTTTACAAAACCAGCTATCTCTTTTGATTCTTTCAATTTTTATGCGCTGCATTAAAGGTGAAACAATTTTAGAAGAGGATAAGCAAGTTATGTTATTATATTTATAAGTACGAAGCAAATGCATAATGATATGGCTAAAATCGCTCATCTAGAAAATACCTCCAGTACTGTCCTATGTAAAACCACAGAGTGGCGGATTCAGCTATATAGTCTGATTTTATGATTAGATTTCAATTTTCAACATAACAGAACCTCGATCAAATATGAACTAATGTATTTCATGACTGTCCGCAAAACCTTTAATCAGTTGCACAAACTAGAACCAAATGCAGGGGCTAAAATCAGTTGGCGCTAATGTTTGATTCAGGCCAATGAAAAAGTACAATATGGAACTATGGTAAGTTCCGAATCAGAAATCAATTCTAAAACACCCAACAATGAGGTGAATGAGAGTACTCACTGTTTTAGGATTGGGGTCAAGTATCTTATCTATCAATGCCTTTGCCCCAGAGGAAAACCAAAATGGACAAGCATACTGTGAAGCATTTATCTGGAAGTCAACCAACAAAAAGAACATTACATATTCCAAAACATACTGGCGAGATTATAAATTCCTACAGCAGAGAAATTTAACCCAATAAGAAAAAGTCCCTTGTGAAATTGGCAAAGGAAAGAGGAAGGTCTTTGTGACCCCTCTTCCATCATGAAACATTACAGGGGCACCTGGCATGTTTTCAACTGAAAATGAAATTCCAAAAACTCTATATGCATTTTAGATGAGGAAAGGGCATTGGTACCAAAACAAGGACCAAATGGAGAGGTAAGAGATATAGTGCCCTACCTAAATACCCGTAAATGAGGGGCTACATAATGGGAAAAGTTAACTACTTGGGATAATAATCAGAAGTCTAAATGTTGTAGTATAAGAATGAGGAAGTACATTAGTGTATTGCTCACAATATTGTAAGTTCGAAAAGTAAACCTGTAAAGTATCACTTTAAGAAAAGAACCTTTTGGTACAAAGTTGGGAGGTCTGTCTCCTCGAATGGAAGATATCCAGCCATTAGAACATAAAGGATAACCCCACATGACCATACATCAGCAGCTGCACCATCATAACCTTGGTGGCCAAGAACCTGAGAAACACTCCTCTTTTAAAAAGTCGGAACATATTAATAACGTAAAGAAAAACTATGCAAGAAAGTTGCCAAATTTGACAAGCTTAGGCTAACACACTAAATCCAAAAGCCTACATTCTACATACATCAGAAAAAGTTAGGTATGAGAAATTCAGATCATAATGTTTCCA
The DNA here is from genome assembly GCA_029891385.1 of Erythroxylum novogranatense. Taxonomy (NCBI): domain Eukaryota; kingdom Viridiplantae; phylum Streptophyta; class Magnoliopsida; order Malpighiales; family Erythroxylaceae; genus Erythroxylum; species Erythroxylum novogranatense. The sequence continues at coordinate 95,568,261 of CM057233.1, forward strand.
TTTGCTAAGATTGTACCTCGGGTGCAACATAATTTGGGGTTCCACAAGTGGTATGAAGGAGTCCAACCCCCTGCGCATGAAATAGAAGCAAACATATCAAACAAACAGAAAAACCAAGAGAGGGAGAGACGAAGGGAGAGAGGGAGATGGAGGAGGCACAAATAACAAGTAGAACATGCACATACATATCTAGGATTTGTATGTACATGTATGTGTGATCTTTGATGTCAACTAAGGTAAACGGGAGAACACATTCTTACCTGTTGGGGTAGTGCACTCAGTCCAAAATCAGAAACTTTCAGATTTTCATTAGCATCTAGGAGAAGGTTTTCAGGCTACATAAGGAAAGGATAAAGTCATGATCAAAACATGAGATTGTGTAATCAAAGAAGTCAAGTGTTAAACATAAGGGTTTACCTTCAGGTCTCTGTGGTACACACCCTTACTATGACAATGTGAAACTGCATCTATAAGCTGCTGAAAATACCTCCTTGCTTCATTTTCTGGCAATCTTCCCTGGACCTGTATATTCAGCCAAGTTGGGATAAATGTCTGCTACGACTGAATAAGGACTAGCAACTTTGGAGCATGAATAACAATATCTTGACGATGCACAGGTTTTAACTTTCAATTCCATCAAAAAGCTAGGATGAAGCAAAAGATACTAGAAACTTACAATTCTATCAAACAATTCTCCTCCAGTAACAAACTCGAGAACAATATATACCTTTGTCTTGCTTGACAAAACCTAGAAATCCAACCAGGATAAAAGGAGTAAAGACACATGTAAATAATCAATATGATTACTTGAGGAACAAAAAACACAAAGCACTAGCCAAATTGAATCATTAAAAGTCACGAGATGCATGATAAATAGTGAAAGAATACCTCGTGAAGTCTCACTATGTTAGGATGTCGGACAATCTTCATGATGGATATCTCTCTTTTAATCTGGGAAACAAGAGTTGGCCATGTCATTCAGAGAGAAAGAAAAGATGAACCAAGCCCAAAAAAAGTTTTTGTACAGAACAAATCGGATCCTTTCAAGCCTACCAAACAAAAAGAACTTTGAATTCTATCTGCATATAGAGCTATGATTTGAAGAACAACTTTACTAATGTATCACGAAACACAACCATGCGTAAATCAGTTACAAACAAGAATTCCATCCATGATCTCTCTCACATGTACATAAACCATCCCTTTACCACAGCACAGGCACTTCATGCTCGGAGTTGCATATGTATGCCTAAAGTTACTTAAATGAACAAGTTTCATTTACATTAGACATCATCAAACTCATATGTATTTATAAATGCATCATGTACTTACCTGATCGACCATTTTATGCTTGAGAATGGTGGTTTTAGCCAGAATTTTGATGGCCACATCCTCTCCTGTCTCAGTGTTTTGGGCAAACTTAACCTTGGAAAAGGTCCCTTGGCCAATGGTACGACCCAGCTCATACTTACCAACCCTGCTCGTTAACCTTTTCATGATTCCTTTAATCTCATCTCTCTCATCAACACCCCTAAAAGAAATTGTTCAAAGTCTTAACCAGAGGTCCAAAACAAATACCAAACTAGCGATCTCAAAACAAAAACGAAGAAAGAAAAGAACTTTAACACGACAATTTTAAAAAGCAGGCAAACCCAGAAATGCCATCAAGAAAAAGGTGAAATTTCCGAACTTTGGTTTTCTTGGCGCAAAACTTTCTCAAGAAACAAGCACAAGGAACTGATTCAGGCAAAAGAAAACACTGGATTCCTTTTTAGAGAATCAGATAAGAGCACATGCAATTGTAACCTATCTAACAAAGCAAGTCAAGGAGGACATTCCTGATAACTACACATCAAGAATCTTACAGGGAACAAAAATCAATAACTCCGGAATCAAATTTAGCGGGAACTTAGTGTCGCCGGAGCTTCTTGCCAATGAACTGGGATCAAAGCAAAGTCACCTATATATCAGGGACGCAGACACACGCAATGAAGCAACGTTGAGCTTATCTCAAATTTCATTGGCTGGACTCCGCTAAATCTGTGATTGGTTTAGCAGTCAAATTTATTGGCAACATACGAGTAGACAGTACATTTTATACTTGATTCGAATGAGGAACACTGCCAGTATAGTACAAAAATCGAAAGTAGAAAACGTGATTGATGTTTTCTTAAATTGCTGTCGATTGCTTGCTCAATTTGTAAGCAAAATCTTGGGTTGAACTTGAGTCATTTTGATTAATATATATAAACTGTTGAGCCCTTACGTCAACATCGGATACTATAAAATATCATTTGGATCATGCGGTGGACTGTGGACATCAAATCAACTGCAGAAAAGCCAACCACAGATTTTTATAAAAATATGTATGAAATAATCATAGCATTTGTATATTTAAGTTTAACTTTTTCCTTTTCAAAAAGGTGATAGTGTTGGGATCAAGTCTCTCGATTGGTTTTGAACACCAAAACCGAATCTATGAATCCTAATCCCCACCCAATTTTAATAGGTTGAATATAAGTACAGTCTCTTATTAATACCATACCACCCAGTCCTTTGGTTTATACTACTTCCAAACCAAAGTGATTTCTTTTAAATATTAAAATTAAAATTAACTAAGATAATACCATCTCAAAAATATCTAATCATACTCAAGCCTAACCTGATGTAACAACACTATCATTTGCTTCTTTTCAAAGCTTGAACGAGACCCAACAATGGAGTGTGGGTGAGTGGGACGTTCAATGAATCAGTGGTTGTGGTTCCCACTACCCTTACTCATTGTACTGGATAATTTGAAACTCTGTTTACATTTTATAACTTCTTGTCCTTTTAAAAGAAAACGACACGAGGCTTAGCAATTGACCCGATTTTCGGCCTGGTTCAAAATCAAAGTGCCACATGCCTGGATTTAGGTTAATTGGGCCTTACGTTGAGCTTCGAGATCAGTTTTTTCAACCTAAAGCCCAATAAGTAATGATAAGACGACGTCGTGTTGATTTTTAAAAAATAATAAGTAAAAGTTCGGCCAACTTGACCCATTGTCATCCTTCTCATAATTTCTTTGTTTTAATGGAATAAGCAGTTTGAATTTTACCTTCAACAAATTTTGGTAAACAATATTTGAACCTTTTTTATAGTTTAAACTTTTTTCGACAAATTCCTCAATCTTAAAAATTTTCAACTGATTGTTTTCAATTAAAAAAACTCTTTCTTTTTATACTTTGAATGAAAAATAACCACAAAACTCATGTAAGATAAATATTAAACCCAAACTAATAAAATGTCACTAATATGATGACTCGACTCACCTTTTAAATTGATTCAATAAATTAAATTTGACATAAATTAATAATTAAAAATAATTATGATAAAGTATTTATTTATTTCAGATTTAATGATTTCATTTTGAAATTAAGAACTACATTGAAACGTTATATAAATAGTATTTAATTTGTCTTAGCTTGATAGTTCATACTATATATTTTTCCGTTTATTTGAAGCCTATCGGGAGTGGTTTTAAAAAAAATTGAAAATTTTAATTTTTAAGTTTAAGAATAAATAAAATTTTATCTTTTATCTTAAAATTTATTATATCTTTATTTTAGCAATCACTCTCTTATGTTCAAAAATTTAAACTTTCTGAGTTGGAAGTTCCCGATAAAGTTGATTTTCTATCACTTAGACAGGCTAACTAACTTCATGGTTGATGCTTTGAATGGGTTGAAGCGACATTGGCAAGCATTTGCATTTGTATGGTTTAGGACATGGAGCCTACCGATAGAGTCCAGATGGTTACGGGCTGGATAAGTCTGACTCCTTAAAACTTAGGCTTAAGGTTGTCCTGTTTTATGCTCAAACGGCCCTAATTCGGTTAATATATTCAAAATAATATATTAATTGATTAAGTTTGAAATTTTAATTAAGTTATGATCATATTCAAATATTGAATTAACTCAAATTCAAAAAAAAAATTCGTACTTAATTACAAATATTACAAATACATAAATTATGACAAAATTTAATTGCAATCATAATTTTGTAGTTACAATTGCAGTCATAACTCATAATTAAAAACTTGTTATTAAATATGGCCTTAAAGTAAAAATGGTAACGCACCAGGATTTGTTGTTGGTCTAATCTGATTTAATTTGAACTTTGGAATTCTAAGTGTAGGATCTAAACTTATTCCAATTGTTCAAAATAATATCATTTTAAAGGTATTGTGGTACGTTGGTATGTAAGATCTAAACGATATCTGACTATTGATAACAATTTATATACTAATTAATGTTTTAAAATAGGATTGACATTAAGCAAATTAAAGAAAATGTTTAAAATTTAAAGGTTCATCGAATATTAAACCGATATAAAATTAACATATAATAAATAAAATGTAAAAAGTATAAGAACAATTAAAAATATAATATACAATAAAATACTCAATTGAATTTAAAATTTTACTAATAATACCTATTAATATATACTGAAATGATAATAAATCTAATAATTTAAAAGATTGAATCTAACATAAAATTTATAATAATAATAATAATAATAATATTTTATTTCTATATTATTATTTATTTAAATACTCAAAAATCAAAGTAAGCTTAAAGAAAGTCAATAATTATAAAAAGTAATTTTATTTTCTATTTATTTTTTCGTAAGTTGATTTACTATAATTTAAATATATATTATTTAATTTTAAATTTTAATAAAATTATGGATAATTTAATTCAACATTATATATTTAATAAATTAAAATTAATTATCAATAAAATTATGAATAATTTAATTTTTATAATTAAATTATATGTAATTAAATTTTAATAATTATTAATAATATCATTAAATTTAAAATATCTAAATATCTAAATAAAATTTGATTTAATAATTAAAATATATTTCAAATAAATATTAATATATAAATAAAATTTTGATTTTAAAATTATTTAATTTATTGAAATAACATAATTTTATTAATAATTTGTTAATAAATATTATATAAGAAATTAAATAAATTTATTTAATTAAAATAATTTATTTTTAATTTTTATCTAATAAATCGGAATAACCATACGTGAACACTAGCACATCACACAGCTCTTCTTCTATCCTGCCAGCGAAAGCACTTTCTGGGCTGACGCTTCTCCGCTCTTTGAAGCCGCCTGCAAAGGTTCGATGTGATTCTTTCTCTTTATTCTTTTCAAGATTCAATCTTTATTCTTTTTTTTCTTCTGTTTTTCCGACTTTCTCTTTTCCAAAAACAGGATTGTAAGTTAGTATTAGTCTATTTCCTTGTCTCAGGTTAGTAAAGTTCTCTCCTTTTTGTTTTTTTTATAATCTTTGATCCGAAGCTTAAGTCTCGAGGTATGGTTTTGCTATGTCTTGCTTGGTAATGTTTGGGTTTAAGTAAGTTTTCGAGTTTACGTATCTTGTTTATCAGATTCGTTTTTACGTATTATTTTATTCTGTTGATTCCTTAGTTGTTGAGTAATCGAAGGGGGGACAAGGAGACAAAAAGACAAAAGGGAATATTTTGTCAATGCTCGATGACTGCAATTATTGAAAAATTGCTTGAACAAGCATAGTATTGCTGTTTTCAATGATTGTACCGTGAGATGCTGAACTTATTATAGGGAAACAAATACGTTTAGTATACGTATTAGTTGGTAGCATTGTGATTTAGTCTCTGAATTCTAGTTTTATGTTTCTGAGTTAATTTTCCCTTATCAATGTTAATGTTTTCTTAGGCTTTTCTTGATAACTTGCAGAAGTAACAAGATTTACAGCTTTTGGAGACACCAAAAGCACTTTTTTCTACCGCAAAAGTCATTTTTGAGTTAATTGCTTCTCTCATTGTCCCTATTTCCTGGTTTATGCGCATGTGTGAAAACTCTAATACCATTTTCTCTATGTCGAGTTTTTTAAGTTCCTTCCAAGATTCTGATGCTTTTACTTCAATTTCTTTTGTTTTTGTCTTTTATCTTTCCTTGTTCATTCTAGATTATGGACCCAAAGATGGATTCTAGAACTGTTAGTAGATATTGTTTTGTTGATGAAGCAATTGAAGATGGTGCTGCTCCAGTTCCGATTAGCTTTGATAAAACAGAGGATGTCCAATGCATCAATGATATCATGGATCATCTTTTAGCATGTGAGGATATTTTGTAATCAGTTGATATCGTTCTTACCAGCTATTCATTATGAAATGCTGGACTCACAGCGACCCCTCAAGGTTCCTGGGTAAGATTACTCTAGCTTCCTGTCTCAAGAAATGCAAAATATTTAGTGAAAAGATCGTTTTGTCTATGCTCATACCTAATTCTTTTGGGCATCCTTTTAATATATGTAGCACATCTTCTATTTGTTCTTAGGAACGAAGATTGTAAATATCATATGAGGTCTATGATGCTTGTTGTTTATTATACCTGCTCTAGCCTCTTGATTTATTTCATATTGTTTTCATTATTATATTATTTATAAAACTTGTTGGGCGGTGGTTGAATGTTTGGGTTGATTAATAGATAAGAAAAATTCCTTATGAATTATAGTCTTTATTTACAGGCAACATGGCACAAGGGTCATTCATTTTCGCAAACAGTTTCATGTATCTTCTGCGGACCGAGAGGACATCATCACATGCCTACCATATTCTTATTGCAAAATCATTCGTGCATTCTGCAAGGCTGTTGTTTCAGTTCTTTTTTATGCTCGTACACATGAAGTAAAGTATTCTAATCACTCTTTTAGCCTCTGTTTATGTTAGATTCTTTAATTCAACTCTTTTCGAACTCCAATTGTAAGGTCGATTTCTTGATGTAAAATCTTGGTTATAATTCCATTACAAATAATTCCATTACAATTTTAAACTTTTCTGACTTAGCATTTGCTTTTACCCGATGCATTATATTTTGGCTTTACATTTAACTTTTTAGTTGAAGGAAGATCTTGTCACAATGGCTTATGGCCTTCCTCTGAATGGGGATGGAGATGAGAAATGTTTATAATTATTAAATGGTGTTGAAGAAAATATATCTCGTCAATTGCGTGCTTGTAAAACATCGTCAACCAAACGAATGCTTGTCAATATCCTCTTAACGAACGCTTCATTGTTTCCCAAATTCATCTTATACAGAGGAATTGATCATAGCTGTTTACAAATCCCATGCCTGTAATTCGAAGCTTAATGCAAAACTGCATAAGAATGTATATTTCTTTTACATGGTAACTCATAGAATACAAAAAAAAACATGATTTCCATTCTTTTACTTGAAACAAATTTGGCGACTTGTATGATAAAAATTCTTAGACTGGTGGAGATTATGCTGAAAATGATATATAGGTATGTTAATATGTTGCAGGTCAATTCTTACTAATACAGAGACAAACAGTTCTAATCATTCAAAGGATTTCTTTTAGTTGAGTGTTTTTATGTTAGATAGATAGAAACATATTTGCCTTGTGGCCTATGTTGTCTTTTATGTCATCTAACTAATGCCAAATCTACTTCAGGACTCTATCAAACTCCTTGATTTGAAGCAGATAACTCCTCAGAAAATGGATTCTTCGTTGCCCAAAAAGTCACATTTCACAACGTCTACTCCATCCAAGGCATTTCAGTGAAAGCTCTTAAATTCACGATGTGTTTAGTCAATGCTTAGGGTCACCCACTTTTATTGTCTCTTTTGCTAACTCCCAATTAACCATTTATGAAATTGCATATTAAGATTTTCAATTAACTTTTCAAGGAATGGAAAAGGAGACACATAATTAATTTACATTAATGAAGATTGATTGCAATTACCTCCTAATTAAAATTTAAGTACAGCTGAGAAACATATTCCTAGAAAAGATAAGTAAACCCAAATTTAGATAAAAATGGAAAATGATCCATCAAAAAGTAGTAGCATGATGTGATCATCAACTGGATAAAGTAGAACCATGCTTGTCGCCAGTAAGGATTTATATACAAAATCGAAACTATTCCTAGCAACATAATGGTGAAAGTAACCCAAAAGCTTATTTGGAAAATCTTCTTATCTATGAAATCATCATTAATATCATCTGTTGAACTCTCCTTTGTTATTGACGATTTTGTTGGAGTGCAACTCTTGAGCAGGGGTAATCCACACAAAAAAGGATTTCCTTGGTAGCTACTTTCTTCAAAAGTGGCAAATTGTCCAATTCTTTCTGGTGTCTTACCAGAAATATTGTTGTAAGCCACACTGAACACTTCTAAAGATTTTAACTGAACCAATTGAGGAGGAAATATTCCACTCAAGTGATTGTAGGATAGGTCCAAACTCTCCATTGCTGTCATATTCGAAAATGATAATGGAATACGTCCTATCAAATTGTTACGAGATAAGTTCAACATCTTCGTACCTTCTTTGTTTCCAATTTCAAAAGGGATTGAACCCGACAAGATGTTACTGGAGAGATCTAATCCAATGAAACCAATGTCATATATACGTCCTATGCGGTACTGGTAAGTGTTTCCTTTTTGTTCCAATTCAAGAAGTTCATCTTCGTAAGTCGTATAACGATACAAAGGAGAGGTTCCAAAATTATCGTTTTTGAGTGAGAGAGTGTCAAACCTATTGTGGGAAAGATCAACGAACTTCAATCCATTCATCTTCCATAGAAAAATAGGTATTTCACCTTCCAAATTGTTATGATTTAGTAGAACCATCGTTAATCGACCCAAATTCTTGATTGAGTGCGGTATACTACCAGTTAAGCAATTATAACTCAAATCTAGTATGACCACATTAGGGTTAGCAAATACATCAGGAACAGGTCCTTCAAATCTGTTATGGGATAAATAGAGGTGCAGGGCATATGGAGGTATGAAAATTGAAGGTAGGCTTCCAAAAAGGTTATTATTTGACATATCCAACAATGCAAAAGATGGCATATTCCCAATCCACTCTGGCATCTTCTCAAATAATTTATCGCCACTCAAGTCTAATATTGGTAAGTGAAAACAATTAGACAAGCTCTTCGGAATCTTTCCAATGAAATCGTTTCCAAACAAGAATAATTTGTATAGCATTGGAAAATAGCTTCCAATATCTCTAAGAATGTGGCCATAAAATAGATTGTGGGAAATGTCCAAGGTGTCCAACTTTGGGTGAGGATGAATTGGCAAATGCAACGTTTCCAAAAGAGGACAATTGTTCAAATAAAGTCTTTCCAAATTCGTATTATTATCTAATAACCAACCTGGAAGTCCAACTCCCCTCATTTGAAAACTGGAAAGATTAAGAAATCTCAAATTATGCTGATAGTGTAGAAATTTGGAAAATGATAACCCTTCTTCCCCATATGTAGAGGACAAACTAAGTTCTTCCAACTGAAACTTAAGAGTCAAATTATTATCAACCCCACCACTTTCCACATACAGCTTGTTTCCATCGGCAAATAAACTCTTGAGTTTAGAATGATTGAAAAATGGAGAGAGTGATATTAGAATTTGAAACTGATTATCAGAGATATATAGGGACTCAATAGATGTGAGACTCTTCAAAGAAGACGCAGATATATTTCCAAAGAAGTGATTAAAGGACATATCCAAGTGTCGAAGAAGTGTCAAATTTGTCAAACAAGGAGGCAAGGTGCCACTAACATTATTGTCTCCTAGATCAAGATCTTGGAGATTCTTCAGCTTGCATAATCCTAAAAATAAATCGAGAAAATATTAGAAATTAGAGAGCAAAAAATAATTCCTAAAAATTTAAGTTAACTAAAAAAAGTACCATCAATACTGCCTGTGAGCTTATAACTCCTCAGTCACAAGGTTTCAAGTGAAGTAATATTTGCAATAGAATTGAGTAAGCCATTGCCCACAACGTTATAACTCAAATCTAACTGTTTCAAGTTCTTGAAATGGGAGAAACCTAAAACATCACGTCAGAAAAAAAATGTTATATATAGGTTTCAATAATAACCTAATTTTTAGTTGTTGAAAAAAATCAAAAATTGCATTTCTTCAAATTGCAATCATTTAATAATTTGTTTAAAGTTTTTTAAATAACATATTTACTATTCAAAATGATAATTTTACATGTTCTTAGAAACAAGATGCTTAGAATTCTAAATAATAATTTAACTTTTAGTCATCCTTAGTTATTAACAAAGAAAATTATTATCTAAAGTAATTGTAGGATTAATCGAAAGTATTTAGTACTTACTTTGAATGCCGAGTGTGTCACAGCCGACGTTTGTCAAGGTCAAATTTCTCATAGATCGAAGTGTTCCAAGCGATAGGAGAAAGTTTTCATCCATGTCTGAATTATAGATTGACAACTCTTTCACTTTATTTAGACCTACATAAAATGAATAAAAATAATAAATCTTAAGACAAAATTATAATTGAACAACTGCATAGTTTTAATAAAAGGTAAATAATTAAAACATAACCAAACTAGCGATCTCAAAACAAAACGACAAAAGAACAGAATTTTAACACGACAATTTTTAAAAGCAGGCAAACCCAGAAATGTCATCAAGAAAAACGTAAAATTTCCGAACTTCGGTTCTCTTGGCGCACAACTTTCTCAAGAAACAAGCACAAGGAACTGATTCCTTTTTAGAGAATCAGATAAGAGCACATGCAATTGTAACCAATCTAACAAAGCAAGTCAAGGACATTCCACATCAAGAATCTTACAGGGAACAAAAATCAAAAACTCCGGAATCAGATTTACCGGGAACTTAGTGTCGCCGGAGCTTCTTGCCAATGAACTGGGATCAAAGCAAAGTCACCTATATATCAGGGACGCAGACACACGCAATGAAGTGATTTGAGCTTATCTCAAATTTAGTTGGCACCTTACGAGTAGATGTACAGTACGTTTTATACTTGATTCGAATGAAGAACACTGCAGTCTAGGACAAAACAGAAGTCATCTCAAGTTGAAATCGAAAATTCACAACGTGATGTTTAATTAAATTAATTTACCAAAATTGATTACTTGAATTGCTATCGATTGGTTGCCCAATTTGTAAACAAAATCGAATTATTTTTTTTATCATCACACCTAAATTATGCAATAAAACAAGATTTAAATTTTTTTAATAATATGCAACATTATAATTCTAATGCTGTTTTGATAGATTATTCATTTTGATTACTATATAAACTATTGAACTCTTACGTCAACATTGGATACTATAAAATATCATTCGAGCATGAGAACACATCAAACCAACTGCAGAAAAGTCAACCAGATTTTTAAAATAATATGTAATTTTATTTTAAAAATCATAACATTGTATATTTAAGTTTAACTTTTTCCTTTTCAAAAAGGTAATAGTGTTGGGATCAACTCTCATTTGGTTTTGAACACCAAATTAAATCGAATCTATCATAATCCCCACCCAATTTTACTAGGTTGAAGATAGGTATACTCTCTTATTAATACCACCGAGTGATTTGTTTTAAAACTTAAAATTAAAATTAACTAAAATAAGACCATCTCAAAAAGATCTAATCATACTCAAGCCCAACACTATCACGTGCTTCTTTTCAACGAATCAGTGGTTGTGGTTCCCTCTACCATTGCTCGTTGTATTGGATAATTTTAACCCTGTTTACATTTTATAACTTGTTATCCCTTTAGAAGAAAACGACACAAGGCTTAGCAATTGGGCCGATGTTGTTCTGGTTCAAAATCAAAGTGTCACATGCCTAGATTTAGGTCCATTGGGCCTTAAGTTGAGCTATAATGATGAAATGATGTCGTTTTGATTTTTTAAAATAATAAATATAAGTTCAACTGACCTATTTTCATCTTTCTCAAAATTCTTTGTTTTTTTAATGGAATAAGCAATTTGAATTTTATCTTCAACAAATTTTGGTAAAACAATATTTGAATCTCCTTTGTAGTTTAAACAATTTTGATAAATTCCTTAATCTTTAAAATTTTCAACTTAGTGTTTTAAATAAAAAATTCTTTGTTTTTATACTTTAAATGAAAAATAACAACAAAACACACATAAGATAAATATTAAACCCAAATTAATAAAATGTCGCTAATACGATGACTCAACTTAGCCTTTAAATCCATCCAAACAAATTAAATTTATCTTAAATTAATAATTAAAGGTAACTGTAATGAAGTATTTATTCATTTCAATTTAATGATTTCATTTTGAAATTAAGAACAATGTCGTTATATAAATAGCATTTAATTCGTCTTAGCTTGAAGTTCATACTATATATGTTTGTCATTTATTTGAAATCTAATAGAAGGGTCTTTTAAAAATTGAAATTTAAAAGGAGTTTTTTAAAATTTAAATAAATAAAATTTATCTTTATCTTAAATTTTATTATATCTTTTATTTTAGAAATCACTCTCTTAATCCCTTATGTTCAAAATTTTACACTTTTTTAGTTGAAAGTTCATGATAAAGTTATTTTTTGTCACTTAGACCACCTTTTGAAGGCTAACTAACTTCATGGTTGATGCTTTGAATTTTGAATGGGTTGAAACGACATTGGCAAGCATTTGTATGGTTTAGGACATAGAGGCTACCGACAGAGTCCAGATGGTTACGGGCTGGATAAGCCTGACTCCTTAAACTTAGGCTTAAGGTTGTCTTGTCTTTATGCCAAACGGCCCTAATTCAGTTACTATATTCAAAATAATATATTAATTGATTAAGTTTGAAATTTTTAATTAAGTTATGATCAGATTCAAATATTGAATTAAGTCAAATCCAAATTTTTTTGGTACTTAATTACAAATATTATAAATACATAAAATTATGACACAAATTCAATTGCAATCATAATTTTGTAGTCATAATTAAAAGCTTGTTATTAAATATGGCCTTAAAGGAAAGATGCTAACGTACCAGGACTTATCGTTGGTCTAATATGGTTTGATTTGAACTTTGAGATTCTAAGTGAGATCTAAACTTATTCGAATTGTTCAAAATGATATCATTTTAAAGAAATTATTTTGTATTATTTATTTAAATAATTTAATCTGACTATCGATAATAAATTATATACTAATCAACATTTTAAAAACAGAACCAAACATCAAACTAGTCAAAGAAAATGATTAAGATTTAAAGGTTAAACCGTTATAAAATCGATATATAATAAATAAAAAGCAAAATTTATAAGAATAAGTAAAATATATAATATACAATAAAATACTTCTTTGAAATAAACAAATTCACTAATAATGCCTATTAATATATATTAACCTAATAATAAATTTAATAATTTAAAATAAGATTGAATCTAACATAAAATTTAAATAATAATAATAATATTTTATTTCTATATTATCATTTATTTAAATACTTAAAAATGGAAGTAAGCTTAAAGAAAGTCAGTAGATGGTAGTTTTTGTTTCCTATTTTTATAACTTGATTTACTATAATTTAAATATATATTAATTAATTTTAATAAAAATTATGAATTATTTAATTCAACATTATATATTTAATAAATTAATTATCCATAAAATTATGAAAATTTAATTTTATAATTAAATTATATGTAATTAAAATTTAATAATTATTAATAAATATAAATATAATTAAAATATATAAATATCCTAATAAATTTTGATTTAATAATTAAAATAAATTTCAGATAAATATTAATTTTTATTTTTAAATTATTTAATTTATTAAATTAACATAATTTTATTAACAATTTGTTAATAAATATTATATAAGAGATTAAATTAATTTATTCAATTAAAAATAATTTATTTTAGGTTTATCTAATATGTAATTATTATCAAGAATAAAATATAACTATATTAATATTAATAACTAAATAAATTTGTATTCTTATTGAAAACTAAAAACTTAAAAAAAAGAAATAGAATTAAATCGTTCCTTAGACTTCGTCTAATAAGATTCGACCCGAATGGCAATATAACTATACATGTACCCTAAAGCTTTCCTTTTTTTCGGCTGATAGATGGGCGAAGTAGGAACATAATGCAAACACCACCTTCAGTGATACTTTCTCAGTATTTGAATCAAAATTCAAAGCTAAGGATCTGAGTGGACACATGCACACTCTCAAAACTTGAATTAAATTCATGACGTGTTTTTTAATCAATACTTGGGGTCACCCACTTTTCTCGTCTTTTTGATAACTTCCAATTAACCATTTATGAAACTGCATATTAAGATTTTCAATTACTTCTTCAAGAAATGGAAAAAGAGACACAATTAATTTACATTAATGAAGATTGATTGAAATCAACTCCAAATTAAAATTTAAGTATAACTGATAAATATGTTCCTAAAAAAGATAAGTAATCCCAAATTTAGATAAAAATGGAAGATAATACACCAAAAAATAGTAGCATGATGTGATCATCAACCCGATAAAGTAGAACCATGCTTGTCGCTAGTAAGGATTTATATATAAAATCAAAACTATTCCTAGCAATATAATGGTGAAAGTAACCCAAAAGCTTATCTGGAAAATCTTCATATCTATGATACCATCATTAATGTCATCTGTTGAACTCTTCTTTGTTATTGATGGTTCTGTTGGAGTGCAATTATTGGGCAGGGGTAATCCACATAGAAAAGGATTTCCTCGGTAGCTACTTTCTTCAAAAGTGGCAAATTGTCTAACTCTTTCCGGCGTCTTACCAGAAATATTGTTGTAAGCGATGCTGAACACTTCTAAAGATATTAACTGAACCAATTGAGGAGGAAATATTCCACTCAAGTGATTGTAGGATAAGTCCAAACTTTCCATTGCTGTCATATTTGAAAATAATAATGGAATACGTCCTATCAAATTGTTACGAGATAAGTTCAACATCTTCATACCTTCTTTGTTTCCAATTTCAAAGGGTATTGAACATGATAAGTTGTTACTGGAGAGATCTAATCCAATGAAACCAATGTCATATATACGCCCTGTGTGATACTGGTAGGTGTTTCCTTTTTCTACCAATTCAAGAAATTCATTATCATAAGGGCCATAACCATACTCAGGAGGAGTTTCAAAAGTATCGTTTTTGAGGGAGAGAGTATCAAACCTATTATGGGAAAGATCAACGAACCTCAATTCATTCATCATCTTCCATAGATAAATAGGTATTTCACCTTCTAAATTGTTATGATTTAGTAGAACAAACATCAAACTGGATAAATTCTTGATTGAGTTCGGTATGCTACCATTCAAGCAATTATGGCTTAGATCTAGTATCTCCACACTAGAGTTAGGAAGTACAACGGGAAGAGGTCCTTCAAGTTTGTTATGGGATAAATAGATGTGTGCGGCTTGTGGAGGTGTGAAAATTGAGGGTAGGCTTCCAAAAAGGTTATTATTTGACAGATCCAACAATCCAAGAGATGACATATTCCCAATCCACTCTGGCATTTTCCCAAATAATTTATTGCCACTCAAGTCTAATATTATTAACTGAGAACAATTAGACAAGCTGTTCGGAACCTTTCCAATGAAATCGTTTCTGGATAAGTATAATTCGTATAGCATTGGAAAATAGCCTCCAATCTCTCTAGGAATGTGGCCATAAAATAAATTGTGGGAAATGTCCAAGGACGCCAGCTTTGTGTGAGGATGAATTGGCAAATGCAACGTTCCCAAAAGAGAACTATTCTTCAAATAAAGGCTTTCCAAATTCGTATTATTGTCTACTAACCAACCTGGAAATCCAACTCCTCTCATTTGAATACTGGAAAGATTAAGAGATCTCAAATCATACTGATAGTGTAGAAATTTGGAAAATAATACCACTTCTTTCCCGTATGTAGAAGACAAACTAAGTTCTTTCAACTGAAACTTAGGAGTCAAATTATTATCAACCCCACCACTTTCCAAATACACCTTGTTTCCATCGGCAAATAAACTCTTTAGTTTAGAATGATTGAGAAATGGAGAGAGTGATATTGGAATTTGAAACTGATTATCAGAAATATGTAGTGACTCAATGGATGTGAGACTCTTCAAAGAAGACGCAGATATATTTCCAGAGAAGTGATTAAAGGACAGGTCCAAGCGTTGAAGAAGTGTCAAATTTGTCAAACAAGGCGGCAGGCTGCCACTAAAATTATTGTCTTTTAGATCAAGGCCTTGGAGATTCTTCAGCTTGCATAATTCTAAAAAAATTTGAGAAAATATTAGAAATTAAAGAGAAAAAATAATTTCTAAAAGTTTAAGTTAACTAAAAAAAAATACCATCAATGTTGCCTGTGAGTTGTAAGCTCCTAAGCCTTAAGGTTTCAAGTGAAGTAGTATTAGCAATGGAATTGAGGAAGCCATTGCCAAGTGAAGTAGTATTAGCAATGGAATTGAGGAAGCCATTGCCCACAAAGCTATAACTCAATTCTAACCGTTTCAAGTTCTCGAAATGGGGGAAACCTAAAACCGCACCATAAAAAATTTATATACATAGATATAGGTTTCGATAATAACCTATTTTTTAGTTGTTGAAAAAAATTAAAAAATGCATTTCTTCAAATTACAATTATTTATTAATTTCTTTAAATATTTTTAAATAACATATTTACTATTCAGAATGATAATTTTACATGTTCTTAGAAACAAGATGCTTAGAATTCTAAATAATAATTTAACTTTTAGTCATCCTTAGTTATTAATTAACAAAGAAAATTTTGATCTAAAGTAAGTGTAGGATTAATCATAACTATTTTACTACTTACTTTGAATGCCGAATGTGTCCCAGTTGATGTCCTTCATGGTCAAAAATCTCATAGATCGAAGTGTTCCAAGCGATTGAAGACAGTTTTCATCCATGCCTGGATTAAAGATGAACAACTCTTCCACTTTATTCAGACCTACGTAAAATGGATAATAACAAATGTTAAGATAAAATTGTAATTTAACAACTGCATAGTTTTAATAAAAGGTAAATAATTAAAAATTTTAATTACAAAATTTAATGATATTTTTAATTACCTCGTGGAAATAGTTCTCCTTTTAATGTAATAGAGACCATACTAAGAGACGCAAGGTTTTGGAATGCTTCTAATGACTGTAGTTGGAAGCTGCACTCCTTACAGCCAAGCTCAAGGGTACTTATATTGCTTTGAGTTTTGATATCTATCATCAATAATAACATTATTTTATATAAAAAAAATAAGCAGCATATATGTTAGAATAATATTTAATCTATTCATTCCTCTCACCGATATTATTGGTAGGTAGTATCCAAACATTTTATACTCAATTCAATTAATACACTTCTTTGGATAAATAAAAATGAGGAGGAAGAGCTTAAGAATAAACCAAAAGAAGTTTAATTAAAATTATTACCTTTAGAAGAAACAAACTTTTCAATGTTATTCGCGTACAAGTATAACTCCCTTAAGTTAGGTATATCAACCAAGTCTAGCAAATAACAAAAAGATATTAAAGGAATTTCACAATTATTATGATTAAAATTAAAATACTTTGTTAGTTTCAATAAATAATATGATAAAACTATTATTTATAAGAAAAGAACAAAAACTAATTATTGTACCTTTTATATATATTGATCCGCTCAATTTATTCCTGCTCAATGATAAAATTTGTAGGGATTGAAATCCATAAAACATTGATAAAATGTTATTGCCCAAATAATTATCATCCAAATAAAGGCTCTCCAAATTGTTTAGCCTTTGCAATCCCTCAAAGCCTGCAATACTTATATGTTTGAACTTGTTTAAAATATATATATAAATTGTCAAGATATGAAAATCCATCAAATCTATATCAGAGTTTGACTTATAAATGAGAAGATGATTTTAGATTATGATAATAACAGAAATAATAACAACCTTCAGTCTCTACGCAGCAAACGATGTTGTTGCCCCTCAACTCAAGACTTTTGAGTTGTTGAAAGGGAAGGAACACTGAGGCATTGAAATTCCATTTTTCTAAACTCTCGTCTCTAGAATAACCAAGCCACAGCTCATTGACTCGCCCTGTTGTGACGTCGCATTCAACTCCGGGCCATTTACAACAGTCGATATTCATATCCCATGAATGCCAAGATGTGCCATTTGGGTCATTGAAGGAATGTTGGAGGTGCAAAAGAGCAGCTCTCTCCTCCTCCAAACAACCATGGAAGCTCCACCATTGTAATAGTAATAATAATAATACTATCATAATACTCACTTCTGCTGTCATCATTTCTACTGATCGAATAGTGCTAGCTCTTGTTGCTTATTAAGCAAATGATGAAGTGGCACAAGCATTTTATAGCACCATACTAATTATGACGGTGACCACCTTATGTTGAAGTTTTTGATGACCAAGAAAAAAGGGGATGCATACATAAAGTCTTATAACTTTAATTAAGTCAGGGTAGAAATTTCAAAAACGTGTATAAGACCCTCAATTTATTTCTTGCTGTTATGATGGTAACCCACCTTATGTGGAAAATTTTTAACAAATTATCCAATTTTGTAAGTTGCAGTATTTTTCTTAGAAATAGATGCTCTGATAGTGATCAGTTTGCATGTATGTTTGGAGTAGACATAGACTTTGTGAGCAATAATTCATCCTTACACGTTTAATCCTAACATTTAATATTTACAACTCTAATATTTATAAAATGTTAATCAATTTATGACATCAACAGCTAAAGTACCCTTTCTCTACCACCGCCGCTCAAAATCAATTCTTGACCTCCTTGCTGTCACCACCCCTTCCACCGCTACCGCCTTCCTCCTTGCTCACATCGTTTCCGGTGAAAATTTTCTTCCTACGTTTCCCTCACCCTCCTTCCTCAATCTCCCGCCATTTGTGCCTACGAAGATGACGCCACTGCCTCCTCCTCCACTTTCGGCACGATTTCGGGAGGCTCCTGTGGGAAGGCCGCCAGGTCAGGAAGCAGACTGGGTGAGTTCGGGATATCCACTTCTCATAACTCCTTCAAGGCTAGGAGTGGTTCAAAAGGCAGTAACAAGTTCAACGAGTTACATTAATTAATCTCTTAACTTAAGAAAATAATTAGTTACATTAATTAATAAAGTTAATTAGCATTTGGATTAATTAAAAATGGTGGATTTCAACGTTTTGTAAACATTAGGGTCTTTATTGTTTTCTCTAAAATGTTATGATTAAAATTGTTGTTTAGTCTAAGATTTAAGGTCTAAAGTGAGCCTTTTGCTAAAATTATTTTTTAAAACGTCACTTAAAAATAATGATGAAATATATAATATAAATATTTAACCTAAATTAATTAAATATTATTTACATGACAGTTTAATAACAATTATTAAACTTAAATTGAACTAATAAAATTATTAATGTTAATTAATAATTTCTTATAATTATCTTTAGTTATGAATCAATTATGTTAATAATATTTGATTAATTCACGTTTAATATTCATATTGTGTATGTTTTATAGTTATTTTAAATCAATGTTTAAAGGAAGGATTTTTGGTAGATTATAAAATAGAATAATTTTGAAAATTTAAAATTTTAAATATTTCTTAAGTTATAAAAGAATTTTAAATCTTTAATCCCTTAAATTTATACAGTGAGTTTACAATCAATCAACAATAAATTATACCAATGCACAGAAAATCTCTCTTCTCATAATCATCTGCTTCATTTAATATGATAGGGAAAAGCAAAACCAATAAAGACTTTAGACAATTAATATCTTTGCTCTTAATTAATATTATCAATTTTACATAACATCATTTTCTTAAAATAAGTTGGCGGTTGGTCCAATTTTGATGAATCACATAACTATATACAAAAATAAATTTGTGAACCTTGTCTATTCTAATGATATATTTATACATTTGTATTATGTTAAATCGTTATTGTATGAAACCAATAATTTATTTTAAATAAAATTAACATAAAATTTGTGATATAAATTTCTCAAAATTGGGATAAGTATGCATTGAAGAATTATATAATCATAATTCAAAATTTTTCTTATTTTCAAGAACAAAGTTAAAAGCAATTTAATTAAGTTATGTACTTCTTAAATATATTACATAAAATACATAATATTAGTTTCTTAAAATTGATAAGTTATGAATGTATTATTAAATTGTATAATCTTAATTAAAATTATATTACTAATATGAATAAAATAAATATCTTGTTATATTATTAAAAATAACTTGATCAATATTTAAAATTACAAAACCATTCCAAAATTTAAACAAAATAATAATTATTATTATTCAAGAATGTATTAATGGTTATATAGTCAGTGACAAACAAATCATAGTCTAACTAAAACTTGTTATATGGAATAAAAACAGTTGTCATTTTACAAGTTGCAGCGTTGAACAAGTTGGTGCCATGACTTGGTAGCTTCTCTTTTGATATATACATGTTCTGGTACTGATCTTTCTACCTTGGTACTTCGTGGACAATAATTCATCCCTACATTATGGGATCATTACTCACTCGCAAATGGTCCAACCTTGTTTGCTCTTCCAATAACCCCACTTGACTTCTTGAACCGTATTTCATATCATTGATAAAACTTAAAAGAGTCAAGAAATATGTTAAGCTTTTCAATACAAATTAATCATTGTCTAGCTATGGAGTCCATTAGTCCAATATTTCCTCTGACGTGAATGAGAAATGCTTTCCATTCTACACGTTGCTTGAAAAGATAACAGATGAAAGACTTAAATTAGTCATGAAATAAATTTTGAATCATGCAATACACTCGACATCTTATATATTTCTAAATAAATTAGTGGTCATTAAAAGAAAAAAAAAACTTCTCGGATTAATCATAAAGGAATTTTTGTGATGCTAAAGTGACCACTTTAGTTGATTTTGGAGTAGACTTGATATTTCTTAAACAATAATTCATTTCACAAGTTGATGAACATATATATATAAGCCTTCTTATAGGAAAATCTATCTCGTCAAAATCCCCTGCTCCATTGTATAAAAAAAAAAACGAAGAAAGACTTGGATTTTTTAGCAAACAAATTTTATGCAATTAATGTCTTAATTCTTTATTAGTATTACATGATTTTATTTTTGCTGAATAAATTCGTGGTCGATGCAAATTTTGATGGATCCCGTAACTATATATAACAATAAATTTGTGTATTCCTACTATATATTTATACATTTGTATTATGTTAAAATGCATGATGCAAAGTCTGAAGAATATATATTATTTAATTGTTGTAAATAGTTTTAATACTTCTTTTGTAAATAGTTTTAGTACACGTGTTATAACTTTCTTTGTATAAATAGACTTACACGTGAACTTAATAAAAAAAAAGTGGATTTTTATCCCTCATCTGTGATATTTTGACTCTGTTTACTTTATCTTCATGGTATCAAAGCCAACGACGGTTCTTCCTCGAGATCTAGATCTGGTTTCAAGATTTTGGGGGTTCTTCCTCAGCTGGTTGTAACTGCAGGTTTTCTATTCAGTCGATTGAAGCTGATCTGTTGGCTGGGTTATTTTTTTTAGATTGATTGTTTTTTGAGCTTTTGCAACAATGACGATTGGTGATGAGCGGCGAGCTGATCTCAAGAAACCACCGATGCAATTGAAGGAGTCTGATAATCCTGGTGTGAATCTGGTTTCGGTTCCTCTGAATGGGCTTAATTTTCGAACTTGGAGCACATCAATGAGGAAGGCGTTAGCTGCGAAGCACAAATTAGGGTTCATAACTGGGAAGATTCAAATGCCTGCTGAAGATTCAGATGATTTTGAAGATTGGATGAGCGCTAATGCCATGGTAGAATCTTGGATTTTAAATTCCTTGACTTCCGAATTACATGATGATTTCCTTTATGTTTCTTCTGCTAAAGATTTATGGGATAAGCTCGAGAAGAGGTTTGGTGATTCTACTGGACCTCAGGAATATCAATTGAAACGTGATCTTGGAAGTATTACTCAAGGGAATACTAGTCTTTCGATGTATTTCACAAAGCTGTGCCGACTGTGGGATGAGTTGCAGTGTATTGTTCCGGTGCCTCAGTGTATTTGTGGAAAGTGCAATTGTGATGTTTCTGGAAAGATAATGACGTTGCATGAACATGCTAAGATCATTCAATTTTTAATGGGATTGAATGATTCTTATAGTCATATGAAAAATCAGATCTTGATGATGGATCCTTATCCGAATCTGGACAAGGTTTATTCTATGTTGTTGACTGTTGAAAAACAAAAACAAGTTGCTGAGAGTTATGTTGACATTACTGAAGGGAATGCGTTATTAGCTGTATCTACTAATGCTTCAAGAAATGTTACTTCTGGCAAGCAGAACACCAAGAGGAAGGATTATAAGAAGGATAAAGAGGACAAGTATTGTTCTTTTTGCAGAATGGAAGGACATACTAAAGATACGTGCTTTAAAATTCATGGTTATCCGGAATGGTACGTGGACCTTAAGAAACAACAAAAGAAGAAAGGAGGTAGAAATGCTACTGCCAACTTAGCTGACACACATTTTGATGATCGAGAGGACCTAGCTGACGACAAAGATATGTACTGTATGCGAGAAATGATACAACAAGAGCTGACTAAACTCATGAAAGGGAAACAAATTCAGACCGCTGAACAGCTGAATTTTGCTGCAACTTTTGCTGGTAATATTTTTAAACTGGATGCTCTTGTTGATGAGTATGCTGTGAAGAATTCTTGTTGGATAGTGGATACAGGAGCTAGTACTCATATGTCTGGAAATAAATGCTTATTCAATGACTTAACTCCTTTGAAAAGAACATGTAGTGTTCAGTTACCAGATGGAACAACACGATGTGTCAGATTTATGGGTGATATTAGCCTTCATGGGAGAGTTATTTTGAAAAATGTCTTCTACCTGCCATCTTTCAAGTATAACTTGCTGTCAGTAAACAAATTATTGACGGAAAATGGTGGAGTTTTCACTTTTTATCCTGAATTTTGTGCTTTACAGGACCAGAGGAGTAAACACTTACTGGCAGTGGGAAAAGCAGTTGGCCATCTCTATTATATAGATAAAGATTCTTTTAGTCCTGTTTTGGTAGACAAGTATGTTTCTTTGTTGAATCACATTACTCAGGAACTCTGTTGTATGAATGCTACAGTTAGTCCGAAACTGTGGCATCATCGGTTGGGGCATCCTTCAATTGGTGTTGTCAAGAAACTACGATTGGTGAATAAAAGTGTTGATAATTTCCTTGATCATTGTGATGTGTGTGCACAGTCTAAACAGACTAGAACTCCATTTTCTATAAGTGACAACCATAGTGAACAATTGTTTGAATTGTTACATGTGGATGTTTGGGGGCCTTATCGGACACAATCACTTTCGGTGCTTTTATTTTTAACAATTGTTGAAGATTGCAGCAGTGTACTTGGACTTATTTGATGCGATAAAGGATCAAGTTAGTTTTTTATTGAATATTTTTTTCACAATGGTGAAGAATCAATATTCTACTTCTGTTAAAGTTGTTAGAAGCGATAATGGGGGAGAGTTTGTGGGTTCTAAATGTCAACAGATTTTTCATGCTCATGGCATTGTTCATCAACGGACGTGTATCTATAGTCCTCAACAGAATGGCAGGGTAGAGCGGAAGCACAGACATATTTTGCAGATGTCTCGATGTTTGTTGCAACAAGCTCATTTACCTAAGAAGTTTTGGGGTGAGGCTATCCTTCATGCTACTTATTTGATCAATAAGTTGCCTTCTTTTGTGTTGAATTGGAAGAGCCCACATGAGGTGCTGTTTGGAAGACCACCAAATTATAGTGCTTTGCGAGCATTTGGGTGTTTGTGTTATATGACAGATATTAGTCCTAAAAAGGATAAGTTTGATGTTAGAGCAAAGAAATGTATTTTTTTGGGATTTGTTCCTGGTCAGAAAGGATATAAGGTGTATGACATATCTTCTCAGCAGTTGTATACCTCCAAGGATGTGGTATTTCATGAAACCATATATCCTTTTATTGATATCCCTTCTTCTGATGCAGGTGTTCCCATCCCAGTTTGTCCTTTATCTGATCATCCTTTGTCTTGTCGGAGGTTATTCATGTCACCATGCCGATGATCCTATTCCTTCACCGCCGATGTTGTTCCTTTTCCTATCGACAATTCGATTCTGATGGTGATGATGTACCTGTGGTGATGTGTTACCTACTTTACCTGAAGTTGTTTCTCTTCGCAGAACAACTAGGCCATTAAGAGGACCACGCTGGCTTGCAGATTATGTTGTTAATACTGCTGTTTGTGATTTCAATAGCACAGCACCAAGTACTTCTCCACACATACCTGCTACTTTTCCGTTTTGTAAGAATCCTGCACTTCCTCCAGATTATCTTCATTTCTTGGCTCATGTTAGTGATATGAAGGAGCCACGAAGTTATACAGAAGCGAAAGTCATTCCCGAATGGGTTACTGCCATGAACAACGAGCTTCAAGCACTGGAGACAAACAATACTTGGCTTCTTACTGATCTGCCTAAGGGAAAGAAGGCCATAGGGAGTAAGTGGATTTACAAGTTGAAGCTCAAATCTGATGGTACTCTTGACAGACATAAAGCCCGGTTGGTTGCAAAAGGGTACAATCAAGTGTATGGCGAAGATTACTATGATAGTTATTCTCCGGTTGCCAAAGTTGTCACGGTGAGACTCTTCATGGCTATAGCCGCTACCAAGGGTTGGCCTCTACATCAAGTAGATGTTAACAATGCTTTTCTTCATGGGTTCTTAGATGAGGAAGTCTACATGATCCCACCAGAAGGCTATACAGCAGCGAAGGATGGTCAGGTTTGCAAGTTATTAAAGTCTCTTTATGGTTTAAAGCAGGCTTCGCGACAATGGAATACTGAATTGACTAGTTTTCTGCTTGATTTTGGTTTTCTTCAATCTCCTCATGATCACTGTCTATTTGTTCTAGACAAGAATGGTTGTTTTTTGATGTTACTTGTCTATGTTGATGATTTACTCATTAGTGGGAGTTCTGAGGTTGATATTTGCGGTTTGAAACGAGCATTGGATGAGAGATTCACAATTAAGGATTTGGGCTTAGCAACTTATTTCTTGGGATTAGAGGTTTTTCGTACTTCGAATGGCATTTTTCTTAATCAAAGAAAGTATGTCTTAGATTTATTGGCTGATGCAGGTCTTTTGGCAGCTAAACCCAAGAACATTCCTTTTCCAAAGGGTTCTTTTCTTGAACGTGATGACAGTCCACTTCTTGAGGATCCTCAACAGTACAGGAGTTTAGTTGGTCGGCTTCTTTATTTGGGTTTTACTCGGCCTGATATTACCTATGCTGTCCAACAATTAAGTCAATATTTGCAGATGCCTAGAGTGAATCATTTGAAGCATGTGTTTTATGTTTTGAAATATTTGAAGAATGCGCCTTCTCTGGGATTATTTTTTCAGCTAACAATGACTTGAGACTTACTTCGCTTATTCTGATGCAGACTGGGCTTCTTGTCAAGTCAGCAGGAAGTCTTTAACTGGGTTTTGCATTTTTTTGGGTGATTGTCCTATCTCTTGGAAGACCAAGCGTCAGCATACTGTTTCTCGCAGTTCTGCTGAAGCTGAATATCGATCTATGGCTTCTACAGTGTGCGAGTTGATGTGGATTACTTATTTGTTAGACAATTTGAAGGTTTCAGTCCAGAAGCCTATTCCTTTGCATTGTGATAGCAATTCTGCTATTCATATCACTTCTAACCCTGTCTTCCATGAACGAACTAAACACATTGACATTGATTGTCATATGGTTCGTAATCAATTCAAGCAAGGGTTAATTGTTCCCATTCATATTCCTTCGCATCGTCAGATTGCAGATTTATTCACGAAACCCCTTTCTTCCTCTTTATTCCACAGCTTATTTTCCAAGTTGGCTTTATTTGATGTTCACCAAAGTCCAACTTGAGGGGGGCATGAAGAATATATATTATTTAATTGTTGTAAATAGTTTTAATACTTCTTTTGTAAATAGTTTTAGTACACGTGTTATAACTTTCTTTGTATAAATAGACTTACACGTGAACTTAATAAAGAAAAGTGGGTTTTTATCCCTCATCTGTGATATTTTGACTCTGTTTACTTTATCTTCAAAATCCTTATTGCATGAAACCAAAAGCTTATTTTAATTAAAATTAACATAAAATTTACGATGTAAATTTCACAAAAATTTGAAAAGTTGTATTGAAGAATTATATAATCATTATTCAAATTTTCATGTTTTCTAGAAAAAATTCAAAGCAATTTAATTTAGTTGTATACTACTTAAATATATTGAAGAATTCTATAATCATTATTAGTTTCTTAAAACTTGACAAATTATGAATGTATTATTAAATTGTATAATCTTAAAATTATATCAGTAATAGAAATTTAAATAAATACCTCATTTTCTTATTAAAAATAACTTGATAAAAATTTCAAAATTTACCAAAACGTCCCAAAATTTAGGATGTTCTAATACTGATCTTTTAACGTGTGCATTTGGAAAAAGACTTGACTTCATTTCTAGGTAACTTCTCCTTTGGTATAGATGTTTTAATACTGATGTTTTAACGTGTGCTTTTGGAAAAGACTTTGACTTCATGGACAATGGTCTATCCTATCTAACATTAGCGTTGCCATCAGAAATTTATGCAGCGATGACTTAAGTCGAGTGATGAATGAAAATTAAATCTATATAATGAGTTTAGAATAAGCCAATAATAAATTATACCATTTCAAGAGAGAACCTTAGTCTAATTAGGAGAAAATAAAGTCCATTTGTCAAAGTCCTCTTAAGTAAAGAAGGAATTCCTCTTTCTACAAGTTAGCTTGACAAGAAATTTCAAGTCTTGAAGTATACTTCACTTCTTGATTTTAATTCATATATAATATCAATATCTCTTGAATTTATAATCAACAAATATTATTTTTACACAAAAATCACATAAATTTTAAATGTAAGTTTTATAAAATGTCTTAAGGATGTATTGCAAAATTATAAAATCGTAAGTCAGGCATTTCTTATGTTCTAATTTTAAAGAATAATAAAATATGTTTTTAATATATAACTAAAAGTATAATCATTTATTTATCATTTACAAATTAATTATGAACTCATTTAATTTGATTTTTATGATTTAATTGTAACATAAGTTATCTTACCTTTTTTGAGCGCACACCTAAATGTAATAAAATAACAGAAGTGCATGTATACATTAGTTGAGTGAATGTACCATGCTGTTCTCTTTTTCGGGTTCAATCATGCCATGTATGTGACCACCTTACAAGCTCCTGTCTCTGTATGAATGTGTTTTTTGTGTTTCAGAGGAAAACCTACGAAGGCTTAGAAGATCCTCAACCATGGGAGTTAGCATTAGCTCCCACTTGTACACTGCCGCTCTGCTGACATTACTACTGTTGGCGTTATTACATGTTCTCTGTTTACTTCCTCCGAAACAAAACATCACCATTACCAACCTTTTCTCTTCTTCTCATTATCAATCTTTTTTCGTTATTGGAACCCTTCAACCTTCTTCAGCATCAGTTCCATTGCGCAAGTTTCTAGCGCTAATAATATTAAAGTAGCTACGAGCGTTACAAAAAAACAAGACATTTTGTAATATTTTTAAAACATCACAGAATGTTCAAAAATGTCGCAGAACGTATTATGCGATATTTTAAAAAACGTCACAAAAAATATCGCGAAATATGATGTTAATAAAAGGTTTCTGCGACATTTTATGTAAAATATTACGAAAAGTATTGACATTTCGTGACATTTATAAAAATATTACTAAAAGTTTGGACAATTCGCGACGTTTTTAAAAAATATTGAGAATTGTCTAACACTTTGTGACGTTTTAAAAAATTTCGCAGATTGTCTAACATTCCGTAACATTTTACTTTGCTACTTTAGTGCAGCGCTTGGTTTTGCATGCTTTGCAGCAGTTTACCATTCTGTTGTAGTGGATGCTCGAAGTGTGGACTCTTTATCTAAGTTAGCCATTAGTCGTTAAGGCCTAGTTAGACGTTTTTTAAAAAGTTGCAGAAGATATTCCGCGACATTT
Source organism: Erythroxylum novogranatense (assembly GCA_029891385.1). Lineage (NCBI taxonomy): Eukaryota > Viridiplantae > Streptophyta > Magnoliopsida > Malpighiales > Erythroxylaceae > Erythroxylum > Erythroxylum novogranatense. Next base: position 95,596,261 of record CM057233.1, read on the forward strand.
CTAAAAACGTTGCGAAATCTTTTCCGCAACATTTTTATTATTATTTGTATTTTTTTTTCATTTTTTCAAAAATTATATTAATTTAATATTTTTTAATTTTAATAATTATTTTTAAAATACAAGTTTTTTAATCTTATTTGTTTAATAACTATTCGATATTATTTAAAATTTTATTTATTTAATAATTCTTCAATTTTTTAGTATATTATTAATTTTAATAATTATTCATATATCATAAAAATTTCATACCTGCAAACAATTTATTATTTAATTGCAATTAACAAATATATCATAATATACTAATTAATATGAAGGTTCATCTATCATTCGACTACCAAGAGTCAAACATTATACAAGTTTGTAAAACATAAGATAAAAGGAAGAAATGTTGTGGGTAATTTTAGGAGAAGAAGTAGCAGTATATCAAATGCCAAGAGCTTGCAGTTGTGAAATGATTGAAGAAGAGATCCCTTTATGACGAGGTCACTACAAGACTGGATATCGTTTGAGTTTGAAATTTTTTCTTTAAATGAATTAGACTTTCGACTTAGCAACACCAATCATAACGATAAAATGATTATGATCGGTGTTGCACAACCGTACGATTTTGAGTATACCGATCACCAATCATAATGATAAAATCACCATCTGGTTGTGCAAAAGGGATCGCAATAATTTCTCGATTATTAACAATGAAAGGACCAAAGCCACCAGACGCCCTTTGCAGATTAAGTGATGGACCATAAAAATAGCTCCCAATCTGGTCTTTCACTTGAAAATTGCAAGTGAAGTTCTGTTTCGAATGAATGGGACAAGTTGTTCCCAGAACACCATCTTGCCATGAATTACGTCTCATCTGGATCCCAGTCCTGAAAAAGTCGAAGCCAACCATTGCTGTTTTTCTTGAGAAACATTTTATAAATGAACCAAGACTTAAAGCAAATAAAGGGGACATGTTAAAACCTACCAAGTCATCAGAAAATTTTCATCCAGTCCACTGTGCACATTAACGACAACATTGTAATTCGTAGTGGCGTTAATAAGAGGACCAGGAAAGTTCCCTCCAATAGCTATAACCTGCCATCACAAATATAATGAAACACATTAAGAAGGTAAATGCTTGAAACAATGGTAGAACGTGAGATACCCAACACCAAACTTCATCAACTGCATTCTATATCAGGGTCAGAACTTACTGCCAAGAAGAAGTTACAGAAAACATAATAAATTAAAGCCCTTAAACTTTTTCTTGTTCAGACTCTTGATCAACAATGGCAAGTCCCTTTTTCCACTCAACCGTTAGAATAGAGGACAAACTACACGATCATTTTACAACAAAACTCCAACGAGTCGAGAAAAGATAAAGAAAGAAGAAGAGCATAGATTTACCCACAAAGAGCCCCAAACCAGCTATTTACATCATTAAGCTAAACAGGAGAATAAATCCTACAAAAAAGCAAGCAACTTCCCAACTAAAAATGAAAAATCTTCTCAAGTCTCTCGAATAAACACAGGAAACAAACACAGACACGGACACATGAGAAACAAGTGAGTGGAAATCAAACATGCTGAGGAACGCCGAGAGGAGATGCCGCAATGTAAGAGACTTTGAAGTCATAGGAAATGGTTGGGTCAGCCGCAAAACAGAGTCTTGAAAACAGAGCAATGTAGACCAAAACAAACGGCGAAAATCGTATCAAGGCCATGGATACAGTAAAGAGCTATCTGGGTTTTGAAAAATCTAGGGATCAAATCCCTTGCAAAATCTGGTGGATTCCGGTCAGTAAGGCTCTGTTTGTTTTGAGAGTTAGGGATGGAATGGAATGAAACGTAATACACTTCTATCGTTTATTTTAAAATTTTATAATGGAATGGAATAGAATGGGATGGAAGCGGAGGGTTTTATGTTACGTTTCATTCTATCCTAAACAGTGAAAATAAAAAACCTCCAATTTGGGGAGTTTAGGATGAAACGTAACATAATAAATACGTATTACCTAATATACCCTCAATAATTCTTCTCAATATCAACTCTGACTAAATCATAATATTAATATATCAAATAGAATATAGTAATATTTAATATAATAAATTTTATTAAATAATTAATAATAATATTATCATATTATTAATAATAAATTATTTATATTTAATAATAAAATATAAAATTTTATATTTTATATTTATTTATTTATTTTATTTATATAGAAATATATAAAACAATTAAATAATAATTTTATATATTTTCGATTTTCATTAATAAAAATATATTAAAAATTATTTTGTTTGTATATATTAATATTTAATATAATAAATTTTATTAAATAATTAATAATAATATTTTATATTATTAATAATAAATTATATATATTTTATAATAAAATATAAATTTTATATATAACATTTATTTATTTATTTTATTTATATAGAAATATATAAAATAATTAAATAATAATTTTTATATATTTTCGATTTTCATTAATAAAAATATATTAAAATTATTCTTGTTTGTATATATTAATATTTAATATAATAAATTTTATTAAATAATTAATAATAATATTTTATATTATTAATAATAAATTATATATATTTTATAATAAAATATAAAATTTTATATTTAAGGTTTATTTATTTATTTTATTTATATAGAAATATATAAAATAATTAAATAATAATTTTATATATTTTCTATTTTCATTAATAAATATATATTAAAATTATTCTTATTTGTATATATTTCTATATAAATAAAATAAATTAAATTTATTAAATAATTAATAATAATAATTTTATATAATTAATATTAAAATTGTATATAATTAAAATAAATAAATTTTTATTAATAAAAATAGAAAATATATTTAAAAGTTATTCTTTAATTGTTTGTATATATTTCTATATAAATGAAAATAAAATAAATTATTTTATATATAAATCACACAATATAATAAAATAAAATAAAATATATTAAATAATTAATAATAATATTTTAAATAATTAATAATAAATTGTATACAATTAATAATAAATTTAATAAAAAATTTATTAATGAAAATATAAAATATGTAAAAATATTCTTTAATTGTTTGTATATATTTTATATAACTAAATTATTTTAATATAAATCACATAAAATAAAATATATTAAATAATTAATACTAATATTTTTATATAATTAATAATAAAATAATAAATCTATTGCAACAACCATTTTAATATAAAGGGTATAAAAGTCATTTATTATACATTCCATTCCATTCCATCCATCTTCCAAACAATGTTTCACTACATTACATTATGAACCATTCCATCCTTGCCAAACAACTTTTTACTATATTACATTACATTCCATTATAAACCCTTCCATTCCCTTCCATTCCATTCCATTCCATGCCATTAATTAACATCCAACAAAACAAGCCTTAAAGCTCTTATTGCTCCCACTCCACGACACAATTGAATCTGTAGAAGGATCATCCACCATCTGGTAAGTCTTTGTGAGGAAAGGTGGCAGCGAAGTCCAGCTGGCGTGAGATTCATCCATTTTAAAATCCCAATATGTAATCAAAAGCACATCATCAACTGCCCTTCTAATACAAAAAGAACTACCTTCGTCAAAGATCAAAGTTCGATCCTGTTCTCAGTACCAAAACCCCTCATTCATAAAACATCCAGCAACACTTCTATCCCACAGGAGAATTCCACAATCCCTTAATTCCTCTATTGAGTTTGGGTCACTCCTAAGTAGAGTCCAAAGTCTAAATATAAAATGGGTTTTAAACCTTAAAGAGTTGTGTAGAAGAGAGTTTCAGCCGGAAGAGAAAAGAGAGGGAAAAGAGAGAGAGAAGAAAATTTTTCGTTTTTTTCAGCTTTGTGCAATAATCTTCTAACCTCCAATCGCATGGTAATTTCTTATCGGATCGACCTGAAATTTTAACCAAAGGTTCCTCTCTTGTTGTTCTTCATTCTGAACGGTGAAGATTAGATTTGGAGGTCTCCAAGGTACCCTGATCTTTAGTCGAAGTTGCTGAGATTTTAAGGGTGATATTTTTCTCAACTCTTTGATTTTTTCATCTTGTTGATGATTATTGTTGTATTTTAAGTTGAGTGGTGACTCTAGTTATATCTAGAGGTAAAAAACTCTTTGTAACTTGATTGATGATAATGGAGTTTTTTTTTACTGGACTAGATCCCGTAGTTTTTCCTTTCTCACATTGAGGGAGGTTTTTCACATAAAAATTACCTATGTTATTTATTTCTTACTGCTTAATTTCGTGTATTGGTGAGTTTGTTGGCTGCTGTTTTTCTTTTCGATTGGCTGTGGTTGTTCACACAGGGAAAGGTTTATTGGTTCTGGTTTGTTGTCGCTACGTGACCGACACCTCCTTTCCCAACAAGTGATATCAGAGCTCTTTGGTTCGGGATATTTGTATTTGTGGTTTTTGGTGAACAATGGAAGTTATCAACACTAGTAGGATGGTTACTTTGAATGGCGCCAATTATGCTCTTTGGAAGGGCAAGATGGAGGATTTGCTTTATGTGAAGAATTTTCACTTACCAGTATTTGCCACTGAAAAGCCTAATAATAAATCGGGTGAAGAATGGACTCTGATGCATAGACAAGTATGTGGTTTTATCAGACAATGGGTTGACGACAATGCATTGAATCATATTTCTGGTGAGACACATGCTCGGAACTTGTGGGAACAACTTGAGAAGCTGTATGCTCGAAAGACTGGGAACAACAAGATGTTCTTAATAAAGCAGATGTTAGCTTTGAAGTATAGTGATGAGACTCCTATGACAGATCACTTGAATAACTTCCAGGGAATTATGAATCAGTTGTCAACAATGGGGATTAGATTCGATGAAGAAATACATGGTTTGTTTCTCCTTGGCTCCTTACCAGACTCTTGGAAAACTTTTAGATCTTTATTGTCAAATTCTGTTCCGAATGGTGTTATCTCTATGGATCTTGTCAAGAGCAATGTATTGAATGAAGAAATGAGAATGAAGTCTCAAGGTTCCTCTTCGACAGATGTCCTGGTGACTACTTCTAGGGAGAGAAATAACAGCCGAGATTCTCAAAATAGAGAGCAAAGTCGAAGTAAATCCAAAGGTAGATACAAAGATGTTAAATGCTTTTATTGCAATAAGAAAGGGCACTTGCAGAAAAATTGCTGGAAGTTAAAGAAAGAGAAGAAAGGCAACAAAGACAAGGAAGAAAAGAAAGAGAATGACAATGAGAATTGTGTTGCTATTGCCACTAAAGAAGATCTTGTGACAGTCCTTGATGAAAGCCTAGTTGGGGTTGTTTGTGATGAATCAAGCTGGGTTATAGATACTGGTGCTTGTTCTCGTGTTACATCAAGGAAGGATTTTTTCTCATCTTATACTCTAGGTGATTATGGGGTATTGAATATGAGAAATGAAACTATTTCTAAAGTTGTTGGCATTGGGACAATTATATTGAAAACAGGTACGAGAACTAAACCTTTTTTGAACAATGTTAAACATATACCTGATTTCGTTTGCACTTGATATCTGTTGGCAATCTTGATGATGAGAGTTATGTGAGTACCAATAGTGGTGGTATGTGGAAGCTCATTAAAGGTTCCTTGGTAGTGGCTCGTGGTAGAAAGCGTTCTGGCTTATACTGGACAACAGCTTCAGTATGTACTGACAGGGTAAATGCAGTTGAGCATGACTCTTCAGTATTATGGCACAGAAGACTTAGCCACATTAGTGAGAAAGGATTGAATGTGTTGGTCAAGAAGAATCTCTTATCAGATTTGAAGTGTGTTAAACTAGAAAAGTGTGAGCACTGCTTGGTTGGAAAACAACATAGAATTTCTTTTAAGACTAATCCTCCTTCAAGAAAGACTGAGTTGCTTGAATTGGTGCATTCAGATTTATGTGGTCCTATGAAGACAAAGACTTTGAGGGGTGCATTGTATTTTGTCTCTTTCATTGATGATTGTTCTAGAAAATTACGAGTCTATGTCTTAAAGGGGGTCTTTAAACAGTTTCAGGCTTCTAATGTGAGAGAGACCAAAAAGAAGCTGAAATGCATTCGCATTGACAACGATGGTGAATATTGTGGGCCGTTTGATGAATACTGCAGACAGATGGGCATTAGACACCAAAAAACTCCTCCAAAGACTCCTCAACTTAACGGCGTGGCAGAGAGGATGAACAAGACCTTGATGGAGAGAGTCATATCCATGATTTCTGAAGCTAAATTGCCTGATTCATTTTGGGGTGAAACTGTATTAGCAGCTGCACATGTTATTAATTTGTCTATCACTATTATTTTGCAGGGTGATGTTCCAAACAGGGTGTGGTATGGCAAGGATGTTTCCTATGACCATTTGAGGGTGTTTGGATGCAGAGCTTTTATGCATGTGCCTAAAGATGAGAGGTCCAAGTTGGATGCCAAGACGAGGCGGTACATTTTCATTGGCTATGGCCTTGATGAGTTTGATTATAGGCTATATGATCCTGTTGAGAAGAAACTTGTGAGAAGCCGTGATGTTATCTTCATGGAGGATCAAACTATTGAAGATATTGACAAGATAGAGAATTCAGGGCATTCTAATTCTGGTAACCTAATTGATCTTGATCCTATTTCTCAAATTGGTGCTCATGATGATATCCAGAATCATGTTTCTGTTCAGCATGTTAATGTTGAAAATGCTGATGGTGATGCTGTTGTTAATAAGGTAGATGTTCATGTTCTTGAAGTTGTGAATGAGCCGACTGTTCCACTTAGGAGGTCTACTAGACAGCATGTTCCTTCTTCTCATTACTCACCTGAGGATTGGGTGTTACTCACTGATGGGGGAGAACCTGAATGTTATGAGGAGGTAATTGAAGATGAGCATAAGGATCATTGGATTGAAGCTATACAAGATGAGATGAAATCTTTGCATGAAAATCACATCTATGAGTTAGTGAAGTTGCATAAGGGCATGAGAGCCTTGAAGAACAAATGGGTGTTCAAAATCAAAGCTGAAGAGCACAGTTTGAAGCCACGGTATAAGGCCAGATTGGTTGTTAAAGGATTTGGTCAAAGGAAATGTATCGACTTTGATGACATTTTTTCTCCTGTTGTAAAAATGTCTTCTATTTGAACAGTTCTTGGTTTTGCTGCTAGTCTTGATATGGAGATTGAGCAGCTGGATGTCAAGACAGCCTTCCTTTATGGTGATTTGGAGGAGGAGATTTACATGGAACAACCTGAGGGCTTCAAGGTGAAAGGAAAAGAAGACTTTGTGTGCAAACTGAAGAAGAGCTTGTATGGGTTGAAGAAGGCTCCTAGGTAGTGGTATAAGAAGTTTGAATCAGTTATGGGAGAGCAAGGCTATAAAAAGACTTATGGAGATCACTGTATGTTTGTACGCAGATTTTCTGACGATGATTTTATCATATTATTACTTTATGTGGATGATATGTTGACTGTAGGTAGGAATGCTTCTCAGATTGTTGAGCTGAAGAAGAAGCTAAGCAAGTCTTTTGCCATGAAAGACCTGGGTCGTGCCAAGCAAATTTTAGGCATGAGAATTACTCGTTGCAGGGATGTCAGAAAGCTGTACTTATCGCAAGAGAAGTACATAAAGAAGGTACTTCAAAGGTGTTAAGTATTAAGTTCGTCACGTGGTAGTCATGTGGTTAGTGTTGTCATTTTTAACTCTGTTGTATATATTATTAAATCTAGCTTTGTACTGTACTGTTGAGATAATAAAACAAAGCTAGTTTATTTACTCTGTTTTCTCTATCTCTCTCACTCGATTCTTCTGTTCATGGTATCAGAGCAGTAACGATCCCGGTGATTAGTCGTTACTAAAAGTCGATTGCAGCCAAATACCACACGGAGAAGTGTGTTGGAGCTCTACAGTGGATGTGTTTTCTTCAGTGGTGAAGAAAGGAGCTTCGTCTTACTGAATCGCGAGGCTAGGGTTTCGAGCTTGGAATCGTTTTTCTCAATCAATGCCTTCAGCTTGTTTATCTTGCGATAATAGAGGGAGTCTCAGCGGAATCCCCTACTGGATCAACTCTGGACCCTCGATTACGAGGTATACATGAAGAAAATCAGGTGTACCTCTAGGGATCGGATTATCCAGGTATGAGAGCAATTTTTTGAGCTGGAGTAGATCTGTGAAAATTGCCCTGGGAGATAAGATGAAATTAGGGTTTATCGATGGTACATTCCCGAAACCTATTCCAGGCTCAATTGAATGTGATAGGTGGATTAGGACTGACTATATGGTTAGATCCTAGCTTTTAAATTCAATTTCAAAGGATATTGTTGAAGCCTTTATCTACACAAATTCTGCCCAAGAACTATGGTCAGATTTGATCGAAAGATTTGGGGAAAGCAATGGGCATTTATTATATCACTTACAGAGACAGATTAGTGTTGCATCTCAAGGTAATATGTCTGTAGCTAGATATTTTACTGGTTTAAAGAAATTGTGGGATGAGCTTTGGTGTCTCATGCCTATTCCACAGTGCACATGTGGGGCGGCTGCACAATGCATCTATGGAGCACCTAAAGCTTTGGCAGATTTAAATTCCATGAATCAGTTAATGCAATTTCTGATGGGGTTGAATGAGAGCTTTGATCATATTAGAAATCATATACTAGTTATGGAACCACTACCTTCTATTAATAAGACTTATTTTATGGTGTTGAGGGTAGAAAAACATAGAGAAATTCAGCTAGTTTTTGGTGAAGGAATGGATAATAATGCACTGTTTGCTAATACTGGAGGGGGTAAGAAAGTTGTAGATGGGGGAGGAAAACTGTCTAAACAGAAGTTGGGGAATGGTGAAAAGAGTGACTTGTATTGTAACTATTGTAAGAAGAATGGTCATTTAAAGGAGAATTGCTTTAAACTCATTGGTGTACCTGATTGGTACAAGGAGTTGCAAAACAAAAGAGGGAAAGGGACTGTGAAATATAATACTGCTAATACAGTACATGATACTAATTCATTTACTGTAGATAATAGTAAAACAGTTACGAATGGTTCTGTTACTAATCATAATCCTCCACTATCTGAATTGATTCAGCAAGAGTTGCTGAAACTGGTTAAGAACAAGGCCCTCACTGATCCTCTTATGGTAAACCTTGCACAGCTCTCCGATTTTGCAGGTACACTTCCTCTATTAGCCCTTTCTAGTCTTGATGGTTTAGATTTCGATTCTTGGATAATAGATACAGGAGCTTCTAATCACATGTGTGTGGATTTCTCTTTGCTAACCAAACCTATTATTCTTGCCAAATACATACCTGTTTATCTCCCTGATGGTACTCAAAATCGGGTCCATCACATTGGTGATGTTGTGTTACCAAATGACATTATCCTAATCGATACATTACATGTTCCTTTTTTCAAATTTAATCTGCTTTCTGTGAACAAACTTGCTAGATCCTCATCAATTACCTTTACATTCTTTCCAAATCACTGCATTTTGCAGGACCTGAAGACTGATCACATTTTGGCAGTGGGAAAGGTTATAGGCAAATTGTATATCCTTGATAAGGATTCTTTTAAGGCAGATACAGTAGCAAAATTTTCATTGTGAAGTGTTGCAAGTGATGCCAATAATGTGCAGTCTATGCCAACATACAAACTTTGGCATACACGCCTAGGACATGTTTCAGATGTTGTACTTAGACATGTAATTCCTTTTGATAATAAACATGTTGAAGAGATTGCAATTTGTGATGTTTGTCCACTTGCCAAACAACCTCGGCTGAAGTTTCCTCATAGTTCCATTCATACTGTTTCTATTTTTCAGTTGATTCATGTTGACATATGGGGACACTATAGTCAACATACTTTTTCTGGGGGTAAATTCTTTTTAACAGTAGTGGATGATTTTAGTAGAGCAACTTGGACTTATTTCATGGCTCATAAGTGCCAAGTTTTCATATGTTTGGACAGTTTTTTTTAAGATGGTTAGGACCCAATTTCATAAGTCAGTTCAGATAGTCAGAACAGATAATGGGGCAGAGTTTTTGAGTGGTGATTGTCAGAAATTATTTACAGATTTGGGAATTTTACATCATAGGTCTTGTGTCTATACACCTCAACAGAATGGGGTTGTGGAGAAGAAACACAAACATTTGTTACAGATAGCTAGAGCTCTCATGTTTCAGGCTTCTTTACGTAAACGTTTTGGGGGTGAGTCCGTCCTTACTGCTACATATCTCATTAATAGGCTTCCTTCCCCACTTCTCAAGTGGAAAACCCCTTATGAGATTTTATATGGTTATCCTCCTAAGTATGATCATATAAAATATTTTGGTTCTGTTATGCTTTGCTACAAATGTCAAGCCTCATAAGGATAAGTTTGATCCGAGAGCTTCCAAATGTGTTTTCTTAGGATATAATGCCGGAAAAAAAGGATACAAGTTATTTGATATAACTTCTGGTTCTCTTCTAGTTTCTAGAGATGTAGTTTTTCATGAAACTACTTTTCCTTTTCAGTCCTTATCTCCTGCACCCTTGGATATTCCACTTCCTTTAGTTTCTTCTAATCAATATTCTGATGTTTTGACTGACCATTCTTCTGTTCCTACCTTCCCTCCTTCTATCACAGATTCTACTTCTCCTGCTCTTCCTGCTTCTCCTTCTTTTCCATGTCCTCCTGTTCCTACTGTTCCACTGCGTAGGAGTTCAAGAGTTCCAATTAAACCAGCCTGGCTTACTGATTTTGTATCTCATGCCACTACAACCCACTTTCCTCCTCCTGTTGTTCATTCCTCCAACTATTCCCTTCCTACTTTCCCTTTTATTCCTACACCTCATTTGTCTTCCCCATACATGTCTTTTTTAGCTAATGTTCTGTTATTGAGGAACCTCGGTCTTATCATCAAGCTAAGGATCATGATCATTGGATAAGGGCAATGCAGCTGGAGTTGGCTGCATTAGAATCTAATCATACTTGGGACTTGACTCCTTTTCCTGCTAGTAAGAAAGCCATTAGTTCCCGATGGGTTTTTAAGGTTAAGCTTAAGCCTGATGGGTCAGTTGATAGATATAAGGCCAGGTTAGTGGCCAAGGGGTATCATCAGATTGAGGGTGTTGAATTCATCGGCGCTTTTCTCCCGTTGCAAAATCATCCGTTCGTTTATTGTTAGTTGTAGCTGCTCAATTTTCCTGGCCTATACATCAATTAGATGTAAATAATGCATTTTTGCATGGACATATTGATGAGGAAGTTTATATGCTTCCGCCCGATGGGTATACTGCAGCTAGTCCTCATCAGGTTTGCAAGCTCAATCGATCTTTGTATGGTTTGAAGCAAGCCTCCCGTCAGTGGAATTGTGAATTCACTAAGCGTTTGCTTTCTTATGGTTTTCTTCAATCTCAGCATGATCATTGTTTGTTTATTAAGTCTACTGGTCTCCATTTTGTGGCACTGCTGATCTATGTAGATGATATATTGTTAACTGGACCTTCTGTGGCTGTTCTAACTGATGTTAAACAGTTTTTAGCTTCTGCATTTTTTGTGAAGGATCTTGGTCCTGCTAAGTATTTTTTGGGGTTGGAGATTTCTAGGTCTTCCACTGGGTTGTATGTGAATCAACGCAAGTATATGATTGATTTATTGTCTGATACGGGTTTGACTGGTGCCAAACCAGTGTGTACCCCTTTGCCTAAGGGCTTGAAGCTCTCGGTTGATTCTGGCTCTCTCTTGGAGGATGTGGGCCAATACCGTCGGTTGATTGGTAGGTTGTTGTATTTGGGATTTACTCGTCCTGATATCACTTTTGCAGTTCAACAATTGAGTCGGTTGTATTGCTCCATGTCGAGCTCATTGGGATGCTGCTATGCATTTATTGAGATATTTGAAGAGTTGCCCTTCTAAGGGTTTATTTTTTCCTGCTTCTGCTGTTTCTTCTATGCCTGCTGCTTCTTCTCCTTGTTCACTTGTTGCGTTTTCTAATGTTGATTGGGGTTCATGTGTGGATACTCGTCGTTCTATTTCAGGTTTTTGTATATTTTTGGGCCATTCTTTAGTTTCTTGGAAGTCTAAGAAACAAGCTACGGTTTCTCGATCTTCGGCTGAAGCTGAATATCGGAGTATGGTGTCCACTGTTTGTGAGTTGTTATGGATTTCCTATGTATTGAAGGATTTGCAGATTCCTTTTACTTGTCCGATTCCTTTGTGGTGTGATAATCAGGCGGCTCTTCATATTACTGCCAATCCGGTGTTTCATGAGCGTACCAAGCATCTTTATATTGATTGCCATGTTGTTCGTGATCAATTCAAGTTGGGGTTCATTGCTCCTGCTCATGTTTCTTCCAAGCATCAGTTGGCTGACTTATTTACCAAGGCATTAGCTGCTCCTCTTTTTACTGTTCTGTTGTCCAAGTTGGGTTTGGTGGATGTTCACCAACCTCCAACTTGAGGGGGGGATGTTAAGTATTAAGTTCGTCACGTGGGAGTCATGTGGTTAGTGTTGTCATTTTTAACTCTGTTGTATATATTATTAAATCTAGCTTTGTACTGTACTGTTGAGATAATAAAACAAAGCTAGTTTATTTACTCTGTTTTCTCTATCTCTCTCACTCGATTCTTCTGTTCAAAAGGTTTAGTATGACTGGGGCTAAATCTGTTGCTATCCCACTTGCTCCTCATTTCAGGTTAAGTGTCAACTAATGTCCTTCTACAGATGAAGAGAAGGAAGAGATGAAGAAAGCTCCATGTGCCTCAACAGTTGGCAGTTTAATGTATGTCATGGTTTGTACTAAGCCAGGCATTGCTTATGCAGTTGGTACAGTGAGTCGTTTTCTTTCTAATCTAGGTAAAGAGCATTGGAATGCAGTGAAGTGAATTATGAGGTATCTCAGAGTTACAACTGACTTGAGTCTTAGTTTTGTGGTGATAAGCATTTGCTAGTTGGTTTTACTGATGCAGACATGGCAGGAGATGTTGATTCTCGAAAATCTACATCAGGTTTCATAATCAAGTTTGCAGGGGGAGCCATAGCATGGCAATCAAGGTTGCAGAAGTGTGTTGCTTTGTCAACCACAGAGGCTGAGTTTATTACAGCTACAGAGGCTTGCAAAGAGTTGCTGTGGATGAAAACCTTTCTTCTTGAGCTTGGTTTCAAGCAGGACCGGTATGTGTTATTTTGTGACAATCAGAGTGTCATTCATCTTGGCAAGAATGCTAGTTTCCATGTAAGGTCGAAACATATTGATGTTAGGTATCATTGGATACGATATGTAGTGAATTCCAAGTTGCTAGAGCTAGAGAAGATTCATACAGATGATAATGGTGCTGACATGATGACTAAAGCATTGCCGAAAGAGAAGCTTGAGATTTGTTACTTGATGGCCGGTATGGCTAGATCCTCCACTTAGTAGTGAGGGGGAGATTTATTGGGTTTAGGTCACTCCTAAGTGAAGTCTAAAGCCTAAATATAAAAGGATTTTTAAACCCTAAAGAGTTGTGTAGAAGAGAGTTTCAGCCGGAAGAGAAAAGAGAGGGAAAAGAGAGAGAAGAAAATTTTTCATTTTTTTACAGCTTTGTGCAGTAATCTTCTAACCTCCAATTGCATGTTGATTTCTTGTCGGATCGACCTGAAATTTTAACCAGAGGTTCCTCTCTCGTTGTTCTTCATTCTGAATGGTGAAGATTAGATTTTGAGGTCTCCAAGGTGCCCTGATCTTCAGTCGAAGTTGCTGAGATTTTAAGGGTGATATTTTTCTCAACTCTTTGATTTTTTCATCTTGTTGATGATTATGTTGTATTTTGAGTTGAGTGGTGACTCTAGTTATATCTAGAGGTGAAAAATTCTTTGTAACTTGATTAATGATAGTGGAGTTTTTCTTTACTGGACTAGGTCCCGTGGTTTTTCCTTTCTCACATTGAGGGAGGTTTTTTACGTAAAAATTGTCTGTGTTATTTATTTCTTGCTGCTTAATTTCGTGTATTGGTGAGTTTGTTGGCTGCTATTATTCTTTTGGATTGGTTGTGGTTGTTCATATAGGGAAAGGTTTATCGGTTCTGGTTTGTTGCCGCTGCGTGATCGACACCTCATTTCCCAACAATTTCAACACTTGAAATGCACACTCAAACTTCAACCTTTAGATCAAAATCGAAAAGAAAAAACCCAATAAAACCCTCTTGCTCTCCCATAATTCCAAACAAGGCCAGTATTATATCTTTTAGAGCTGAATACCAAAGAGCCAACGAACCGTCACTGCACAATAATTTGATTGCAGGCAACTCTTTAATGTCTTTATTTTCTATCTATTTGTGTGTTAATTTTCTTTATTCTTAAGGTTTGAAGTTATACTTAATGGAAATTAATTTTGTTTTATGTCAAGGTGCATTTTGGAACCAAATAGAAAGAACCGCAATAATTTTGGGACAAAAAGAGCTGAGCTAGATATTGACCTTAATTAGACGTGATTTCGTGTAACAATCGGGAACTTAAAAGGATGAAACGCAGCCTGAGATGCGTTTTGGCTCAAAACGCATAAGCAGAGGCAAAACAAATCACGCAATAAGAGTCAGGTGGAATAAAAGAGTGGGCTCCAAATTAATACAAAATAACACAACAAGAAGCCAGCAGTTGACGCAAGGGTTTGAAGGGGGCTGACGTGGAATTAAGTGAGGGAGGCTTTTTAATTGTCTAATTGGTTCAACAGTGAAAGGGGAGAAAAGAATTAAATAGTCATGCAATAATGGACCAAGGGATTAACTACAAGAGGATGCATGGGATTAAACCAGTTACAAGAAGAAAAAAAGTCAATTTGTTGCGATGAGAAATTAGCGTGAAGCGTGGAAAATTTGACAACGATTGAGGGATAAAACAAATCACGCAGAAGAGCCAAGAGCAAGGTTTACAATTGATGGAGGCCTTTATTTGATTGGACAAATTGAGCAGCCCATCCACGCACAAGGAGCAAGACGGCGGAGAGGGTTTAAAGACAATTAGCTATGTAAAAATCAAGCAGCAACGTGTGAGACAAGTAGCAGCTGTGAAGTAGCAAATTAATGACCAAGGCACGCAGCACATAGAGAGGCAGAAAGGGACAACTAGCAATGACCTGTAAGTCACGCAACAAATGAAATTAAGGAGACATTCACGTAGGTGACGCTGAAAGGAGGAATAAAATAAAACCAGGGCAAAGTGACGGACAGGATTCAAGGTGGCACAAAATCAAGCAGGCGGACAAAATATAGAAGAGTGAGTCGGCGGGCGTGAACAAAAAGAGAGAATCACGCACAGTAGAGTAGACCAAAATAGGAGGGTGGCGTTCGAATAAAAATCAGTAAAAGATATATAGGCAGCGACAGAACGTGGGAGTGCTCTTAATAGATAAAATCACGCACAGTGAAGAACAAAAGAGAAACGACGCAATGTTGATGAAGGAGGCTACAATAGAGCAATCAACAGAAGATAAATAAATTGACAGGAGTCACGCTATTCGACAGCACACAAGGAGGGTCCCATGAATTAACTAATAGTGGAATAAATCAACAAAGGGAGGCTAGCGTGAGAAGGCTAGTAGGCGGCAACTGCTAAAATCAACGCAAATCCCAAAATTAATGGAGAAAATAACGCAAGAGAGAGGCTTTAAAATGAAGAAAGGCAGAGGCAGCAGGGGTTGGCAAGAAGATAATAACTAAGGTACAGAAATAAGACATGAACGAGTAAGAGGGAGGCACAAGCATAAATAAATCAACAGAAGCCAAGAAAGTGGCGTAAATCAAATACTGGACGTTGCCGCAGATAGAAAAGAAGAGAAGGATGCCCACGACAGTCCCAACGCCAGTGATAGTTAGAATAGACCGGGAAATCATGATGTTGGGTAACTAAATTTTATTTCTTGGTGTACGGAATCCTAGTTATTGAATATTGCTTGTTGTGAAACTTGTGTTCTTTATTTCAATCAATTTATTAGTTAAGTATCGATTATTTTTCTAAGTCATTGTTTGATTGTTTAATTTGACAGCTAGGTGCGCAACTAGTTTGTATTTTTATTCAATCAATCGCTAGATTAAAAAGGTTGACGTTCAATTCTTTTAATCAAAAGTAGCGACTAGGATTTTTGTCTACTACGTTAGGGACATGGTTCTAGGAAATATAATCGTCTAGGCTAAATGTACATCATATGTATGTTGTTTAGTTCGTCGATTTTCTTGATTCGTAAAGCTATTAATTAATTAATTCTGAGATCGTATCCAGGTTATTAATTAATAAGGGTTAATTCAAATACATGTTTTGGTTGACTAAACATAAGAGAAAATAGGTAAAGAAATTTACCACGACAAATGCTGAACTAATAAATTGGTTATTTTTAGTGTCGATGATCAACGCAAGTTCAATAACGAAGGAGACCGGAAACTAAGATTTATTTCTATTGATTGTTAAAATCTCATTATTTTGTTTCTAGTTATTTTTCAATTTCAATTTCCAATTAATTTCTGTTTAATTCCCAAATTACAAAACCTCCCCTTTCTTATTGCGTAACTACTAACGTCTGAATTTTTCGTGGGAACGATCCCGACTTTCCACTACTGCATTAATTTGTGTTGCAGGAAGTTAGATTTTTTTTAATATTTGGTTGCAGGCGACAGCATTCACCAGAAGGCAACTCTTTTATCCTTCAATCCCCAGGCTGTTTGGAAACACCAGAATTGAATTCAATCAGGTGTTTGAAAACACAAAAAATGGATGCGTTGAATTCATGCATGTAATTGAAACTCGTTCCCTTTACAAATTCATTTCACTCCTCTCGAAATTGAATTCATACAAGTAATTGACTTGTTGCTTCTTATGTCACACACACACAAAGCAGTGCTCCAACAAGGATATGAGAATTTCTCACCCATTTTTACCTGATAAATAATATTTATATATGTTTAATTACCAGATTAAATTTCCTTTATTTTAATATTTGGAAATTATAATTTTACATTAATTATGAAATTATTATTATAAATTTAGAGAAATATGAGATTTTTAAAATAAATAATAAATCATGAAATCCTTTAATCAAACTGTATCAATTTATGCACTTATCCACTACATCTTCTTCAATTTTATAATAATAATTTAAATTTTTATATTTTTAATCGGGGTAAAAATGTTATATGAAATAATTGAATTCAATTTGATTGTGTTTCAAAGAGTGTAATTGAATTCAATTCTAATATCACTGGATTTATTCAAAACGATGTAGATTGAATTCATTTCATTCTTATTGATGTAATTAAATCCAATTCGTTAATGAACTCCATTCAAAAATTTCCAAACAGCCTCATACCACCCAAGACTAAAGATATCGCCCGAAACTCCCAAAGGACCAAAAAATCAACCCAAAATAACAAAAATCAAGAGGAGCCACTTGCTAGTTTTCAATCAAAACAAACCCTAAAAAGTAAATATAGGTGAGAAAACTGGATTTTCATTTCATAATTATCAAAAGCAACAGTTGAGTGCCGCTGTAATTATATCTAAAACAACAAAAACAAGAAGAAGGCATTGAAGCAAAAAGCCAACGAAAAGGAACCAATCACAGTATCTGTTCAAAAGAAGTATTAAATGAGCATCTAGGAGGTTCAACTTCTACTGCTGGGATAATTGAAGGTTTCGATATGCGTCAATAATAACATAAAATTAAGACATAAAAGGGAAAAGTTTTCTAAATTTTATAAGGAAATACCTTTGGATTTGTCAACGAAGAAGAGGGAATCGTTAGAGACGTGGGAAAGAGAGCTGCTGGAGAGAGCATCCTTTGTGGATTTTTTTAGAAAATCGTCTATGTCTTCAGTGCTTATATTGGCTCTCCATGCTTTCTTTCCCTTTCTTGAGCTTTTTGCTTTCTTCCCCATCTCTCTCTCTTCCTGTTTCTCTACGTTCCCCGGCTGTCGAAAATCAAAATCCCATTTCTCTGGTCTGGCTACTTAGTCGCTGAACCGCCCTCTCTCTTACAGTGTTCTGCTTATATTTGTTTAGGTCATTAATTAAACAATAGGTGACGTTTTATTCTGCAAAACATCGCAGTGTTTATTTTGTGATGTTTTAATTAAAAATGTCACAAAAAAGATTATAATTTTGCAAAATTTTTATAAAACATCACAAAAAAGTCAAATTTTTTGTGACGTTTTTTAAATATTACGAAAAGTCTTTACAATTGATAAAACGTTGCGGGTTGTATTAATTTCTTGTAGTGCAGGAAGGAGAAAGTGTGTCTAACACAACTTTTTGAGATAATTTACGACTTGAGTTTTGTTTGTTTTTCTGTCTCTGATATTTCTTCAACGTTTCTAGTTCATTTGATCACGACTGTTATTGATTTCTCTGCAGAAAAAGAGCAGTTCCAGGAGAGTAGAAGATGGTTTGGCAAGAGCAAGAGTGTTGATCTATGTTGTTTAATGCAGCCAGCTATGTTGAAGATTGTGGAGGAAATAACAAGTTCAATGAAAGTGAAGAGGAAGAGTAAAATGAAGAACAAAATTCCAGCAATGAAGAGGAAGCTAGAGATGATGGTTTTGAGAGCAATTCAGAGGTGTTTGGATTCAAAAACAAAAGTCCGAATGATTGGAAGTGATGAGCAAAGTCAGATAAGCAAGAAGGTTGAAGTTACATGTGATGAAAATTGAAGAATGAAGAGTTTGAAGATGAGCGACAAGTGCGAGAAAAAAAACCGAAGCGAGTTTTAATGTCCGAAGCAATTTCTGAAGTTATAAACCTGACGTAATTAAAGTGTTACAAGTCAACAGATCTGCAAATTTGAAGTTAAAAGCAATTATAGGCAATGAAGAAATGAAAGTCAAGCATCAGCCTTCTTGTTCCCATTGTTTTCAAGCAACTTTTAAATTTTTTTTATCTACTTTTTCAGCTTTCACTAATTAGGAAATCCTTGTGTCAGCTTTTGTTATTGTTTTGTCCAATAATTTATTTTTGTTACAGCTGAACCAATGAGAGGATGAAACTTGTCAAAATCCTACACATTAGCTGCTTTTCCTTTTCATTCTAGACCATTGATGTAAAACAAGCAAGAATGGTGTGAAGAGCAATTAAAAAAAAAGCTCAAAACCTTCTCTTTCGTATGAATGAACAGTAGCATCAACTATTTGTGAAAAAACTCATTTTCCTCTCTTCATCAATTTCTGCAATTTTTCCTTGTTCTTACTGTTGATTTGGTGTTATTACATATGTGAGCATGTTGAGTTGTGTGAGGAGCTAAGTAGAAGAAGCTCAAAACCATAGTTTTCTTTTCAATGATGAAACGATAATAGTAGGCAAAATTTCTGAAAACTTCATCTTCTATTTTTCACCTGATTTCATGTATTCCTTTTGTAATTACCATTTTTCTTGAGTTGTTGCATATGTGTATAAGGTGAGTAGCATGAAGGATAGTCTTTAAGAATGGAAACAAAGCAGATTTGAAAGTGCATAATTTCATTTTTCTTGAAGACTTATTGCTTCTAGTTTACACAATACTGATTCTGTTTTTTGCAAATATTGGAGAGTTAGTCACATTGTTGCTAGTGAATGACCATTATATAGAATATATCAAGCTTAAAGGTTACAAATGATGTACATCAGCAAAACTTTCCTTTCTTGAAGTAAAAATCCCATTTAGCATAGAAGTGGCAGCTGTTGGAATAGTGCAGACCTAAGGCTTGTCAAGTTTGAAGGCTTGAGGTTCTGCTTCTGATGGAGTGGTTGAGGACAAGTTATTTTGCTGAAGTGCTTTTCTTTGGGACTTTGTTGCTGGAAAATCTGATTCAACTCAAGCTTCACTTCGGAAGGTTTCATTGTAGCTTGCTCATTCTGCTGAAGTCCCGAAGAACCGACTCTCCACTTGAGTTCTGTTTTTCCAGAATTGAGACTTGACACTTGAATATCGATCGAAGTTCAAACTTTGTTGAAGCCTTTCCCTGTTTCAGACCTACCATCCACAGTGGTATAAGAGCATCCTTGGTTGACCTAGCCCGGACCAAAGCAAACAATGGCAGGTATGAATCCTACATTGATGAATTTACAAAATGTTCAAGCAACTATACCGGTATTAGTTGGAGAAAACTATAAAGCATGGGCTCTTAGAGTAGAGGATTGTCTTAGAATCAGTGATTGTTGGAATGTGGTGATTGATGGAGTAGTTGAAGATACAGGAGCTACAACACAAGCTGATAGAGAAAGAGACTTTAGAGCACTTGTGTTTTTTAGATCAGTAGTTAGTGAAACAATTTTGCTAAGGCATGCTAGTTGTAGAAGTGCTAAGGAGTTGTGGGATACACTTAAAATGGAGCATGTAGGTTCAGCTCAAACATTAAGGATGAGGAAGCAAGCTATTGTGAGAAGTTTTGAAAATTTTGCAATGAAGGATGAGGAGAGTGTGTCCACAGCTAAGGCTAGATTCTTGAGTCTAGTCTGAATGAAAGAATTTGGAGAGAATACCGATCTGAAAAGATTGGTGGACAAATTTCTGAGTAGACTACCATTGAGGTTTGAGGCAAGCATTGCCCCTGTGGAATGGCAGTACACAAATGACCCAGATTTGGTTACATTGGAGCAGGTCTTTAATGTCTTGGAGCTACATGAGGAGAGACATGGGAATAGAAGAGAAGGGGAGGAGTTTGCACTAAAAGCTGAGAGATTTAAGACACTAGAAAACCCTCCTAGTTATATCCGAAACCAAGTTTCGGCTGAATCAAAACCTGCACAATTCCAAACTCACCAAAACTCACCCAATCTGATTCATAACAATTCAGTCCCTCACCAAATCAATGCCTACACTCAACAACAGCCATATCCAAACCACTTGAACCCTCAAACACCAAACCCTTCCCAAATGCCTTACCCAAATATCCAAAATTCCAACCAATGTCCTGCTGGAAACAATGACATCCGAATGCAAGGTGGTGCAAGAATGAGTACATAGGGCATGTTTGTTAATTGCAAATTCATGGAAGAAACAACCATTCAATTGAGGAATGCTCTTGGAATGCCAATGTAGAATGCAATTTCAGAGGAAAAGGGACACTCAAGGAGGGTATGCTATGAAAATGGTTAAAGGAGCAAAAAAATCCACAAAGCAAGATCTTTGGGAAGCCACCTCAATCCATCCACTACACAGATCAAACACTTCACCAAGCATACTGTCAACTCACATACAACCATATCAGACCTATCTAACCCTCAAATGCATCAAGCACACTTCATTGGAAAACCGAAACCTTTCAAATACCACCAATCCAATCCTATCTGACAAATAAGATCAATACCTCAACAACAACTTTTCCAGCCTCACTTGACTCAACATACCTTGATCCCTCAACCTTATGCTTACCACCCTCAAATGACCCAACCTAACCAATCTCAATCAAGCCTAATCTATCCAAATCCTCAAACAATCCAACCAACCTTACCTAGCCAATCAAACCAACACCTACAAGCTACAAACCCAATGGTTGAATCTGTGACGTTTTCCCAAACCTAAACACACTTAAATTCCCAACCTAATACATCAACCATGACAAGCACCCAACCTGGACCCTCACAAACCAAAAATCAAACCAAGAAAACCATACCCGAAGAGAGTGTATTTGTGGCAGAAATTTGCCAAGACTTGGAAGTAAAACCAGCAGACAAGGCTTGTGATACTGAAGTGATGATTGAGAAAAGAAGTGAATGGTTGATAGATAGTGGCTGCTCTAATCATATGACAAAGAAAAAAGAAGCATTTGTAGAGAGAAATGAGGGAGTTAGTGCTGTGGTTAAGATAGGAAATGGGGAGATTTTACCTATAACTTGGAAAGGGACAGTAAATTTGAAAACAAAGGCTAGAAACACTACACTTGAAGAGGTATATTACATACCTGAGCTAGACCAGAATCTCATTAGTGTCGGCCAGCTTGTGGAGAAGAAGTATAGAGTCCATTTTGAAGAAGAAACCTGCAAGATTTTCAATGCAAAAGGAGAATTAATTCACACGGTTCCCATGGTGAATAGAGTTTTCAAACTAAAGATGGCAGAATTTGAAGGTGCATTTGCAGCAACATCCATGAATAAAATCACACAATTATGGCATAAGAGGTACAAGGAAGCTGAAGATGAAGAACATGATGCAGCATTAACAATAATTGAATCAGCCTTGAATGTTAGTTCAGAACCGAAAACATACAAGCAAGCAATCAAGCATGAAGTATGGAGGAGAGCAATGGATGAAGAAATCAAAGCAATTGAAGACAATGAAACATGGATATTGATGGATCTTCCTTCAGCTGAAACAAAAGTAGTTGATTCAAAGTGGATTTTCAAGGAGAAGCTCAATCCGGATGGCTCAATCAACAAGTACAAGGCCAGACTAGTTGTGAGAGGATATAAGCAAGAATATGGGGTAGATTACACTGAAACTTATGCTCCAGTTACAAGATTGGACACGGTGAGGATGCTTTTGGCATTGGCTGCAAGCAAAGGGTGGAGAGTTCATCAAATGGATGTTAAGAGTGCATTCTTGAATGAGATGCTGAATGAGGATGTGTACTTGAAGCAACCAGAAGGTTATGAGAAGAAAGGGGAAGAGCAGAAGGTGTACAAGCTTGTAAAAGCTTTATATGGGCTGAAACAAGCTCCAAGAGCTTGGTACTCAAGAATCAACACTTACTTGGTGAAAAATGGCTTTGAGAGGAGCAAAAGTGAAGCAACTTTATATGTCAAGACTAAGGTTGAAGGTAAATTGATTTGTTCATTGTATGTTGATGATTTGATGATTGTAGGGACTAATGACAAGTTTGTGAGTGAATTCAAAGACTCCATGAAATCAGAATTTCAAATGACTGATTTGGGAGAGATGGGATACTTCTTGGGTTTGGAAATTCAATAAAGGGATGAAGGCATCTTCATTCTTCAAAAGAAGTATGCCGAGGAGTTGCTAGATAAGTTTGGATTGAAGGATAGTAGTGGAATGAGCACACCAATGGAGCATCAACTGAAGTTAGAGGCAACTAAACCAGGTAAAAACTTTGATGAAACCTACTATAGGAGCATAATAGGTTCATTAATGTACTTAAGTGCCTCTAGACCCGATATTGCATGTGCTGTAAATATGTTAGTTGCCTACAATCAAAACCCATCTAGACAACATGCTTTGTATGCTAGAAGGATACTAAGGTATGTTAAGCACACTATTGATCATGGAATTTGGTTTGGAAAAAGGGAAAATGTTGAATTGTATGTGTTTAGTGATGCTAGTTATGCTGGAAGTAGTGAATGCAAAAGTAGGAGTGGTTATTGTTGTAGCTTGGGTTCGGGAGTGTTTTCTTGGTGTTCAAAGAAGCAAAGGAGTGTACATAATCTTCAGCTGAAGCTGAATATGTGGCTGTCAATATGGCTGCCAAACAAGCTCAATGGTTGAAGAAAGTCTTGAAGGATTTGGATGAGTTGAAGGAAAATTGTGTAACCATTTATTGTGATTCAAGTCTTGCCATTTCCATGGCTGAAAATCCATCCGATCATGTGAGAACCAAGCATATGAAGGTGAAGTACCATTATGTTAGGGAATTGATTGAAGAAAGGAAATTAAAATGACATTTTGCGATCCAACTTTCAACTTTTGATTTGTTCACTAAGGCATTACCAAAATGGAGATTTGAGTCTTTAAGGAAGATGGTAGGAGTCTTGGCTGCACAAAACAAAGGAGGAGTTGTTGATCTATGTTGTTTAATGCAGCCAGTATGTTGAAGATTGTGGAGGAAATAACAAGTTCAATGAAAGTGAAGAGGAAGAGTAAAATGAAGAACAAAATTCCAGCAATGAAGAGGAAGCTAGAGATGATGGTTTTGAGAGCAATTCAGAGGTGTTTGGATTCAAAAACAAAAGTCCGAATGATTGGAAGTGATGAGCAAAGTCAGATAAGCAAGAAGATTGAAATTACATGTGATGAAAATTGAAGAATGGAGAGTTTGAAGATGAGCGAAAGTGCAGAAAAAAAAACCGTAAGCGAGTTTTAATGTCCAAGCAATTTCAAGTTATAAACTGAAGTAATTAAAGTGTTACAAGTCAACAGATCTGCAAATTTGAAGTTAAAAGCAATTATAGGCAATGAAGAAATGAAAGTCAAGCATCAACCTTCTTGTTCCCATTGTTTTCAAGCAACTTTTAACTTTTTTATCTACTTTTCAGCTTTCACTAATTAGGAAATCCTTGTGTCACTTTTGTTATTGTTTTGTCCAACAATTTATTTTTATTACAATTGAACCAATGAGAGGATGAAACTTGTCAAAATCCTACACATTAGCTGCTTTTCCTTTTCATTCTAGACCATTGATGTAAAACAAGCAAGAATGGTGTGAAGAGCAATTAAAAAAAGCTCAAAACCTTCTCTTCGTATGAATGAACAATGGCAGAAGAACTATTTGTGAAAATCTCATTTTCCTCTCTTCATCGGTTTCGCAATTTTCCTTGTTCTTCTTGTTGATTTGGTGTTATTACATATGTGAGCATGTTGAGTTGTGTGAGGAGCTAAGTAGAAGAAGCTCAAAACCATAGTTTTCTTTTCATTGATGAAACAGATAATAGTAGTGCAAAATTTCTGAAAACTTCATCTTCTATTTTCACCGATTTCGTGTATTCCTTTTGTAATTACCATTGTTCTTGAGTTGTTGCATATGTGTGTAAGGTGAGTAGCATGAAGGATAGTCTTTAAGAATGGAAACAAAGCGATTTGAAAGTGCAGAATTTCATTTTCTTGAAGACTTATTGCTTCGGTTTACAATCTTGATTCTTTTTTTGCAAATATTGGAGAGTTAGTCACATTGTTGCTAGTGAATGACCATTATATAGAATATATCAAGCTTAAAGGTTACAAATGATGTACATCAGCAAAACTTTCCTTTCTTGAAGTAAAAATCCCATTTAGCATAGAAGTGGCAGCTGTTGGAATAGTGCAGACTTGAGGCTTGTCAAGTTTAAAGGCTTGAGGTTACATTTACGATAGAGTGGTTGAGGACAAGTTATTTTGCTGAAGTGCTTTTCTTTGGGACTTTGTTGCTGGAAAATCTGATTCAACTCAAGCTTCAGCTTCTGGAAGGTTTCATTGTGGCTTGCTCATTCTGCTGAAGTCCTGAAGAACCAGCTCTCCACTTCAGGTTCTGTTTTTTCAGCAATTGAGACTTAGCACTTGGTACTGATTTGAAGTTCAAACTTTGTTGAAGCCTTTTCCTGTTTCAGACCTACCATCCACAAAGAGCAGCTATAAGTGAAGCTGCTCGATCCAAAACTATTCATCGTATAAGAAGCAAATGTACATTCCCACAGGAGTTGTTTACAGAAATCCTGTGGCTTTTCACCAGTTAAGCTGCTATATCCAGTACATGGTTTATGTGAAATGTGTGTGTATATATATCTATATATATATAGCGTACGCTTCTTGTATTCTGACATGGTGACCGTTACTATTTCTTGTGATCAGGAGTCACATAGAGATGCAGAAAAGATTCAAGGTTTGGGTTTACAGGGAAGGAGAGGAGCCACTAGTTCACACAGCACCATTGCATGAAATATATGGCATTGAAGTCCGGGATAGACCCAGAAATTTTTTTAAATAGGGTAAAATTTAAATGGGAACAAAATTTTATTTTTAACAGGATAAAATATTAATGATAGCAAAATTTTATTTTATTTATAGAATTAAAACTTAAAATAATAATTTTTCGATGTAAAAATTTTTGGAGGCTTGCCCCATTGTAGCTTCGTCCCTGATTGAAGGGCAATTCATCGACGAGATGGAGAGGCGTAAGAATTACTTTGCTGCTCACCACCCTGACCAGAGGCTCATGCATTCTTAATCCCTGTGAGCGTCACTCAAATCATTTCCTACCTCTACGAACCCCACACTTTCGACCGTGACTAGCTCCAACGTTTGATCAAAGATTATGTTCTTGTTGTGGCTGATAGGTACCCTTACTGGAACAGAAGCAATGGAGCTGATCATTTCTTTCCTGCCATGATTGGGTATGTGAAGAAGACAACTGATGAAGTCGAAATGTTTTTATATAATTTGTTGCTAATATGTTGATGGATTAATTCACAGGCACCAGACATTTCAAGGAACTCTCCTGATCTCTATAAGAACTTCAATAGAGTCGTTTGCAATGCCAACAACTCTGAAGGGTTCAAGCCACAGAGAGACATCTCCATTCCAGAAATTAAGATCCCTGAGGGCAAGCTTAATATGCCTGGCAAAGGCATACAGCCGAGAAACCGGTCCACCTTGACCTTCTTTGTGAAGAGAATTGAAGAGTGATATATAACCTAGAAAGAAAAATACGATGGGTCAAAGGGATTTGTTTAGTTTTGGGGCTTGAGATAATGGTTCTGGACTAATAGTCCAGTCCAAACCTACTATTGTTTTGATCCACTCTCTTGATGCAGAAGAGAGTGATGCAAGTCAGGAGACATTTGATGTTGAACAGACCTTCTCAGCCATTTGACATGCTACATATGACACTCCACTCTTCGTGGTTGAGAAGACTCAACTTTAGACTCGCACATTGATTTTTATATACAAACATTGTTTCCCGTTATAATAGTATTAGCAGACAGTGCAATGCCTACTTAATTTTATTCTATCATTATTTATTGTAACATGTTATATTATTATATAATTTTAATGTATAAATAAATATCAGGTAATTTTAAATTTTGTAATCAAATTATAAATATTTAAATTTTGAAATATATATTTTATCAAAAGGTTTAAATCTTTTATATTAAAATATATAAGTTAGACTATTAGAAATGAATAAGTAAATTAGTTAGTAAAATTGGGATGAAAATTTAAAATTAAGGAAATATATAGTGTAATGTATTTGTTATAAATGGATAAAATATATTTGTTATAAATGAATAAAATATATAAACTAAATTAAAAAACTCAAACAAAATAAGTTAAAATAAATAAATATTGTGTAATTTAAAATTTTGTGATAAGATTATTAATATTTAAATTTTCAAATGTATAATAAGAAAAGAATTATGATGGAATTATTAAAATATATATATTTGAATATTAAAAATGAACTGGTAAAATTAGTTAGTAAAAATTTGGAATGAAAAAATTAGGAAATGAAATATGATAATTCACACTATATAAGGATTAAAAATATATAAGTTAGAATGTTAAAATGGATTAGAAAATTAGTTATATGATTAAAAAATTAAAATGTAAAAAGTTTTGTTATGAATTAAATATTGTAGTTAATTAAGCTTCAAAAAGTCACATGTTATATTAATATTGTGTTGTTTAAAATGTTGCGATAAAATTATAAATATTTAATATAGGTAAATACAAATATTAAGTTACGCTTGTGATTGAAAGAAAAGTTAATTATATTTAATTATTTCGGTTAATTAAGATAATGAAAAGAAAGTCCGATATTATTTAATGTATAAATGAATATCGTAATTTAAAATTTTGATATCAAACTATCAATATTAAAATTTTAAATGTATATTAAGAAAGGAATTATGATATAAATATTAAAATATATAAGTTATAATATTAAAATAAAAACTTAAATTAGGTTGTAAAATTTTGGAATGAAAATTTAAAAAGATAGGAAACGTAAGGTGTAATGTATTTGTTATATATTGATAAAATATTAAAAGTAAATATAAATACAAAAAATCTAATTAAAAAGTAAAAATTATACCATCATTCAATTATTAACTTTATAATTAATTGAATAATTTAGTTATGATTAAATAGGTTAATATTTGGAATGAAAAAATAAAATAATTTAGGATTTTATAAATGGTTCAAACACCCATGAATTTGCTCCTTGTTTATTGAATTGATATAATTCACAAAACAATAAACAAACCTCAATCACGGTGTGACTTAGATTAAAATTTGGAAATAAATGTTAGAAACGCAGTCATGGGTGACTAACAAATTTTAAATAAATCTTAGAAACGTTAATCACGGGGTAATTAAAATTTAATCAATTAAATAACTAAGTAATTTATTTTAAGATTAATAATGATAAATATAATAAATTTATTTATTAATTAAATTATAATTTGTTTATAAATTACTTATTTATTTTATTCAGTCATAATTAATAATAATTAATATATAAGTAATTAATTGATGCGTTAGATAAAATATAATTAATTGATTAATTAGTAGTATTAATATTTAGCATAAATGTTACTCATGTACTGCATTATTAACCAATTAGCAAATACATTTTTGTCATTTTAATTAAGAGTTATTTATATAAAATTAATTTAGTAATTAAATTATAATTATTAGATTGATTAGTTAACTAATTATGGAGTGACTAATTTTTATTCTATAAGTTAAATATACTTAAATCATAGTTAATTGATTAATTTTGATATGATTAATAATAATTAGAATATAATCGATTAATTGATTTATTAAAATATAATTTATTTATAAATGAATTATTATGTTTATTCAGTTATAATTAAAAATAATTAATACATAATTAATTAATTGATGTTTTCAAATATAATTAATCAATTAAGTAGTACATATTAACATTTAGTATATATGTTACTACATTATTAATTGTTAATTATTATTAATTATTATATAGTAATATTCGTTTTATATATATATATATATATATATATATATATATAACTAGTCACGCCTGTGACTATGATTCCCATGCCTATATGATTTTATAATATTTTTATTAAATTATTAATTAATTAATTAAAATTTTATTAATTAGCTTATTATTAATTAACATTATTTATTTGCATATTTTATTTGTAACAATCAAATAAATTGCAATTTAAATAGCCGATTTATAAATTCAAAATATATTCTAACTGAAATACGACCTAGTTTAAATAGGCGTCATATCAATTGAAAATATTCACGCATATCTATCCAAAGATTTATGCATATGTATTGTTTTTCAACGAAAATTCTAATATATGTCAAAAGTGTGACTTAAATAATTTGTTGTTTAAATTTTTACTTAGAATAAGGACCTAACCTATATTTTTATTCAAAAGGGTCCATGCTTCATTCACTAACGACAAAAAGAATTTAAGAAGGTTGGATGTTATGAGTGTAACATGTTAAGTCACGCGAGTGACACCTTTTCACGGGAGTGACTTAACATGTTACGTCCGTGAAGTATTTTGAGTTTTGTTGAAGATTTTCAATAATACAAAGGTGACAAGTTATTTTTCAAAATTTTTAAACAATTGATTTGGGAGAAGGCACAAATAGATTTTTCACTGTAAAATGATAATTGAGTAATACCCAGAAAATTTCCTAATATAAGAAACTTTGAATTTATATTTAATTTTAACTATTAAAAAAAAACGTGCAAAGAATTAATCAATTTTATATAATAAGTGAATAAATTTCTTTAATTAATTAAATAAAATCAAGTAATTATTTTAAATTAAATTTAAATTTAATTAACCATTATATAAAGTTAAGTTAAATTAATGGAATAGTTAACAATTTTGTAATTAATGGCAGTATTATTATTATTAATACTAATCGCGAATGTTAATAAAATAGTGCATGTGTATTATATTATAATTAACCAAGGACAAAAAGATATTTTAGTAAAAGAATATAATAACTGCCAAATTTGAAGCGAATTAAAATAAATTAATAAATGCTTTAAAAGAAAATTCTTTAAGAAACAACAAAAAATTAAGAGAAACAGATTTTGTCAATATTATCAACAAATAACACAAAAATAGCATAACAAGAGCAAAATTAATTTTTATTTATGTATGTTTAGGATTACAATCAAAAGATAGCAAAACAAGAGCAAAAATAATTTTTGTTTCTGGATGGTCTAAGCATTAAGGATTACCATATAGGAAAAAGAAAAAAGAAGGAAACATCAGCATCTTCACATAGTTGACTTTATATATTTATAGCACTGAGACGAGGAATAGGAAATAGAACATGAAGAAACATGAGCCTTAAGCCACTGTCTAGCTATTAGCATAAATAAGTTAAACTCTCGTAATACTAATAAATAGAAAGCATGAAAATACATATCCTTAAAAGACCTAATCCAAATAACAAATACATATTTTTATTAAAACAATATATAAAAGAACAATTTGTGATTAAATTCCAAAATGTAACAAGAGAAAAGGAGAATAAACTTGTATATTTTGAAACTGCATATTATTTACAGTAGTGATATGAAGTGGGCAAGCAAAAGGATTGAACCTACATATAGCAAGTTACAAGATTATGGAAGTAAGTGGTAGACATTGAAATTAGGCAAGAAAAAAAACCTACATTTAAGACTAGTTAAAACTTACTTTTGAAGTTAATTACTATGAACAAAATTAAACACATTAAAAGAAAGTATAAAGATGTGATTAATAGCAAAAGAACATCGAAATGGTCCTTCTCTTGAATTGTAGTTCAATTGTAACAATAATTCTTTTTTGTTCTTGTTATTTCATAGATCTTACTTTCATTTCAATGAAATGATTTTTTTGATCTTGTCGTAAAAGTTCATAACCTTTTAAGGTAAATATTAAATCTAGCAGTGAAAAGAATGTCTTTCGTTTACCTCTATATCCAATCATTGGAACAGGAATTATTAGCTTGTACTCTATATCCAATTGTTGGAAGAGAAACTATTAGCTAATATATGACAGGGTGAAAACTTATCATATTAAGAAGTTTAAAATGTTATTTGATAAGGTAAAAGAGAAATTAGGTAGTTATTTAGTTTTACCCAATTTAACTGTTTACGCTTTATTTATAAAGCAGTCAATCATAACACTTTTCGTGGTATATTCAACCACAAGTAATTACATGACATTATACCATATTTAAGTCCATAATATACTAACGTTATCTTCCTCACGAGGTGACACCCCATTTTTAGATTTGTGCTCCTCTGGGATTTGTTATCTATCAAAGAATATGGTATATTAGATTGAAGCATATAAATTTAGGAGAATTAGACTAAACTATGAGAAAATCATTTAGAAAAGTACCCTGATGTGAGGCATTTCAGTAACCAATGATCTCGAATAATACCATCGACTCCAGTTCTCATCCCATAAATTACTATACTTTCTTTCAAAATAATGTAGCTATTATATCCTTATGAAGCAAAACACAAAGCTATAAATTGGAATAAGTTCTAAATATAAGATTCTATAGGCACTAAGGAAGAGACTAAAGGTACTCAAATGCATGGCATAATAAGGATGAAACACAAATGAGCACAAGGCTATTAGGCAAGAACTAAAAGGCACTGAAATCCATACCAGAATCGCTTTGCTGATTTGTGAGAATTCGATGCAAAAAGCTTGAACTTGAATGAACAAATCTTTCACTGCAAAACCACAAGCAATTGGTCAAAATGAAACAAAATATGAATGGTGCAATTGAATGTAGATGCAAGAGAACTAAAAGACAAGTGATTTATACAAATAACGTGAGTTTAGAGACATGCAACATATTTATTACTTATGAGAAAGCAAGGACTTACAAGCGCCAGAGAACATATATACATACAAACTACATAGATCTGTTAAATGATAGAACGGTCAATAAATTATGTATAGACAAAAAACCAAACATAAATAAAGCAATAAGAAAGGGAGTTACTCATCATCCATGATTCTACTTAGAATCAAACTTCACAGGAAAACACAAACAATTCTGAATAAAATGTGCTTATCCTAGAAAACATAAACCTAACAATTAGGATTCTAATAATAATGCACGGTTGAAAAGTCAAAGATCGAATAATAATAACAACTAAAAGAAGACAAATAGGAATGTTAAATTGAGAATTCTTACCTGAGAAAATTTGCGAGTTTAGGAGCTCGAAATGGAGATGTAACCCTCAAGATTCTTCCAGAGGCTTAACTATGTGTGAAAAAGGTTGGGTGAATGCATTAAAGGATTCTCACTTGAGGAACCTTCGGGAGTTTACTAGGAAGAAATGGAGGTATAGTCCTTGTAGATTCTTCCAGAGGTTTTATTATGTGAGAAAGGGTTAGGTGAGTACATTAAAGTTATAAATTTTTAGAGACGTATGTAAATTAACCTTTGGAGTGATTGAAAGGATTTGATGGAAGACTTAATTTGACGAAAAACTTATTAATCGTGGAAGTAAAAGAATACAACGGGGTAGTCATTCAAAGATTTCAATTTTAGAAGTATATATTGAACAAATAATTAAAAACTATTTAACACGCACAGTCATGCCTGTGACTATGACAACTTTAGTGTATATACTATATATAATAGATAATTATTAAATATCTATTAATTATTATTAATTTATTAATTATCATTATTGATATTTAAATTAATTAATTAATTAGTTATGTAATTAATTATATTTTGAATAATTAATAATATTTTATATGTATTAAATAAATTATAATCAATTAATCAACTAATTGCGTTAGAATTAATAAGCTTATTAATAATACTTGAATTAATTAATTAATAATTTAATAAAATGTTATACATGTTGTAAATAAAATACCCAAATAGGAATAAACAAGAGAATGAAAGGAAATAAGTCAGAATGAACTTCTATTATTTCTCAATGTGTCTTTACAAAGTGAAATCTCATGTCCTTATATAGGACTCTTGTACATGTACTACATTTAATGAGAGAATGAGAAAAGCCTAAGTAATAAAGTAAGTACATGAATAGAATAAATGAAGAGAAGAGGATAAGTCTATATCATTGAATGAAGTACATAAATAGTATGTACCTAGTCATCCTCACCATACATGCATGTATTACAACACTTCCCCTTGGATGACTATTTTTGCCTCGTTAAAACCTTGCCAAGAAAACCCAGTGGGATAAAACTTAGCGAAGGAAAAAGAGTGCAAGATTCATAGGAAAGTTACTTCCCTCAAACAAACTCACTAAGCCGACGATCCCAATATTGTGCACGCGCTTCTTCAAGATTGAAGTTGGCAATGCTTTTGTAAACAGATCACCGGATTGTCACCGAGCGAATTTTACAAATGTCAACATCACCTTTCTTCAATAGTTCATGTGTGAAAAACTTTGGAAAAATATGCTTAGTTCGATCACCCTTTATAAAACCACCTTTAATTTGAGAAATGCATGCTTCATTATCCTCATGCAATAATGTTGGCTTGCCGCTTCCACAAACAACCCACAAGTTTTCCGATATGTTGTATCATGGTCCGCAACCATACACATTCACGGCTTGCTTCATGAAGGGCCAATATTTGAATGGTTAGATGAGGTAGCGGTAATTGTTTGCTTTATCGATCGCCATGAAATAGCAGATTACCACAAGTGAAAACATATCCGGTTTGTGATCGAGCTTTATGAGGATCGATAGGTATCCAAGATCAAGATAACCCATCAATTCGATTTAACTCCTTTTAGAAATACAATCCCATATCGGATGTGCCACGGAGAAAACGAAAATATGTTTCACTCCATTCCAATGCCTCCGTGTCGGGAGGAACTAAACCTCGCAAGTAAATTTATATCGCAAAAGCTATATCGTGTCTAGTGCAATTTGCTAAATATAAAAGTGCTCTATTGCACTAAGATATGGAACTTCTGGTCCAAGAACTTGTTCATCGTCTTCCTGTGGACGAAACAGATCTCTTGTTACATCAAGTGAACGAACAACCATTGGAGAACTCAATGGATAAGATTTATCCATATTAAATTGTTTTAATAGCTTTTCAATATAAGCTGATTGATGAAGAAGAATTCCACTTGTTAAATGTTCAACTTGAAATCTAAGGCAAAATTTTGTCCTACCAAGATCCTTCATTTCAAATTCATTCTTTAAAAAATCAGCAGTTATAGAGATCTCTTCAGGAGTCCCTACAATGTTTAAGTCATCAACATAATCTGCGACTATAGCAAACCCAGAGTTCATCTTTTTTATAAAAACACAAAGGCAAACAACATCATTTTCGTATCCATTTTTCAATAAATATTCGCTCAGGCGATTGTACCACATCCGTCCAGATTGTTTTAATCCATATAAGGACCTTTGTAGTTTAACAGAGTACATTTGTCGAGGTTTTGTATTATAAGCATCGCATCATCTTGAAACCTTCAGGATTTTCATGTAGATGTCATTATCTAATGACCCATATAAGTAGCGATTACAACATCCATTGGATGTATGTCGAGACCTTCAGAGACCAACAAACTAATTAAATATCTAAATGTAATTGCATCCATAACAGGAGAATATGTCTCTTCATAATCTATACCTGGTCTTTGTGAAAATCCTTGTGCAACAAGTCGTGCCTTGTATCTTACAATTTCATTTGACTCGTTTCTTTTTCGTACAAAAACCCATTTATACCCAACAGGTTTAACATCTTCGGGTGTCTGGACTATCGGTCCAAATACTTGACGTTTGACTAATGAGTCCAATTCGACTTTTATTGCCTCTTTCCATTTAGGCCAATCAATTCTATGTCGACATTCTTCTATAGTTTGAGGCTCAAGTTCATTTTCATTTACTATATCGGAGGCAATTGCATATGCAAATACATGATCAACAACAACTTCATTTCTTTCCCAACAATTTCTAGATTTTAAAGATATCTCATGATTTTTCGGTACCGGAACCACTTCTGGGGTTGATTGTTGAGAAATATGCAATTGTTGATTGTTTTGGATCTCTTCTGGAGTGTCAATTTGAACATTTTTCGATTCTCGTTTCTTACGAGGAGCAGAATCCTTTGCACCAATAGGTCTCCCACGTTTTTGGCGTAATTTAGATTCATTGACTGATATACCCACAGAGTTTCCAGTAGGGACAACTAGTCGTGAAGGAACATTTGCAATCGGTATGTGAGATTCAAGAACCCTCTTGGTGTCAACAAAACTATCAGGCAATTGATTTGCCACATTTTGCAAATGAATTATTCTTTGAACTTCCAGTTCACTTTGATTTATGGAGTGTCAAGATTTGACAAAGTTGGTGTATTCCAACAAATTTCTTGTGCTTTTGATTCAAGACCTTTTGTTTCCCCTAATGTCGGAAAAGAGGATTCATCAAATTTACAATCTAAGAATCTTGCTCTAAAAAGATCGCCTGTTTGGGGTTCAAGGTATCTAATGATAGATGGAGAATCAAAACCAACATAAATTCCAACCCGTCGTTGGGGACCCATTTTAAATACGTTTAGAGGCTTAATAGGAACATATACAAGACAACCAAAATTCAAGATGAGATATATTTGGTTGTTGATCAAAACAAGTTGCAATGGGAAAACTTATGATATCTTGACGGTGGGATCACGAACCAAAAGCGCAGATGCATTATGGCATGTCCCCAAGCGGATGCAGGGGAGTTTTGATCTCATAAGCATAGTCTAGCAATAAGTTATAAACGCTGATAAAAATTCGGTTAAACCATTCGAGTATGATTATGGGCTATGGAATGTTCAACATCAATTCCAATAGACATACAATATTCATAGAAAGATTTGGAAGTAAACTCGCCTGCATTATCTAAACGTACTGACTTAATATGATGATCAGGAAAACTTGATCGTAACTTTATAATTTGAGCAAGAAATTTGACAAAAGCAATATTACGAGATGAAAGTAAACAAGCATGTGACCATCGTGTGGAAGCATCAATTAAAACCATATAATACCGAAATGGTCCACATGGAGGATGAATAGGGCCACAAATATCTCCTTGTATCCTTTGCAAGAAAACGGGAGATTCAAAAGGTAACTTGGAAGGAGATGGCCTAATAATCAATTTCCCTTGAGCACAAGAAGAACAAAAATATTCATTAGGCAAAAGAACCTTCTTATTTTGTAATGGATGTCCATGTGTATTTTCAATTATACATCGCATCATGGTAGAACCTGGATGACCAAGTCGATCATGCCAAATTATAAATGTTTTAGGATCTGAGCCCTTTTGATGCATAAAATTTGATTCGATCATCATAATCTTTGTGAAATATAAACCAGATGAGTAACTTGAAAATTTCTCCAATATGAACTTCTGGTTCGAAATAATAGATGTAATATAAAGATATTCCACATCCCCTTCATTTGTTGTTTCAATGTGATAACCATTGCGACGTATATCTTTAAAACTCAATAGATTTCTTCGGGATCTACTAGAGTATAATGCATCATCGATGTATAATTTTGTTCCATTTGGGAACATAATATGGACTCTTCCAGAGCCTTCAATTACATTTACAGAACCAGAAATGGTATTGACATTGATTTTCGCTAACGTTAATTGTAGAAAATATTTTCTATCACAAAGAATTGTGTGAGTAGTGTCACTGTCCACTAAGCATATGTCATCTTCCATGTTATCAAGTTGATTTTGAATTATCTAGTGACATAAAAATATTATAAGTATTAGAAAATAATAATGACAACTAAAAGATTACAAAATAGAGATGTAGAAATTATATTAAAACATAAAAAGATTACATATGGAGATCGTATTAAATAAAAGTATCTTCAAGCATTTTATCATCACCAAAACATTGCCACAATAATCTTGAAAAATCGAAACATCAAAATTTGCGTTTAAGGAAGATTCATATGTAGGACCAACAGGTAAGGAAGATTCATATGTAGGACCAACAGGTTCTGATAAATTCACTTCAACATTTTTCCCTTTTCCTATCAATGATGCCTTGTAAAGTTCAACTAAATGCTTTGAAGCGCGACAGACTCGAGACCAGTGGCCTTTAGTTCCACGTCGATAACAAATATTGTCATTATTATTCCCCTTATCACTCTTTTCCGGTTTTTCTTCATTTCTGGCCCATGTCATTGATTTCTTTTTAATCCCTCTGTTTTCAGAATTGGAAGAATGATTTCCATGAGTCCAATTATTCCTACCACGACCACGACCTCTTCTACCACCACGACCTCTTCCACGGCCATGAGAAAAAGCAGCATTCACTTCGGGGAATGGTGTTGAACCCGTTGGACGAGATTGGTGGTTTTCATCAAGAGTTCATTGTTTTGTCACCACAAGTAAACAAGAAATTAGTTAGAATACTTTGTGAATCTACGCTCTCGATATTGTCTGCTGCGGGAGCAAATTTGAGGCATGAAAAGTTGAAAATGTTTTTTCTAACATATCCGCATCGGTAATTTTCTCTCACATAATTCCATCTGGGAACTAATTTTAAATAATGTTGAATTATATTCACTTACGGATTTGAAATCTTGCAAACGTAAGTGAATCCACTCATATCGAGCCTTTGGAAGAATCACCGTTCTTTGGTGTTGAAATCTTTCTTTAAATTCTTCCAAAGAACTAATGGGTCCTTAATAGTGAGGTACTCGGTTTTCAATTCTTCGTGAAGATGGCGACGAAGAAAATCATCGCTTTTATGATCTTGCTCGGATGCTTGATTTTCTTCTTTAATAGTATTTCCGAGATTTTCAGATTAAGATGGATTTGACATCAAGTACCCACGAAGATAATTTTTCCGAAATATCAAGGGCAACGAACTCAAGCTTTGTGAGATTTGACATGGTAAACTACTTGAGAAGAAATAACAAAATTAGATATAAAACAAATATATATATAAATATATATATATCTTCCAAGTAGTATGAAAGCAAAATAAAATAAATAAAAGATACTAAATTCTTTACCTTGTGACGTCAAAGAAAATGAGGAAAGCTTCCTTCACCTTTAGATCTTGATTGTGATTGGGAAATTTGCTACGTCAATAGAGTCTTGATCGTGCTGATAACGTGTTGTAAATAAAATTCCCAAATAGGAATAAACAAGAGAATGAAAGGAAATAAGTCAGAATGAACTTCTATTATTTCTCAATGTGTCTTTACAAAGTGAAATCCCATGTCCTTATATAGGACTCTTGTACATGTACTACATTTAATGAGAGAATGAGAAAAGCCTAAGTAATAAAGTAAGTACATGAATAGAATAAATGAAGAGAAGATGATAAGTCTATATCATTGAATGAAGTACATAAATAGTATGTACCTAGTCATCCACACCATACATGCATGTATTACAACAATACAAGCATATTTAATTGTTGCCGTGCATCAGAGTCACGCCTAATATATATATATAATGTTTTAAGTATATTTAAATTATAGGAAGAAAAATATTCAGTCAATACTTATTTAACTAATCAATCAATTAATTATAATTTAACTAGTAAATTAATTTTATATAAATGACAATTAATTTAAAACGGCTAAAATAAATAGGATAATTATTATCACGACTAACATATATACCAAATATTACTTAATTGATTCAACACATCTATTAATTAACTATACATTAATTATTATTAAATATCTTTGTCAATGAATTATAATTAAATTAATTAATTATATATGTCATGATGGATGATGCACCTATGACTATTAAGTTATATATGTGACTAATTAGATACATACATAATTAATAATAATTAATAATTAATAATGTAATAAAATAAATACTAAATATAAATATTTACTATATTAAATGTTTATATATATATATATAATGTTATTATACATATTTAGTATCTAATAATGAATAATAATAAACAATTATTACTAATATAGTAACATATATAGTAAATACTAATATTTACTACTTACTCAAGTAATTATCAATTAACACATATACTAAATTTTAATTAATTTTTAATTATATCAATTATAACGATAAATAAATAACTTTTAAATAAATTATAATTAAATACACAAATTAGTTTATTAAATTCTTAGCAGTTAAATTGAAATTAACTATTTAGTTAATTAATTAATTATATTTTAAAGTAGAAATTATTTTTATTGGTGTTAAATATATTATCATTAATTAATACTAATTAATCATATTTTAATTATTAATTAATCAATGATTAAACAAAAATGCTAAATTTATATAGGTGGAATAACATCATACTCATGCTTGTGACTTGCGTGACTAATAATAAATGTAAATTAATTTATTACATTTTAATTTTGGCATATAAACCGAAATTATCAATTTAGTTAATTAATTAGTTATATTTTAAAGTAGAAATTATTTTTGAATGGTGTTAAATATATCATCATTGAAGTAGAAATTAATTTTGGCATATAAACCGAAATTATCAATGATTAAACAAAAGTGGAATAACATCTAGTGACTAGGAATGAATGTAAATTAATTTATTATATTTTAATTTTCAGCAATTAAACCGAAATTACTTATTTAGTTAATTAATTAATTATAATTTAAAGTATAATTTTTGATTGGTGTTAAATATATCATTATTAATTAATACTAATTAACAATATTTTAATTATTAATTAATCAATAAAAATGCTAAATAACATCGTAGTCACAACTGTGACTAATAATGAATGAATAACAAAAAAGAAACGGAAGGCTGAGAGATAAATAAATATCGGCGAAGTCACACCTGTGACTAATAATGAATGAATAACCAAAAAAAGAAATTGAAGGATCATAAATAAATAAATATCCGTGAAAAATTAATTAATTATATTTTAATTATTAATCAATCAATGATAAAAATATGTTGAATAACATCTTAGTCACGCCTGTGTGAAATGAATGAATAACAAAAAAAGAGAAATGGAATGAATGAATAACAAAAGGAAAATAAAAGGTTGAGAGATAAATAAATATTGGCGAAAATTAAAAAAAGAATGTTATATTGGCGAAAATTAAAAAACAGAATGTTAGATGATTTGGACGGCGAACGTAATTTCATGTTTGTCCTTAGTATTATATACTTAAAATTTAATAAAATTTTTATTTTTATTTTAGTTATTTTAAAAATATTTGTAATGATAAAATCTTAAGTTTTATTAAAATTTTTAATATAATTTATTATTAAGATTTGAGCTTATATGTGATTTTGATAATTACTTGACAAAATCTCTTTAAATTTTAACATCAATTGTCTTTTGTTTTAAATTTAAAGAAATCATCTTTTAAAATATATTTATTTTAATTATATAGACAATTATTATTTTAATTAAACATTATTATTTTTAGTAAGTGTATGGTTATTATAATTAATATCAAATAATTTAAAGTATAATAGTAAATAAATAAATAATTCTTTAACTATTTCTTTGGGGTGTACCTAAAAGAAGACAAGATTCTATTTTTATTTTTGTTTATTTTATTTTAAATTTAATAAAATATATATTTGTTTGAATTTTTAGTTCCTGTTTTTAGTTTTAATTTTTTCAGTTTTTTAATTATAAAACCATAAAAGTGGTTTTTCTTTTTATGTTTTATAATCTGATTTATTATCATTTAAATATATATTATTTAATTTTAAATTTTAATAAAAATTATGAATAATTTAATTCAACATTATATATACCGTAAAATACTTCATTGAAATTAAAATTTACTAATAATAAATCTAATATTTTAAAATAAGCTTGAATCTAACATAAAATTTAAAATAGTAATAAAATAAAATTTTATTTCTATATTATCATTTATTTAAATACTGACAAAATTCAAGTAAACTTGAAGAAAATCAATGGAAATGACTTTAACTTTATTCAAATTTATTTTTAATGTACTTTAAACATAGTTCTTTATAGTTTAAATATTATTTTAACATATTCTTAAATTATCTTAAGTAAAAATATTTATATATACTAATTAATAATTCAATTTATTAAACAAATTCATGGCAAAGATAATAATTAGTTTTAACACCAATAATTAAAAATTCAATTAAAGTATAAAGGGATAAATAAAGTACTTATAATTTGACAAGCCTACTTTCTTAGTAAAATTAAACAAATTTAGTATTTTTTAAATACAAATAGTAATTTTAAATTCTTGATTCTAATTAGAGGTATGTATTTTCGTACTCTTCGAAACTCTGCCTCTCGGCCAGAATCTTTTGTTTGTTCAGTTTAAGCCGTTCAATTTGTCATGTCAGAACTCTAAGTCGATTCCATTAATTTCACACGGACTTGACTTGCCGTCTTTATTTGAAAGGTTCGAAATTTGTGGACAAGACAATGCATTATTAAGACAGCCACTTGAGGCAAGGACGAAAATATCACTATTGACCGTCTAACATGTTCCTTTCTCTAATAGGAGCAACATGTTCATGGAAAAAGAAAGGAACAAAAAAAATAATGCTTCCTTGAGATTGATTTCTATACTAATTTTACTTAAGAGATATTAATTTTAAACTTCTTATTAAATGAGGTATCACGTCATCGTAAAGAAAGAAACAAGTGAAAATGATATTTCAAAATGGTGAAGAGTTGATACTAACTGGCAATGTCAATGAAAATACTTGAGGTCTGCATTAAGTTGCCTATAAACCTTGTACAATCTCCTTCACACAACTCCTTGTTTTAGCTTGTGATTTTTTATATTGTTGAAATATAAAAAGTGAGAGTTTATTTTATGTTAAAAAAAATAGAGAAAAAAAGATTAATATATAAATCTGACATATTACTTCACTTGAAATTAAAGATAAAACCTCACTTAAACTTATATATAATCTAACCTTTTTTTTCATATGAATTCATAGGTTCATCATCAATTCTAACACATATCTCTATCTCTCCTTACCGGTGGTCCAAAACGTCATACCTATCGTTAGGTTTATATAGACGGACATATTCTCTTCTTTCCTTTTTGTTTCTTCTAGTAATGTTTGTTTCATTAGAGAAGGGACTTGGATTTCCTTATGTACATCTTTTGTCTTCACAATCTTTTTCTTGGCTGAAATTTGTCTGAAATAGTCCTTATCAATTTTAGGATATTAAGAATTAGAGATAAATAAGTGTTATATTAAACCTTTTTCAGACTTTACATTTTAATGAAATTTTATTAAAATGTTACTGCTATTGTTATAATATTAAGAGTTAAATCTCGAACTAACTTTTAAAGGATTGGATTGAACTGAATAAAATATGTCAGATCCAATTTAATTCATTAATAAGCCTAGTTATTGTATGA
This sequence comes from Erythroxylum novogranatense, assembly GCA_029891385.1. Classification (NCBI taxonomy): domain Eukaryota; kingdom Viridiplantae; phylum Streptophyta; class Magnoliopsida; order Malpighiales; family Erythroxylaceae; genus Erythroxylum; species Erythroxylum novogranatense. The sequence continues at coordinate 95,638,268 of CM057233.1, forward strand.
GCTTTGTAGGATGCATTGCACAACTCATGTTTCTTTTAATATTCCACACCTACAAATTAGTGCTAGTTGTTTAAAGAAATGAATAGTATCTCTAACCACTAGAAACATTAATAATGCAAGAAAAATATATGTCATAACACACGAGGTCAAATTTTCCTGTCCTCTTGTTTCATTAAATATTTATATAAAATCTATTTAAATATGTACACAAAGTTAAATGATAAACTTTCAGTCACAAATGACTCATTTTGAATGTATTAAAAATAAGAAAATATTTTAATGAAGTCGGCAGCTTACTTACGTGTCGACCTCTCATTGATTCAAAATATTTTAAAGTACAAAATTTTAATCATATCATCTCCCTTGGGAAGTACCAAAAGCGAAAGATGATTTTTTGAAAAACCTCTAAATAAATATCTCCAAACATTATTGGCTTAAGTGCATTGACCATCATACCCCTTAACTCGTTCAACTTGACAAGCTAGATAGCATCAAAAGGGACCCAATAACATCTGCGCGCATCATTGATTCATTGCAACTAGTATGACGTGATGGCCATGAACAGCGCAGCTCCACCGTTCAAACCTGCCATGGGCTCCACCAGAGGTGCCAAACCCCGCCGTCAAGTTGCATGATGGCCCCACAAAACTGACGGCCAGCCACTAAAATGAGCGAGCGACAGACTCGTAATATTGATTATATCTCTGGGCATTTACATCACTTGGGACCAAAACCGCGGAAAAATCTTGCGGCTTCCCTTTCAGAGTTGCCAGCAGTTTTTTGTAGCTTTTAATCTGGAGCGTTGAAGTTTTTGAGTCTTAAAATCGACCGCTCTGATGGGTCCAATTTCACGTGAAGGTGGGGTCTACGTCGTTGATTGTCAACCATGTAATGAAGCTGTCCACTTCCGATGCATAGAAGGTGAATACAATTTATCAAGCTGTTATGCCGTGTTCGGTTGACCAAAACCATCAAGTCAATATTTAACTTTTTGCTTATAAACTTTAAAATTATAAATTTTTTTTTGTAATTTTAAAATTTCCATGAGATTTTTTGTTAGTGGCATATTTTAAAAATTATATTTTAATTACTTAAAATATTTTAAAAATGAAACAATTTTTATTTTTAAAATATTATAAATAATATATTTTAGTTGCCAAACGCGGTAGTACAGGGAACCTAGACTTAGCGCATAAAAGACCACGTGCGACTGCGAGTAACGTATATCTGATCCCTTCAAACCCGATCAACGGCCAGGATCTATTCCGTACAATGATTCCCTCCAGCTATAAAGCAACCCCAACCGCCTTCTCCCTCCTCCACATTCACTCATTCACTCACTTACAGCCATTACCACCGTGACTGGCCTGAACCAAGATTCCACTTCTTTTTATCCTTTCTTTAGATATGCTTTTACGAAGCGCATCCACACCAATACTCAAGTCATGGATACACCACTACAAAGAGGGCTCACCCGGACCCGAAATAATCCACCGGGTCCCCAGATACCGACATGTTTCTCTAACGGCTTGCTCTTCGAGTCCGTCGTTCTCACCATCAGCTTCCATCTCCTCTAGTGATAGTTCGACGAAGAAGATGACGAGAGCGTTATCGGAGACTGATCTGAGAGACCTTTCAGTGATGGTGGGTCCAAAGAGGAAGGTTTCCGACGAAATGACGAGCGTGATCGCTGTGGAAGAGGAGGGGGAGGAGAAAGATGAAACCTCGACGTTTGAGTGTGGGTCGATTTGGGGGGCTAATGGGTTGTACGAGGAATGTGAAGTTGAGGGGAGAGATAATGGATCGGCGAGGCTTTTTGTGGGTGATGGTGTTGGTGGTGCTGGGGGGAAGATCCACGGTGGAGGTGGGAGTGGCGGAGGTAGATCTGACGATGGAGATAATAGTGAGGAAAGTTCCGGGTTTTGGGATCCGAATCACGGGAGTTATAGTACGGATGTTTATTATCAAAAGCTGATTGCTGAGAATCCAGGGAATTCGCTTCTTCTTAGCAATTATGCTAAGTTCTTGAAAGAGGTAAACATATATATGCATGTAAAGGTCGTTGCTTAGGTCAAAAGTTTTCCTTGCTGGGTTTTGAACTCCTCAAATATGGGAAGTTGGTACAACGTTATGTGCTATGTCCTAAAATTGCTGTAAAATGGGAATGTTAAAGATAATCGATGCTTTTCATGATCTTGAAAGACTGATTCTTTTGTCTTTTCTAAAAGTTTCTGTCTTTTCTTGACATCTTATTCTCATTAACTAAGATTTAGTTGTTAAATAATGGTTTAGTCAACAAGTTGCTTTAACACATTCTTAACAAGCTAATGTCTTAAACTGAACAGATTCTGCTGGATTATGAGAAAGCTGAGGAGTATTGTGGGAGAGCAATTCTTGCGAATCCAAATGATGGAAATGCTCTGTCTCTGTACGGAGATTTGATATGGCAGGGTCAAAAGGATGCTTCTCGAGCTGAGGATTATTTTGATCGAGCTGTTAAAGCTGCTCCTGATGATTGGTAAGAATCTCTGTTTCTTATCTGGTTCATGTAGAAATGTCTGACTTAATAGTGATTCTCATGTTGATGCAGTAGCTTCAGATATTACTTAAACTTTCGATTCTCTGAGTTAAAGAGATGGTCTTGCTTTGGTTATACAGTTATGTTCATGCATCATATGCTCGGTTTCTTTGGGATGCTGAAGAAGATGAAGAAGAAGAAGAAGAAGAAGAAGAAGAAGAAGAAAGGGAGGGAAAGGAAAAAAAGGAAGACATGGGCATACTGTCACCACCAATTTTGTTTCATGGTGTTTCTCCCCCATTAGCTGCTGCTTCTTAGCTTATTCCTTCTTTCCCGATCACTTGTATCATAGATTAGTTAACTGCACTGACCTTTGTTTATACTTGGGTTTCTTTACCATTTTTTGTGCATTTTTTTTCCCCAAGCTGAGATAAGTTTGTGATAAGCAGTTTTCCTGCTCTTGGAGCCATGTTATGTAGAAAGAATAATAATGGATGAAATGAAATTTGCCTCTCTGGGGTGTTCTTGTATTTGATCGTCTCGGTTTGATCATTTTGATTGATTCTTCTTGTCCTGTAGGAGGATACACAGATTAAATTTTCAAGTAAATAACATGCTTTTTATAGGTTTCAGCAAAGTAGCTGATATGGAAATTGCAGGTCTGAAGATGTTAGTACATATCTAAAAGGAATCTAGGTGGTGTTCTTCCAAAATGTTTATCTTGAAGTGACGAAATCTGTTTCCAGAAATGCAAGTCATTTTATTTCATTTTCACTCTGGTAGCTCAGGTGGTTCGTATGATCCAAAACCATCCAAGGACTGAACCACCCACCAAGCCAAAGCCAAGGAAAACAGTCATTACAATAGCTGATAACTCTGCTACTGATGCTGGGACGGACTTGGGAGCGAGGATCATGATCACACTTGTTAGATATCCATTAGTTGCTCCAAGCAAAAATGTCAAAACTACGACTGGTGCTTCAGTTTTTAGCCACTTTGGTCCGTTTAGGCATGCTGCGAAAAGTGGATAGAACAATAACCTGAGTATGCAACCCCATGTTGCCTTCTTAATGCTCTCAATTAGATATATCGCTGTCAAGGACTTCCCTAGAAAATCAGACACATTGTACACTGTTATTAGCAACACTGGATACCAGTCTTTCAATAACTCGGATGAAAGATTTTCAGCAATGAATCCAGGGAATATCGACAGAGTCACGACGTAGATAGTCATAATCCCGAAAGCAGGCCAGTGAATCTTTCTTGCAACTGTCCAAAAGTTTGGCCTCGAGTGAAGAGTATTCACCAGAAGAACGTTTTGCTGATGTTCCATCTGAGGTAATTTGTGCAGCACGTTGCAGCAGACAGTGCAGCAGAGCAGAACACTTATGCTAACTAGGAAATAGAAGTGGGCACTTGCTCGGAGACCTTGTGAGTTTTGAGGGAGTGAGGCTTTTGTTATTATCCTCAAGATGGAGACAAGTACACCTGCAATTGAACAAGGGACTTCTTTTAGCAGAATAAAGAGTTTATCTGGCAAAGAACTTGGAGACCGGCGTTAACATGACAGTCCATGATTCAGGTTTTTAGACCAACTCCTAGAGAAACTATGTGCAGTCATAGTTGCACACAAGCTGGAGGTTGTGTCTGAAAAACATGAACTCTCCTATCGGCCAGGAAAGAGAATGATTCTTGTAGGCATTGGAGGACTCCATATATGTTCACCACACTCAGTGGTTTCCATGTTTATGTAATTTGGTTAGCATTCTACTGAAAAGTGGTTTTCTAAGAATGCTGTTTCTCATTTAACGGTATAACTTAAGCCATTTACAGATTCTAGGAATCTAAATTCTTTCCAGGACTGGAGATGTACTCAGAGGGAAAGATAAGCCTTTTCTTATTAGCTTCATGACCAATTTTTAAGTACAGAACGTCTTATTCGTCATATTTTAACATGACCCGTTTAACTATGCAAACTTGAGAAAAAGAAAAGTTGAAATGCACTATACTAAAAGGAAAAATTGAAATGCACTATATAAAGTAGTACCTGAAGAAGCAGTTCCAGCAAAAACAGCCTGCATGTACTGTTTTGGGAGCTTTCCTGCTGATCCTATCAAACTCCCTCCGATCAATCCATCAGCTAGACCACAAACCACGACTGAGGCAACTGTTACTGCATAGGCTCCAGTTGGTCTCCCTTTTGACGCATTAATGCTCCAAGCCCAGTCTATTGTTGGTGCTGCCATTAGAGAGAGTACAAACATACAAAATCCCAAGTTCATTCTTACCCTGTAACTCAGTTTCTTGCTCCAGCCACCCCAAGTCATGACAATAACTAAAAACAGTACTGAAGAACTCATGTAAGCAACGGAGAAGACTTTCTCAATGTGCTTCGTCGGATAGAGATAGCCAAAGTAATCAATAGCTGTGATATATGTGTTCCATGGTAGCAAATTGCCAGCACCAAGAAGAAAATGGATGATATAACCAATCTTCAAAGGGTCTTTTGGCTCAGATTGATCTCTTGGCTCCTTTTCGATGTCCATTTTCTGCATGCTCCTAGCATAAATTTATGAACCTCTTGCTTGATTTTTGAGCTTCTTAGAAGTGCAAACTGAACATTATATACTGCTGTTGACTAGAAAAGCGTAAAAGAGCTAGGCTGAAAGAACATATTCTTTAAGGGCTAGGTACCTAGCTCATATCTACATGCCAAAACCTTCGAAGGTTAGGAAAGTGCTACCAAGACTGAATCGTCTTAAATGGTTAGCATGAGCCAGCAAGGCTTATTGACGGCTCTATTTGGTGTGCTTGGGATTTGATTGATGTGCTCGTTATGGAATCAGTGAGGCTAATGCATGTTGAAAGTTGGTGCCCTGTGGGGACAACAACTGATGGGTGGTGTTAAGTACATTGTGGTGTTGTACATGACATGGGCAAAGCTCGCTGGCATTGTCGAGCTAGTCAGAATCTTTCGGGACCAATTAGTTAGTACCAACATAATCATGAGTTGGAACTTGGGAACAATTATTGGTTCCATTTCAAGTGTTTTGGTTCCATTTCAAGTGTTATGACCGGTCGACATTAAAGAACATCTTCTGATATTTTCCTGAAACCATATACACTCACTTACTTCATGCAATAGGAAAGAATCACTAATGAAGTACGAACTGCGTATATGGATCATAAATAAACTCATGGCATAACCTTTCAGACTTCAAGATGGTGCCTTTCTCTGATTATTCCCAAACGGGGTTCGGTACAATCCCATCAGTCCTTTCAAATTTGGTGCCAGAAAGATCAAAGGAAGTAGTCGCTTTGGTGGGAGGAATTCAGCCGGTTGCTTGGCATGCGAGAACTCGATGCCTTCCTTCACATGTCAAAGAGATGTTCACTCGAGAGCTCTGATACACCCCTTTTTTGACATTTTCACAATCAGCTAACCAGCTACAATTATTCCCCACTTTCCTTTCTATCCTTTAATCCCAAAACTTTTGTTTTACTTTCTGATTGTGTTGACAGCTGAACTATCAGCAACCCACCATCGTGCAGCAGCTAAGATGGTGGCATTTTGAATGGCAAGGACTTGTCTGATATTGGATATGTATTCTATTCCAAGCCAAAAAAGCAACCCACAGTCAATGAAATCGATTAGAAGATGATTGAACCTTGGCTTCACACATATTTTGATGTTCTCTAAAGAAAGTCCTTGTGATGACAAAGAAGAAGCTATTGCTGAGCTTCTGTGGTATCTGCTTACATGTTCATTAGATTAGATACATACGTACAAAATGCCCATATATAGCTTTCCTAGTAAAACTTTATTTTGAATTTCTCTTAATGTAAGTGAGATCACAGGTTCAAACATACGATCAGGTATGTAATCATTTAAAATTTAAAGTTAGAGTCTATCACAAAGAACTTACCCGACAGAGAATTAATCTAAATGTAGATAACTTAAAGATGTCTTTCCATAACCTCAGTTTAAATTTAAAAGATTTAAAAGTTTGAATAAATAATTTTTTGTTGGATTAAAAATCTTATCAAATCTAATCTCAAATAATTAAATTTTAATAATTTAAAAACCTAATTAAATAAGACTTTAATTGTCTGACATTTAATTAAAATCTAATCGTCGAAAAAAGCAGTTAAATTAGTGACGTGGCTAGTTCCCGTTGATCTCTCCCTCCACTGACATATTTATTAAACTTTCTGGGCTAATGGCGCCACTACACGACGGAGAGAATCACTCGGAAGCCCAGCTTCCCAATCAACGCTGAAGAGGTCTAGCCGTCACCGTAACCGTCTCCGTTATACGACTTTGGTTGCGATCACTAGCACGAGTGCCCAGTTAGAGTGAGAGACAGATGGAGGCAACGACGTCAAAAGGGCAGAGACTGGAAGTGGAGGAGCGCGGCGCTGGAGGGAAGTACAGGAAACCTTCGTGGAGGAGACCTCCGACTACTCCTTACGCCCGTCCACAGCCTCCGCCTCACCAGAACGAAGCCCACCGAAGCCGGTGGCTCTCTAAGTTGGTGGATCCGGCTTACCGTCTTATCGCCGGCGGCGCCAACCTAATCTTGCCGTCCTTCTTGTCGAAATCTGAGCCAACCAACGACGGCGACGGTTAGTTCGTAACTGGAACTTTGTCTAACTATTGCGATGAATTATTGATTAGGGTTTGTAAATTGATGGTGTCCAATTAATACTCTAATGCATTTAGTTTATAGAGAAAGTTGAAATGTGAATTTTTGCGGAGTCGTAGACAGCGTATCTTTATTATTAAGTAACTTTTTTAATGACGATATTCAAGTGGATTACTTACGGGATTGCTTTGGGACATTTTGGATTTTCTTTCTTCGTTTTGACCAGACAATTTCAGGACTGAAGGAGAACAAGATGCAGCTGGTGACGATGGAATTAACGCCTCAAATGTAAGAACTTTGATTCTATAGTTTACAAAACTTAGCATTTTGCTTTTCATGGTCTAGATTAATAAGTTATATCGGGCAGTTTATGAAGTCACTTATTGGGTCTTGTAGTGTAATATCATACTTGTTTTCATAGATTGTGTCCAGATTCTTGCTTTAATTTCCTTTTCCTACAATTCTGTCTTCTTTTCGCATTTCCTGCTGAATTTTCATACATTTCTTCTGTCTTCAATCCGTGCAGATGAAGGTTTATTTCCTTCACATATTATGTTTCCAATCTTGCTTTATCTCTTACGCCATGCAACCTATATAGTTTCTATCATGTGTAGAGTTAGCTACTACTTAATGGGAAGAACCTGTTCCCTTACTCTTTTTAGATTCCGATTGGTTCAAAATATGGTATTCATTTCCATATTATCCTTTGTTGGTATGTCTGGAGGTTAGTGGAAGCATGATGTACCTTATACATTGATTGGGTATTTTATGGAAAGTTTTACATGGTTAATGTGCATAATTTTAATTGTACTACAATTTTAGCTTCATCTAACTACACATTAGTCTAATAATATAGAGTTAATTTATGCAGCATATTGCCCCTCAGTCAACTGGTGCAGCTGGTACAGGCACAGAAACAGATAATCCACTATGTAGTCCAGATTTTGATGGGCATGAAAATCTCCGGAAAGTTGAGATGTCTGAGCACAATTGGCTTCCTGAAATTGAACAGCTTATCAAGCAGAAAAACCTTTCCAGGTAAATGGTTATGTTGTATAGGTGCAGCAAGAAGTGCATGAACACACTACATATGCAGATAGATTTCCAAGCCTGTGTGATCAATATATGGTATACTGTACCATGATCCTGTAAGAATAAGATGCTACAGTGGGATCTGGGTGACAGTTGGTAATCTATACTTGGTTTGCATTAGGTTAAATGAATTTTTTTTCTTCTTAGTTTTCTCCATTTATATAGGGCGGAAATTGATCATCTGCTGAAGATAATACATTCAAGAGCTGTTGATCCTCCTGAAGTTGAGCGGGAAAAGAAAATTTCAGGTGTGATTGTTGGAGACAATGGAAAAAATTCATTGGTGGCAGGGTATGTAGGAAAGCCTAATGAAGTGATGCATATTGGTGGAACATCAAATGATCAAGAAAAGAGATTTTCAAGAGTGATTACAGAAGATGATAGGGGACATATAGTGGCCTATGAAAATTCAAGGAAGACGATTGACGAAAAGCCCCAAAACTGGAATGGAGCTATTTGGGAGAACTTGACCCCACTGAAGTCAACTGTGAGTCGATTGCTCATAATTGCTAATTTGCATCTTCCATTTGGATATAAACTTTGGAATGCCATGCAACTAATTAGTGTATTTTTCATATTGACAGTTGTCTATGTGAGCATTGTTATCAGTGAACGACTCTCATGTGTGGCATTAGTCTTTCTATGTTCATGTGATAATGCACCTATGTATATTTGGAAGAAGTTTGCACCACACAGAATGTTGAAAATAATAGCTGAATTGGATACATTTTAAAAAGCATGACTGAAGTGCAACCCAAAAATGTAGAAAACAGGGGAATTGCTACAAAGTAGATGTGTGACATCTGATGTATATCTTTTCAAGTATTCAATATCTCAAAATTTATTAAATAAGCAACCCAAAGATGTAAAAAACAGGGGAATTGTTACAAAGTAGATCTGTGGCATCTGATGTATATCTTTTTAAGTATTCAATATCTCAAATTTATTAAATAATAATGGCCCAAAAGGTTGATTTCTTCACATTTTGGTGAGTTAGCTGTTGGTAAGATGAACAGACATTTCTTCTGATTCCTTTTTATCTTTAGTTATTTCTCTAGATAGTCTGACAGCATATGCAATTTTGCAGCTGCTAGATGTTGGTGCTTCGCCAGTTGAAATTGCAAGGGCTTACATGGAAAATCGAACACCAAAACTAGACTATGGCCGTGTGAGTGTTTCTCCGAGAGATGAAGGCGCAACACACCAGAACTACAACCTTGCAACAAAACCATTTGATCTGCTTAGTTCTCCTAAGTCGTCCATATGCTGGCCAGGTGCAACAGTACAGGACAGGCATGCGTATATGACCCCCCAGAATCAAAGCGGAAAACTTGGCCTTCATTCATTTGCCCGTACCCCTTATGCAAGGAGTAGATTCTCCATGTCTAACTCAAAGGTATATGGAATTGCATTTTTTTACATGCCAATAATGCTTTCAAAAAGTTAAAATTAAGGGTTAAATTTTTCGGCGCCCTTGTGGTTTGACATATTATCAATTTGCTCCCAGACTTTTAAAAACTATCAATAATCCTCCTATAATTTTAGTGTTATCCATCCCTCCTGCCATTAACTTCCGCTAAAAATTCTAACTGTAGATTTCAAAACGACATCGTTTTCAACCTGTTGCACTACATGTGACATTACACGTGGCATTACATGACATCATTTTAAAGTTTGCAGTTAGGGCTTGTAACAGAAGTTGACGGCAAGAGGACATGTGTTATAAAATTAAAATTATAAGGGGGTTATTGATAGTTTTTAATAGTCAGGAGGTACATTGATAATATGTCAATCGACAGAGGTTCAACTAATTTTATCCTAAAATTAATGCTGCTGGTATCATATTTTTATGCTTCTGACCCATGATCTGTTGATTCAATCACAAAGTGCTGGTAATAAGTACTAGAAAATGACTTTAACTACTTTCTCCCAAGTGAAATGTTCCACATGCTGATCTTGGTCTATTTATTGCACATGAAAATACTATTTGGGCTGAAAGGAAGTAAAGACTGTTAGACCTTTGATACTGTGTTTTTCTTAAAAGAGTGTTAACAGTATGCGGTTAGTTGGGAATTTTGTAATCAGCTGTGCTATGAATTTGGTGTAATTCTCAGTTGATACCGTTGTGGGTGTTGATGTTTGTATGTGTTCCCTTGTGAGAGGCTGTAACATGATCTGAATTGGGTTTTTATCTTTTTGACATCTCATTCTAGAATCACTAACTCTGAATAAGTGGCTGTATTCTTAATGAATTTCTCATTATAGTTGATATGCTCTTCATTGGCAGGTAAGCTCAAGGGGTAATTTGTTGGATGACAGGCATGGATCTGTTGGAACCATCCGTCGAATGCGACATAGTGATGTTGCTGAAACTCCTAGACAATCTGTTTCTTTCAATTTATTTCAAAGCAGTCCAGAGGTGGCAGAAGTCAATGTTTCTGAAGGCTCCCGTTCTACTTTTAAGATGAATTTGGAAAGAGGGATAAATAACTTTTCAAGATTTCAGACGCCTGACATGCCACAAATTTCAGATGATAAAGTTCCTACAGTTCCAGCACACTCTAGTCAGATGGCTCGGAAAATATTGGAGCAACTTGATAGAAATGTGCCTACACCAAGAGACAAGTCTACTGAGTTAAAGCTAGCGACTTACTGGAAGAAACCTCAGTCTTCTGACATAACTACCATCTCGCTAAACAAAAATAAAAGCTCAACTCACTGGGGAGGTCTTATTTCTGATAAATCAGATCCAGTACAAAGCAATAGCCCTGTATATCAGAGTGATAATGGGAACACTCTTATAAAGCTTTCTCCTAGAGAGGTTGCCAATGATGGTAAAGATGTCACAAACAACGGCCCTTCAGCCTCAGGGATAAAGATGGACAGTACTGTTATGACATTAGGCAGCCCTTCAGTTCGATTTTTGCAATCTCACAACTCCAAAGTCCCAAGTAGACGTGAGGTATGTGTTCTTTTAACTTTGACATGCAAGTTTCTGCTGTACCATTGTGAGTCTGGGTCAACTGTTTAAAGTAATGGGTGCTGTGGATGCCCTTCTTGCTCTAGCGCCTAAGCCTTTGGAGAAGATTTGTTTCCACAATCTCTTGGCAATGTCTAATGGACCTTGTTTTGGGTGGGGAGAGATGCAGGGTATTTAAGTTGGGATCAGTTTGTTATCATGCTTCTCTGAGAGATGGTACATTTCAACTTATTTCTTCCCTAGCTGACACACCATTTGAAATACAAGTGCATAGCGTAATGCTTCGTTGTGTAAGGCAATACTTAATAGTAAACTGTTGAGACAGGTATAGCATAGAAAAACAGGAGTAAATTATGTTCTGAAAGCTTATGTAAGAATGTGTTCTATGGTCATTGATTTAAGTTGTACTGATCCAGTGACAATAAATGTGCAGGATACTCCAAAAGGTGGGCATGATGCTGGCGGCTCAATGGCTCTAAATTCTTTGAAGAAGCCTCCATCTCTTTTGTCAGGGACTAAACCTGTTTTGCCTTCAATAACCGTAGGCAAGCATGACCAGAGGTGGACTGCTTCTGCTGATGGTAGCTTGGGATTTTCTTTTCCCATCTCTGCATCTTCTGCGGCTTTCTCTGACTTGCCAACACCATCTGTCATGCCATCTGCTGCAATGGGGGGTCATCATCAACTTAACGACGGCCCTTCTGTACCATCATACACTTTTGGGTCAAAAAAGTCTTCTTCTGCACTCGTGTTTTCTTTCCCTTCAACAAGCAATGCCCCTTTCCATGGCGATTCACCAGACTTGAAGTTCAACTTTGGATCAGATAAAACAAGTAGGATATCCTTTAGTTCTATAGGAAAAGATGCCATTTGTTATTGATTTCGAAAATGGAATGTTTACTTTCTTTATCGGCTTCTCTTAATAAAAACATTTTAAAGATTGGCTCATATGAAACTATAGTTCCTGGAGCTTTATCCTTAAGTGGCTGGTGGATTCGAAGATTTTAATGTAAATCAACCTTAAATTCTTATTTCTAGGAGACCATGGCCAGAAATGGTTTCCACTCATCTCCTACTTTTACGAGTTCTGCTCTTTTTCTTTTTCTTTTTGGTTCCAATGATGCTCATCTTCAATGTCTGGTAGAGAAAATGATGACATGTTTGCTAGGATGATACAGGAAAGCTTGTTTAAACAAGAAGTAGCTAAGAACTCGATGTAGGGTCACCTTACAATGAGGGTAATAGTTGGAGTGGCACAACTTAAGGGTATTTAGAGTCTGAAAAATCCTGTTGTAATAATCCATTGAGGCCCACAGCAGATGATTTCACAGTAGTTGTTACTGCACATACTGATGGAGTCTGTTCTGGCAGGCAAGGTGGGTCAGTGCAGGTTCTGTGTGTAATGTGATCCGGATCAGCAGGAAGATTGAAGCTATGCGTGGAACAAATTCCTATCACACAATTGTAAGAACTTTTTATAGATCAAAGCTAAATCTTGAGTGTAGAACATGATGCGATAGGAATCACATGTTGCTCCCATCTTCATTACAATAAGAACTTATCCCTTCTCAGCTTAGGTAGAGAACCGTCACCTCATGCCACCATTTTTTTCTTCTTCTCTTTTCTCTTTACGTGGATGGTTTATATTACCCTTTTGGTTTCTTTACGATATGCTTGAGGGTGCACAAGCATGATATAGAAATACATAACATGGGTTACAAAAGGTACAGTGGTCCAATCTAGACAAGACATGAGAAAACCACCAAAGGAATCCAACATTCCAAGAAGAGAAGAGTCCAAAGTCCAAACTACACGTCAAAAGTCTTGACTTAATAATGATCAAGTACATGTGCTTTTTTACAATAATCTCACAAGTTCGAATTACATAAAACTAGTGAGGAGGGAGAGTAAATAGTAATACCTTTAGTGTGAATTTTCTTAGTTAGGAAAAAAAAAAAGAACAAGACAGTAACTTGTTAGGAAATTGAAGAACAAGAACAAAAAAAAGTACTCTCCAAAGTAGAGAGTAAGTGTAACTAACAATTAAAGTGGTTGCGGAAGGGAAGGGGGGGGGTGTGGGGGAGAAGTGGTCAGAGGTGAAATGACATGGGAAATGAAATGAATGCGTTGGACAGACATGACATTGACGTTTCAGATTCTAGGTGTCAGAATTTGCAGACCCCATGGCCATCAGAGCAGCAAGGCTGCAGATGTTTTACCAGCCTAAAGCCACCACCACTTATCTGTTTTTTCATTTAATATATCTTCATCTCATTCACATCTCGTATAAAATTCTCCTCTTTTTTTTAATTTTTTGTTTTGGTCATTTGCTTCAAGGACAAATTGAAAAACAAAACACATTTGCCAGCTTGCAATATACTACGACTACGTCCAATGCCATCCACTTGAAGATCCCGAGGACACTCAATCATTACTCATTTACTCCTTTTTTTTTCTGATCCATTTTGTTGTTATTTTCATTTTTTTTAACTTGTAAAGAGAAAAACCCTTTTGAAACTTGTTTATAAAATTAGACATATGGTCACTTACTTAAAAGCTTTTGTTGGTTCCTTACATTCCTGTTTAGTTGTTTACTGTCAGACTAACTTTCGCAGAACCATCACAGCATGTTATGATGAAAATTCCATCTAGGAAGAATCACCATGGAAGAGATTATGAAAGAAGATGAAGGTTGCCCTTTACCATATAAGGCGTAATTCACTGAGTTTTCGGTGATCAAACAACCAGAAGGTGTACAAGAAACTGCACATTTTAAATTCTTGTACTTATCTCCTTATACTAGACAGTTGCCCTTAACAACCTCCTGGAATGGTAGGAGAGCTTTATTTTGAAAAGGGTTATTTAATATATATATATATATATATCTCTCTTTTTTTGATTTTGCAAGGGGGAATTCTGTGACAGTAACAGTAAACTTTGACCGTGTAAAGCTAAAAAGTTGAAGCAATTCATGAACTGTAAAAGTATTTGCCGTATCTTTAATGCTTTTGCCACGGATTCTCTGCCAGGAGCTAAAAATGGTGGTCCATTTTCAAATGGGTCATCGACTCAATTCTATGGATTGTAAGTGGTAGACAGACTAAGTCTTTTCTTAGATATCTACTTTTGCAAGAGAAAGGGAACGATTTTTTTTTCACCCATGTCACTTCCAATTATGCACATACCATACCATAGAAAGAAAAAGACATAATGAGAAAGAGAAGACATAGAAATGGTAATTGCTAGTCTAAAGCTACAGGAGCTTTTCCTTGTGCAGCTACCTGATAAGCTTGGTAATATTTCTCACACTTTCCTTTCTTTAATATCCCATTCTTAGGAAATTTTAATTGACACCAACAGTTTCTCAACAATAGATTGTTATTTGAAGATGGATCATGATTACACATTTAAATGCCTTGTGATTATCAATTAAGATTTAGACGCTGATGACAATTAGTCAAAGAAAATTTTGGTTTAGACAACTTGAAAGTTGGATAATGACCAACAATTCATTTTAGACGTTATAAATTTAATGCATCCTATCACTTTGTTTAGTACTTTAAGATACAATTAATCAATCGACGCAATTCCTAGTTTGTGACATAATAGTCCTAAAGCTCTCACAATGTAACAATATCTTCACAAAGCAAGAGTTACAGTATCAAACCTCGCAATAAAATTGCATACATATAGTTATCATACCAATATTTCTAACCTACATTGTTACTAAAAAGCTTTACTATCACTCTTATAATGATTCCTAAATGTTGTAATCTAAATTTTCAGTGGAATATCTCATTGAAACAAAAATTCTTAGAACATCAAAAGATTGCCATTGAAATGTTCATCGTGTTGTAAGAATCTCTAAGATTTCTTACCATTGAAGAAAGAATTGCTTACTATGACGTTTTCGAATAGGACACAACAAAGATAACACCACTAGAGGTAGAATCAAGTGAAAGTGCCTCTTGTCTGGAATATGTTATAAGCTTAACATCTACAAGAAGCATGATTATTATGTATGAGGATAAGGATTCCAAGTTAAAGCAACTAGTTTTGGTTCTCTCGATCATACGCGACTCAAGAGATTAATTGTTACGTGTGGCTAGCCACAAACAATGATATCAATCATGTTTCTTCTTGTCTAATAACACAAAACATGATCACTACACGATAGTACACAAGTTTTGCAAGTTACTAAGAAAACTATTAGCAAGTTTGTCATGCACTAAACATTAGAAAAATATCATATCATATCTTATGAAAATTTCCGTTAAATTATGACAAAACAAAGCATTCTTTGCTAATTTATAAAGAGATCACATGTTTAAAAGTATATATATTTTGAAAATTTTAATTTAGTATCAAACTTTCTTAAATTTTTAATTTAGTGATTAATTTTCAAATCTCATCTAAATCAATTCAAAACGTTGTTTCTATTTAACTTTTGATCTGATTTATATAAGTTTTAAAAGATTAATTACTAAATTGAAAATTTTAAAATTTAATACTGAATTGAAAAATTCTAAAAGTTAAACATGATTTAATTTGTTATGCTCTTTGTAAATTTCTAACATATCCAAACAAAAAGGAAATAAGATTCATTTTGTGCAGTTTTAAATTAATGACAAAGATAAATTCTACTCATTTGAAACTGACCAACCATCATTATTAACATAAATATTATTTCATAAAGGAGTTGTAAGCTTGATAAATAAATACATAAATGACTATTGTGTTATATGTATTTACATATTTTGATTAAAATATCATTCTAAATTAGAACTTCAAATAGTTATGCCTACCAATAGCAGTTGATTGATTAATTAAGTACATTTTCTTGTTTATGAAATTTGCTCACTTTTCCTATTAATTTATATTTGATTTCTAATTACGAGGAACCCTTGTAATCCTTAATTTCGTGGATTAGTCTTCATTCTTCATTATTAATAAATAATATCAAGTGATTTTTTTTTCTAATTGCTCTTCTTTCTAGCAATTGATCAACTTTTGACCTATCAATTATGTTAGAAATCACATTTTGCACCTCAAGAACTTATCAAATCTAACATAAATGAATGTGATTTTTTCTACTTCTCATACTATATCTCATTTTATGCAAGTTATTTAGAAACAACCTCTCTGCTAGGCTATGGGCTCATTTAGTAGGCAACTAATCAACTAATTTTTTAGCTAATTGGTTGTCTTTAGCTAATATAGGAGCGTTTTCATCAATTAACCAAAAGTTTAACAATCAAAAGCCAATTGTACCCTTTAATTGAGGTTTCTAGATACCTACATTTTAGGAATAGTGTTTGTTCTTATAATTGTTTTATGCAGTTCTCGGTTAGAAATAAAATGTTGACCTGAAACGAAAATGAAAATAGAAAGAATTGCATACATTTTTCATAGATGACGCAACAGAACAGGTGAGAATGACTTTTTTAAAATCTAAATTCTTATAAGAATATTCAACGAAATACTAAGATATATAATATTCATACCTTTATAATTTTTTTAAAGTCATGTCCTCATAATTCATTTTATACATAAATAACTAATACTAAATAGCTAATTTTATCAAACATCTATAACAAGCAGTTAAAGCAATCTGTTAGTTAAATCAACTGATATAATCAGCCATCAGCTGCTAATGCAATCAGCTGATTATCAAACATGACCTATGTTTAGTTGGAGCTTTATTAATGAAATGAAATGAAATGTAATATTATTCTATCATTTGAGAGGGGGGTTTGTCGTGGAATGAAATGGGAGATGAGAATTTCATATTACATCTCATTTTATCATAACCAATAAAATGAAAACCTCCAAGTTGAGAGTTTTAGGATGAAATGTAAAATGATAAACAATTTTATATTATATTATATTATAAACCTTTATCCATACAACATTTTACTATGTTGCATTATTAATCCTTCCATTCCTCTCAAACAACAATTTTTTTTAAATATTACATCCATTTGCATTCTATTCCATTCCATTATAAACCATTCAATTCTATTAAAAATCTTACGTCCAACTAAACATAACCTTATTTAGGAATAAGGTAATGTACTACTGTACCTTTATATCACACTTCCAAGGGGGATTTCAACTAATTGTGTTGTTATTATTATGTATTAATTTAAGATAGAAACTCTTATCACAATTGTCTGTTAATTGATCATGAACTTAATTTAAAGGAAGAATAACTCTAGCTTCAAAGCAAAAATTATTTCGGATTATGAATCATCACTCGTATTCTTTACTTAAAAGATCGATATCTCATACAGATGACACAAAGAAAAGAAGCTTAGTTCAATTTAAGCAAACAGAGTCTGCTAAACAGATACATTGAAGAAGAAGAGATAGATAGATTCCATGCCCTTAAGAACACAAGCTTTGTTCACTCCAAAGCGTGAAATAGTCATGACAAATCATAACCATCACTTGTTAAGTAGCGCAGTCCTTGACCTTATATGCTTCTCAGGGGCCTGCACGAAAAGATAAAAGTAACATACGATTAAGAACTTATTATCAGTTGTCGATGTTAGAGATTGATCTGAATTTGAGACAGTGACTTTGAATGTTTCAGGTTTATTAGGTCGATCTCAGACTCGTTCTTGTAGTTGCTAAAGCAACTGAACAAATAACAGATTGCTTTCTGAGAGTCGAGTTCTCACTAATGTGTATTTTAACGGTACTTTATATGATCTCTTCTTCTCCAGGAGATTTCATTTCCTTGTCCAGCTAGATGAGCAGGCAGGTTAGAGAGAAGTGTCTATTTCCTGGTGTAAATGCATTTACAACGATTTCCATGTTTTGTCAAAGTGTCCATGTGTCCTTATATTAATATGCATAGGACTATACATACTTACGTACATTATCCAGCTTAGCTTGGTTGTTGCTCTCCAACATCAACCCGAAGTGAATGTGAGGGAAGTGAGCCCACTAGGAAACCAAAACATTTTGAGATTTTGATCAATATCCATTAGAGATTTTGGTGAGATATTACTGAAGAAGTGAAGTACAGTGATTTCTGATGCACCCAAAAAAAAAAAAAAAAGCTTGTTCTTGACTTACATTTTTAGCAGCAGTACTAAATGCTTCTCTGTGGCTTATATCAGGATTATTGGCCTTGATCCTCTGAATCTCCTCCCTACATATCACATAGGATTTTTGTTCCAGGAAATCATAACACAAAAAGGGGGGTGGGTGCGGAGAAGAAAAAGAAACGAAGGAAAGTAAAGTGTTATGAAGTGAAAGAAAATTTTAAATTGAAGAGAATTGGCATGATCAGTACTTTATGAACTGATTATATGCAGAAGGTACTCGCTGCCTCTTCTCGGGAGCTGGAAATGGAAAATTACAGCACATCAATACACTGAGTTGCATACTCGAAATGAAAGTACATAAATGCAACGCAAAAAAAAAAAAAAAAAGATGAGTGATTCAAAAGAAAAGTGGGTATGCATAAGAACTTGGTATGTCAGAAGAACAAGGAAGCTGGGAAAGTGAAGAAGAACTGTGTGGTTAGTTAATAAAATACTCACGGCGATTAACAACCCTTTGTTCAGCAGGGACATTGTTGCTGAAGGGTCTCAGTGAAGAGAACTTGTTGCTGCTTTTGGAAGAAGAACCCATGTCGATTCGGTACTCCGGCGAGCTATAGGGCTGTGCCTGAAGAGCAGATGTGAGAGATTAAGTAACAAAAGAATGGAGGAACAACATCAAGTGAATAAGTGAAATAGAGTGCAAGATTAAGGGTTTTTTTCTTGTTAGTTCTTAAAGTTTCATGTTAACCTGTCTTGTCTAGTCGTGTAGAGGACACTGATCATAAGAAGAAATCATTGAACTCAAGAACCCTATCATAGATATCCATCAATCAAATCAATCATGTTCAGACTTATCTAAGAAAACGGCTCAAGAACAAAGAAGCCGTAGAGATCTATAGGCCCTAAACGTTAGGCAGCTGGTGTTGCGGCTAAAACCAGCATCCCTGTTGTCTACAAAAAGCGAAAAGAATAGGTTTTTTTTTCCTGGTTCAGTGACGGCTACTGCTAGATTCTCAGTACTGAAAATACCCAACAGAGAAATGAGGCTGAAATGCTTTGAAAGACTCGATCCCTATAAGAAAAAACAGATCTTGAAGATGAAGGGCTTGGATTTCCTCAAAAGAATCAAAGGACAGTAGATAAGCCCTAGATTTCAGAGGGCTATATCTAGTATCTACGCGCAACAACTCCCCCTGGAAATAAGCTGAACTTGTGTAAACCAACATCACCTGAACATCTTGCCATGACAGTGACTGGAATGCAGCTGCCATGTTCACGGACCATAGGTTAGTGCAGTGCCCGCATCGAACGGTCACGATATCGAACAAGCTGCTGCATGGGACACTCACCTGCAGATCGCCATTTATTATGTCAAATCCATGGATTTCCACTTCTTGGATCCATAAGCAACGAAACTAGCTCAAAACAGTGAAATAAAAAATAAAAAATCTTTCCACAACCCTATGTTCAATTGCTTCAGTTATCTCTTCGAGTATGTATATACATATATATGTGTGTGTGTTATGCTACCATACTAAGAAGAGAAAAATATAAGGAAATAGCAAAACAAGGAAGAAGAGATCTTCTTTGATAGTGTGCATACAATCGTGGAGAACTTCTAATGCAGGATGAAGGGTAGATTAAACATGGTGGTTTCCGCGGAATCTGCGGATTTTTCTCGGCAAAAGATTGAATATTTTAGTCTTCTCTAGATGCTTGAACTTCAAATTTTCATGGAGAAACAGCTCAAGTTGAGATCTTTCATTAACTTTCAAGGGGAAAAATAGCTGAAATTAAAAAAAAAAAATTCTTTTTTAATTTGTTATTTTTTTTTTCTGGTCTAGAAGCCATCTGCTGCTCAGTTGCAGACTTGAATATTTTACTAGCAAAGTAAAGACAAACTAGAGAGAGAAAATCAGGAAGTTGGGAAGGAGTTGTCTTCATCATCAGTTTATCTGCAAATTTTGACGTTAAAAATGACACTCTTATTCACGAAAACAACACTCCAATAACCAAAATAATCATTTTTTTATAATCTCCCTCTGGTCTGTAGCCGCAGCTATAGAGGACCTCCAGCTCTGACTTTTCATTGACTGCAAAGGAAGAAGGAAAAGAAAAGTCCAACGATGGAGACCTGACTACTGCTAACAGAAACAAAGAAATCCCAGAAACAAAATTAGCAGATGTGCACTATACGGTTAATTCCATATAGTGATTAGTTAGCAGTGGAGCCCGACAAGTAGAACAAGTTTTGCAGGCCATAGCTATTATCTTAATCAGGTCTAAAACGTTCCTTTCCATAGATTTGCAACTGAGAAAGATTATAGAAAAATTATGAACATAACCAGATAATATATATTTATAATACTATATTCAGAAGATATAGCAGATCCCATCAAAGAAGATATCATTAGATACCGCAAGAACAATATTGCAGAAGTTGCAAGGGATGTAGCAGAGTTGCTCAGGCACAACATCGACGCCGCTCGACATCTCTTCCAAGCAAGACAAAATCGGAACCTTAATTAACTTAGCTCCTTAAGAAAAAGAAGAGAAGGGTATAGAGGGTTAAATAGACGAAGAAGTTAGATATATAGATGAGCTCTTGCAAATTGCTAAGACAACACACAGAGGGACTAAGGAAGGAGAAAGCAAAAGCTTTATATTCTCTCTCACTCACTCACACAACTCTCTCTTTGCTTTGGCTATAGGCATATGTATTGTATCACAACAGTAACATGTATGGCCCATTTATATAGGAATTCATTTGAAGGAAGAAAAAAAAGAAAAGAGAGAAAAGGGAAGCACTTTACAGTGGTAAAGGAAGAGATATAGGAGGAGGATGAGTCAGGTATAAGGTAATTAAACCCAATACCATTATTAGCTCTACAAAGAAAGGAAATGGTTAGATACTTAAAATTTTACTACTGTGAAAAGGCTAAAAGATGTGATGAGTGGAACCAAAACAGACCTAACAAGGGTTAGGGTTTTGAGGATGTATGGATACAAAAGCAATAGCTTTTGGCAGCTTATGTATAATATAATATAGTCTGTTCAGTTCTGAGAAGATGAGCTCTGGTATAGCTTAGGTGGTGTTATTATTTAGGTGAATGTGACCACTCCTGTGAACCCTACTTCTGCTTCTCTACAGCGGACGAGGGGGGCGATCCAGAATTCTTTACATACTTTTCAGTGATCTATTCATCTTGCACTTATTACCCTTCTTCTTGTGTTTATGAACCGCTTATATACACATATATGTATGTATACATATTCTGCAGACTCACTGAACTATTCTCCTTCTTATTTTACATGGTAAAGGATCACACCAAAGTCGATTTTGTGTAATGAATATGGTTGCTTTCATCATGAAAAACTTTAAACAATCAGAACTAGATATTTAAGGAAAGGAGTTAAGTTGTTATCACAAAGTTTTGGATATACTAGATGACTGATTCAACTTTCAAGCCTATAATTGACCATAAAAGAGATTTATTGAACATAGAAGAGATGGGTATTAATCATTATGATGATTTTATAGTGTTATTTGATGTTATAACATAATTAATAAATACTTACGCCATTTCATGAATTATAAAATTTTGCTTAAGATTATCCATAAACCATTACATAAAACCTTGTAATTAATTGATTAAGATTAAGGCAGACTAAAACTGACATTTGAATCCAAATTAAAATTATTGTCTCATTAACATGTAATTTAATTTCTTAAGTACTTTCATGCATTATCATTGAATAAAATATTCGGAATATATAATTTACTAATTTTACTTACATTTATAAGGAAACAATGAGAACCTGAATTGATTGGACAATGTGCATAAGCAGAAGGTCAATGGGAAATCTAGGAAGTCACTTCTTGCTGAGAAAGAACCCTCACTCCCTCATCAGAATTGCTTCTCTAGTGTCCTACATGTCAACTTTTCTTTCTCTCTAACCCACAAAACCATGGAATCCAGTGATTCACAAACAGCCAAGATAGTGCTATTATTCTTGGGATTTGGATCTAAAGAAAACTAATTTGACCCTTTTCATAGACTGTGGTAACCTAGTTATCAGTCAGAAGTTTAGTTAATAATCCGTTGTATTTTTGGTGGATTATTTTTTTATTCTCAAGTTGTGATAAACATCTCTTTCACAAAAACCAGAAAATAGGTGAAAATTGGTAAATGTGATGAGCCAAATCAATGTATTTTGGAGCAGGATACAATACCAATAAGGAAAAGAAATTGAAAACCAGCAAGAAACAAAAAGATGTATAGAGGGCAAGTGTTGAAAATGGAAATCTAGAGAAGTGTGAAACACTTTTTCTGCTTCGCATGTACCTGAGTGTGAAGCAAATGCCTCCAACTATATATATATACATAAACATATACAAAGAGAGAGAGTAAGTACGTGGCACGGCAAGTACTACCCACGGCCAAAACCTAGCTGGTCCTCATCTACTTGCCAGACTCTTCAGGAATTACCACACTCTTTCTTTCCCCCCTCTTTTTCTCCATTAATAAGCGAAAAAGACTTCACTTTGGAGCAACCAATCTAGTTACTGATGCATATCAAATTAACTTCTTCCAAAATTAATTTGTAACTTTTCTTTCGTGTTAGGAGGAATTTTTGCCGGTCTGTCACGAGCCATCTTGCTCTTTCATCTGTCATATCTGGAAGAATTCTCTCTCTCCCTCTTAGATTATGGACTTTTAAGCATGAATTTTCCTTCTTTTTTATGAGGACTAGCAGAAAGTAGCTGTCTTTGTCCCATCTCCCAAGTGAAAGGTCTGCCTGTGGTACCTTTTAAAGTTACCTACGGCGTTCTCTCCATCTTTCTGGAGTCTAATACTACAAGGCTAACAACAAATAGCAACAGCCACATAATGTCAAAGAGAGAGAGAGGTGGGGGAGAGAAACCCACATGTGGAGTGTTTCTCAAATTTTTATGGTCAAATCTTTTTGCGGGTATCTTGATTGGGATAGTTCCTCCAATGGAAAGTGGCAATCTTTTTGGTTTTACAAGTTAATCAGTGTGGGGAGTGTTGAAAAAGAAACTAAATGTTGTAGCTTGGTTCTTGCTTGCTTGTCATGAATTGTCAAATCTCTCTCTGCAATCTAAGCACAGTTTTAGACTTTCTTTTCATTTTTTTTCAAGGGAAAGAAACAAATTACATGATCCGCTAAGGGGTGCTAACCCCCGTCATATCTTCTAGTAGGATAATTTCACACCCTAAAGGTGCACTAACAAAAGTGGTGATCCCGAAATCCAGACTAACCGCAAGGTTGGCAAGTCAATCCGCTCATCGATTTCCCTCTCTGTATGTGTGCCACCAAAGAATGACCCAATTACGAGTGAGGAGTTCATTGATGCCCAGTATTAGAGGGTTGAGCGATGTAGTCCGGTGTAAAGCTTCAGACAGCAGATCCTTAATCGTGAGAGAATCCAATCAAGCACCACCCGTCGAAAGTCAAGGGTTCACACCTTTAGACTTTCATACCAACCAACCAACCAAATTCTCATCAGGGTGTTATAGTTTGGTGACAGACAAATAGGAGTCCATCCTTATCTGTCAAGTTCCAATCTTATCACCTACAGGATGAGAGTTGGTTAGATATTTACTCTTTCCATATTAAAAAGAAAATCTCTCTTTTAAGCCCCAACAGACAACTTTCTTTTTGGTTTTATCAGTTCAGCCCATGATATTAATGTGCTTTATCTTCTACCAACTACCATGTATTCAATTTTCATTTTAGGATTTCATTATTAGTTCAAGCAACAAGGACATTCAACGCACGATTTCTCTTATTTAAAGCTTGGACTTGTCAATTGTAGGTGATAGTTATTTTTTTATTTATATTTAAATGTAATATTCTAAAAAAAAAATGTAATTTTAGTACTTACGTGTAGTGATCTCTCTAATATATAGCCCTGGACCGCTCTATTTCCTATGTCCTGCGTTAGGACATCATGGTCGTCCCATGATATCAGATCATAAACCAACGCGATCGTCTTTGGTCAGATATCTTTTGTCTTCCACTAGAGTGTCAAGAGCTGCAAGCCCTTCAAGAAGCTTATTAGAGTGTGTAGATTGATCAACACTAGTGAAGAATGAAGATATATACATCAGAAGCTCAAGCAGATGGTGATGGATCCAAACTTGCAACGATTTCATGGGTGATCAGGATCTTCTTCACAGGAAATGCAATTGTAATATGTGAGATATGTTTCCCTGTGATACCAATTTCCCTTTGTCCTCAACGAAGATTGACATGAGTGCATGCTATTGATTGTATATAAAGTACTATTACCTACCTTCATAATCCTGGTCGTGTGACTGTTCAAGGGTCCATTCTTGGTTGGATTTAACCGCTGAAAATCCGTTGTTAAAAGGGTATTCGAGTTTCTATGGTCAAATGCTTCTGTCATTCCAACTGCTGACACTGAGACTTTCAATCGAACATAGGACTTACAATACATGAATTTCATCTGATGTACTCATCTTGGACCTGGGATCATCTTACAGTTCATAAATTTTACTAATGGCCCTTAAGGGAGTGATTCTGAAGCAGAACATGTCACTAACTATGCACTCAGTCTTCTATGAACCGAGTTTCTAGGTGTATTGGGACCTCCCTACCCACTTGGAACTTGATACGTCCTTTTAGGGCCTTGCCAAATTCCAGGACCACAGAAACCTGTTCTTATTACTTGATATTTGTGAACTAATCAGATGCTGGTCTTGAAATATTCTGCGTGCATAAGCTAGATAAATAAAGCTACCCACATACCTGCGGGCCTGGAATTTGAGGCTACTTAATCTCGAAATATCAGTTTCACCTATTAATTAAGAACCTGATAGTCATACTCGACAATATGGGATATTCCAATCAGCCTAGATTCTGGACCCCATTTTCCAAAGAAAATTGTTCACCTCAAGACTATCTAATCAATCAATCAAATAGCAATGACACATATTGTCTGCTAAGTAGTCTGTTTAGGACTCGGGAGGACCAATAATCCAAATTAAGTTGTTGGAAATAAGAGTCATCATCAGTACCATCCCTATCTCAGAAGAAAGCTGAAAATTTTCCAAATGATAAGGTTGATGAAGTGGTATTGTCACTTTGAGGGTTAGCGGAAGCTTATGCATCGCTTCCTATATCATCTTTCAGAGTTTCATATTTCTTAACGCTGATGTATTCAGGCTAATCCTGCCTAAGTCCACCTGATTAATTCTAAAGAATAACCACAACTGGAGTTATACCTAAGAAGACTGTGATAAGGAAACCCTTCAGCTTAGGCTCAAACTTGATGGTGACAATACATTTTGACGCTTCCTATATTCCTATGTTGAACATGAATGTCCTGTCTAAGTGGGCTAGTCTACTTAAAGATTTGGTTTCAAGCTACAAGGCTCTTAAGCCTTGCAAAAACCATTTTTGGCCGTATTCCCTGCTAAAGATAGAAAAGGGAAAGGTTTAAAGAAAAAGGAGCATGAAACATGTAAAAAGTTTGACAGTGTTTTTGCATTTGACCTCCCATTAAAATAACACAGAAGGATGCTAGGAACAGACCATTTTCATTCAAAGATGTGACATCACCGACAAGAGAAACCTAGAAACAATCCAAGCCGTTGTTGCTTTGTCCTAAAGCCAAACATGTGTCATCTTTGGGCTTAAGGAGAGAGAAGAAGGGTTCGAAGAGACAACTTTCCCACGTAAATTGAGTTGAACGTGGGTGTGCTTGTGTGTGTCCGTTGCAGCCTCCCTATAAAACGTGTGTTGATGTGATAACTGTGTAGATAAAGAATGATTTTCTTTTTTCTTTTTTTTTTTGGGTTTTGTTCCGGGCATTTTAAACGGATAATAAAAACGGATAAAGCACCAACCTTTGCATATCTGCATATATTTTACATAATAAAAGTATCCCTCTCTCTCCTTCTCTTTCAATCAATTTAGCTTTCTGGGTTTGCCTTACTTGGGTTGATTTTTGTTTGCTCTTTTGCACATATTGCTATTTATGAAAGTATAATTGTACATAGAATTTGATGTTTGTAGGTTTAGGTAAGGTTGTGTGGAATTGGTAGGTGAAATGGCGAGCTCAGTGGAGGCCTCGGCAAAAGAGGAGGCTCTCTCTGTCGATCTCCCTGCTCCTTCTGGCTGGAAGAAAAAGGTCTCTCTTTTACTTTTTCTTGATTCATTTTCCTTTTCCAATCTTTGCTTGTTCTGCTTCAATTTCTCTGGAATTCGATGTAGGGTTTGGCTGGGTATTATTAGATTTTGGGTTTCTTTGGTGAAATTTGATAGGTAGGGTTTTGTGGGTATTCTTCTATTGTCTCTAACTTTATCCTTTTCAAGTTTGATTTAGTCTTGCCCTTTCCGGAGCTCCCTGCCTCAGTTAGCATTTCATTTGCTTTTGCAAGTTTTTGTCTTTTCCTGTTTTTTATTACTTTTCCTTTTTTGTTGTATGTTTAACCTTCAATATTCCTTTTCGATGTGCCTTTGTACGGTCAGGAGACTGTCTTGGTAATGGAATGTCAAATGTGAGCTTTGAATGGATTGATGCTATTATGAGTTATCTGATGACTATAACTTGTAAATTGAAATAGCCTATTAGTCTAATTCTAGCTACCTTATATGACCCTTATGAAGATAAAATAACTTGTGAGTCTGAATTTCAGAATAGGAAAATATTGAATGTTATTGTTAATGATTCATCAACTAGAAGATTAATTAAGGTTATTCTTGCTAATTTTCTACGTGGTATGTATGTTCTATGCTGGATCCATTGGCTTGTGTTTCTTGTGATCTAAGGCTTGCATCAAGGTATAGGTAGATAAGTCAGTTTGTCATACCGACTTTTAGGCTTTTGTTCCTTGTAGTGGAAGATCAAAGATTGGAGGATAATGCATTTTCCTAGGATGTAATCAATGTGATGTAAGTCATTACCAACCGTCATATTGGGGACTATTGATGGATAGAATCGAGTATCTTATTTTTGTTGGCTTAAGTATGGGTTTTTCTCTTAAATATTGCTAGTGGTCGCTCGGAGCCTAACTAAAGATGGCATGTCTCTGCTAGTGCAAACTTTAGTTTGAAGGTATTCAGTTCCAGAAGGGAAAATCTGGGAGGAATGTGTTGATGTACTTTCTGTTAATCACAAAAAAAAAAATATTTGCCTTCAGTTCAAAATGCAAAGTGATTTGGGAGAGTTGTGTTTGATTCCTTACTTTTCTTTAGAATGGCCTCGCAAAGATATAAATATGAAACCTTAAGCATCCAATGCTCATGTGAGCCTCTATTTAGGGTCCTCAACCAACAACAAATAATGGAGGATTTATTCGACCACATAGTTGGGGCTCCTAAAATATGGCGTCAATCGTGGTCTTGTTCATCTTTGGCTTATGCTTCCATGACTTAGCTTTGTAACCACTTTACATTATAGCCTGGTTTCATTAAGTGCTATTCTTCCGTTCATACTATCCTTGGCGCTGCAGTTACTCCTTAACATCTTAAATGCTACAAATGTATTTAAGTGCATTTGAAGATTTCATCTCTATAAAAGATTTGTATAACCTGCTCTTGCGACTTATACTTGCTTTACGTTTGCATTTTCTCAATTAATTAAAATTTTATGTTGAATTGTTGCTGGTAAAGCTAATTGAGTTGCTATTTATTTTCTTATTCACATTGAGTTTCTATTGCCTAAGCTATTTTCCTAATAGCATGCTTGTACATAGGCTATGCAATCTTTATCTAATTTGATGTTACAATACTGGTTATGATATCAGTGAAATTTCATACTCTTTCCTTTTTCTTTTTGGTGAACTAGTTGGTGTTAGTTGCTTCAAACTCAAAATATATAGCGACAGACAGCTTTTCAATTGGATTTTTACCTCTATACGTCTACAATAGATAATTGACTTTTCATATGCTTGTTCATGGGCAGTTCACGCCTAAGAAAAGTGGAGCTGGTAAGAAAAGTGAGGTCACGTTCACTGCCCCAACAGGGGAGGAAATTACCAATAGAAGACAATTGGATCAGTATCTCAAGGCACATCCTGGTGGTCCATCGGCATCTGAGTTTAACTGGAGCACTGGGGAGACACCAAGGCGATCTGCAAGGATTAGTGGGAAGGCAAAGGTGGCTCCAACACCAGAAACTGAACGCCCCAAGAAACGTAGCAAGAAATCATCAGGTTCCCAAACGGAGAACAAAGAAACAGGAACCGCTTCAGAAGGGACTGATCAGACCAACGATATTCAGAAAGAAACAGGAACTGCTCCAGAAGGGACTGATCAGACTAAGGATATTCAGAAGCATGAGGATGAAAAAGCCAAAAAGGATGATGGAGAGGCAGAAAAGGATGCTGAGAAAGAAAGCCAAGGCGAGGACAAGGATGCTGAGAAAGAAAGCCAAGGCGAGGACAAGGATGCTGAGAAAGAAAAGCAAGACGAGAACAAGGATGAAGTTGAACATACTTGTACTAAAACAGGAGGTTCTTCTGAAGAAGCTCAAGTCGGAGAAGTTGTCATTGTGTCCAAAAATACTGCAGATGAGAAACTTGAAGCTGAGCCTGGAAGCAAGGAAGGGAAGGCTGATGATTGTGAGGTATCTCAAAATGAGAGAGCAAAAGTTGAGGATGAACATCTTGAAGGAAAGAATGAGCTAGAAGAGGTTGAGGCTGGCAAAGAGCATAATTCTGTTGATGAGCAAAAAGTTGTTACAGCCACTGATGAGCAAAAGGAAGAAATTGTCACAGAGGACAACAAGAAACACGCTAGTACTATTCCTGAAGGAGAGACGAAGGATAAGGAGTCTCTGAATGTTGATGACAAGAAGCCTGACATCAAAGTTATTACTGAGGTGAATGAGATACAAGGAGAAGTTGTTGAGAATGGCAACAATGGCAATCCAAGCAAGCATAGCCCTTAGAACAGCAATTGAAATGGCTGGATACTGGCATCTTAATTATTACTTCCTGACCTGTTAGACTCTGTATATGAATGACTAGCTTTAATATCGTAATTGATAGCTTTCTGATTGTTCACGACTTCATTCAGACTTATTTAAAGTCACAGATTAGTCAAGTGTACAACTTAGTGGCAATTGATTGCTAAACTTAAAACTTGCAGCGATCATTTGTAGTATCATGGCATCAAAATGATGACGATTTGGTATGTTCTTGTAATAAGTTGCTGTCAGTGGTTATATGGAATAAAGTAATGGTCTTTTGCTGGAAATCTAATTTAATCTGTCACAGAGAATACTCATAAAGAGATGATCGTGGGGCACCAATTGAGGATTAACAAAGTTGATTTCGGACCTGGTGCTTAAAATGCTTGTGCAGAGAACTATATATTGGGTACGGTTACAGAAGCTCGGCTTCAAGGTTCAAATGAACGGGCAGCTCAAAGACCGGAACTTTACAGAAAAGAAATAAAGTAAGGGTGTGACAAACGGAATACCGAAGGTTGGCTTCGCAAAATCAAAACTCCTGAAGAATATCGAAATCTGAAAGTTCTCTCTTAAGGCCTTTTAGCCTTGCAACCATTTCTCAAATGCAGTGGCTGATGAAACGAAGGCTGTTTTGGAGGATTCAATTTCATTGCGAATGACTGCAAGTTGAAGAGGCATGATCCAATTATCCATTAAATTCCATGCTCGTAGTTTCAACAACAGGAAGGTTACCCCAAAAAGACGGTAGAAACATATAAAACGATTGATCAGCTGATGAAATTAATGAAGCTAGTGAAGACTTGAAGGTTTCGACGTCAGTATTCTCTTTTGGACTAAAGATTAGTTGTTAAATATATAAGCTGACGCAATCAGATTTGATATAAAAGATCCGAAATCTGCCAAGAAACTTTTCTCATCGTGAAAAAGGAAATCCCAGATCAACATGAGTGCACAAGGGATCATCAGATAAGCCTCAATTGTTAACTCTTTAACTTATTTTGAGTTTGAAACTTAGTATTTCCTGATGATGGAATCAACTGCATCCCGCGAAATGCGGGTGTTTTTACCTTGGAGAAGGTTAACTTTACGAAATCTATATCAGTGCTTCGACCAAGAACAGAACCAGCTGTGGATAGATCATTAGTTTCTATTGCTTGTCCAACTTTACTCAGCTTGTACACGAGATCCTGCAAATATCCTGAAACAGATCATTTAACTGCAAAATCTCAGAGACTATAAAAGAAGCTCCATTCTTGCTTCACATGTAGATACATTGAGAAAAATCAACATGAGTAATTATAATACCGTCAAACGTGAACTCTGAGTTGCAGACGACATGTCAAAGGAACTCATCCCTGAATCAACGATAACAAGAAAGGAAGATCCCTGAAATGTTCCTTTTGATAAACTGAAGCATGCATCTTAAACACAAAATTAATTATGTATGATCGACTACATGCATGCTAAATGAATGAATATTCGGCAAGCTGAAGCATAATAGAAAATTTAATATACCTCCAGCCATTGCCTACAAGCTCTGTCAAGCAACGTCTCACGACCGAAATGAGAGAATTTTTGAATCTTCTAGCCTCTGGTCTCCACAAGCCGATAGTGTCTTGCTTTCGTTGCGTGAAACTGAAGATAGGGACCAAAAAATATATATTTTTATCGCTTCATCATCTATGCCCATCACACTGGAAGCAAAATGATGACGTATGGGCGTTTGCATGATTAATGAGTTAAACTGTTAAAAGGACCAGATTTTGAACAATAAGATATCCCAAGATTTCAGGAAAAAATCCTACATTCTCTCACTTGGTCCATTTAACCCAACATCAACATATAAAAAACAAATATATGAATCATGACGACAGGCCTTCTTATAGCAAGTATTATCTTTCATCTATTACAATATATAAAGTCTCTCGTTGCTAGCCCTTAAACTTAATGAATAAACCATATGTTTATTCTAGGTTCAAAATAAATGATATTTCTCAAAACAATCAAATATACGTGCAAAAAATCATATGAGAAAACATCAAATTAAATAAGAGTTCCATTGAAGCAACCAATATACAATGAAAATCACATTATAGAACCAAGTTTCATTTACACTACGTGATCTTTAAACTACTTAGGTGGCATGTCTTTAGTTAAAGGATCTGCAATTATCAACTCAGTGCTAATATGCTCAATGACAACTTTCCTTTGCTTAATACGTTTTTTTATGGCTAAATATTTGATATCAATATGCTTATTTCAACTTCCACTCTTGTTTTTTTAGTCATAAAGACCGCAGTTGAGTTGTTACAATACAATTTTAATGGCTTAGAAATTAATTCAACAACTCTAAGCCTAGATATAAAATTCTTCAACAATACACCGAGATAGCCTCAAAACATGATATGAATTAGGCCTTTATAGTAGAAGTAACAATCAGGGTCTGCTTGGCACTTCTTCAAGGTATAGCTTCATCGACTAGCTTGAAAATATAATCAAATATTAATTTTCTTGAATCAATGCAATCAACAAAATCTGACTCAGAATATCAAACTACTTCCAGGTTCTCAGTTCGCCTGTACATAAACATGCAATCTTTTGTGCCCTAAAGATATCTTGTAATCTTCTTTACAGTTTTTCAGTGGTCAACACCTGGGTTACTCTGATATTTACTAACATTCTAACAGCATATGTGATGTCAGGTCTGGTGAAGACTTGAGCATATATAAAGCTTCCAACAGCTGAAGCATATGGAATGTTTTTAATGTGTTCTAATTTAAAATCATTTTTCGGGCATTGATTCAAATTGAATCTATCACCCTTCAATATGAGTGCTACACTTGGTGCATAATCTTTCATCTGAAATCTTTCTAAAACTTTGTTGATATAGGTCTCTTGAGACAAACCAAAAATGTCTCGAGATCTTTTACTATGAATTTTAATGCCAATGATATAAAATGTCTCACACATATCTTTCATATCAAAATTCTTTAAGAAAAATTGTTTCATCTCATATAACAAACTCTTATCATTAGTCGCAAGCAAAATATCATCCACGTATAACACAACAAAACAAGTCTTACTCTCAATGACCTTCTGGTATAAACATTAATCTATTATATTCTCTTCAAAACCGAATGAAGTGATAACCTCATGGAATTTTAAATATCATTACTAGGAGGCTTATTTCAATCAATCTATGAATTTATTAAGCTTGCAAACTAAATGTTCACTATCACTAGAGGAGAATCCTTTAGGTTGTTTCATGTAAACCTCTTCCTCTAATTCACCATTGATGAACACCGTTTTCACATCAATTTAATATAACTCAAAATCAAAATGACCTACTAATGTCATGATTAAAATGAGAGAATCTTTCTTAGATACAGGAGAAAATGTCTCCATGTAGTTGATTCCTTCCCTTTGAGTAAACCATTTGGCAACAAGTCTTGTCTTATGTCTCTCAATGTTGCCTTGTGAGTCTTTATTTGCCTTAAATACCCATTTACATCCAATGACTTTCACATCATTCGGTAACTCAACGAGATACCAGACTTAGTTAAATGTCATATAATCCGTCTCATCTTTCATGGTATTGTACCACTGGTCTGATTCTTTAGAACTTATGGCTTATAAAAACGTTTCAGGATCATTTTCGACTATAATGTTATAGTATGACTCTTGTAGATACATTATATAATCACTAGGAATTGCTGACCTTCTAACTCTAGTAAATTTCCTTAATGTTGTGTCATCATCCTCTTGAAGAACTTGTTGCTTAACCTGTTGTTCAACCAGTTGCTCAACAATTTCTTATTGTTCCTCATTTATAACTTGATCTATTAGATTGGTATTAATAGCTTGTGAAACTTTAGCAACTGGTTGTTTAACACCCGTTTTAATTTGAGGGGTGTGAAAAACAATCAATCTATCACTTAAACCAGAGAGTTGAGTTTCATATGGTCCTTTTCAAAAACTATGTCTTGAAATTGACCACTCCCACTGATCAAGTCATTATCAAGAAATTTTGCATTTCTTGATTCCACGGTCCTAGTGCTATGAAATAGACAATAGAATCTACACTCCTTAAACCTTTCAGTATATCCAATGAAATACCCACTAATGGTTCTTGGGTCTAGCTTCTTCTATTGTGGGTTGTAAATTTTTACTTCAGACAGGCATCCCCAAACGCGTATATGTCTCAAACTCGATTTTCAATCCTTAAATAACTCAAAAGGTGTCTTTGAGACAACTTTGGTTGGAACTCGGTTTAATATATACACAGTTGTCTTTAAAGCCTCATTCCACATGAATTGAGGAAGTTTGGTGTTACTCCTCATACTTTTCACAATGTCCATTAAGATTCGATTTTTTCTTTTTGACACACCATTCAGATCCAGAGAACTAGACATGGTGTATTAGGCAACAATTTCATGTTCGTGAAGAAACTTCACAAATGGACTAGGTACTTATCCATTTCTCCACCTTTATCTGACCTTACGATTTTAATTAGTTTTGTACATTGATTCTCTACTTCAGACTTAAAAACTTTAAAGGCATCCAAAGCTTCGTCCTTATAAGGAAGCAAGTAGAGATACACATATCGCGAATAATCATCTATGAAAGTGATCAAGTATTTCGGATGATTTGCGTTCATATCTGGATAACGAATATCTATATGTATGATTTCTAACAGGTTTATGCCCCTTTTTACACTCCTCTTAGACTTGTTAGTTTGCTTACCCTTAATGCAATATGCACAAGTATCAAAATCAGCAAAATCTAAAGTACTAAGTATTCCTTCATTTACTAATCTCTTAATTCTTTTAATGGAAATATGTCCTAATCTACGATGTCATAACATAGAAGATTCCTCATTTACAATACATCGTTTTAACCCAGCAGTGACATGCATCGAATTATAGGCATTATCATTTTGTAGCTGAATGGAATAAATACCATCAGATGATGTACCATAACCAATAACTTCATATTCATTACATAAACTGAAACCAGAATCTGAAAAATTAAAGGAAAACCTAAAGATGCAAGTCTTGATATAGAAATCAAATTTATAGAGAAATTTAAAGCATAAAAGGTCTTTTCCAAACACAAAATAAAACCACAACTTAAAATTAAATTGCAAGTGTTAATGGTTTCCATATGTGAACTCGTCTTGCTTCCTGAAGAGACGTATTGTTCACTTCCCACTGGCTTCCTTAGGTTTTGCATATCTTGCAAGGTATTTGAAACATAGATTGTATAAAATAGAATCAATCCACCATATGTTATGATTAACATTAATCATATTAGATTAATAACAAACAAATGAAAATGGAGTACCTTTCTTTTCGAGCTAGTTCCTAAATTTAGCGTAATATTTCTTCATGTGTCCCTTCTTCTTATAAAAGAAACACTTTGATGGTTTCTTTATATCGAACTAAGGAGGAATTTTGCGTTTCTCCTTGTTTGTTACATCATCCTGTCCTTTTTTCCTTAAAACAATCAAACTCACCCTTTCACCCTCTTTCATTAACAACCTTTCCTGTTCTTGCACACATTTGGTCAATAGTTCATTAATCGATCACTTGTCATTATGCATGTTATAAGAGATTTTGAAAGGACTATATTGTTAGGGCAGAGTGCATAGAATGTAATGTACCAGGAAAGATTCTGATATAGTAACCTCTAAGGCTTTAAGTTGAATCGTTGTGTCCCTCATATGCATGATATGATCACGTACGTCTCTATCCTAGTGAGCTTCATGGATGACAACTGGATAATCAAGATGCTGGTAAGGGTCTTATCAGATGTGGCGAATTGATGATCGTCAATAGATCCTTGACTTTATTATGTTGTTTGACAGAATTACGAATACCATCATATATTTTAGTGCTTTATGAACATCACGGAGAGGTGATTAGATCTTTCACATTTTTCGTAAATAGCAATAACATTTGGAGTGTTGGTTTTAGTTATACTCGGTGGTCCATATTTCCTAATAGCATAATCTATATCCAACTAGTTCAAATGAAGTAGAATTCTTTCTTTCCATACCTTATCGTTGTCACCCCTCAATTCGAAAATTTCACACTTAATATAAAAAATATTCGCAGTGTGAGTAACTGCAAGTTCAAACATACAAGCTTATTATTTATAATTTGAGACCAATATTAATTCATGCTTTACCAATGTAAATAATGCCTTTAATACATAGATCTAGTGTCATATGACTTACCTGTGGGCTAAAGTTCTACTCAATTAGATTCATCTATCCTTAATGACAAAACTATTGAATTATGTTCCTTTTTTTATATTCAAGTGGGTAGATTAAGAAATATAATTCGATATTTCATCCTAATTAATGATACAAATATAACAAAATTCTTGTGGGTAGATTTGATCATATTACATATGATTAATTACAATTAACATTTTAATGTGATATTAAAACTAAATATATGAATTAATTAATCGAGATGTTGTGACTACTCCTAATTAATTAAAATCATATGGATCACTCACATTACTTTAAGCTTAGATAAAGGCTAAATATTTGCATCAAATAATTAATAATGCAAATAAATCAAATAACAATGCATAAAATTATTTAATCTAATTTTGTATGTATAATGATCATAAATTTATAGACACAATTTACAATTAAACATACATAGTTTGTTCAAATAGTTAAACAATTATAACTTACATGTCAAATTTAATTCAAATATTAAACATACAAATTAAAATTAATATTCACAAAATATTAATGCCAAAAATTATTTTATAATTAAAATCACAAACAAAATGTGTTATGTGCTTAATTAACCCAACAATTACTAACATTAACTGATTAATTAATTATTTATTTATTAAAAAGGAAGAAACATTGTCTTCAACCTCCTACCCAACTCCAACCTAAAAGCAGCCAGGCCCGCAACAGTCACCGGAAAGAAGAAGAACGCAGTGATGGGATGACAACGACTGGCTGACGAGCATAACACGCCAGAAAAACTAAATCATATGACATTACATAGTTGGCGAAGTCCGAAGATCACCATGCACCGTCATCGTTGTCCCTTCTCCCTTCACTGTCCTATCACTAGTGGGTGCAACATGGAGTGCCAAAACACAATTCCGAAATCCATTATGCACACAAACGTCGAGTTTTATCAACAACACTTGGTAAACTCATGTGACTTAAATAAAAATGAGAAACAAAGCATAATAGAGGAGCATTTTCTCAAATAACTCGGATGTAAGGCGGAGGCACAATAGCTCTGATACCAAATGACAAACTGAAGCATGCATCTTAAACACAAAATTCTTTACGTATGATCAACTACATGGATGCTAAACGAAATAATATTTCGCAAGTGGAAGCATAACAAGAAAATTAATCTACCACCAGCCAATGCTTACAAGCTTTGTCCAGCAACATCTCACGACTGAAATGAGAAATTTTTTTAATCTTCTAGCCTTTGATCTCCAGTCGATGGTGTCTTGCTTTTGTTGCGTGAAGTCAGGAATAGGGACCTAAAAATTTCATCACTTCGTCATCTTTACCCATCACAAAAGATGAAAAATGATGGTGTATGGACGTTTGCATGATTAATGGGTTAACCCATTAAATGGACCAGATTTTGAACAGTATAATATCCCAAGATTTCGGAAAAAAAAATCCTACACCTTTCTGTAGATCAACCAGGACTTAACTCTGTCCTCAAGCTGAGGTCTTGGCCTACGTACAACACCTAGACTACTAGCTTGAGCTCGTTTACCATAAAGTTTGGTCAATTCTATTATAGTTGGTATTGAAACATCTCAACCAAACAATGATTAATGAAATTTTTTTCTAAGAAATGGTTGATAACTGACAGAGTCGACCCTGGGCAGGGGCAGCCAGGGCACCTGCCCAGGGCCCACCATATAAAGGGGCCCTTTAAGGGTCTTAAGTATTTAATGGGTACTTAAATGGAGAAAACGTCGGTGAGTCTTAAACATTTAATAGAGAAAATGTTGAGAGTGTTAAACATTTAAGGAAAACGTTGAGAGTCTTAAACATTTAATGGAGGAAACGTTGCTTACAACGTTATTAGCATTTAACAGGTTAACGTTAACTTTGAAAGTTAATGTTAACTTGTTGATTATAAATAGATTTGAAGTATTTAGGTTCTCAAAGTTAACGTTAATTTGTTGATTATAAATAGATTTGAAGTATTTAGGTTATATTCTTAGCTTCTAATTTCTTTATGTTCATCAATATATGTATTTAAGATACTCTAACACAAAATTAACAACAAAAAATTCACGATTCATCTTTTGAATTACGAGTATAATTTGAAGATAAAGTTTCGATTTTTAATGTATTTTTAGCATTAAATATTTGAATATGTTATAATTAATTTGTAATTTGTTATTAACGTGAACATTATATTAGCATTTTAAATCATAACATTTATATTAAATGATATTGTATTTATTTTGGTATCTTCTTGTTTATTTTAGATTACTTATTATTTATAATAATTTAATTTTTGTTATTGTAATTTTCATTATACTTTGCTACAAGTAATGTAATAATTATTGGATTTGTGTCCTTGTAGAGTTCACTTAAGTTTAGTGATAGTATGACTAAATCAAATAATTTAAGTTACTCAATTCAAAGATTACATAAATGGTTTTCTTTATTATAAAATATGTATGATTATATTAAACAAGTCGTAATAATAAAATAATAATAATAATCAATCATTTCCACTACTTATAGAATAGGATAATATTTGACTTTGGAAACTTAGAATATAATTTAATAACTTAGAATACTATTTACTATATTTTCCTAAGTATGTTAATTTCTTTTATTTTTAGAAATTATTGTGTCTCGATCATTAAAATTTGCTATTTTTATTTTCATAGTAGATATTAAATTTTGCTATTTATTTTTTTCCTCTATCACATATATAATACAATTTATATATCTTTGTGATATATTGTGAAGCTATTAGAGTTTGGTTGTGCCTGCATACTTCTTCTAGTTCCATACAGGTGCTTTTGTTTTTTTCTAGTATAACTGTGTTATAATTGGTTTATATTATGTTGCTTAAAAAGCATTTACCTGGAAGCGAAAAATGAAAAAAAAAAAGAAAACAAGTAACACAGTTAATAGAGTCCCAAAAAGGAGCAATTAATAAATTTATTAAAAGAGTAGGCTCCTCTAGTAAGAGTCCCGAGAAATTAGGTGAAGATAGTTTTGAATAACATAAAGAAAACTTAAGTGATGAGATTCATATTCACGAGGATATTAGAAATATGAGTGAGCATGATCATGTACCAAATGCATCTATTTTAAAAAATTTAAAGATAGACGAGCAAGTAAGCCCTATATTGGACATTTATGATCATAGAAATTTGGATAATCTTGATAATAAAACAAGGAATATTTTAATTAAAAAAGGGCTCGTAAAAGAACGGAATCTTATGTTTCCTTTAGACAATACCTCTCGCCATTTTTCATATTCTTATTATTATAAAAATTTGAGTAATGGAGAGATTAGCGATAAACAAATGGTTAGTTTATTCTAAATATGTAGATAAATTATATTGTTTTGTTGTAAGTTGTTCAAATCTACTAACAAACAAAGTGGATTAGCAAATGACGGATTTAGAGATTGGAAACATCTTAGTGAGAGACTCAAAGAACATGAGAATTGCATTGAGCATATGACTAATATGAGAACTTAGAAAGAATTAAGAGTCAGATTGAGCAAAAATCAAATAGTTGATAAAGATTTACAACAAGAAATTGCAAAGGAGAAAGAACGTTAGAGACAAGTTTTGATAAAAATAGTTTCTATTATGAAATATCTTGCTAAATATAATTTAGCTTTTCGAGGATCTAATGAGAAACTTTTCCAAGATGGTAATGGTAATTTTCTAGGATTGATTAAGATGATTGTTGGATTTGATGTGATAATGCAAGACCATGTTAAATGTATTCAAAATCATGAAATTCATCATCATTATCTTGGTCACAAAATTTAAAATAAGTTGATTTCTCTGTTGGCCCATAAAGTTAGAAGTTTTATAATAAGGATTATTAAAGGGGAGAAATACTTTTCTATTATTCTTGATTGTACCCCAGATTTGAGTCATCAGGAACAAATGAGTTTATTAATACGATGTGTGAATATATCAAATAAAAAAAATAGAAGAGTATTTTTTAAAGCTCTTAAAGGTAGATGACACATCTAGATTGGGACTTTTCATGAATTATTGAATGCATTTAATTCTCTTGATCTTAATGTTTATAATATAAAGGGTCAAGGTTGTGACAACGATTCTAATATGAAGGAAAACACCAAAGAGTTCAAAAACAACTACTTGAAATAAATCCAAGAGCATTATATATGCCATGTGCTTGTTATAATATTAATCTTACTCTTAATGATATGACACATTCTTGTGTTAAAACTGTTTCATTTTTTGGAGCTGTGCAACGTATATATACATTATTTTCAAGTTCTCCTAAAAGGTGAAAGGTTTTGCTTGATAATGTTTTAGGCTTAACTATGAAATCATTGTCCAACACTCTTTGGGAGAGTCGAATAAAAAGTGTTAAAGCTATTAGATTTCAAGCTCCTCAAATAAGATTGGCTTTGATGGAATTATCTAGATCTTGTGATGATGTCAAGTCAAAGAGTGAAGCAAAAAGCTTGGTTGGTATATTTGAGAGTTTTGAGTTTTTACTTGGTATGGTTATTTGGTATGATATTTTATTCGCTATTAACATGGTGAGTAAAAAGTTGCAATCTAAATTTATGTGCATTAATGCTACCATAAAGCAATTAGAAGATGTGATGGTATTTTTTGATAAATATAGAGATAAAGGGTTTAGCTCTAGTATGAATATTGCTAAAAGTCTTACACTTGAGATGAATATGGAGCCTATATTTTCAACTAGACGTTGTATTATTAGGAAAAGATAATTTGATGAAATTAACCATAACGGAGAAATACAATCAGTTGAAGATTCTTTCAGAGTTAATTACTTTCTAGTTGTTGTAGATATGGCAATTACTT
The DNA here is from genome assembly GCA_029891385.1 of Erythroxylum novogranatense. Lineage (NCBI taxonomy): Eukaryota > Viridiplantae > Streptophyta > Magnoliopsida > Malpighiales > Erythroxylaceae > Erythroxylum > Erythroxylum novogranatense. The sequence goes on from CM057233.1 coordinate 95,678,610, forward strand.
CGTTAAAGAATAGATTTGAACTTGAACAATTAACAACATTTGATCATATTTTTGGATTCTTATTTGATTCAAGGAAGTTGAGGTCATTAGATGATAATGAATTAAGAGAATGTTGCACTAATTTTATTTTCATGATAATATGTCAGATGTAGATTTAGATGATCTTTTTTCTGACTTAAAATTGTTGCAAATGGCTTTGTCAAATGAGTTAATGTCATCAGTTGAAATTTTAGAATTTGTTAAAGCTACAGATTGTTATCCAAATGTTTTAATTGCTTATCAAATTCTATTGACTATATCTGTGACTGTAGCATCAGTTGAGAGAATAGTATGTGACTGTAGCATCAGTTGAGAGAAGTTTTTCAAATTTAAAATTATTAAAAACCTACCTGAGGTTATCAATGTCACAAGAAATGTTGAATGATTTAGCTACGTTATGTATTAAGAAGGATATGTTGGATAAGGCTGACCAAGATTAGACCGTGATTCATTCCTCCAGCGATGGTCGGGCCTGCGACTGGGGGCCCTTAGGGTTGGGGATTCAACCTTTTGGAACAAGGATATGTTGGATAATATTGATCTTGATAATATTATTAATGATTTTACATTTAGAAATGCATGAAGAAATTGTTTTTTATAAATCATGATCCTCTGTATATTTGTTAGTGTAATTTTCTTAGTGTTTTGCAATCTAATATTGTTGTTTGATTGTTGCTATTACTATTTTGTTGTTACTGTTATTAATTTTAGTTATTTTACTGTTAATGATATTTGTAAGATATTATTAGCTGATGTTATGATCATTTAATATTTGGTTGAGTATGTAGACTTATAAATGGAATCATTGATGTTTCATACAAACATATAAACTTAAATATGTTGTCGATTTATTAGGGTTTTTTTTTAAATTTTGCCCAGGGCTTATAAAATAATAGGAACGACCCTGATTGCTGAATTAACACATCATATATTAACAATGGTAAACTCCAGGACAAGAACACATTGTTAGATAGTAAACTTGAATTATCGTTGTTAGAGTGTTAGTTATAGTCATTGTTAAACTTGAATTATAATTATTAGAGTCCTAGTTAGAGTTATTAGTTAGAGTCATTGTTTAAGTTAAATGTTAGTAGTTTAGTTTATCAAGAATTGGTTTTGTAAGCCCATATTTATATAGGCATATTTCATGTTTATGGGAGAGAAATTTTATCTTATAATACAAAAAATTGTTTAGCCTCTATTCTTCTGTTTCTTTTGCCTCGTTCGTATTTTTTGCTGTCCAACACACACGGTGGAACAAACTCCAGAACAAGAGCACACAATGAAACAATCAGAATTCTTCTGAACTCAATCCAAATTATGCACAGAAGCTGTTAACCTTCTCCAACAAGTGTAGGTCGTCATCAGCTTCTAGTACAGCGGCATTGCTGACCAATGGAAATGCAATGGTAGTGATGAAGCAAAGTGAGAGGCTCCTTCTGGTTGCAACTTTTGTTGACTGGTAACGACCTTTTCACATTATCAACAGTCTCTTAACATTTGATTTTGTTGCTGGAGAAGATAATTAAATAAGAAGATGGTGTTGGAGTGGCCATTTCTTGATCTTCAAGTCCTGCTTTTGTTTCTGCCTTCCTGGTGGGAAAAGAAAAACAAGAGGTATCCAAGATAAGGTTTCTGGGCTCTGCAACCTGATCCAATCACTTTCCAAAATGTGGTTCAACAATAGCGATAAAAAGGTCCATTTCTGTTATGACCAAATGAAACTGAAACTTGCAGTCACTCGTCCAAGTTTAGCTTCAGAACTTGAGTTGGTACCTTAAAGCCTAAGGAATCTTCACTTATTCTTGGTCCTACCCGTAGATTCTTCCATTTGAAAGAGAACCCATGCTCGCAAAAGTCGATTCCTTTACAACACTGGCCCTAAAGAAAAGCTTAAAAGTTTCAGCATTTATAACTTTTTGTACATCCTCCAAGCCAGCTCCAAAATAAGCGCCTTTCTAGTCAGGCTTATGGCATCTCTTTCAACTAGTACAAAGAGACAATAACTTAACACACGTTCCCATTTCCTTTAGAACTCAGTTCTTCTCTTCACTTTTTAAGTGCAACCCAATCTGATATCAAATGAATATTTACCATTTTAGTGGACAAATTCTTTGGTATTAGCACTTTTGAGCTTTCATATCCCAAAAAAAAAAAAAAAAGACTCTTGCTTTCCCAACAACCAAAACCAGAATGTTCAAAATCATTAGTTGAAACTAACCGGAGTCTTGTGTTCTAAGACATCATTATATGTCCTAAATAACTTGGCACAATGTAACTTGTTTAATGATTAATCTAAACAACTCAATTGCATTAGCAGATAAAGCAATGATTGCTTTGCTGGTTGAGTAATTAAAAAAAAAATCACATCTTTATATAAAGATAGGATTTTTATTTATTAGACAAGTCTATTTTTATTCCTTAATTTAATCAAATGTTTACTTACATTGAATGACTTTATGTCTAGGACTACGTGGCATTACGCGTCAAACAAGCACCGATTGACACGTTAAAGCAGAAAAGGACAATACGTTTTGTATTCACTATGCCCTCTTGTTCACAATAAGCAAAAGGAAATTCATTATATATGTCCATAGTAATGAATATAAATATTCTTAATAACTAAATAAAATTATATCATATTTATTTCTTACGTTATTCAGTGTATATTTTAAAATATAATTATGAAAATTTGATTTTTATTCATTGTATATTTGAAAATATAATTATGAAATTTTGATTTTATAAGTGTATATTTAAAATATAATTATGAAATTTTGATTTTTATAACAATAAAATTATTGTTATAAAATCAAAATAAAATTATTATTGTTATAAAATCAAAATTTCATAATTATATTTTCAAACATACACTGAATAACGTAAGACACTCGGCAAACATTGCGAGGAATGGTCAAAAGTGGAAAATTCTTCTGATCAAAGGAGATTCATTTCCACACGCGCATATTAGACATTGTGATGCAATTTGATATATTATGGGAAAATATATATAACTAAAACACTAAATAAAATAATGTCTATGCATATAACTTTAAGCTTTTTCATTTAATTTTAAGACATGAAATCTTGATATTCAATCTCAATAAAGATTTTAAAATTAGTAACTTTTAGAACATATTTATAATAATATGAGAAGTTACTATTTTATTAAATAAAATTAAATAATATATATGAATTTTTAAAATTTCTTTTAATTATAAGACATGAAATCTAGATACTTAACCCTAATAAAAAATTTAAAATTGATAATAATAACAATAACAATAACAACAAGAACAACAACACCTAGTATAAATCTCACTTTCTAGGTGAAGTCTGGAAAAATTTAATAAGACGTAACCTTATTCTTAATTAATAGAGACTGTTTTTAAATGACTTTTAAAATTGATAATGTTTAGAAAATATCTATAATAATATGAGAAGTTTATATTTTATTAAATTAAATTAAATAATAATATCTTATTTTAAAGCATTAATATGTCTTAATGCTTGTTATATTTTACATAAAGAGGAAATAATAGTATGATTATTTAGGAGGTCATTTAAAACATTTAAAGAGATGGAGTTACACATCATTTAAGTTAATATATATGAGGTTTCTATATGATTAATCTAAAGTAGTATTTCTTCCTTTATTGGCGCGTGGATGGAAGGACGCGCTTGGGGGAGTGAAACGAAACGGAAAAATTACGACTTCGGGGCAGCACCGACCACAGGAGAACCTATACGTGTAGTAATATCTTATAAAAAACATTTGCAAAATTAAAAATAAATAAATGAAACGAAACGAGTTGTCATGAATCATTAAAAGACTTAACCCCTCTCTTAATCACTGTGACTCATTCCGGAAAACGACCGCCAAAACAAGACAGCCTTCTTGGCCGCCAATCTTCTTTTTCATACAGGCCGAGAAATCTCATCGAAAGATATGCGTTTCTGATTGAAAGATTTGAACTTGGTTTTGAAGTTTTGATCTTGGTACAAGTCAATATGATGGTGCAGAAGTTAAAGTTGTCATCTTTACATTGTTTGGAGTAGGTGTAGAAGGTAAAGAAGGAATCTTTTTTGGTGTGTGATAGGTAGAAGAAGACGCGTTGTCATTTACATGGAAGAATCAGTCACTGTTGATTCTTCTTTTGCTAAAGCAATGAAGAGTCACCAGTCGTTACTGTTGCTATTGTTGCTCTTCTTTGATCGTTTTGGTACTCTCTTCTCTTCTTCTTACTTATGTTCTGCTAATTGGATTCATTTGTATGCTTTTTGGTTCTATTTCTGTTTCTGCTTTTTTGTTCTATTTCTGTTTTTTTCTCTGCTAATCGGACGAGAATTTGATCAGTACTTCTTTGTTTTGTTTCTTCTCTTTTCTTGCTACTGTGGTTGTGTGTCTTTACGAGGAATTCTCTCGGGATGCTCTTAGTTTTTCATGGACTAAAGTTGTTTACTAAAAAGGAAGATTAATATTTTATTTTACTTTATTTTATTATTCATCCGATATTATTTTTAAATTTCTTGGTTTCTCAGTGTTCTATATGAGCTAATTTCCTACTTTTCCAATGATAATAAGGTGACTCAATTCCTTGGCTTATGAAAACTGTGTGGTTTTTCTGCAAATAACTTGATAGCTGTTAATACTTGCCATGTATGTGCAACTACTTATCCATATCCAATAATAAATTTACTGCTTCAAGAAGCTGTTTCTTTTGGATGTTTGGTCAAGAACTTTAGTGTCTTCTCTTTTCCAATATGTGAGTGATTGAATTAGGTGTCATTGGCAACAGCAAACTGAATTATTCTTTTGTTGACTTCTTGCAATTCGTTTAAGCTGGAAACAAGTGATTAAGGAGGTGATTGAAACATCTCGTTTATTTTTGGTTTCCTTTGCAGCACCTCTGAGAGCACAGCCATTCATTGGAACCTACGGAATAAATTATGGACGAATTGCAGATAACATCCCATCACCTGATAAAGTTGTAACACTGCTCAGGGCAGCAAAAATAAGGAATGTTCGGATATATGATGCCGATCATAGCGTCCTCAAGGCATTTAGTGGGACTGGACTAAAACTTGTGGTTGGGCTTCCTAACGAATATTTGAAAGACATGAGTAGTAATGAGAGCAATGCCATGAGTTGGGTTAAGGAAAATGTGCAGGCCTTCCTTCCAGATACCAGTGTTTGTGGGATTGCAGTGGGGAATGAAGTTTTAGGAGGAAATAACTATGAACTCTGGGGTGTCCTTTTAGGTGCAATGAAGAATGTTTACAATTCCTTAAAGAAGCTTCATTTAGCTGACGTAGTTCAAGTTACCACTGCACATTCACAAGCTGTTTTTGCTAATTCCTACCCACCCTCTTCTTGTGTCTTTAGAGACAATGTTGTTCAATTCATGAAGCCTCTCTTACAGTTCTTTAATCAAATTGGCTCTCCTTTCTGTTTAAATGCCTATCCTTTCCTGGCCTACATGAGCGATCCTGAGAACATTGATATCAACTATGCTCTATTCCAGAAAACTCAGGGGATTTATGATGAAAAAACTGATCTGCACTATGATAACATGCTTGATGCTCAGATTGATGCAGCCTATGCTGCGTTACAAAATGCTGGATATGAAAAGATGGAAGTTATAGTTACAGAGACAGGTTGGGCTTCTCGTGGAGATGATAATGAAGCTGCAGCAACATCTGAAAATGCGAGAACATACAACTATAACCTCCGCAAGAGGCTTGCAAAGAAGAAAGGCACTCCTCTCAGGCCAAAATATGTGGTTAAGGCTTACATTTTTGCGGTATTCAATGAGAATTTGAAGCCTGGGCCAACTTCTGAGAGGAACTATGGTTTGTTCAAGGCTGATGGGAGCATTTCTTATGATATTGGGTTTCGTGGACTTAAATCTTCTTCTGCGGCTCCACTGCTCCTGAAGGTATGAGGCTTCTTAACAGATTAAGTACCCCTTTGGATGGCAAGCTATCCAGATAAGGACAGCTTATTATGTCCAACTACCTTCAAGCACTCGATTCTTTCAGAAGATATGAAATTGTAGTCCCAAGGAAACTATATAAATGAATCCGTCTGTATCTTCCCTTCCTGTGTCAGTGTCATGAATTTGCTGGTTGTGCTTGTTTAGCCTGCCAAATTAAGTTTCTGGTGTTCTTGAAAGGTTCAATGAGTGTTCACACGAAGCCTATCAAGTGCTAGGAAACTGGCAAGCCAGAATTAATGTTTATAGGACATATTGTCTGAGAGATTTTTATAATAGAATGTCAAATCTCTGCTTTCTTCCAAGAGAATATATGCTGCCAAGGTTAGTAATCTTTTGTGAAAGTTTTTCTTAAATTTCCTTATATTCCCCACCTTCAAAAGGCTAGACATCAGCTCTCTTAAACTGCTCACCTGAACCCGAGCAACCAACTTTGTTTTTCTGACTCCCCGGTACCAGAGACTTCAAATAGTGAAGTATTCATCATTGATTATTGCACTTTGACTTAAATGTCTCCCCTGTTATATAATAGAAAGTCTCCAACCTTGTTAGCTCTTCTGTTTTTCGGGTTTTACTCTCTTTAATCTGAACCTAGGTTCCCTTATGAAGTTACTGAGATATAGTTTTAGATAAAGTTGTTGAAGGGAAGTCAGTCACTGAACTCTTCACTATGCAACTATTCCGGGGAACTCCTGCTGAATTTACCATCTTTATCTTTTTTTTTTCCTACTTGCGTCATGTTCAAATTATTGAAATACATTCCTTTTGTTGTGATTACAAGTTACTGCAAATTTTGGCACAACTTAAAACTAATTTTCACTAATTCTGCTGATCATGCTGTCTTATTGTCTTTCCTATTTTGGTGTGCATTGGTACAGCATCCGAGAGCTCAAGTTTGGCTTAGTTCCCATTTGAGGATGCTGATGATACCTACTCTGGTGTTGCTTTTACTTTTAAGAGAACGATGTTGACTGGATGTAGTGGAATACCGGGATTCAGAACTCAACTCGTAGATTTGATAGGATTCATGTTACAAACTAGAGCATGATAAATACAACATTTGTTCTTCTATCTTCATAAAATATATATTGGATACTGATGATCCTATTTTTGAATCTATCTCAGCAAATGTATATTGTTTTCCACACCTTGGAACTTTTTTTCTTTTTTATTTATCTTTTGTAGCTCTTCTTTCCTTCTAGATTAGATTAGCTACTTCATATTTTTGTTCTTGAATCCTTTCTGATTGAATAATATACGTTGACTTGCATCTTCCAATTTGGTAATGATAATGTCCCCTCCATATCATCATCGAGAAACCAGAAGGGATCATGTCAGCTATGCATTTGTCTGCTAAGTTCAGGAACAAGTGAAAAAACCTTACATTAACATTCAGGAATTTAAGTTCAATCTGATATGTTCATCGCCATTCAGGATTCAGGCCGGAGAAGCTCTTGTCTGCATTCTAGAGAAAATGTTTCCTACAGTCGAGTCCTGTTCTACCTGGAAATGGTCAGATTCCTGTCCGGAGTAGTAATTTACTGTTCATTTACCAATTGATGCTTTCAAAAGTCGAAAGGGTCACCAAATCGAGGCCCTTTACATGAATAATTTAACCTGAAGAAGGAATCACCAGGAATGAAATATATGAGTTTTATGTAACCCTGTGGAGGCTGAGAGTTGTGAAGGCTTTATTTAATCTGAGACTATAATTAAACATTTAGACTTGATAAAGGAAGGTTCTTAATCCCTTTTTTTTTTCTTCGACCCAACATTCAACACGATAACAAGAACAAGGAAAAGAAAATGCAGAGATGATGATGTTAGTATCAACAGCCATTGTTGAATGATATCTTTGCACTGGTTCTAATTTCTGGCCGCTACAATTTTATATCTACGGCAGTAGGTGGAGAGTGATCCATAAAGTCAATCCCTGAAGTGACCTGGAAAGACTTTTTTAATTTCGCCAGAGAAAAACAATACTTTCTGTGTCTGTTACCGGTGCGTTTGCGTGTTTCCAGTGCCATTAACAGGAAGTTTCATGAGTAACTCTGACACGTTTCTCACATGTAAACGTCAAAGCCCCTACGCTCGATCACAATTGGTTAATGTTTAACGACCAAACCTCAAGATATTGATAAGATAGTAACGGGTTCTTCTGACTTAAATTAGTTCATAGATTTGAACTGTTCTCATATATGTAAATATTTAAAATTTGAAGTCAGAGCTTTATCGTTTACAAGGGATGTACCTAATTCAAGTGGGAATTAATCTAAATATGGATAGCTTAAAGATGTCTTCTTATAATTGAGATTCTCTTAAGACATTTAATGAAAAATCGAGGGAAAAAAAAAACTAAGTTGGTATCCAAAAATGTAGCATTTAACTTTTGGCAAACATAGCCTGAACAATCAACCGAATCGCCTCTAAAATAAATATAAATCAGTCGACTTAAAGTTTATTATTAAGATTGATGGTTGGTCTGGAATTTAGTCATTTACAGGTCTATAAAACCGAAATTTGAAAGCATATGAACAATTTGACGAAGAACATGATAACTTTTTATTTACTCGGAGAATTTTGAATAGAGCAACTCACACAGATTCATAGCTTCAGACGATTGAAGAGAACATTTGTTCCTTGGAAAGCTTCTGATGAAAAAACAATCAAATCAACAAACTTTATCAAGTTCTGCAATGACGGACCATTCACAATTAAGTTAGGTCTGTGTTATGACAATTGGAATAAACAAAATGATCATGAAGCGACTGTACCTTTGCCATTTGACATGGCTTGGCTGATGCTGATGTTGATGCTGATGCCACCCTCCAACTACTCCAACAAGATAAAAATACAAGTCAAACAAACCCATCTATCCACGTGTCATCAACCCCTTTACTCCTAACGTTAGCCAGCGCCAGAGGCAATCCAACATTTTTATACAAGTTATCTTCCTCAACAGTCTATATATGTTTCTCTTCTTCCTCTAGCATTTCCACACACACAGACACAGACACATTCGCAGAGGGGCGACCTTGGTTTTTCAGAACACATACATGGCTAAGACAAGCAACATGACAGTTTTGGTAGTAGCAGTAACCATCCTAGGAGCGACAACGTTTCTCAAGACACACGCAGCTGACCACGTTGTCGGAGACAGCACCGGTTGGCAAACACCTTCCGACTCAAATTTCTACTCCACCTGGGCTTCCAGACAGACTTTCGCAGTTGGCGACACTCTAAGTATGTTTTTCTTGATCATGGTTCGGATTCTATGTTTGTTTAGTAGATTCATAATGAAAAACAAACACATTCTGTTTTGCAGCTTTTAACTTCGCTACCGGAGTTCATTCCGTGGCGACTGTATCCAGTAATGATTATAACAATTGCAACACAGCAGCGGCCAACAATGTCCAGAACACAGGTCCTGCGACGATCACTCTGAACTCCACAGGCCAATACTATTACTTTTGTACCTTCTCAAACCACTGCAGTAGGGGCCAGAAGCTAGCCGTCACAGTCGGTGGCACCAGCTCTTCCGGTCCTTCATCATCTCCGCCTGGAACCACCACCTTCTCACCACCACCTCCACCGCATAACTCTGCCTCCACTACCACCGTTTTGTCTACCTTTGGAATGACGTTGTCCATGATCACTGCTTTCTTGTTGTCCTAATCATGTCACTTATATGTACGATTGTGTTTTGAATAAGCGCAGTTTGATTCAAAGCTAGATAAGGAAGGAGATCATTAGAAGAACATTTGTGATTTGTATACCTTTTGTGGCTTATCTGCAGATTTATGTATTTGGGGTACTATATTCTTGGATTGTGAAATATTCGTATGTAGATTCATAGACTTGGCACTACAATCTCTTCGTTGAGGTAAGCAAGGATAACACTGGTTCGGGTCGGAGTCGAGCCCCTGTCCGAAATTCTGTGTTTGGATTCGACCTAAAACTTGATCGGGTTTAGGCAGTCCAAAGCTCCTGTTAAATCTATTTTTTTAATCTTAAAAAAAAAATAACGGTATATATGGGAATTTCGGACTTTCTCGACCCAAAATCCAAAACTTTTTTAAAAAAGTTTCGTACTTAATTAGTTTTAAAAGGGTTAACAATTAAAAATAAAAAGTAAGTAGTTAATTGTTAATTATTATCATATTTTGATATCTCACTTTTAAGGAATTCTTTGTACTTTTTATTTAGTAGAGGAATGAAACTCATTTTTAGCAGTAGTTTTTTCTATAAATATTTTAATACTAATTAATTTAATATAATTAATTAATTAAAATATATTTAATTATAATGTAATTAATTAATAATATCATAATTAATTAAAATATAATTACTTAAAATTAATTATTATTATTATTTATATTATAATTAATTACAATTAAAATATAATTTATTTATTATTATCAATAATAATAATAATCATTTTTCCTCTTAACAAACCATCATAATTATAATGATATATATATATATATATATATATATATATTTTTTTTTGTACAAGAAAATACACAAAACGATTACATCATAAATCTCGGAAAATTCCTATTACCATTTTCTTATGCGAACCAACCGCTCGTTTAGCCTATCTTAAACTAAACTCATTAACTTTAGGTTAGTCGAATTGGAATATTTTTGCTATTACTAAAAATAAGGCATTAGATGACTGTATTAAGTACTCCACCAGCAAAGAGAATGTGCAAAATGTCAACTTGAGACTCTTCTATCTATAAGCATTATATTATATTCGTAACAATGGACTGAGTCAAACTCAAAATCAATCTAAATTTTAAATAATTTTGATTTAATAGATTAAATTGGACTTTAATCAAATTTCTATCTTAAATAAACTTTTTAATAAATTAAGATAAATCAAATAGAACTTCTTAGAACGATGTTATTTTATATGAGATTTTCGAGCCTTTTCAATCCAAAATTTACTCTACTCGGATTAAACTTGTTGACATTAGATTAGGTCGAATCATACTATTTTTGTCTTTACTAAAGGTAAGGCCAATAAATAAAAATTTTGATAAGTTGAGACAAATCTAATAAAACTTCTTAATCTGATTTAATTGATTTTTAGATCGAATTCAATTTTTATATATAAAAAAAAAGTCTTAAAGTCAGGTTTGAACACTTTTTTAGGTTTTTTATTGGGTTTGATCTCGAATTTCACTCAAAGCTCGCACTTTTTTTACATATAAAGCGACGTATTGTATGTCGTCATTTTATATATTAATGACTAATTATTTTTAAGCTTGTCTATACTCGATCAAACTTAGGCTGAATACTTCACCCCTAATCGTCTAGAAGCTTGGTTAGGCTCAAGCTTAGATCAAATGTTTTAGGTATAATTAGAGCATCAAATTTCAGGTAAAGTGAAAAAAAAAAAAAAGAATTTGAGCCGTAAAAGATTCAAACTCAACTTAACTCGTTACCATCTCTAAATTTACATTTGTATTTAGGTTCAAACTAAATCATATATAAAGTATTTTAATTTAGAAATTTACTGGATATATATATACAGGAGAAAAAATATTTTAGCACTAATTAGAGTATTGTCCATTAGGCTCGAACACAGATAAAATAATTTAGGTCTAATCAGAGTATAAGATTTTAGGTTGAGTAAAAAAATTTAAGCTGAATTCAAGCTATACAATATCCAAAACCAACTTGACGCATGACCATCTCTAAATTTATATTTCGAAAAGAAGTTTAAACTAAATCATACATAAAATATTCGATTTAGAAATTCACCTAAACATAAATCATCATCATCGTCACATTCTGTTTGAAGTTTAGTAATAAAGTGAGGTTTAGGAAGGTCTGATAGTATCATAGTATACAACCTTGTCCTTATATAATAAATAGGTTGTTTTCGGTAGACTTACATACAGATGTGACAATAAAAGAGTAGTGCAGGTTAAAAAGTAAAAATTAAAAAATATAAAGTTAGTAAATAAACTATTAAATAAGTAATATTCAATATGCAAAATAATAAGTAAATAATAATACCAATAGAATTACAAATAATGGTAATAAAAATATTTATAATACTAATACTAATAATTAGAAGGAATTCTAATTAAATAGGGGACAAGCATAATCATAAAATATGAGGAAATTTAAGGCTTCATCTAAGTAAGGGTTAAGACCTTTTAGCATAATCATTGTATGGAACAAATTGATCCGAAACAAACAATAAAGGGCTTTATTAAGAGTTCAGAAAGAACGGAGCACTAACAAATTCTTGTAAGTTCATATAAGATGTAGACATGAGAAAAGAATCATACACCATAAGAAAAATTTGGTAACATATCCACGAACCAACTAAGACTCGAAAGAAAGTTACAGAAAGCATCAAGTTTTAGGAGGAAGGGATCAACAAGTAAAATCAAAACATATAGAAGTAATGCAAACATGGGTTTTTAGACACTTCTTTCTCAAGATGAGAGAAACCATACTAATAATACTAATACAACAGTCAACAAACAAATCTCATAAATCCAATATCAAACAAAACTTTCACGATTTAGAATCAAAAACTCAAATGTAATTAGTGGAGGAGAAGATTGAAAAATAGATGATTAACGAAGAAAATGAAATAACGCCAATGAAAATTTACAAGCTATATAAGAGGAAAAAATAAAATAAAATAAAAATTCAATTTTATCTGAATTCACCAAAACATAAATACGAGATAAAAATTAAAATTTAGTTTAACAAATAAATTGGAATGCAAATTTATTTATCTAAAATAAATTAATAAAATTTAGAAGGTGAAAATTAAAAATTGAACCAACTTATTATTATTATTTAATTTAAAGGTGTCCACTTATTACCATTTCTAATCCTGGCGCATTACATGTGAAGGGATTAAAAAAATTATAACGAGACAAAGTCAATAAACTAATCCACCAATTATGGGAATGGAATGATACTTAAACAATAACAAAATTGGAAGGCTGATTCAAAAGCATTGATTCCAATTATTTATTTAATACGAGATCATTAAAAAAATTGCATGACCATAATAGAATAAACTATGCATTTTTGCACGACCACTTCCCATTCTCATGTTCAGACCACGAGGGTGGGTGTGATGAGGTCAATTCAAAAATTGCACAAGATCCGGATGAAAGTTGAACTTCTCACCTAACAATTTTCACACATGAACTTGAAAGAAAGTTCCGACTACTTGGACGGCGCCTACCTAAATTGCTACATGTCAAACCTTAGGATGTATTGGAGACTATAACGGGTCGGGTTTCTCAAATCCGAACCTAGTCCGGATCGACATGTCAATTCTAGAACTTGTGTTTTGTGATATGGAGACGGCGGAAAAGGAAATTGCGTAAAGTATATGCTTTTTAAGAAGTATAGTTAAAAAGGGTGGTTGTTAAATTTCCAGATTTGATGGAATACAATTGACCAAGTCATTTTTAAGGAATTTATGGGCTTACATTGGTAGATGACATAAAAGTCATGGGGGGGTCCAATTAGTTCATATTATTCCTTATACACATGTATTATATTAGAATTTAAATGAAAATTTTATTTTTTATCAAGATAATTTAAAAGATGATGGGTCGAAAAGATTACTCAAAATACGAATTTTAAGAACCAAAGATGTCATGAACTCTATCTAATTTCTCCCAAAGAGTCCTTTATCTTTGTAAATGATAAGGTTCACATGTGCTCTTTGGCTAAGGAATCTGAAGTTGTGCCAGTGACTTCGCCCTTGTCTTTAGCTATTATTTTCATAAATGATTAGTTTAATCCGAGCACAAACCCTTTTGACTAGTATAACGTGTTCTAAAGTCTTTAATGTTTGGTGGCACTCACGCGGCAATTTCTCTAGAACTCCCATCTCTATGGCCGCCTTAGATGAATTGTCCTAAAGCTTTTGGTTAGGTGTACACAACGAGCGAACGTGTCCTAGATCTAAGGGCCAAATTCACTCCCCATCTTAAAGTGGGAACCATGAAACTCTCCCTATAAATAGGAGACATGTCTACTCAAGCTGTATTCTTCTTCCGAGTAAAGAGAGATATCTTGAAGAGAAACAGAGCTGAAGACGAACAGGGGCGACCTGGACTTCAAGAACACGAACACAAATCATGGGAAGAAGATCGTACATGGCGTTTCTTGCGGTAATTGTAGCATCTGCTTTGTTCCAGAGCTCAATTGCTCAGACCAACCACGTAGTTGGAGGCAACTCAGGCTGGACCATTCCTAGTGGTGGTTCTTACTCTTCTTGGGCTGCAAACCGGAAATTTTCTGTTGGTGACACACTTGGTAACCTCCATTAAAACTAATAGTTGTGTCATGTTTCTGGTGTGAATTGGCTTGAAGTAAAGATTTGATCTTTCTTGATTGATCGTTGTGCAGTGTTCAATTTCCAAAATGGGGTTCATGATGTGGCTCAAGTGAGCAAGGCAGATTATGATAGTTGTAGTACTACCAATCCTATTCTGTTTGTTAGCACAAGCCCGGCTCGAATCACCCTGAATTCAACAGGGGAACACTACTTCCTCTGTAATTTCACAGGCCATTGCAGTGCTGGTCAAAAGCTGATGGTTAATGTCATTGCAGCTTCTTCTTCTTCTCCTTCTCCAGCACCTCAACCTTCTTCTCCGGTGACTCCTCCGGCTTCCTCTCCTTCTCAGCCACCGACTTCCTCAGTCCCCTCACCTTCCCCAGCATCTGCCCCAACACCTTCTTCACCACCATCACCACCTGCACCATCACCTGCCCCTTCTGGATCAGCAACGACTTACACAGTTTTAGGCTCTAGTGGTTGGACCATCCCTCCAAACGGTGCTGTTGCTTACCGGAATTGGGCTGCCAACAAGAATTTCAAGGTCGGGGATGTACTTCGTAAGTGCTAATCGACGACCTTAAACAGTATTGAGTTTCACTGGATCTAAATACTGATCATTTCTTTCTGATTCGCAGTTTTCAACTACGGCAATGGAGCTCATAACGTGGCGGAGGTGACCAAGGCAGCTTACGGATCATGCAGCACCACCTCCCCGATCTCTCTGAACACCACACCGCCGACTAGAATCACTCTGAAAACTTCAGGTGAACACTTCTTCATCTGTGCGTTCCCTGGACACTGCTCTGCCGGCCAAAAGCTAGCCATCAACGTCAGCGGAACCGCCACCGCACCGGGCTCTTCCGCGACTCCTTCGCCGTCCAGCACACCGTCCCCCACCAGCACCACCACACCTCCTCCTCCTGGAAACTCCGCTCCGTCCCACCTTGGCAACAGAGGACTGTTTGCCACAATCTTCACCAGTTTTGTAGTAGCATTGTTGTACTAAATTTTGATGAGAATTGATTAGTGTGATTCATTCTTGTTTTTGATTTTGTATTCCTACAGACATAAATAAAAAGTATGTTTGCCTCGAACAAGATTAGATTCTCTGTTCATTTGACACACCCACGTGTTATTGCTGTCCTGTTGTCTGGAAGATATTTCAACGTTTATAATTGACCCGGAGCTTTGGCGGAATCTGAAATTTTTTTTGAAGATGAAAAGGAAAGGATAGAAAAGATGACAGCTTGCACAAATTTCCATGTTCACACTTCATTTTGATTTGAAGTCAACATCATTAGGTTTTTCCCACCTTTATGATGTCAACCACTTATTTGTTCTTGTTATCACATGGAAAATGAAATGTTGATTGATGCAAAATTCATGTCAGTTAGAAAATGAAAGCTTTTTCGCTGAAAATTGTGCACTTTGATTTACAAATTCTTCCAACTTACTTACTGGAGGGATGGCAGTAGGTAAGGTTGGACCTAAGCCATTGGCTTAGGTTTTCTTTTTCAGATTCCAATTTAATTCAAAATTCTTTTGTGCTTTGATTAAAGAGTTTGAACTCAACTTGATCAAAATTCGTTTGTGCTTTGATTAAAGATTTTGAAATCAACTTGATCACACATCACATGACCTGCACTACCAATTGGTTTCCTTTTTCTATTCCACAACAAATAAGACAACGTTTTAACAACCCATAGCGTCAACTTTGCTCTCGCCCAAGCCAATCCCACCGATACTCCCTCTCCTATTTGATTTCATTTCCCGCCTTTATTTGCAAATATATGATTTGTTTCACTTGAGTTTTTTTTTTGCAGTCGAGATTCGGTATATTTTGTACCGTAATTTCAATCAATAGTCGATCGATCGATCCTATCTCATCGTTTAACCTGCGCTGATTCACACATTCGTGGCGTTAGCGAAGAAATTAAAATGCAATATCGTGATTACTAAACCTACCAAGAAAATCGTATATAAGGTATAATTCTCCCATAATTCGGTGTGCGATAATAACCTAGTTTTTCTCTGCGTTCTACGATCTCACTCATTAGAAACTTACTTGGCGTCGGAGGCTTAATCGGGACCTCACCCCGACGTGCCTTCCTTTGTTTTGCGTGTGTTTCTACGTGAAGTTCATCACGAAAGTTACCAATCAATGGATCCAAACAATGACGTTAGCTTCGACCGAATCCGGCCAACCAATTGGCGCCACCGTGGGGCCCGACTTTCGGCACCACGTCCGTAACCACGCAGATCGGTCGGTAAGCGGCATTAATCTGATGTAGCCGCGATCGCGACTCTGGCGTTACAACGCTGGTTTCTGTTACTGCCGCGACATGTACTTCTTCACTACACGTCTCACGCACTGAATCCTCACATCCGAATGATCGTGCACCTCTAACCTTAGAGCGGGAGGAACATAGTGCGACCGGAAGATAATCTTTGCGTTCAATACGCATCAAACCCCAAAGACCGTCGAGCGGATCCTCCTCCGATTGTGCACACTACCTTGACTCAAAAGCAGATCGAGGAAGCCGCTGACCTGTTGATCTGCCAAATCTTGCAATCTCAACCACCGCAACAACCACCGCAACAACCGCCGTCAACACGGCCAGTCGCCCGACAAATCAGCGTGATAAACGATCATCGCCCATCTGAAACCCTAGAAAAAATCGCGAATGATCGGATTCACGCGGCTATGAGTTATCAATCGGATTGCCGATGGCGCGATCAATTCTCCTTTCACTTGAATCTTGGATAGTCTCCGGACCCGCACAAAAATACCAACCTCGAGAAGTACAATGGGAAGAAGACCCCTGGACTATCTGCGGACTTTCAATCCACGATGAGCCTACATTGCGTTAGGACGCTATCCAATGCAAGGCTTTACGCACGGCCTTCGGGAGGAGCTGGCGATGGTTCAACAACTTACCCCGAGTCATGTCGCGTGCTTCAAGACTTCAGTCGCTTCTTCTGAACCGGTTAAATCCGTAAACATGGCAAAATGAACCGCTCTGGGCGATGCAACTTACCCAGGAAGGAATGAGAGCTGCGGAATTTATTACTCGGTTCAATAACGGCGGTCGAGGTGCCCGACCACCCTTTCGTCCATCTTTGGCCGTACTTATGAATAATCGAGGATGAGGAATTCAAGAAGTCGTTAGCCCTCGATCGGCCTCGCTTCGGTTCAGAAATAAGAAACCGGCAGATAGGTATATTCGACGAAGAAGTCTTTGAAAAATACGAGGCGTCGGACGGAAGATCGCTCGCGAACGATAGAAATTCGCAACCCGCCTGGCGGCGAAGAGCCACGAATCGAGAAGGCCTACCGATCGACAGGGATATCGCCAAGTTCACCCATTAAGCAGGTCATATCTTAAAATCTTGGCGGTAGTTAAATGACGGAAACCATCAAAGAGCCCAAAAATGAAGACCCTTACAGGACAGAACCCCAACTTGTATTGCGCTTCCACGAGAGGTCGGTCACGATACGGAAAATTCTGGCGATTGAAAAAGAGATCGAGCTCCTCATTCAAAAGGGAGGTTAGGCGATTAATGAAACACGAACGAAACACCGATCGCAGGATGTATGGTCGACAACAAAGCGGTCACCCCGAAAGCGAGCAGCGACAGAATGATGGGGTAGGCGAGCACTAATCTGAGATAGCCGACGAGAAAACGAGAGCGGTCGAGGAAAGAAACGATGGAAATGTCGAATGCAATGAAGATGGCCAAGCGATGGGTCATTAACACGATATTCGGTGGAAATGCGGCGGGGATCCACCGTTAAAGCGGGAAGAGATCGCCAAAACAATTGGCGAAGACACGCCCATCAAAAATCGAAGGAGAACGACGGAATGATCTCTTTCGATGAGTCGGACCTAAATGGAGTAAATTGCCCTCACGATGGCGCCCTCGTCAGAAATCTCAATATGGACGATTCTGAGGTGAAGCGGGTGATGATTGACACGGGTAGCTCGATCGACTGTTGTACTATAAAGCCTTGACGGATGAAGGTACCAAGAACGACTACTACCTTCGACGGCCCCATCAAAGGAATAGCAAGGCGCCAAAG
This sequence comes from Erythroxylum novogranatense, assembly GCA_029891385.1. NCBI lineage: Eukaryota > Viridiplantae > Streptophyta > Magnoliopsida > Malpighiales > Erythroxylaceae > Erythroxylum > Erythroxylum novogranatense. The sequence goes on from CM057233.1 coordinate 95,697,064, forward strand.
ATACCCGTTCGCCGGTCTATCTGAAAGTGAAGTTTGGGCGAAGCCATGCCGGATAGAAAGGATGTGGAGTTCCTAGTCGTAAAGTTCGAGCGTACATAATGCAATAATTAGGCGAAGCTACTCAAAATGCTCTCGGTCGGTCGTCTCCACATACTACCAGGTTATGAAGTTCCCGACGCCCCATGGAATTGGTGTCGTCCGGGGCCAGCAGAAAATCGCCAGGGAATGTTACTTGGCAGAAACCAAAACCCTCGAAGGGCGGTAATCTTGACGAGCTCTCTTGACGTAAGAGCGAAGAAGCAGACGACAGGATGAATCCAGTGGAAGAAACGCAATGGGTTGTACTGGATGAAGCTGACCCCTCTAAGTTCACAAATCTAGGTTCCGAGCTACAGAAGAACCTAGCTAAAAAAATCACCGACTGCTTGGTGGAAAACAAATCGGTTTTCGCTTGGGTACCGAGCGACATGCCCGGTATTTCTCGGACAGTTGCATGTCACTCCCTCGGCATTCGGCATGGCTGTAAGCCGATCAGACGGAAGAAGCGATGGCACAGTAAGGAGCGCCAGGGAGTGATCGAAAAAGAAGTACGGAAGTTGCTTGAAGCGAGGTTCATACGAGAGGTCAAATACCCCGAGTGGCTCGCTAACGTGGTCTTGATGAAAAAGAAAAACGGGAAATGGAGGATGTGTATAGACTTCACCGATCTGAACAAAGCATGCCCAAAAGACAGCTTCCCATTGCCGAAGATCGACCAGTTAGTAGATTCTACCTCAGGGCATGAACTGCTCAGCTTCCTGGATGCCTTCTCGGGCTATCATCAGATCCAGATGAGTCTAGAAGACGAAGAAAAGACCGCCTTCATAACAGACCAAGGCACATACTGCTACCAGGTAATGCCCTTCGGCTTGAAGAACGCGGGGGCGACCTACCAACGGCTCGTCATGGAGGTCTTTAAAAAAATGATCGGTCGGTCGGTCGAAGCATACGTAGATGATATGGTGGTCAAAAGTAAGACGGCCGCGGAGCATGTGGAAGATCTCAAGGAAGTATTCCAGACCCTGAATAAATTTCAGATGAAGCTAAACCTAGAAAAATGTGTGTTTGGGGTGGCATCCGGAAAATTCCTGGGGTTTATGATCACTAAGCGGGGAATCGAAGCCAACCCAGAAAAGATTGAGGCCATCATACAGATGCCTTCGCCACAATGTTTGAAGGATGTTCAGATATTGACCGGTAGAATAGTCTCGCTGAGCAGGTTCATTTCCAGATTGGGAGATATTGATCGATGGCCAGACGAGTGCGAACAAGCTTTCCGACTTGAAGCGATGCTTGTCTAGCCGCTTTGTCTGCAAAGCCGGTGAGACGGGAGAACTCGGTGTTATACTTGGCGGTTCTGAGGGTCGATCGGTAGCAGTACTAATTGATCGGAGGAATGAACAACACCCTATCTACTATGTTAGCAAAGTGTTAACCGGACCGGAAACACGATACACGCCTATAGAGAAGTCGACTCTCTCCTTGATAACAATTTCGGAAGCTAAGGTCTTACTTCCAAAGTCACACCATCGAGTATGGACCGACCACCCCTCAGCGGTGCCTTCAAAAGCCCAAATCTCGGGTGGTGATTAAGTGGGCGAGAACTGGGTGAATTTGACATACAATACAAGTCCCTTTAACTATTAAGGCACAGATCTTGGCGCGACTTCATCGTGGAGATGAGCCAACCAAGCTCGGAGGACGAGCGGTTCCACTTGAGCTGTTTGTCTATGGGTCGTCCAATCTTTGGGGATGCGGAGCGAGGAGTTATCTTGATCACCAAGCATGGAAGAAAAGGTAGAGTACACCTCCGACTAGAATTCAAAGCCTCCAATAACGAGGCGTAATATGAGGCCTTGATAAGCCGGCCTCCATTTCGCCAGGAGATGGAAGTGAAGCACCTAAAGGTATACTGATGATAGCCGGTGGTAGTCGGCCAAGTTACTGGCGTCTGAGGCCAAGGGAACAACATGATCAAATACACAGTTAGTCAGCGAGGTGAGCAATTTGGACGATATTCAATCAATGAATAGAACGAGCTCGAATGTCAAAGCGGATCGCTCTCCAAATGGCCTCTCGACCGTGATGCCATAAACAATATTCAATCGAACGATTAGATCGGCTAGCATTGAAGGCCGAGGAAGTTCTCAATGTAAATACCGATCGACCGGGCCGGATGAACCGATCATGCGGTACCTTTTGGAAGGAACACAACCGGAAGACGACGCCAGACCAAGAAGTTAAGGATAAAGGTAGCCGAATACACGGTTGTCAATGGCGCTCTATATAAGCGGTCTTACGACTGGCCGCTCCTTCGATGCCTGAATGAAGAAGAAGCCGAGCAGGCAATGGCTGAAATCCACGAAGGGATGTGCGGAAATCATGTAGGAGGCAAAATCTTTGGCTCACCGTTGATCGAGCAGAGCTACTCTTGGCCGACAATGAGAAGAGATCGTCGAGAAGGTCGACCGTCTGAAGCTGCGCCAGAGAAACAACAACTGTCTCACCACCAAACCGAGAGGATGAAAATTGTAAGTCACCCTATTCCTTTCGCCCAATGGGGAATGGATATCTTGGGCCTTTCCTCTCGGTCCGGACAAAAGAAATTTTTGATAGTGGCAGTAGAATATTTCACTAAGTGGGTGGAAGCAGAATCCGTCGCCACAATCACAGAGGGGAAGGTTGAAAGCTTTGTAAAGAAAAACATACTTTGTCGCTTCGGGATGCCCATGATATTGGTTATAGATAATGGTCGACAGTTTGACAACAACAAGTTTAGAGACTTCTGTGACCGACTGAAGATCAAGCTACAACTGACTTCAGTAGCCCATCCGCAAAGCAACGGTCTTGCGGAGAACACCAATAAAAAGATAATGAACGCCCTGAAGAAGCGCCTGGATGGCCGAAAGACCTGGGTGGAAGTAGTAGACAAAGTTTTGTGGGCATATAGAACCACACCGAACGGAGCCACGGGGGAAACTCCATTCAGGATGACCTTGGGCGAAGCCTGGTTCCAATAAAGCGACATTGCACAATCGAGAGGTGTCTGACTCTGAAAAAGCGGAATGATGAAGCCCAGAGCGAGCTCGTTCTTCTTAGCGAGACGAGAAAGCGGCACCGCCGCTCGAAGCCATCGAGCAAAAGGCGACTAAGTTCTATAACGAAGGTCGGTAAAGCGATGTAAAGGTAGGTGGATGCGTCTGCGAAAAGCCGAGGCTACCGAAAGCATCCAGAAAGCTTCGGACGGATGTGGGAAGGACCCTATCGAGTGGTTAAGCAAGTCGGGCATGGTTCTTACATCCTTAGCGGTGAGAAAGGGAAGATTCTACCGGGCCTTGGAACTCACGAATCAAGGCTTTCTACCAATAGATAAGTTTTATTTTAGTTAATCTTTCCTTATTATCATTTTGTATACATGTGGGTACCTTTTCCGTCCCTACCAGACGGGTTTTTAATATTACACCCTCGTTATCATTAATAAAGGGGTTACAAATTTCTTGGCAATTAAGAGTTAGATTGCACGAGGCCAAAAGTAGAAAGTCCAATCAATCATCGCTCGGCATTCTACATAGACCGACTACGGTCGGTCGGGTCGCAAAGACGAGATCCTTGGGTCCCTCGCCATCGCCATTGCTCGGTATGCCATCGCTCGGCATTCTCCATAGACCGACTATGGTCGGTCGGGTCACCAGGACGAGATCCCTGGGTCCCTCGCCATCGCCATTGCTCGGCATTCTCCATTGACCGACTACGGTCGGTCGGGCCGTCAGGACGAGATCCCTGGGTCCCTCGCCATCGCCATTGCTCGGTATTCCATCGCTCGACATTCTCCATAGACCAACTACGGTCGCTCGGGTTGCCAGGACGAGATCCCTGGGTCCCTCGCCATCGCCATTGCTCGGTATGTCATCGCTCGGCATTCTCCATAGATCGACTACGGTCGGTCAGGTCGCCGAGATGAGATCCTCGGGACCCTCGCCATTGCTCGGTACGCCATCACGCGGCGTCTCCATAGATCGACTGCGGTCGACTACTTCGAAGCCGGTCGACTACGAGCAACTTTAAAACTCAACATATATCTAAGGTAAAGAGCATAAATACGGGAAAAAACAACAAATGAAGCAAACGTAAAGTCCATTGATTTTAATTAGCCCTGGTCACAAGCCCGACCAGGTGAGCACTACAATTGGGGAGAAGGGGGGCTATGAACAGCCGAAGGAGAAGGAGAAGGAGAATTCCCAGGGGAAACCTCTGGAGCCGGCGGAAAAGACGAGGTAGAAGCGGGAACCAATGGAGCAGCAGGAGAAACATCTTCATAAAGCCCTTCCTTCCCGGAGAAGGTCACAATGGGGGTAGCAGGACCCGGGGAAACGACCGAAGGAACATCATGAGGGAGCTCTTCCTCTTCGGAGCTGAGATCTAGCCTCCCATCCGGAACATCGACCGGTTTCCCCTCGACTTTCTTTGTGATCCTCTCCAAAGAAAGCCCGAAAGCTTGAGGAATAAGCGGTTCGACATAGTCTTCAAAAGAAGGGCATGCCACCCCCTCAGGAGTATAGAGCTCGTGGCCCCTCTTCAAAATCGAAAGGGCCACCTCGTAGGCGAGCTCTAAACTCTCTTCGTACAAGAACCGCTTCTTCCATCTCTTAATGGCCTCGATCCATTGCTCCCTTGACGGAGCACCGCACCTCCATGAGGTTCTCTCCGCTCTGTCTCTCTCACACAGTGGAATGGCGATCTGGCGGCACTTTCTGTTGATCTCCCTCTCCGCCCTCACTGTTTTCCTCCACTCCTCGTTCTCTTTCTCCCTCTTCCCCTCTACCTCGGCTAGTCGAGCCGTCAAAGCTCCCACCTCCCTCTCCTGGGCCGACTTCTCCTCCTCAAGAGATGCGTTTTTAGCCTGAAGGAGGTCCCTCCCCTCCTTCACCTCTGCCAGCTCGCCCTTCAAACCCTTCATCTGATCATGGAGATCCTGAACCTCCTGGTCCAGAGTCTCCAGCTGCCAAGAAAGACTGAAAAGACATTGTCGCACTGCATACCAATCTGTGCACGTGCCGGGAACCCAACTCAGGTTCCCTTCTTCTCCATAAACCCTCGTCCATGGGAGTAACCCTCTCAAGAAGGTGGCGGGACACCTCGAGGTCGCCGAGCGTTACGTCCTTGCCCAATTTAATGGCAGGCTCCCACTGCCCAAGTCTCACGACTGTGCCTTCTCTTTCCCCTTTTTCTGTTTACTCACCCCGGCTTCACTGGCCTGGCGGGGTGGAAGGTCACCCAATCGAACCAACCTCTTCCTTTTAAGAGGAGGGCCCGCGTCCTCCTCCTCCTCTACCACTGGAACAATTGTTAATGGCTCCGACGCCACAGGAAGATCCCCGGCAGGGGGAGCACCCACTGGTACAGACAAGGAGACCAACCCCATGGACAAAGCGAGGCCCTCGCCGGTCTCCGCCTCACTCCCCTTCTTCCCAGAGGCCTGCTTCCTTGACGCGAAAGTTTGGGTAGGCATCCTCACCATGGCTGCACAAGGTTAAATTGAGTTAGAAAACAAAATTAATATAAGTTCAAAATTAATACAATCACGAGGAGTCAACCGGACGGGGCGGTTTCCTCCCTCAGCCCGCTAATACGTGGAGGGGGATCGACGAGGAACGAAGCGGCCAAGGCCCCCTGGATACCCCTAAATGAGCTCAGCAAAATCGTATCGCCAAGCTCCTTGTCTGACGGACCACCTCCCTCCTCCTTGCTGAGGGACAAGGTCGACGAATCATTCCTTTGCTTCGGCCAAAGGATACCTCCACGGTCGGCACTCGGAGGAAGATCCTGGGACTTCACAAAAAATACTTCGTCCGCCAGAAGAAATTTTGAGGTGTCTGGCCGGCGATACCGAGCATCTCGATATTGAAGAAAGGGGATTCCAGCCCCTGAGCTCGGACTGTGGCTCATCCTTAGGAAATGGCGCAGAATATCGACGGTAGGCAGATGGCCGAACTGGTGGCACAGCAGCGCCAGCCCATTTATGAACCTCCAACTGTTCGGAGGAATCTGACTCGGCAATAACCCGAGCAGGCGCACACCTCATCCTGATCAGGCGTAAGGGGCCTCGGCCCATCGAGAAAAAGCTCCCGGAGACGGCGAAGTATCCAATAAAGTTGCTGTGGATCCGCTCATGCTTCAAGGCCAATCGGGGCCCCCAAGCCGTTGGGATATTATACTTGATGCACAATCTGTTCAATTCCCCAACAGTTATCGACGATGCAGTCTTAGGCGGCAACTCCACAACTAAACCGTCCTTCCTCTCTCTCATCGACACTTCTTCCATATTTTCGACCATGCTCCCAGAACTACCCGTGGACATGATCATCAAGAAAAGCACTAAAAGAATGGAGAGGGAATGAAGAACAAAAAAACGTACCTATTTAGAAAGAAGTAGGTAAATCGGACGGCGAAATAAAAGAAGTTTCGGAGAACCGCGAATGATTTGAGAGCAAGTGAAAGCAAAATGCGAATTATAGTACGAGAGCAAAAGGTAAAAACCATCACAGCTCGTCATCTATGAGTATTTATAGGGGGAAGGCAGTAGGAACCCTAGAAAGTGACCAAATCGGACTCTGAGCGTGGCGAAAATTGAGCGATCTCGGACCTGCGGCGGGATCGAGGAGAATCGGGGATATTCAAGATCGAAACGACACGACCCGATCGAAAGGACGTCTGGAGACGGTAAGTAGCATTACAAAGACGATCGCTTGATTCTGAAAACGTCGACAAAGACGCTACTGTCTACAATAAATGCCTCACACGCTGACCAATGATAACCAACCGATCTGTCTCCGCACAAGCTGTCACGCAATAAGTGCCAAAGACCGATCAGTTGGGGCCATCTGTCGACCTATTCGAACGAGCAGTTATACCCGACAATGCTCGGTATCCGAAACAATTACACCCAACCGGTCAACATCCGAAAGCGATCATGCGCAAATTGACATCCGTCGGTTGAATCATCCGACCGGTTGAAGCGCCTGAGTGTCCCATGAACGAGCTACAAGGCCAATGACCGACCGATTAACCACGTGACGAGCTATCACCTTCGAGCTATGAAGCCACAGTGAGCAACATCCCAACATACTCCTCGACCCTTCTCTTCGCTCGGACTCGAGGAGTAGGGGCTTATGGTCGGGTCGGCTATATTTGGGCCCGAGCCCAATCACGAAGGTCAATCGGTCAGTCCTATACTCATCGTTTAACCCGGGCTTGATTCACACATTCATGGCCCATTAGCAGAAGGAAATTCCCATGCAAACACGTATTTGCCTAAACCTAGCTACAAAATCGTATATAAGGTATAATTATCCCATAATTCAGGTATGCGATAATAACCTAGTTTTTTCTCTGCATTCTACGATCTCACCTCGACCAGAAACTTACTTGAGCGTCGGAGGGGCTAATCGGGACCTCACCCCCGACGTGCTTTCCTTTGTTTTGCAGGTGTTTTCTACGTGAAGTTCATCACAGAAAGTTGCCAATCAATGGATCCAAACGGCAACGTTCCGTTCGGCCAGAATCCGGCTGAACCAGGGTCATATTTATTTTTGTTACACAGAATAAATCAGAGTTGATTCATAAATTCCTGTCTTTTTGTTTTATTTCTTTATACAAGAAGATTGATGATCGTAATTTGACATATAGAGCAATCGAACGATCCCGATCGCTCTTCTTATCCCAGGCCGTTGCTCAGTCCATATCCTCACGACGTCATCTCCTCTGATCTGCTTCCCGAAGGCGTGATGCCATATCCGACGAAAGCTTCCACACTCAAGAGATTCTTCCAACAGCCATTTCCTTCATAGGTGTAAGTTATTATTTGTATGTTGTTAAGATGATATTACGTGGTTTGAAAGTTATTTCAGGATATGTCCATAATTCATATTTTCTTTGTTTCCTTGTTCTTAATTTCAGGCACATTGCATCTCAACATGGGGCCATGATTTCAAGTTTGGGATTGGCCTTAACAGTGAGACAACATGCCTTTAAATTGGCTAATGCCTTTTTTTTTTTTTTCCTTATGTGAAGTTGTTCTCATCGAATCACATTCCTGATGCACCAATCGCATTCCTGATGTACCAATATTGGCTTTTTATTCAAGACGGAATAACTTGGTTTCAGATATTATTTATAACTTTTATGGTAGGTTCGGAAAAGTAAATTACCCAGGACGACTAAAAATCCTTTAGCATCAGAAACCGATTGATCAAATCCCAAATATGTTAAAAGAAGAAAAATTTTAGACCTAGCTAAGCCACAAACCATGCACCAAAATGAGGAAGACAATGAACGCAAAAGACCAACAAGGTCTACTTAAATAATTCTGAACAAAAAAAGACTTTGAAGCCATTAATTGCTCCAGAAGGTGATGCGTATTTAACAGCAAGATGTTTAATCCTTCTTACAAAGGGCTTGATATCACTCTGTTTTAAATACAACTATGAACTTCTGCGTTATTACCTTTTCTCTTTCACAAGACACAGAAACAGAAACAAAGGGAGATGGAAAAGTATACTTTGTTGATCTTCCAGCAGCAGAGAATTAGCAATTAGTTTTTCTTGCAACGCTGACAACCACATCAAAATACTCCGGGAAGTTTCTAATCAAATCACAAGTCTTCTCCAAAAGGGAAGAACTGTTTGGAATCTTTGGTATTGCCATCTGGTTCTTGTTCACATTTTGCCTAAACATAAATATTATGCAATTTTAGAAGTGCAGATAGCATTCTATTAATTGTTGAATCAATTGATACAACTTGAAAAGCTAACTTAAAACCTTTAAAATTGAAGCATGCAATTTTATTCAACCAAGAAGAAGTCACAAAGGCACCGAATATGCCAGAAAGCACAGAATTATTAAAAAAAAGTAGTCCGACTTTTCAGCTTTCATCCATTGATCTGATAATAGTCATTATTATGTAAGACAACACGTTATATAACAATATACTATATAAAGAACGACAATAAGAACATCTCATATATTTATATAGACCCACCACTTCGATGTCTACAATTACTTCTTATGGAAATTTGGCACATAATACATACAAATACATCTTTTACAGTCAGTAAAGGCACCTGGAAATTTCAGCATCAAATACAGTAAAAAGAAGCCACTCCAGAAAATGGGAAAAACGAGTCTTTGCAGCTGAAAGTTGTGCTAACCACAGAACCTCCTCATGCTTATCCCGCTGTACGACCCAAGATTAGAAGAGAATAGCAAAATAATAGTTTAACCTAGCAAAACTGAACAAGAAAATATATAACCAACAGCCTGTAGAAATAAGTTTACTCAAGTCTACATAGTAGGGATGGCATATACAAAACTACCTTTTGAACTGTATATAAAACCTTTAAGCAATGACACAGAGCAATTTGCTAGCTTCGTTATGAGGAAAATCTAGACCACTGACATGATTCCAGTGATACATAATTAATCCTTTTGACAAGTTATGACAAGTTTATCATCTCACATGTTAATAACTCTTCCACAAGGAACATCCAGAGAACAATGCAATAAACATGAAAGAACTCATTATGCTGTTCTGCTATAAATACAACCTTCTGCCATCCCTTTTCATTTTCTTGATCACGTTTTGATTAAAGTACGTGGGTTGTTGAAAAAACAATGATAGTAAAGGTTCTCAAAGAAACACTTGGGCCCCAGAAGGGATAATCCTGTGTAAAGGAAGGCATGTACAAAACTTGAAGGAGGTGTCGCAGTATAGTCTGAGCTTGGGGAGATGGCTCAAAAATAGGGGAACTCCGTGCATTTTGAAAATGACAACCTCTGACAGACACCAACAACAACACCCGCATTTGGAAGAAGCCCCAGAGGATATATTTCACGGTCAAATTCTAGCTCTGGGTCCAGCTAAAACACAAATGTTAAGTTAGTTAGCATATTTAAGGTTTGGTGATCAAAAAATGAAAAAAAAATTAAGCGTTGAAATATATAATTTTCAGATGCCACCACATCCACTAAACCAAGCACATCTAGTATCAGGAATCGATATACTCAGGCCGGGATGTCACTTCTTCCTTAAAGAAGACATCCGACCATACCGTAACGGGAAAACCTGGCTCACATACCAGCTTAGGAGCCAAACTCTAAGTCCTCATAACTTCCAACCAACAGCAAAAGCAGAATTATCAGGTGTCCATGCAATACAACTAACAGAACCTGTATCTTCCATTGAATATCTGCATAAAGAAGAAACGGAAGCCAAACTTGGTAAGTCAAAATCTATACTTGCAAGAGAATCTATCAGGTGATAATCTAACCATATAAAACAGAATCTAGTTGCAAAAACATTGTCAGAAAAGAAATCCAGCCATTTGTCCACTACAATTTGATAGGTGGAGACAAAGATTCACTTCTGGTATTGAACGATTATGTGAGTGATGCAATCATTAGCGCAACTTACCCCCAATCATACAAAGACACAACACGAATGAGTGATGCAAATTATGCTAGATCATAAAACTGAAGAACCCCTCTTCTGGTACCAACTGCAAGAATTTGTGGATCTGAAGCTACAGAAGTACACACAGCATCACCAGAAACCAGCCTTTTATCAACTTTTATTAAATCAACTTGCTTCAAAGCATTTACAAGATTCAATTGAATACCCACGCTCAAAGAAACATCCACGGGCCTTCTCTCATATTCCTCGTCCTCGAACATATCCAAAAATGTCCAACTCAGAGTTGGTAATGCCAAAGAAGAGCTTCATCCAATACAAAATCTCTTTCAAGTTCCGTTTTTGGTTATGAAAAGGAAAAGTGGGTATTGAATATAGAATTGAAAAATATTTTAAAAAATAACAATAAAATCAGACCTTGCCGGTAACTTTCTTGTTCCCTACAGGAAGAATAGCGGGATAAACGCGCCCTTTTTATGCTAAATCTATGCCTGTTCAATTGCCAAAAAAAGAATCGGAGCATGTAAAAGTAGTACGTATATTTTATGTATCGGTACAAGGAATAATGAGCTCAGCGACTATAACTGATCGACGAGTCGCACTAGCCGTCGAGGACTGCAGTGGATTGAGGGATGCAGTTTAACAAAGCGCTAACCACCGGCACACCTTGTGAAGGCCACTACCTGCTGCTGCCGATGAACTCATCTTTTCTTGCTTCTCGCAGTGCGTCTCCGACTCTCCGTACGAGGTCGTCAAGGGCTTGGGATCAAATCTAGGGGAAAGTAAGGCGGGAAGAAAGGGGAGAGGGGGCATCACGCTATCAGTTATTACAACGTCGTCGTATTAGAAAAAGGTAATCTGATGCCAACTTGATCGAGTAGGAATAATTCAAAACTAGATCAAATAGAGTTAAAATAATGTTATTTGCTAAGGTTAGACCTAAGCCTAAGCTATAGGTTTTATTCAAAATTTGTTCAAGCTGTGTATTAACTCCACTTAATCGATTAAGGGGGTGTTTGGTTAATAAATATAAGACGGGTGTACTGGTAAAGAATAAAAAACAACTGCTTGGTAATATATTATTAATAAATAAATAGTATTCTTATATTCAAGTTTGAGTATTACTCGATTACGGGACCCATGGGTCATGACACTTCTTTTTTCTTTTTTTCATTTTTTTAATAATTAAATATAATTAATTAATTATATTTTTATTTATCTCTTTTTAGTAATTAAATATAATATATTAAAATTTGATGTAAAATAAAAATTTTTATCTCTTAATATTTTTAAAAAATCAGCTACTATTGATAATAAAATAATTATTTATTCATCTTGACCGATAGTCATAATTATAATAATAATAATTATTTTTTCGTGTGAACCCAGTGCTTAACAGATAAAGTCAAAATAATGTTATTTTAAAATCAGTTGGAAATTCAATTAGTTCTATATAAAATCACGTTTGGACTGTTTTATCGTATGACCTATGAGTCTATGACCTAGAAGCTACGACCTTAACAATATCCCCTGTTTGACACGTGTGGACAGAGTGAACACGAGAGGGATTTTTAACGGAGAAAGCAACTGAAGGGGCTCCTGAATAAATGGTCCCCATTGAGGAAAAGGAAAGAAGAGGTAAAAGAGAAACTTCCCACCGCATAAAATTCTCTACAGTCTCCCTAATGGGGACAGTGAGGTGTTGTTTAGAGATTGGAAGAAGATGGGAGTGATGGAGTGGCTGACAAGTACGGAGGTTTCGGTGTTGTTTAGGGATTGGAAGAAGGTGGGAGTGATGGGGTGGGGTAGCTCACAAGTACGGAGGTTTCACTGTCTACCTCTAAAATATTTTAACAAAACACTGTATTTGTGTGCCTAGACGGTAGTACCTCAGAAAAGCTTGCAGGTGATTCCTCTTTTACCTGTTTCAGCCTACTTGATTTGATAGTAATGGTGTCAGCTTGCTTGATTTGATTGCAATGGTGTTAGAACAAAGAATTATAAATCAGGAAGAGGTAGTTAACAATGTAAAGTAAGAAACTATGCTTTATGTCTTGTTCTGTCCTGTGCCAACCCTGAACGAGTGCTGTCAGGATAAGGACTCCTGACCAAGAATGAAAAAAATCACCCATACCTACCGAAGAAGCCGGAATGTCTATGAATTTCTCAAGTGAGTATGGAGAAACTAAGGGGTGGAGTTCAGGTCACAGATTTTCTTCTATCAGACAGGGATATACATACAGTTCCCTGATGAGATTCATACTACTTTCATTAGCTATAACTAGAAAATACGCAAATTGACAAGTGAGGTTAAGAAATTTAACTCAACTCATACAAGAAAATCTCAGGTTTATCTAATTGGCAAACAATATAAGCTTATCATTGAGAAATTGATCACAAGATGGAACTGGAACTTATGAAGGTATCAGCAGGATGGAGTTTTGAATCGCTGATCACAGAACCAACCAGAGAAGCCACATTCATTTTCTTGGCCCCATGATTCAGAAACAGTTCAAGCAGACAATAATGATGTTGAAAAGTATATTTGTTGCTTCATTGGCAAAAGATGTAAAAAGCTTTTCCTTCCTACCATAATAAAGCAGGCATCATAAGCTAGTAGTTAGCTTATCCTAATAAAAAAAGGTAAAGAAAAAGAGCATCATTTTGCCCTCTGAAACTCAATTAAGCACCAAAGAAACTCTAAACCTGGGTATTCTAATCATTCCAGGAGTATACATAGGAAGAAATTTCGATCCACGTTCTTGCTAGTGCCTTTTCTCTCCGGTCGGTCAGTTTTTCTTAACCATACTCTACTAATTAAGACAGAATACATTCCTGAGAGTTTGAACAAGATATCCCTGAGCCAGGCCCTCGTATAGAACTGAAAGAGTAAGTCCACACTAATAGTTGCACCTACCAATTCTAAAGATACCCCACTAGCATTCCCAACATGAGACAAGGTACATTCACAGGGAACATGCAACTTTCCTTCTTTCCTTTCCCTTTTTCTTCTTCCAGTAAGAAAATACTGAAAAGAATTGACCTACGTCTACTTTATGGGTACGTTCCATCAAAATCTGAACTTGGTAGATAAGGTTGTTGCATTTGCCCGAGGCTAAGAAAGACAATTCTACATTCTAGATGAGCCACACTTTGACATTCTCTATGTATGGATCTTTTTGTGCTTCAATGTCGTCCTTAGTTTAGGTTCTTGCAGTTCTCTGTGGATATTCATCCATTAGCAGATCATATATTCTACTCCATGTAACCAAGTCCTCATTCAACTAATCAACCAAATCGATAACAAGAACCTAAAAAACGATTAAAGAAAACAAGAAGCTGTATAAGAAATCCTCCAATAACAGCTGAATGGACAGTATAGATTATTTGATTTCTTGATTTCGTAAATTCTACCAAAAGCTACAAAAGAGTAGGAATCAGAGTCGGATTTTCAACAAAATATCGCCTCTTTTGCTAAATCTCAAATTACAATGTTGCTGCCATTAAGTGAATGGTGCGATTGAACAGCATACAAAAATGAGGTTGCAAAAAGGGTTGCCAGTGGAATTGATTGATCTCAAATTTCCAAGTATATATACACTACGATAGGAAAATCTCCCTACAAACCTGGCCTTTCTATTTGTCCAATGAACTAACTGAAAGGGAACTCGGACTGCCAGCAAAATTGTCCATTCTCCAAGTTGTCAGTGAAGGGTGCCTTACGCTTTCTGATGGCTGCATCTAAATACTGATCTTCACCATTTGACAACAACTTAAGAGAACAGGACTCGAGAGATTGATTAGGAACCCTACCAGGAAAGAAACAGAACTCCTCATTGTTCTGGGGTAAAGGATCAATAAACTTGCTCTTATCTCGGGAGCTGTTTGAGGCAGCACCTAGAGTTTCTTGAGCCAAACTCCTCTCCATGTTAATACATGTGTTTGGTGTTATACTCAATCTTAAGGATAAGTCACATTCTGTCCCAGGCGGCTTCTCATGGGTGTTACTGAGATCTGCTTGGGTGGCCACCTCCGAAGCAACTTCACCACCAGAGTGCGATAGGAAGTTCTGCAGGACAACCATTTCAGCAGGCTCTGCAACTGACATGCCAACAGGTTTACCAACAAATATCGTGTTTAATTTCTCGGGGGCTTGGGAAGTCAACTGAGGTGCACCCATTTGATGGTGATCTCCATAATACAGGGGATAAACTGAACCTGAGTTCAGCTGCATGTAAGTTTGTTGTCCCATATTTGTTTCCCTGGTCATTAAACCAGGAGGGGGGAGATTTCGATAAAGATAAGGGTAACTGCAAGGACTGGAAACACAACTAGTCCGAGCCACGTGATGGTTAGATTCTAAAGCTGGAATGATGGGATTTGCAGAAGGTGCAGCTCTTGCAAAATTCATTTGATTGCTGGAGTGAAGTGGTAGCCGAGGACATATTTCATTGTTTGCTTTATCCGAAGCTCTAGAAGGTGCAGGCACAGGCTCATGTACTCTTGGGCTAAGGTAACTCCTGACATTGCTGTGGCGTTGGCTTCTAGAAGCTCTCACCGGAAAACAGCCCAGATTAAGGGCAGCTACATTTATCAACCAAAACATATCCAATTAGTACATCAAGTTTAGATAAACCAAATGCGTGGTCTCAGAATCTAGACTTGTAAAATTGCCAATGTCGATCTTAAATGACTCAAGCAAACTAATTTTCCAGATTTTTGGTCCACCGTGCCACCAAAATGAGAACAACCAGAAGCACGATCTGAAAGATTAAATCAAGAAATGCAAAATCCAATAAGAAAACTCGGTACCTTCAACACAAGGGGGCAAAAGGTCTCCAGTTTCGCTGCTCTCATCTCTCCGGATAATGGTGTCAATGGCATCATTGACACGGTCCCACAATGTTTCGAGGTCCAAATACTCGGCCTGAGCATTAAAACACAGACTTTTAACTAGAAAACTGAAAACGGACATATATGAAAAGGGTCGAGCAGAAACCACCAAGACGTTAAGTACCTCGGAATTGGCTTTGGAGTAGATGATTTCCTCAGCTCTCAAGACCACAATAGGAAGCTTCGCTTGCCATTCCCTGTTCTTTTTAGTTGCAGTACTGTGAGTCTTATGCACGAGCCTAGTCAAAAACCACAAAATTTTAAGTCCCCAAATGCTCAAAGATTCAATCTTGGATCCAGAAAAACCAACAAAAGTTGAGAAAGACCCAGAACCTGAAAATTTGTTGTATGATTGAACCTCTCATCGGCTGGTGTCTGTCACTATGCCAAGCCTTCTTCACACATTCATACGGTCTCGGCCCTGGCCTTGGCATCTTCACCAGCAACTCACTCACTTCAAGCCCGAACACAGACACACACACACACACAGACTTGAAGATATTTAAGCTTTTCACAAACTGAAGTACACAGCTACATGGGTATAGATGGGTCACTTTTTCAATTCGTATATTGTTTTCGTATCAAAAGTTTCCAGCTTTCAAGTTGGGGGTTGGGGGGTAGTAAAAGTGGTAAAAGAAGAACAGAGAAGAGAGAAGGTGTTCCTTTCCCAGACTAGCTTCAATTATTTTAGAGAGATTACTAATACTTTCAGTCTTTCTTTGGTGAAAGTTTTTGAGGTCATTTTCCTAGAAAACTTGGGAAAAAAACATAAATATTTTCCCAAGTGGGTGAGTGACACTATCAAAAAGGTTGCTCCTTTGATGAAATGTAAATACTTTTCCCATTAAAAAACTCAACTTTCCTTGTACCAAAGTTCATCTAAAGATACTGTGCACAAACAACAATGACATCTTACCTTACATTCCATAAAATCCAATACGATGTAATGATGACACTAAAGCCCCATATTCAAAGTTTCTTCTAGTCAATGTTTTTACCTTTCCTAGTTTTACTTGGAAGTCCTGTACAACCTTATAAAACAAAATCCAACTTTTCCTTGCAATAACCATTAATTTGGATTTTGGAGGATCTAAACATTTCCCCAGCCTCATAGGTTCTATATGGGTATATTTTGAAGCAGATTTTGTGAGGTAATCCATCTGCTTCTCACAAAGTATTGGGAACTCGATGATCAAAAACCACAAACACCTTATGATCAATGAAGCAGCAGCACGTGAAGTGGTGTTAAGTACCAAGTTTCAGAAATAGTACTCAAGTGTTCAAATTTATGATAATATGAAAAATGGGATGGTGGGTCATGAATTATTCCAACTACCTAAAGGTGTAGCATAGAATAGTACCCGTTATTTTGTTTCAACCGTATTTTTTTTCCAGCTCAGAAGCGATATTGTTTTAGAGGAAAACAGAAACAGAGTAATAACTACAGAAAATCTAAACCCAGCAGAGAGAGTATTTAAAGTCTCTGTCCACCTTTCCTGTAGGTTCTGCATCTGTTGCGGCAACAGTGATGTGTAAATGCCCACACCATTTGATGTGTCACTAGAATGGCCATACACTGCTTTTCTTTTTCTTCTTTTTTCTTGTGATATGATCCATTCCTCAACAACGCATGGGGTTGTTCTTCCACTCATCATCTGCTAAGATTGCCCACTTTCCTGAAAATGGCTGTACCAAGCACTACCACTCCTCCTACTGTGGACCTGCGAGGGAGACCAAAATTTTCAAACTCGTGCTTTTTCTTCTTCCTTCTCCTCCTCCACCAAACTGAAATCAAAGGTCTTAGTGCTTTTCAAGAGATGGAAATGGTTCAGAGAAGTGCTTTCATTGTCACTACTGACAATTTGGAAGTACACTTTCTTTTACATTTCAATGTGCAACCATAGTTGAATCAATTACGGGAAATGTCTGCTTTGTTGTGTCTGGTTTTTATGACAGTCCAAGTGTTAAAAGAACCTTCACAGTTGTGAAAGATCACTCCTTTGTCGTCTTTTCTTTTGCTTCAGTAGCCAAAAAGAAAGACACGACAATGGAACAGAGTTGTTGGAGCTTTTAAAGATATTTTTCTGAAACCTAGACAAAAGCATAGTTAAAGTTTCCCAGTCCAGGCCTAAAACCATAATCATAGATTGTTGTTTCGGTTTCTACGATCAAATTGCTTCCTAATAAATTTTCGAATACATTTAATAACAATCCGTATACTATTTACTCTGTTAATCACCAACCATATAATATGGTTAGACCTTTGAATTTCACATCAACATAATATAAGGACTAATTAAATATAAATGGTTAGACCTTTGAATTTCACATCAACATAATATAAGGACTAATTAAATATAATTGGTGTGAGTAATTTAGCACTCTCATAAAAGTTTGAATCCTAAGAATAAAAATATCTATTTAACCAACACATTATCTCATATAGGCTAACCTAGTGTAAACAAGATTTAATTTAGGTATTGATGATTTAAAGAAGTTTCTTAAAATTGGGATCCTCTTACAAGATTTCGTGGGCAAACCACCCAAAAAAAAGCAAAAAGTACATACTAGTTTTAGTATTTTATAGTTTGGTGGTATAAATAAAGATGTCATTTGGGCCGAAGTCCACTGACTTAATTGGGCTTGATATTTTAAAATTTTTAAATTTTGGAATCCGGTTAAATTTGAGTTGCTCAATTTGAAATTTGAAATAAATAAAATTTAAATTATATGTCAAAGTTGAAGAATCCTCCGAATTGGGATCCACATGATGTCAAATACTATCATATCACCACCGTACATCTTATCAGGAACGAGGGCGTTAATGACAACAAAACATCCTTAACAGGCGTACACGAGAAATGGGGTCCACCTTTCTTTTGCTCTCAGCCCTTGATGGGTACTCTAAAGCAGTAGGATGACGTAAATGGTACATTATCTCCGACGGTAGAGTAGGTCCCTCGATCTGCTACTCCTGAGTCCTGACCGCTGTCACTCCAACTAACGGTGGCCATCCGATGATGCCCGATACATTTCCAGATCATCCGTGATGTGGAGTGGGCTTGTGGGCTTCGTTTCTCCTTCTTTATTGAGCTATTACTTACTTCGACTGCTACTGCTCCAAAACAGATCAACAATTGCCGCTTCTCTGTAAGTTTCAGATTTAGTGGGCCCACCAAAAAAATGTCAAACCCAGGAGCGCCACCGCACACGGCGGCGGACTGGATGCTCCCGGGACCTCCCTCCCGCAACAACTTCGGCTCCCTTGATCTCTCTCCCAACGGCCTCCTCGCCTTCCCCTCCGGATCCTCTGTCACCGTCCTCGACTCCCGCTCTCTCCAGCTCATCGCCACTGTCCCTCTCCCTCCTCCTTCGACGCTGTCGTCCTCATCGGCTTCTTCCTCTCTTTCACCTTTCGTTACTTCTGTCCGGTGGATCCCTCTCTCACCTAGCCGCGATCTTCTCTCCTCCGAACCTTCCTCTTCTCACCTCGTCCTCGCCGTGGGCGACCGCCACGGCCGCATCGCCGTCCTTGATATCCGCCTCAAATCCTTTGTCCTTTGGCTTGATCACGATGCCACCTCCAAATGTGGCGTACAAGATCTATGCTGGATCCTCTCCCGTCCTCACCACTTCGTTCTCGCCGCCATCTCCGGACCTTCTACTCTCTCTCTCTACACCACCGACGGAGCCTCCTCCGGTCGGTGCTTCTTCAAATACGACGCTTCGCCTGAGTACTTGTCTTGTATCCGCCGCGATCCGTTCGATTCACGTCATTTTTGCGTCATTGGCCTCAAAGGTTTCCTGTTGTCCGTTACAGTATTGGGAGACACAGAGAACGATATCTCTCTGAAGGAGTTTCAGATTCGTACGGACTTCAGCGAGCTGGCGAAGCTGGAAAAGGACACGGCGCCCGCACCGGCGTCGACTTTGTTCCCAACGTATAGTGTGAAGTTCGCTTTTTCGCCACAGTGGAGGCACATCTTGTTTGTTACATTTCCTAGAGAGTTGATCGTGTTCGATTTGAAGTATGAGACTGCGCTGTTTAGCGCTTCGCTACCGAGAGGATGCGGGAAGTTTCTAGATGTGTTGCCGGATCCCAATAACGAGTTATTGCATTGTGCTCACCTTGACGGGAGGCTCAGCATTTGGCAGCGAAAAGAGTAAGCAGCGTCACTAACTTTAACATTTGAGATTTCATTCTTTGACATTGTTCATAGTTAACAGGGAAATCTCCTCAGTAATTAGAAATGGAATGTGCCGAATTGTATGGAGGCATATTGCATACCTTAGTTAATACTGTAGTCATAAGATTTATACTGCTCTATGTTGACTGTTGCTGCATTTTGTTTGATGAATTATGGGCCTCAAAGGAGTGTATTTGTGTGCATGTACAATCACAGAGGAGAGCAAGTGCATGTCATGTGTGCAATGGAGGAATTGATGCCCTCAATTGGCACACCTGTCCCTTCTCCTTCAATTCTAGCAGTCACAATCAGCCAAGCAGAGTCCACCTTTCAAAATATTGCTAAATTGTATTCCAAGGCACCAAATTCTCCCTTAACTAATGTTGACTTTGGCAATACTTTTGATTTCTGTGATGATGCTTTTCTTCGTTGCAAGACGCAACTGATATCTGTTTCTGATGATGGAAAAATATGGAATTGGCTCTTGACTGCTGAAGGGACTGGATACACTCAAAAGAATAGTACCAACTTGAATGTGGTTTCTGACACTGGTGAAGTGCCAGTAGAAGGGTCTGAATCCAACTCTTTAGCTTCAATTAATAGAATTGCTTCCGAAGCAAGCAAGCAAAGAGAACATTTGAGTGGTGGTAAAAGCCACTCAAGGTCTGCTTTCAGCCATGGAGATTTATCATTTAAGGTCGATGACCAAATAGTTTTCAATGTTTCTTTTATTTTGCTTTTTGTGATCTTTGTTAGCGGTTGAAGCCAGAAAATTTTGTTTGTTGAACAATGGGAGCTTCATGGTGTTAGAATGAGAAAACAGTTTTTAACTGTCCTATTTGTTGGGAGTCAATCTTGGTGTGTGGAGCACATTGACTATCTTTTAGTTTTGTTGCACGTTGAAGTGAATATTTTGTATATTGGTGAATAATATTGTTCTTCATCCCCTGTAAGGTTGTTCTCTCATGGTTACAACTCAAATTTCTGTTGCAGATCTGCTTAGTTGGTCAACTTCAGCTTCTTTCTTCAACAGTTACCATGCTGGCTGTACCCTCCCCTTCTTTGACAGCTATTCTGGCCCGTTAGTCTCACTTGACATTTGGTTTGCCTAAAATTTTTAAACTTTTCCTTCCATTTAGTACTTTGGAATTATAATGGCTTGGTAAAATATGGTAACAAGTTTTAATTCATGGCATGATATAACTTGAAGGTGGTGGCAATTTTCCTGCTGTAGCTGTTCCGCTGGTTGCTTTGGGAACCCAGAGTGGAACGATTGACATTGTTGATGTTTCTGCCAATGCTGTTGCTGCTAGCTTTTCAGTTCATAATGGGACAGTGAGGGGATTACGATGGCTTGGAAACTCTAGGCTGGTTTCATTTTCTTACACCCAGGTGGTGCATTTGACTGGAAGCTTTTTGTTTGAATACACCTCAATACTTTTCCTGTCCTTTTTTTTTCTGCTTTCCCTTTTCTCTTCTTCATTATATCTGTTTTCCTTTCTATGTGCTTCAACTCAGGCAAATGAAAAGACTGGAGGTTATGTTAATAGACTTGTTGTAACCTGTGTCAGAAGTGGACTCAATAGACCATTTCGAGTTTTGCAAAAGCCAGAGCGTGCTCCCATTAGAGCTTTGAGGGCTTCTTCTTCTGGAAGGTTGTCCTAAGTCTTCTTTTTATGCTTGTGGTCATGTTACTAGAAATCTATAGATTTAACTGCAAACTTGTATACAAATATACACCACTTAATAGTTTATTTACCTGCACTTTCTGATATTTATATTGATGTTCTACATCTTATTAGTATCCTCTGATAATCGTTTTATTGGTCATGCTTTACAACTTTAGGTATCTGCTTATTTTGTTCCGTGATGCACCGGTGGAGGTTTGGGCTATGACAAAAACACCCATCATGGTTGGTTGGCTGTTCTCTTTTCTTTTTCTACTATTAACCAATTCTTTTTCTCTTTTCTTAAAAGATCCATTGCTGCTCTTGTTTGGAAAAAATTGCCTTATGCTTTTTGGCTTATCACATTACATTGATTGGTTTCATGACCAAATATTATGATGTTCTTTATGCTCAAGAATGAGAAGCTTTTGTGTTACTTTTACATCAAGAGTTTATTCCCTGACTATTTTATTTGGTTTGTTCTCGTAAAGATGTGAGCTAGAGCTAATCACTCTTTCTATAGAGGATTCATATATGTTATCTCCGTGTAGCTTAGATCCTTGGCTCTTCCATTCACAGTATTAGAATGGACTCTTCCAACATTACCGAAGAGTGTTCTAGATGGTTCTTCTAGTCAAGGTTCATTATCATCCAAAGATGGTGCATCAGTAACATCAGATGGATCACTGACCCCAAAGTCATCATCAGAATCTAGTCAGTTTCTCCTCTTCATCTGCTCAATTATCACTAGTCTCAGCTTATTATATTGTTTTTCCAACATCCAGAATCCTTTTTGAGCATGAAAAATAGCTTGTATGTGCAGCTGGAGCTAGTTCAGATGGATCCCAAGATGAGACAGCTGAAAGTTTTGCTTTTGCATTAGTGAATGGTGCGCTTGGCATTTTTGAGGTTCATGGCCGGAGGGTCCGAGACTTCAGGTATAAGTCCTCAAATGAAATGTTGATCGTGAAACCTTGAACGGTGCACTCTGTGAACAATTGTCGTTAGTTATACTTTTTTTCAATACTACATCATGGGTCTAATAAATGGTTTGTTCTTCCTTTTCTTTAGACCAAAATGGCCTTCTTCTTCATTTGTTTCTTCTGATGGACTGATTACAGCCATGGCCTACCGCTTACCCCATGTTGTATGTGCCAACATTTTCCAATAGTTGCATTGGTTGGATCTTTAAATAACAGTCTTGATTCTTTAACACATTCTGTTTTAAGTGGCGACTTTGCTGTTTTTCAGGTAATGGGAGACAGGTTTGGAAATATTCGGTGGTGGGATGTGACAACTGGACATTCTTCCTCATTTAGCACTCACCGAGATGGAATACGACGAATAAAATTCTCACCTATAGTTCCTGGGGATCGAAACCGAGGGCGTATTGCTGTGCTTTTTGAGGACAATACCTTCTCTGTATTCAATCTTGTAAGCGTGACAACTGGGATTATAATTCTTTATTTTTCATATTGTACAAGCATATATTAGTATGATATACTGCATCTAATTGCAATACCCTTATATGGAAAAGATCTTCAAGACCTGTTTTCCACTAGAAAATTCTAGTATACAAATAATGTTACATAAAAAATAAGAAACTGCGGAGAGGTAGAGGTAGAGGTTTGTTGTTTTGGCTCAGGCAGAGGTTGTCATTATTGATGGCCCTTGTATGCGGTCTTCATGATTCTGGTTCAGTTCTTCATGATTGGTATGTTTTTATTCTTATTTAGAGGTTTTATAGTCTTCGTGTCCTCTATGTACAGGATTCACAGGACCCATTGGCAAATTCCCTGTTGCAACCTCAATTTCCGGGAACCCTTGTTTTGGAACTTGATTGGTTACCTTTGCGAATAGACAAAAGTGACCCACTGGTGCTGTGCATTGCTGGAGCTGATAGTAGTTTCCGCCTTCTTGAGGTTACCATGTATGTTCCACACTATGAGTCAACAAACCCATTTCCATTGCTTCTTTAATGTGTATTTCTGGGATATTGTTAATAGAAATGTTTCCAACTAATCTGCACCCATACCGATGGTTCCGGAAAACCATGCTGTTTCCCACCGATACAGGAAAATGGGAGCTGGAATTGGATTGTTCATTCTCAATTTGCCAAAGTTCAATCATATAACTGTCCCATTCTTGCTAAATGCATTGCAACCTTTGTGAATGACATCACTGTACTTTCAAAATTTTCTTGGGTCTCTTTTAAGAGTTACATATCAGAGAATTTCACACATCATCTTTCGGAATATGGTCATGAATTGAATTAATTTTTCTGACTTGGGACCTTATGGTTCAAGTTGTTATTTATTGCATGGTGAAATGTCTGTTTTAAGAAAATGCAATCTTCCACATAGGTAGTCGTTGGTGTGACATCCACCTAACCTTTTTAACATGTATAGTGTGGTTAATAAGCTCGCTTCTACATGCTTTCATTAATTTAGTTCTTGTTGCCTTTTGTGCATTCATGAGGGCTTCTTACTATCCATGCAGGGTTGACAAAAAACTTGGTCATATGCCACACTCTAGAGCTCTGAAAGAGAGATTTCGGCCTATGCCTATATGCTCGCCAATGCTGCTTCCGACTCCACATGCCTTGGTATTATAATTGTGCCTTTCCATTTTCTTTGTCATCTGAAATAACTTGCATATTTCCTAATAGTTGTAAAATAAGTAGGTATCCTTATAAAAGAAAATTACAGAACAGTCATTAACCAAAATACTTAAATTTTTTGTCAATTAGCACAATCTTTTCTGTGTTACACTTCTTTATTGCTTATAATTTATTTGCATGGACCACGGGAAGGGTAAATAATTGTGCTTTAAAAGAGTGGAAAGAATAATGAGTAGCCATTTTGTTGAACAGAAATGCAAATGAATCTTTTGTGCTGGAGTTTCATCCCCCTCTTCTCCTTGCCTTCTTTTCCTCTTTAAAAAGGGTGAAGGAAAATCTCTGGAAACATTATTTGGGTCCAGATATTGCTTACTTTGAGTTTCGAACTCCTATTTATATTGTAGAAAACCTCAGCTGAAGGCACGCTATGAAATGAATGAAATTCTTGTTGAAAGAGGGTCTCTTTTCTGGTCTTCTGCTGATTTTCCAATGTATGTTTACTGCAGGCATTGCGGATGATCTTGCAAATGGGTGTGAAACCATCTTGGTTTAATACTAGCATTACAACCATTGATAATAGACCTCACTCGTTTCCTGGAACTTCTGCATCCAGTGGGGATCTTCGAAGCTACATGATTGATTTACCACCTCTCGGTGACTCTGTAGTGCCAGAGATGCTCCTTAAAGTCTTAGAGCCCTACAGAAAAGAAGGTCAAATTTTATCATTTAATGGTCATTTATACACCCTGCCATTGGGAAATTGGATAAATTGGTTGATCTCCTTTCTGTTCTACATGTTGCCATTTGTCTAGGTTGTTTACTTGATGACGAGAGGGCAAGCTTGTATGCTGCTATTGTCAACAAAGGTTCTGCTGCAAGGTTTGCATTTGCAGCCACACTATTTGGTGAAACTTTGGAGGCACTTTTCTGGTTGCAGTTGCCTCATGCTCTAAGCCATTCAATCAAGAATTTAGTTAACAAATCACAACCTAAGGCTCCTCTCTCAGCATCAATCACAGAACTTGATGACAATGCCATGCTAAATAGGATTACATCAAAGGGAAAATCAGTAACTGGACCTGAGAAGAAGGATTCATTGGTCAGTTGATTTCAAGACAATTTTCCCTATACTTTTTATTCGTCTGTGCTGCTGTTACTATTTGTTTTATCTTAATTTAAAAACTTCCATGCTGTAATGTGGGTCTATTGGTGAGGCAGAGTCAAGGTCAACTTAGATCATTCGCTGTCCAGCAAGAAGAGTTATGTGAAAGTGCTAATGAGCGCATTCCTTGGCATGAGAAACTGGAGGGAGAAGAAGCTATTCAGAACCGAGTGCATGAGTAAGTCTTTCCTATCTGTTTGTAGTGTTGATTGATAATTGATCTGCAGATTCAGTATTAAATCCAAACAAGCTCAAAATAGAATTCAGAAGCGAATGCCTTGTGATGTGCTTAATTCTCAGAGTTATAGTTGTACTGGTTGTTAGTCATGCTGTAGCATCACATCTCACTTTGCTGGACTAGTTTATGTTTTGGAAGATTAGCTTATGGAAAAGAGTTTGGTATACAATGGGGGAAGCAAACAAGAACCTTCTCTTGTGAGAGTAGTTCTCCACCTATTAAGACTTAAGTATATTAAGTTCATCCTTCCCTTGCTATGCATCTATTTTGGATCCTAAATTCTCTTGGATAGTTGATTTGGTATTTTTGTTGCACAGGCTGGTGTCGGTTGGGAACTTGGAAGCAGCAGTCAGTCTGTTGCTTTCTAGTTCTCCTGAGAGCCCTTACTTCTATGTAAATGCTCTTCGTGCTGTTGCACTGTCATCTGCAGTGTCAAGATCTCTTCTGGAGCTTGCAGTAAAAGTAAGCATCAGTTTACTTCAAAATCAGTGAATGTTTTTGATTGATATAAAACTAGTAACTGTATATAGTTTAATTACTTATTAATTGTTATTATCACTGTCTAGGTTGTTGCAGCCAATATGGTCAGAACTGACATCTCTCTTTCTGGCACCCATCTTCTGTGTGCTGTTGGTAGGTACCAAGAAGCTTGTTCCCAGGTTAGGTTCTGTTTATTTCCCGTCATAGAATTAGGTCCAACAACATCGAAAATGATGTGGCTTTTTCCATTTAAATCTACCAAAAATTGTAATAGTAACAAATTAAGTGAATTGAAGTTTTTCCTCTCTAACTGCAATTTTGCTGTTGATAATCCCTCGCATCTCTACCTTTAGCCTTCAATCATAAGCTAAGCAGGGGAGAGTAGCTGGCTTGGGTAGATGAAATGAATATTCCTTTGATAAAAGACAGTTTATTTTACACCAAGATTACCATGGTATTTCCATAAATGCATCGATGTTTTAAAACTCTTATCAGTACATCAATGTGGAAAGAGCGGTAAAATTATTGATTTGTAATGATTACCGGGGTATTCTTATTTGCTTGGCAGCTACAAGATGCTGGTCGATGGACGGATGCTGCAACTTTGGCTGCTACACATTTAAAGGGATCTGATTATGCAAGGTTACGATTGCTTCAAATTTTTGAATAATTTGTACAACTTTTGAAATACCTTTACTTTTAGCTTGTGAGTTTCTTTTTTTCACTATAACTTCATGCCACGATACCATTTCTCGATGTGATGTGGCTTCTGTTCGATGATCTTATGTAATTTACTTATCGACTGCCGTTTTAGTGGGTAATAATTCACCATCCTAATTTGCCTAAAGGAAAATGCCTGCTTCATTTCTTTCACTATTTGTGTTCTCCCTTTTTGGCTTTTGTCCTTATTGCTTATAATCTATACCAAGTTGGTTGCCGTAAGATTGCATAATTGAGCAGTTTTCCAAATTGTCTGAACCTTTCGATCTTATTTGCAAAATTGTTTTCACAGGGTGTTACTTAGGTGGGCTGATCACGTCCGTCATGGTGAGCACAACATTTGGAGGTACCATCAACTTCCTTTTCTAGTTTGCTCTCATACAACGATTATAAGTGGAGTACTCATTCTGAGCCTTTCCATTTCAGGGCTATTATTCTTTATGTTGCAGCTGGTGCATTGCAAGAAGCCTTAGCGGCACTGCGTGAGGCACATCAGCCTGATACAGCTGCCATGTTTGTACTTGCTTGCCGAGAAATCCATACAGAAATTCTTGCAAATTTAGGAGATTCAGATAACCGGTCAGTGCCAGGGTCAGGGTCAGGTTCTTCGGTCCAGGTTAACCTGGTTGACTTACCTGGATTGAGTCTAGATAATCAAGATGTTATAGCTGTTGGTGAATTCTATGAGCAGTACCAAAGAAAATTGGTGCATTTCTGCATGGACTCTCAGCCATTTTCTGACTAATACGCCAAGTCTGCTGACGACTAAAGATGGCGAGAGATGGCGTTAATCCGATCTCTCACATTATTTAATCCTAGCAATCAGAGTCAAAAGTTGAATTGAATGAACCAGTTGGTGTTTTATCGATGTGCAGAGAACCAGGGCCTGGAAATCTTGCGTCATCATAGTCTTCAGCTACAACAGCCTTGTGTGAAAATGGCTTTTCCCAAGTATTTGATTTGTGAGAATGGAAAGTCAAGGTGTAGCTTAACGTTAAAACTTTGAATGAGCCCAGGAACAAAATTTTGTTGTACCATGTATGCGATATGTACCAAAAACAAGGATTAGATGAAATTTGGCTTCTGAATTTGAAGATGAGTATCATAAGAGTTACCGGGTATGTTTGAAAGTTTAGGATGAAATAGAATAGAATGGTAATTAATGGAACAGAATATAATGGAATGGAATGGAATGAAACAGGTCATTTTATTGTTTGAAAGTTTAAATAAAATAAGAGGATTTTTTTGATCATTGTTTAGAAGTAAAACTAAAAATGAATGAAATGAAATAATTTGTAATTTTTTCTAAAATTACCTTTATAATAAATTATAAATAGTTGCTATGAAACTATTTTAGTAACCTCAAAGTATTAAAATATTTCAAATTGTAGGACGTCAGAATATAATTTTCTCATTTTTTATATAAATAATTAACTTTCTTGTTCTTTTTTATTAACCTTCATCGCACTATACTCTTCATTAGGCATTTATTCATGTATTTTGTTATGGTTGATAATCATTCTTGACATTGTAAATCTATTTCTACATTTCATGAATGTATATTAATAATATATTTAAAATTTATAAACATTCATAATGCTAACTTTATCAATAACATTTGAGTCGTATTTATTAATAACATATTTTAAATTTAAATTTCTGATGTAATTGTTAAAAAATGAAGCTCGTGTCTCACAAATACATGAAGTTCATTTGCTGCGTGCCCAAAAAAAAAAAAAAAAACAGTTTTTTTACCTTGTCACTATTAACGTAACTATTATTTATAGCATTGAGGTTAACAGTTCTATAAATTATAATATCCTCTAAGCAATATTATTTTTTAGGGTATTTTTGTCATTAAATTAAGGTTTGGAAGGCAAGCCATGTCATTCCATCCCTGACCTTTCAATTTGAGAGGTCACAAAATATTAGATTTTGGATGACAAAGGATGACTTCCAAAGCCATTGATTGTCATTCCATCCTATTTCAAAATAGACTCCCAAACAATGGCATAAGTCATTTGGATCATTCCATTCCATTATCTTCCATCCGTCCACCCACATGCAAACATACCCTTAAGGATACATTCCAGTAGTCTGGATCTTGTAATTTTCTCAATGAATTATGTACTTGTAAAGTCACCTGAAATGTCAAAACGTTACATCATTCTGCTTGTAGAGGTGCAAGAATAACCAATGGACTTCAATTTAGACAGTAAATATCTAAACACGCGGGCATTGAACAGTGTAATGGAACGGTAAGGATCAATACCAATGACCCCTTGGAACTCCCCAATGTGGTTGAAATCCTTGCTCCATCTACAGTTTATCCCTTTGAACTTCCAGATTACCAGTCAACTTGTATATCCAAAAGGAAAGGGCAGTGAGCAATCACCATATCATGCCTCATTAACAGAACAAACATAAGTTCACATGCCTTCTGCTTTCAGTCTTCTGCTGTCTATTTTTCTCGTTATTAACATCGACGTAAAGGGTCTATGTTAAACGGAAAGCCGGCTTATAATCCCTCCGATTTCTGTTTCGTAGTCAAGAACTAGTAAAGTCACTATCAAGTCGAGCAATATATGCAGTATTGAAATATCAAATGGCATCGATATTCAATTTCACCGATAAAGGAAAATATCAAATGGTGTCACCCGAGTTCTAACCTTAATTGATCTCTGCTAGAAGTGTGTGCCGGAATGATGCTGCCACAACAAATATATATACCTTAACATTTCATGCACTTAATGAAAGAATCTCTTGCGACATCGAGCAGATCCCATTTCCTCATACTCAGACTTCGTAATGCACATTGCTTCAAAATCAGGACTGGAAGCCAAAAGGGATCCACCTCGCCAAACACCAAGTATGGGACTGACAAGCATCATAAGTTATCATCAAGAAAGGAGATAATGGTATTGCAGAAACAGAAATATTTTGAAGGACTGAAAATTTTTACTCTTCTTGTGTAGTTATCTTCACTTGATAGTTGTCTGGTACAAGAGGTCGGAGCTCCATCTCACTGCAATTGCACCCAAAAAGGTAAACGAAAGAATCATGGGTGTCTCAACGTAAAATTCACAGGCTGTATGCCCATGAGAAAGGAAGCTTACAGTCTCTCAGCAAATCGAGGAAACAATGTGCTTCCACCCGTTAATATGATGCTGCCAAAGCACAAGATTGAGAAACCATCAATCACCACCGGTACTACGATAACCAATACAAAATGAATTATAACTCTTTAACTCAGAAGAGATTTTGTTGAAGCACCTCTCAAAAAGTACAGGGTGAAGAAGGGGGTGGCAAGAGTTAACTGCTCGAACAATGCACTCAGCTAGGCCAGCCTCGTTCATACCTAAGGAAAAGGGGGTTACACTAATGTATTTTCCAAGCCAGGTTTCAAAAGGACTATCTTTCTTCTATTCACCAGACAACAGCTATCCTGCCAAGATTCCCAACGTTTT
Organism: Erythroxylum novogranatense; assembly: GCA_029891385.1. Taxonomy (NCBI): domain Eukaryota; kingdom Viridiplantae; phylum Streptophyta; class Magnoliopsida; order Malpighiales; family Erythroxylaceae; genus Erythroxylum; species Erythroxylum novogranatense. The sequence continues at coordinate 95,727,002 of CM057233.1, forward strand.
TGCAGATAAAATTTTCTTCCTTGATGTTTTCCCAAGCTAATTTATATGTGTAACATAGCAATTTTGGTGAATCAATGATTCAAATAATGAAGAACGAAACACGTGATTAAATATTCTGCTTATAGCATTAACTGTACAAATAATCATTCCAGTATAAGTAAAAATACGCTACAAACCCAAATCTGCAGGGTGGAAAATCATCTCTGGCACAAGGAAACGCTCATTTGTCAAGTCAAACTCCTGAAAAGAGATGGTAAAAATCTTGAAAACTAGAAGCATTAGGCAATGCAACATTATTCCACGGGAACGGGTAACTTACTGTCTTTGTTAAATCAACTTTCTTTCTCTCCTCAAGCTTCTCGGCATAGTCAGGTCGATCCGAACCCTGGTTCAAATCAGAATATGGCTGAGCATTTCTGTTCATCATTGTCAAATACCTCTTTGCTTCATCTGGGTCTTTAACAAAGCCCTTAGTATGTGTTACCCCATCAGGAAGTACATAAGTGCACCTCAGAAGATTGTCTCTTCCTCGTCTCCTGACACATCAATCAAATCATTAAGTTTACTAAACAGAATGTACAATGTAACGACAATTGCTGACTGCGATACAATGGGAAACCAAAACACAAACTAGTTAAGCTCGAAAGTACTAAAATCTTTGAAAAGACAAACTTTGAAGCAACCCAACTGGCAAAACCTCAATCCTCAAAAACCCCCCATTGCAATTCACTACCTGGCAACCTGCAAATCGCGAGATACATCTAGAGAAACAAAACAAAGCTTCTCCTTAACATCATCCATAATGAAGCTCTCATCCATCACGTTCACAGATCGATACGAAACCAACTCCTTCAAGTAATTAGTCAACGCCTTCCCTCCCAAATCAATCCTCTTCACACCATAATTCAACGTAAAGTTCTGGAAAACAGGCGCTGCGTGAGTGAACGAAAATCCACAATCCACCACCAAACTACACTGCGCTTTCGCCACCAACCCATAAGGCCGACGACTCGCTTCGTAAAGATGAACCAGCTTCGGCGAGTCGGCGACGAACAGAGACTTAAACCCAAGATCTTCAAAAACAATCTCGTCGGTGGCGCGTTGAATAGACGGTAAAGTGAAGAGGGGTTCTGTTAAAAGAAGCGAAGAATTTGAAGGACTAATGCGAAGCAGAGAACTAAAAAGATGGTTCCATATGTCTCGTTGAAGATCAGGGTTTATCAAGTAACCGCGGTCAATGGGTCGTCGAATAGCGGCGGAGGTGAGGTCATCGGCAGCGGAGGTGGGAGAAGGGTGGAGGAACTTTTTGGACGAGAGAGGGCGATATAGGCAGTTGGGGATGACGGTGGAGGGTTCACGTTCGCCACCGTGGCCGGCCTTGATAAAGCCACCGCCGTTGTCGAGGACGACGACGTTTGACATGTCGGAGAAAGGGCAAATTGTGGCTGTAGAGTGGAAGGGAGTGTGGGGTTTATTATTATTAGTGTACATACTACACGCCGGACGGGTCCGTAATGAAACTTAACGGACCTATTTATAATAACATTTGGTTGGAACGAAAAGTTTCGTAATCTAATATAATAAAATGTTATTTATATTATAAATAGAATAGATTATAATGTATAATAAAAATTATTACATCTCTTATATTAAAACAATTATTACAGAAAATTTAACATTATAATTTTAAAATAGAAATTATATCAGATTAAAAGTTACATTTATTAATTTAATAATAAAATTTTATTATTATATACAATTTTTATTAATTATATAAAATATTATATTAATTATTTAATTTAATTTATTTTATTCTTGATTTATATTTAAAATAATTTATTTATACAAAAATAATTAGTATTATGGTAAAGAAAATAATTTGTATTAAAAAACTAATAAATATATAAATAAGTATTGGTTGTTATTAGGATAAAAAAATAATTAGTATTACGAAAATTAGTAAAAATATATTAGATAATATATATTTATCAATTTACATTTTATTTTAAACTTTCAGAATTAATTTTTTTATTTTACTGTTTAAAATATATAATATAAACTTTCTACTCTCATCTTTCCCTTCATTATATATCCCTTCATTATATATCGTTTATTAAGTTTCTTTCATGTTTGCCCTAAAAGAATGAGTGTTGAGTTAAATAGATACTGATCATTTTAACCGAAACCGTATTCAGATCAGAAGAAAGTTTGTGCCTTTTCCTTCTCCATCTTCGTTTTGCTTCCAAGGAATTTCTTTTCTTGACATAAATATTAATCAATACTTAAAATTCACACTTTATTTATGGGAAAGCTGAAATGCAGACCAATTTACACCAATGTTTCAGTTTGTGTTTGTGCAGGTAAATCAATACTCAATCCGTTTGATTTCACTTCCGTCTTTTCTATTCAGGTATATAATGAATCTACGAGGCAATATGTATGCTCATCGTCCTGGATTCTAATAGCACTTAAAAACTTGCAAAAAACCTACCAAAAAAGTTGAAAAACAAGAGATTCTAACAAGGTGTTTTGTTTGATAGTATCCTCCTGGAAATGGAATCCCGCAAGGCATCATATCATATGTTGAGGACTAGGACCAATCCCAGCCAAACCCAATTGACCTTGCATTCCATCTCTCCTATATTGTTGCCAAAGCAGCTGTTCCTGCACTAGAAACTGCTGCTTCCTCTCCATTTCTGCCATCTGCACATATGAAGGAGGTGGAACAGCAAGTGATGCAGCAAATGGATCTTGGCTACCAACTGGTTGGAGAGTCCCATCAGGAGCAGGCAATGCCAATATTGATGTTGCACTTTTGCCCACACCTGGCAATGCCACACTACTAGCACTCCCACCACTCATTGTACTAGAATTCACATGTTGTCTCACTGTCCCCTGATCATACATTCCATTCAACAGCAGCGGATCAAAGCCGCCGCCGAGAGCCGCTCTCTGTCTCGACAGATTACTAGCTGATTCCACCAATGCAAATTCCCACTCTGCTTTGCAATTCTCAGCAGCAGGTGTCTGCCATGCTGAAGTCACCTCAGACTCTCCATCCGACGGGAATGCTTCCCATTCGCCATTTGTGTTTGCAGCTGCAGTAGCAGAGAACAGAGCCAAAGTCAACTTATTTCCGTGCTCGTCGGCGAAAACTTCATCCCTCAAATTCACCAAGTCCTCAGTCACCTGCTGAGGTTGTGGTTTTGGTTCTGGAACAGGTTGAGACTCCACAGGGGTGGGCGACGTGTAATTCACTGGCGGAGGAAGAGCCTTGATCTCATTTGTATCCGGCTCTGGCTCTTCCTTGGCAGGAACCTTATCGTCCTTGCTAATCTCAGTATTCTTTGATGACCTATTAGACATGTCCTTCAAAAACCCTTCAAGCGTACAAAGCAGCTTATCAGTGATTCTTTGCACTTCAGGGTATTCAGACGATCTAGCCACTCCAATATCCTTACTCCAACTATAGAGATCACCAAGCTCATCAATCATCTTCGCTGCACTAACATAGATATCATAACCCTTTAAACAATCTACAGACTCCATTTCGATAAACATATCGAACAAAACCCCGAGTGCCGCCCGAATCTCTGCATAGAGCCCAAAGCTCTCCTTCAACACCTGGTAAAATGCTACAACCACAAGCCTGTTATTCCTAGCCATCCCTGAAGGCTTAGAAGCCAAAACTCTGTCCAAAAGTCTCAACAACCTCTTAAGCTCTCCAAACACCTTTTCTGGCCTCGTTTCACGAACAGTTGTCACATCCTTAAACTCTCTTCTCGATTCAAAACCAACAAATTTCCTCTCATCACCTCTCGACCTTCTCTCAAACAACTCAAGTTCAACCTTTTCATCGAGATACATTGCATAAAACCTCACAAACCCCACATGATCCCAAGAGTTGGAATGAGCCTCATCTCTAAAATCCGACATGTTCAAAACCCTCATTCCTCTGCTCGCAGCAAACGCAATCTCCTCCTCAAACCAAGGGTTCCCATCAACCAAAACCCTGTGAACAAGCATCAACGACTTTAGAGCCACAATCCAATCATGGGTTTTCCTCAACCTCCGCCAGACAATCGCCACGCACGCAGCAACGTAACTCCTTGAACCGTTAACGAGATATATTATCTCTCTATAGTACTTCTCGTCAGCTGGGTCTTCATCGTGGCTGGTGGCTTTAACCACCAAGACCTCAACTTCCGGTGCCATATTGCCGGCTACCTTCGCCAAGCTTATGCTGGTCTGATCTTTCACGACTCCGATCGCTTTCCTGATCGTGCTCGACGACATATTTTGCCTTCTTCCTTATCAATTCTGTTACAAACATACAAGAAACAATGGTAAAACAAAAAGGACGTAAAAATTTACGGAAGATCCAATCTTTTCATGCAATGTAAATGATCAGAGACGGGACAAGATGGGATCAGGTGGATTGTAGTCAGTGGACGGCGGAAGACAGGATGAACTATAAAGACTGAGTCTTTATCGTCTCTCTCTTGTGAAAAAACTTCAAAATTTGTGTTCTTCAGTTGGTTGGCTTGAATGCCTCCGGCGTCAGTGATTGTAAAGATGAAAACGCAACGTAATTGAAGGTCAAACGCCGTCATTTTGGGATAAGATCTTCTTCGAGAAAGAAACCAAAATCATTCACGAATGTTGTAGTCAAATCTTTCTTATCAAGAGGTTCATAAAAGGGATGCCCCACAACCAAACTAGATTCCCTCTCTAATTTTATAGTATTTTATTATGTTGTAAATCTCAACCATTTATTTATACGGACTCTACGTTTATTTATATAGAGTCTATATAAAATTTATATAAATAAATAGTTAAAATTTACTAGACATAATAAAACATCATAAAATTGAACAGAAGATCTGAACTTTCCAACAACTGACACGGCAGTTGAACGGGCCGGACCATGGTTTGATGGGGCTTTAGGCGGATCGAGGTCAGGGGTTGGTTGAGTAATGGTTGGACAAGTTCCTTGTATTCCTGTTGTATTTAATATTTATCGCTCTTAATGTTAAATCTTATTTTTAACAATAAATATAAAAAATGGAATGGCCATCGGAAAAGTTAATTCGACGTTAACGAACCCATCTTTTCTAATCTATCTCTCCCCATTCCTTAACTGCCAAGTTCCCGCGAAACAAGCTGAGGCCGCCTTTTTGTCACTTTGTCCGAATTTGAGACGAGTCTACTTGTTGATCCAACCGATTCCGGATATGTTTATCATCCGAGTTCACTCAGTCGACTCCAATCAACCTCTCACTCTCGACGACAACACCGGATTCACGGTCATCGGCGCCGCGGCCAACCACTCAAACCCTGTCCCGGAAGCAAAATGCAATGAGAGGAGAGGGGTAGTTCACCTATATCGAAGCGAATCACAGAGCTCGCTTCCAAACCCTAGCTCACGATCAACTTCTCTCTTCGTCATCGCAGTTCCTAACTACCTCTCGTCTAACGGTTTCATCAGGTTTTGTGGTCCTCATATCGACCATGTCCAAGAGCTACTCTTCATCAGGTAACGGTTACAAAAGATGCTCCATTTCGTTTCATTAGCTACTGAGTTGAGATTGGAAGAGTTAAATTGGGTGATTTTTTGCTGTGATTTAGGAATGACGGAATGGAAGATCGGTACAGTGTGTTGATTAAACTAAATAATCAGTTGACCGCCAATGAATTTTACGGAAATTTTAATGGAAAGCGATTTTCACCAAATGAGGTGAGCACAAAATTGATCCAGGCTATGGGCTGAAAAATTAGAGAGCATTGTTAAAGTTTTGTGATTACTGAATGCAAGTGTTTGTTTTGATTGATTATGTTTTAGGCTGAGGTTTGTCATATTCTGTATCTGGTGTCTGTGGATTTCAATGAATCGGCCGATATAGCAAGCACTCCTCCGTCAGGATTCACTGAGTTGCCTACTTGTCCGATATGCCTTGGTTGGTCAAATGAGAATTATCAACGGACGTAGTGATCAGACAAATTAACGTGGCTTTTGTGTTTCAATTTGTTGATTTTGGGTTTTTTATGTCAGAGAGATTGGATCCTGATACTAGTGGGATACTGAGTACGCTTTGTGATCATTCATTTCATTGTTCTTGCACTTCAAAGTGGACCTACTTGTCTTGCCAGGTGAGTGAGCTACTCTCTTTTTCTTTTATGCATCTGAAATTGTATTTCTTTATTAATCTTTTAGGTCTTGTATTAGAGATTTGTGTTGGTTCTGGTTTTCATTGTAACATGGCTGGGGAATGAGGGATTTTTGGTGCTTTATGCGCAGCAGAGCAATGTGGCTATGGAATTTTACATCAAGTAATGATCATTTTGACATCCTTTAGTGAAATTTGATGCTTAATTTTGCCATCTTTTATTATTCATTTCTTTTGTCTATCCTGTCACAACATTATGGATCACGAACATAATTTTAATGACACTACCAAGTTGGGGTAGAAATAAGACTACTGATATGGTTTATGCATGTTACCAGGTCTGTCGGCTTTGTCAGCAGCAGGATGAGATACCAGCTTGTTCTGTTTGTGGAACATCGGAGAATTTGTGGGCTTGTCTAATATGTGGTTTTGTAGGATGTGGAAGGTCAAAGTTTCTGATTTAGAACCACCATAAAATTGAGTTTAGGATTGGTAGTTACGCTTGGGGTGGAATACCCAATTACTAATTTCCATTTTGTTTAACCCAGATATAAAGAAAGGCATGCCATAAGGCACTGGCAAGACATTCAGCATCAGTACTCCCTCGATCTAAGAACGCAGCAAATTTGGGATTATGTTGGTGACAATTATGTTCACCGGCTGAACCAGTCCAAAGCTGATGATAAATTGGTAGATATGAATTCTCAATGTACGTCACCCGGAGGAGATTGCAGTGTCTGTCGGTGTGGAGAGGATTCAGGAATTAGTGGGGCCCTCTTTAGTAGCAAAGTTGATACAGTATGTTCTTTAACCGGTTTACTTCTTTTGACGATTTTGGCCCTCTAAGCTTGGTCCAAGTTCCAGTTTGCTTCAGATGCGCCTTTGGATTGAATTACCTTAGATGCATCCTATTCACTCTAAAAGTGATGCATGGATATGGAAGCATCAAGAAATTTTGATGCTAGCATTAAAGTCCTATGTGTTCAGATTTTTTAGTCCATCCAGGGTAGTCATATCCATCCTTTAATTTGAAATCTTTTGATAACAGATTGTGGACGAGTACAACCGTCTGCTAGCTACTCAGCTGGAGACTCAAAGACAAGTGAGTACTTTTCAAAATCACATCACTTGTTGATTTACCTACTAGGGAAAATCTGCACATGTTTGCTACCGTTCACATGCATATTGCACTTGGAAGATGTATATGGACAAAAAGGTAACATTTTCTTACTCTGTGAATCTTTTAGTATTATGAATCTCTAATTATGGAGGCCAAAAGTAAACGAGAAAGTTCAATTCTAGAAGCAGTCGAGAATGCTGTGACTTCCACAATGGAGGACATCCAAATAAAATTGGAGAAGTGTGAACAGGAAAAGAATGCTGTTGCAGATGTAAGTTTGAATAATGGAGTCAAATTTTTTATGTTTAGATTTATAGTCTTCCAATTTCCTAATCTTCTAAGTTCTATTTCTTCAGGTCAACCGGAATCTCATCAAGAATCAAGAAATGTGGCGCAAGAAGGTTAAGGAAATTGAAGAGAGGTAAAACTTACCTACACACCTGGACTTCAAATGATTTTCTCGTCATCTTGTTGCTGATAGACTGGATGATACGGTTGATAAGACCACCTATACTAGTCATTTACTTCCTGATTAGCTCTGCGTCAGAGACAGCTAATTTGTTCAGCTTTGCTTCATGTTTCAAAGTGTTTTCCTTTTCGCCTGTGGCTGAAAGTAAATTTTTACTGCTTAAGAATCAAATGTGTATTTCAGGGAAGCTTCATCTTTATCATCGAGGAATGGGAAGATTCTTGACCTAGAAGAGCAGGTGGTGACGTGGTGTAGTTACTTTGGATCTTCAGGTTATCGTTTCATTTGGATATATAATGTCTCATTGTGTTTCAATGATCATGATCACAGATCCGAGATCTTACCGTCTACATCGAAGCTCAGAAAACACTCGGTGATGTGACTGATGATATACGAGGAGGTACAGTGTTACCTGTACCAAAGCAGTCTTCCCCAGGCAAATCCAAAAGGCAAACAAAGTTAGGTCGAAGACGGAGTTAATGTCATCCTACAAGCCTTGTTATAATCTGTATGGTTCAGATTTGACATTTGAGTAGTAGTCCTTTTCAAAGTGCAAATCTATTGGTGTTTGGTATTGTGTGTGTAACCATTGTGGTTCTTACCAATACTTGAATTAGTACGATTTGCATTTTTACTTTATGCACAGGATTAGATTTCCGGTGAGGTGGTTAACTCTCACACGAAAGGCAATCCCATGCGGGCTCTTGAAGAGGCCCCGTTAAATAAACACGTCTTGAGTAAGCCAATTTATACTTTCATATCGCCAACTATCACTCCTAGCAAAAGAACCAATGTGACAATACCAGTTAGATTGTAAGCAATTAAAATATAATGTCGAATATCTTTAAAAATTATGGTAAACGTCAACAAGGGTACACGAAGTTTAAAATGTCACAAGTCTCTGAATGTCCTGAAAGTTGGGATGAGATGAACAGCTGGTGAAAAGTGGTTGACAAGTACAGAGAAATGGCACTGATATATTCGCCTAGAGCTAGAGAAATAATGATTTTAACAATTAGTCAACCATCCTTTTTATAGCTACATGAAAGTTAAAACGCATGAAACAGCTAAGCTACATGCTCCCAAGCAGCCAAACCAACTACAGTTTCCTCAAAATGTTCCTCCTATATTCTATTGTCAGACTACCAGCCATTCCTTTTAATCCTTAATTTACACTATAATTCCTGCTTCTCCGATCTTTTTTCTAAGATAGGCACCAACAGAACACCAGTTCCTTGGATGTTAAAGAGTTTGCTGCCACTTTCGGACACAACTTGACTGCACTCAGCTGGATGACTAATCTACGACACCTAATTTCTGCAAATTCCCCCTTGAAAATCACGAAATGGCAGGTTCAAGGAGAGGGACCACAAGGAAGGAACATATAGATATGGATTTATCTAGTGAAAGCCTGCACGTGTTGTTGTCACCTTTGAGCTTGTTCAGAAGCACCTGTGGCAGAAGCAGTACTCGGGCCAGCACCATTTTCAACTGGAGGGGAAGTTCCCCATTGTCCTTCTGATTCCAATGGCTCAAGCACATACACTCCACCATCAGTCAGTCCTAACGCAAACTGATTAGGCTCTGATGGATGTGCAGCAATGACCAAAGGATATACCCTTAAGATGTGAAAACCAAGGTCAGATGCACCAAGAGGACAACTTTCTTTGAATAATAGTAGGTAAAAGAACGGGAGAAAGAAACACAAGGGGGGAAGAGAAACTCACCTAGGACTGGGAGGTAGGTATGCATTAGGGTTTATTCTGCATCTCAATGTAAGAGTTGACGCTGTAAGCACACCTAGACTTCCATCTTCAAAGCTAACATAGATCGACTGACTATCACAGGAGTATGTAGCATGCGTAATTGGGCCACTTGCTTCCCTAGGGCCAATTACTTCCCGAGGGAGCCACTGTTTAGTAAATTATAAATGCAAAGTCAGGCCACTCCAAAACAAAGATAAATCCAAGAAGAAAGAAAAGAGCATAAAATCATGTGCTCTTGCAAGCTATATGCAAAACACCGTGTTCAAAGATAAAAACCTAAAGAATGATAAAAGTCCAACCAATGCTCCCCAGCTCACAGGTAACAACATAAATGTAAGGAACTACAACAGTAAACTTTGGAAAACAAATGCCATTACATACCTGTTTCGGGCGTTCTAGTTTTGGTGCTTCATATATAGCTATCTGCGTTTCATGAACCGTCAGCAAGTGTATTTGGTCAGAGTGAAATTGAACACGCGTATCAGCAAGAGAAGATGCAGATTGTCCAGCCGGAACCTGCAAGAACTTGCTAGCCTGTTTCTCCCATCCATCAGTGCTCCAAACACACAACTGTGTAGTTGGAAAAAGATAACAAGAATCATTAACCAAAATGAGATGACTTTCTTCCTCCCATATAAGAAGTGCACAATTGAGAAAGAATATATTGAGATAGCAAAGAACTCTGTTCTGTAGTAGGAGAGCCAAATAATCAATTTATTAAAAACCATGCTATGTAGCTGCAAGTAAAGAGACAAGTTTTGGATATAATTTTGTTCAAAAGGGACGTCCAGTCCAAAATCAAATGAAAAATGATCTAAAGAACGAAGCAACAAAAAACTCGGCAGCTAATCATAGAAGAGAAGAAGAGAAAATACAATGACATGTTATTGACTAAGTTTAGCCCTTCTATCTTTAACAGTAGGCAACTTAAGCTGATACTAATATTCCAAAATAATACTCGCTAATACAGGATATTTCCTATATATGATCCATATCATAATAATATTAGTCTAACATTAGTAATATGAAAAAGTAAAATATGGAGTACATAATTCCTAGAAAATTCTGCGCCTATTTACTGCAAACTTTTTAGTTTGCTTCTTTTAAGACACTATGGCATACACTACTAACCTGTGAGTCAGCTCCTGAAGACACAAGCACGTTCAGTGTGTGAGAGAAGGCAAGGCCAGTGATTCTTTTCTGGTGGCCCTTCAACTTTGTTTTAACCTGGAATTTGCAGCATGGAAAACATTAGCTCTAACTTCTCCACGCCAAATAAAAGTTCAATGTTCAGTTCATCCCAGTAATACCTCGTCAACGCGAACATTATAGATTTGGATTGAGGAATCCTCCATGCCAATAGCAATGATGTTATTGTCTTGAGGATGAAATGCAAGAAAAGTCGCTGCTGGTGGTGGGGGCATGAATGTTGTCATCGTCTACAATAGAGAAAGCACGGAAACATGTTAAAAAAAAGGCATATATGGTAAGAGCATATTGTGGTTGAGAAGATGACCACAATTACACATAAGCTTGTAATTTCCCCAAGATTAACTTTTTCTTGTCGATGAATTTAGGATGATGACATAAAACAAATACATCTCATTTTGGCATAATCACAATAACATGTAACTTCTGAAAAGAGGATTAAATGCTATCACTTAAATGTAGTCGTTTTCACTGAAAGAACGTAACAATAAGTAAGCTCCATAGGCAATTTCAATGTTGAAATTCCTGCATAAGTACGCTCTTATAGATTGAAAACTAAAGGTAACAAAGGAATATTTCTAAGGAAAGAAACTGGAAGAGACAACTTACCTTAAATGTCATCATATTGAAAAGGGAAATTTTCCCTCCTGAAGCTGACATTACATATGAATCATTCTTTGAGAGTGCAAAGCATGGAACAGCACCTTCAGGGTTATTGTCACTTATATCATTAGTCATCAGTATTCCACTAGAAGGCTGCCATAATTGTGGTACTGCAGAAGCCGTGGCCTGTAGGTTTTTTGATAATCAAGAGAATTTTAAAATTCAAGCACTAATATAAAACTTTTAGAGACAAAACTTAATAGAAGAAAAGAATACCTTTGTAGTTCTCTGCCATTTCCAGAGCTTGTGTACTGCATTTGATGCTAATGCCAATATAGCAATTCCTGAGTTTGTATAAATAAGTCGAGTAACCTGAAAAGAAATTTTCATCATTGCATGCTAGATAATCTTGGATGGAAGAAAAAAATCATGCATAACCAACAGAAGCATAAAAACAAAACCATACCAATAATAGTAATGATTTTTATCACTTCCCTAACACCCGTATATTATTTGCATGCAACAGTAGAGCAATGCTTGACATATCTAACAAAGTTGCGAAACAGAAAGTACCCTCATGGCTGTCAAATTATCTGGAAGCTTCAAAGAGCGGCACTGTGATGGTTCATTAATCTCTGTCAACTTCCAGATCCTGGACTTCTCCACAGATTCATCAGCAATTCTAGGTTTCACATCAACCAAACCCCGACCATCACTATTCTGAAGAAATTTAAAACAGAAGTCACAACCTCAAATAATTGGGAAGAAGCGGGTTTCCCCATTTAGACATGTAAATAGCAGCTCCAACAGCTGCTAAAAATTCTTAAATATCCAAAGTTAAGAACTGTGAAGTTGATTCTCTGGTCAAAAAACCAACACTTACCATTCCAACTATGGGAGAAACAGAAGCAGCTCGATCCCCCATGATAGTTCCAGCAGTTGCATTGACAGGTGTAAAATTACCAATTGGTGGGGCCTGCATTCATTCAGGCATCAAGAAGTGATTCCGAGTAAGAAAGGAGGCACTAAATCAGCGAGAGAAAAAATATTTAAAATTTGAAACATATGCATAGCAAAAAAAATGCCCATGTCTACAAGAACTTATACCTTCACAAGAGCTGCAGAAGCAGCTCTGGAAGCATCAGAGGTACGATTTTCCACTGTTCTAAGCAGCCTTATCCCATCTGCATTTGCTAGAACTTTGACACTATTTTCATTTGTTGAGACAGCTAACAGTATCCCTTCCTTGTTAAATCTAATACAAGGAGAAGCCTGCAAACTCATAACGATCAAATTAGTAGCTGGGGAGAAAGTCTATCAGATTAATGGATAAGGCCCAACAAAGATTTACCGGCAATCCACCCTCTGCATCAATACTTGTTAATAGGTTGAGGTTGTCCATGTCCCACAATTTAACCATGAACTCGTCACCAACAGCCAAGAACCTATTTTTGGTGGTATCAAATTGGACAACCCCTACAGATCTCTTCCCAAGACCATTATAGGTACGCTTCACCGCTCCTTCACTTTCATTCCATTCAACCAAGTATGACTCCCCTTCTTTGTTAGTGCCACAAGAAAATAACCTAAAATTGCAGATAATAAAATGTCAAAAAAAGACAAGATAGAACATGTTGACATCCATATCAACATTAAAAAAAATGTTAAGCATGAATCATCCATGGACCTTGTTCCATCAGCACTGTAAGCCATCATGGTAGATGAATGGCCAGGAGCATCATAGTCAACTCTTGAGCCCGCATTGTCATACAACCATGCCTTTATCTTTCCATCAGTAGCTGTTGAAAAAACAAACTGGGAACAAGAAAAGAGAACAGCAAATAAAGAGATGAGAAAGGGAGAGACGTGAGGAACTCTTACAAGTAGTGATTTAAGATATCAAGGCTACTAGACACCAAATGTCAACTACCAATACCAAAAATAAAAGTAAAATCCAGAGTCAACAGGAAAGAACACAAAGAAAAAAGTACATCTTTCAACCTATCATAAAGGAATTAAACATAATGTACGCTAGTGTTTAAGAAACCAAGTTCTACCAGAACGCTTGATAAGTAAATATTTCGATAAAGGGCACGAGGGTGGCAGCAATCGATACGAAAGAAATTCATTTCCGGAAATAGAGATAAGAAATGTTTCAACTAAAGGCTTGCACAAGAAAATAATTTTAACATACTCTGATGCTAACTGGAACCATAAGGAAATAACAAACCCAATCTACTTATGGCCACTGACTGAAGTAATCATTACAGACCTAACTTTAATTCAATTTTAAAACAGATTGCCAACTTCCTTTTCTTCATGCAAAACTATCCATATAATCAGGAGGAAAAAGGGTAGAAACTAGAATGAATTACCTGTATATTCTCCTTGTGATGTGGACGCACAGAATAAACGGGCGCTTCATGCCCTTCAAAAGTAAACTGCTTGTTACCAGTAACTGCATCCCACACCTGAACAATTTTGAACTGTTTATGAGTACTATACTCCTCAGGAATAATCATCAATTCAGTAATAATAGAATCAACCTTAATGAGTCTGTCCTCCCCACAAGTGATAACACAAAGTTGTTTGTTTGGATAAGAGAATGCAAGATCATTAACACTGCCAACATGAGCCTCAATCTGAAAGATGAATTAAATATCATAGAAAACCTAAGCCTCAAGTACCAACATTAATTACAAGAAGGTTCAACATAATCATTGCAGTTAAGACCGATTAGACCAACAGTCAAACTTCACACAAACCTCAAGATGGTTTCTTATATCATCCCCACCATGATAGGAATATATGTGGACAATGTGTTTAGAATATGCAACACCTGAAACAGGAAGAGGCGATATATCAAGCAATAAGGCCAAATTACTATTTTGAAGGCTCTCTGTTGAGTGCAAAAGTAAAATCAAGACTGTATGACAGAAATACCGAAAAGATTTCCATCAGGACTCCACATTACACGGTTCACTGAGGCTGTATAATCATTGGCTAGAGATGCCTGTAGAGAAAGTAAAATGAGTAAGATAAGGGCAACCAAAAGACATTGAAACTCCAAACCAAACTAATCCTGACTTTTCATAAAAATTGTTACAGATTTCAAATTCACAAACCTGTAATGCCATTGACCAGGTACCAAGGTCCCAAACCTTAAAACTTTTAGAAGCAATCCTCTCCCTACTACCCAACTCCCATACCATGACATCACCCATGTTCGTTCCAACTGCAAAAGAGTACGTACATATATTTACTCATCTCACAAAATACAAATAAATATGCAGGGTCATGCACAGAAAACAAGTATGTAAATAAATTTTGTTGATGATGCAACATTGACTTACCCAGTAGGAGAATTTGTTGTGTTGGATGGAAATCCATACTCTTCACAGCCGAACCTTGATTTAAGGTCATAACCAGAGTCTTTGGAAAGTCATCAGAAGAGTAAGAACTCTGTCCGTGGCTTGGGCTTGGGTATGCAATGGGCAGAATATTTACTGGGAGAGTATTGACCTGATACAACACAATAAGCAATTAAGCGAGCTCAATTCTTGGACCCTCTGGTAAGGTGACTTGGAGCAAGTCCCAGGGTATGAAATGAAAAACATCAAGATTCAATTAGATGGAGAAAGAATGCAAATACAGTAATCAGGCTCTAGTGGTCTGATTGGAATGAAACCGAAAATAATGTATACAGACTTTCATGTAGTTAAGGCAATGCAATTGGCTCACAACAAAATTCAAATGTCCCTCCTAGGCAGGAAAACCCAAGCGAATAGTCCTTTTTCCACTGAGATAACAATCAAAGACAGGCACTTGCACTACCAAGAGTGTTTTAGGCTACAAGTCAAAGTACTGAAATCTTCGAACTATGAAAATACGTTAAAAGGAAATACCTAAGAAAAAAAAATTCAAGTCTGGCTGTAAGCCAAAAACAGAAAGAACTCCCACTTAATTGTCAAATCACAATAAGTAGAACTGTAAGTCATCCAGTTTGCCAAAATGGAAAAAGATTTACACCACGTTCATGAGACCCAAAAGGGGGGGAAAAAACTGGAAAAGGAAAGGATGGGATGAAATCATTTTAGACCTCATCTGACATGCCAAAAGGCCTTGGTCTCTTCAAAACATGTTCTGAGTCTGCTGTTTGATAGTCCATAGCAGGATTATTTGTAGGAGGTGTCCTAGGGCGCTTTAATATTGCTGCTGTAATATTAACATTGACAAAAAAAAATCATAAGCAAACAATTCACAAATTCATATGACACAGGAAATTCAAAATTACCATAAAAGGAATATAGAAGACAATAAACAGTCATCAACCGCTCTTAATGAAGTTTCTGCAAGTTATAAGGCATTAAAGCATTAGAATTTGTTATGGCACACTAGCATCTCATTATCATATTCCATCTGGAAAAATCGTTCACACCTTTTCACAACCAAGTTTGGAGTTTAGTTAATGTGTTTTAGTGCTTTGTTGTCAATCTAGTTCTTCCTTACACAAAGATAAACAACACAGACATTTTCTCCTTCATCTCCACATAAGCAAGCGGAATTGGCCTTCAAGAAGTCTTTCTAGAATTTGTATCACATAAATGAGAAAATTCATAACTGGAGAGACTTAATCCATCCAGTTTGATAAGAGTCCTTGAAACTGATAATAAAGAACTGATCCAAAAGGACTTAATTATGACTACCTGCATTGTTAGGTGCAGTCAAGCCCATCGCCCCAACAGACGCTGAAGGGTGAGGAACGGGAGATGGGTTGGCCATCCATCCAGCAAGAGATGTAGGAAGAGCAGCAGGTGTGGGTTGAAATGGCTATAAACAGACACCATAGACAATAAAAAAGTTTAACAAAACCTGTCATGGCCTATAATACAAAGTATTCCTCTCTAAATCACTTACAACATGTGCAGTCAATGGCGGAAACCCTGCCTTGGGCACAGCACTCATTAAAGGATTAGTTACAGGAGAAGGGGCTCGGGCCCCGTTTGGCTGTCCACAGCTGTGGTCCACAAACAGAGTCTTTATATCTGGATTAGATCTTGGGTTTTTACAAAGTTGGTGTTGCCAATTTAAACTGCATTTCAGTTTGAGTAACATCAAAAAATGAACTGAAGCATCAAATTTAGAATCATAAACAGATAAGCAAGACCCAGAATTTCATAAGGACCTTTGATTAATTAGCGTTCGCAATCTTGAATTTTTTAGCGTTGGGAACTGAAGCTTATCGCGAAAAAGAGGATTAGCCTCTATCAACTTTTTCAGTTCACCAAGCATTATACCCCTAGCAGACTTGGTATCTCCATACTTTGACAGCTGTTCATTTTCTCTGCAGATAAACTTATAAGCATGGGAAGTGATGACTCGATCATAAAAAGAGCGTACACAATTAAAATTTCAGCAACTTGAGTACAATATACAATATAAATTTTATGAAAAAATCACATACCTGAAGTTCTCCAGTGTCAAGAGTTGCGTGATTTCTTTAAAAAGCTCTTCATTAAATGCCGCAAATACTTTCAAGTCTTTCACTAATATATCCACAGCTTTAGCACGATCTCTTCTGGAGTTCAATTTTTCAAAATTCCAATTAAGATTAGTAAAACATTATGTCAAGAATTGTTCGATTATATATATATATATATATCAACCAAGAATCAATCTTTTTCATTGCTAAATTACATTGAAGGAAATGCATCTAAAAGGGGTGGTAAAATGAACAGACTTGTCTAAAGCTTCAAGATACTTCTGCTTCCGAATCTCAAAGAAAATCTTCATGGAGTATCTATTGTCGTCAACCTTTGTAAACCCTGACAAATACTTCTCCACCTCATCCCACTCCCCATTTGTCACCATATCCTCAAAGTACCGCATGTTGAAGAAAAACCCTGACTCTTGCTCCAATCTCGACACCAAAATTAAACCCAAAAATAAATAAATAACAACGCCATACTATAAATCGTAAAAAACAAAATAATACAACAAAAAATGACAGGCAGCAAGTTAAAGAAGCATACTTATGAACAGTCTCTTTAAATTTCTCTTCATCAAGAAATTGAAGTATCAAGAACACGAGCTCTCTGCTAAGCGAAGACATGTTCCAATTCTTTTATATGTAAACACCTGCCAAAACATAAGCAAAAAAAATAGAAAATTTCTACAAAAATCAAACTCAGAGATCTTAACCTTCACAGATCAAACTCAAAAAATTCCTGGCAAAAAAAGCACACAGAAACAAACATAAACCAAACATATCACTGGAACAAAAAGTCTCAGAAGATTCTCGAATTTTGGAAAAAAAACAAAATTAAACAGTCAAAAAAATCAACAATAGAGACGTAAATGAAAGAGCACCAGAGTCACAGATCGGAGAATTCTCTCAAGAAGCGAAAGGAACGAGGTCGTTTCCAGTTACTTTCGTCTTCGACTTTCTCTCTCTAACTCGTTTCCGTCTCTCTCTCTAAGCTCCTTCTGGTAAGTATTTATAGGAGAAGAGGAAGAGGAAAGCATTAGGGATTTGCGAGTGAGGCAAAGAGAGAGAATTAAATACCCGTGAGCGAGACGAGACGAGATGGATCGGAATAATAAGTTGTGTAGTAATAAGTACGTTGACATATATGACTGATTTGATACGAGCGTGATGAAGCGGTGATAAGTGCATCTGCTTATTGTCGTTATTAATACGCTGTTATATCAATTTATTTCCGGCAGGATTTGCGGGAATTTCCATGCATAGTTACTCTGTTTTTTTTTTAATTAAAAGAAAAGTTAACAGTATAAATTACAATACGAGTATGAAAGAACAGATCTTTTGACATATTCTCTAATAAAATCATATGGCATCTAATAGGTATAGTATCTAAATAAATGATTTCTACATCAAAATGTTCAGTATAGATAACAAGTCAGTCAACATATCTGTTACTCTTTTGATATATACATCGATGAACAACAGTCCAGTTCTGCATAAACAGTTCGAAAATATCCATTATAATGAGATTGAGAGTTCGCGAGCAGTTTTTTGAGAAATAGATGATATTACTCACCGCTATAGAATCTACTTCCAATTCAATCTAGCGAAACCCAGATTTGTCTGTTTATTTTCGTGAGTAAAACAAAACTTACAGTAATAACAACAATAGGACGAGGTAAAAGTATGAACAAGTTTATATTTTTTAAATATTACAAAGAAAACTCTTTATAATTACGCATATTTTTCTAATAATTACAACATTTTAATATAAATTTCATTAATATGCAATATTTAAAAATATATAGCCTTATTCATAATTAATAAAAAGGCTGTTTTTATAGACTCGCATGAAATAACAGCCTTATCCGTTATAGTTATTATTTTTTGGTTCCTTGTATTTGTACTTGTAGATCGAGACGAGGGGAAAAATTACTAATAGTATGTCCATGTTTTTTTTTTTTTTGGTTGAAGTATGAAAGTCTAAACTGATACGACGTGTTCTGCTACCATTTGTTGACTTCTTTTACTTTCAACGTTTCTATGCTACGCGTGTAGAAGACAATACCACAGTAAGTAAAGCATGTTTAAAAGTAAAGGTGATAATGCATGATTAATCTCTTATCTTATAAGAAATATCCAATCACAGGCCATCTATGACGAGATTAGTATTAAATAATCATTGTAATTACTGAAAATGGGATAATAGTTAATCTAATCTTTCACTCAACAACTTCTTATTGGCTGGCTTGAAGCTGGTAAATGGGAAGGAGTTGGTTTGACTAGATGAGGTAATCATGATGTCATAATTATGCATATTTTGGTTTGCCCTTTTTTTCCCTATAAAACAACAAAATGGTATTTAAGGTCTTAAATTCAAACCTCTTTAGATATTTCAATGTTTTATGTTAAATTGATTGTTGAGTTTTGTATTAAAAGTTTATTTTGGATTTACTAAAGTCAAATTTATCACTTAAAAATTAAGTTATTGGTTCAGTAAAATTTAATTTTAAAACATATAACTAATGGTAAAAAAGATATGAAATTTATAACAACTATACAAATTTTAATTTTTACAATCCTGCTAAAAGGTAATATTTAATTATACGTGACATGAATATTATAATTGAATTAATAAAATGTTACTAATACGACAACTCAATATAATTTTAAATTTAAGCAATTAAAATTTTAATATAATTATAATAAATTATTTATTTTAATCATATTTAATTAATCCATACGACATCTGAATTATTATGTCAACAACATTTTATTGGCACAAGTATGATTTTTATGTCATGTTTGATTTGCTCTTATTTTAATAAAATAATCAAAATTAAGGTATTTTTAATAAATAATTTTAGAAAATTTAATTAAACTTAAATATAATATATCTTCTATGATATAATATCCCAAATTATTATTAATCCATAATGAAATTGATTAATTTGACAATGAGACTGAAAAGACAAGTGTGTGGCGACAAATATTCACGCAAAGGGCAAAGTCAATTCCGGACGAAAGTGGGCACGTACAACAAACAGGCAGGGGAGCAGAAGCCTGGTAGTCGCGAGTACATATCGAAAAGCATACTCGAGCACTGAGAGAGAGACGTCTATTCAATGGATATTGATAAAAGTAACGAGTGTGAGAGAAGTCTTAAAAAGACTTCTTAGATAGATAGATAGACAGATAGATGTCGCATTTTCTCGCGTGATTTTTGATTATATCGTATTGTGAGATGTCGGAATTTCCTTATCGCTTGCGACAACTCCACGCCACACGCTTTAAAAAAAAAAGAAAAAGGTTCTAATCACATCTCTTTTTTTTTCATTTATTTAATGTTTTTGTCTTAAAATGAGAGCATAAACACGCCTACTTTCTAAATACGTGACTCACCACTAGACCGTTTAAATTAAATGATTATTTTGATTAAATGCTTTCCTATAAGTAAAGAAATGATATATTTTATTATTTTTAGTTTTAAAATATTTTTATTTTAAAATTTAAGTTATATTTTATTTTTATTTTTATTTATTTATGTTTTATTTTATTTTATTTATATAATTCTTTAATCTGTCATTTTTCTTTTTCTCAATCTGCATTATTTTTTATTGTCACATGTAGATCTATAAAAACAATCTCTTTGTTATATAGGAGTAAGGTTGCGTCTTATCATACCTCTTCAAATCTCAATCTATTACTTTTGACTAAATGTGATGATGATTGTTTATTTAATTTAATTTAATTTAATTTTATATAGATTAATCATATTTTAATTTATTTTAAGTTATTTAATTTAATTTAATTTGTATAAATTAATTCTAAAATTATATTAAATATTAAATTTAAGTTAATATTAAATTTTACGTTATAAATAATTTCAACGATTAAGTAAAAGTCTGGCTGATAAATAGTTTGAATATTATATATTAGTTAAGTTGATATTTAAAAATATTTAAATTACTTACAAACATCCTCAAATAAATTAATTAATACCTTAAAGAAGTAGGATTGACAATGTGCATCCAAAACCCAAGTAGCTTCCACGTGAAGTTGTAACATTTAGTCAACTTGCTTTTGTATTATTAATAATTAAAAATCATAAATAAGGACACTGGTTGAGAATAAACGTTAATAATGGACAAATTGTGTAGGTTGACCTTCAAAATCATACAAAATTTGGGACTTTAGCATCCAAAAATTTTCTTACAAGAAAAAAAGGGCAAGTTAGTATCATATATTTTGAATTTCTTTTGATTTTGAATATTTTGAGTTTTTTTAGTATATGTTTTCCTATTTAATGTATTTTTCAAATAATATATTAAGACACTTGTGAAAATTGTTCAAGGATTAAAGATTTGGGCTTTAGGGTTTAGACTAAATATGTTTTATTTTTAAAAGTTGAGCTTTATTTTATTTTATTTATTTATGTATTTATTGTAATTTTATTTAAATAATTATTTAGCATGTCAATTTTACTTATTTACTCTTTAACCTGCATCACTTTTTATTATCACATTTGTATTTGAGTATATCAGAGATAGCCTCTCTATTATGTAGGGGTAAGGTTGCGTATTATCAAACCTCCTGCATTCGCTTTTATCATGGACTTGAATTAAACGTGATGATAATGATGACGACAAAACAACATCAATTTATTTTTCTTAAAAGTAAAATGAAGATTGATTTTAATATTAAAAAATTTATATCATAGTATTTTACAAAAATATTACAATAATAATTTAAGTATGATTTAGTTTGACTTAAAATTAATAAAATCAAATTAATAATGATTAGATTTTGAATTAGATATAAGTACAAAAAAATAAGACACAAAACGCATTTTTAATCTCAATGTTTGCCTTAGCATTTTAAAACGTTGAAATTGAACATTAAGTCATTAACGTTTTAGAACATGCCCTGAATGAACGAAAATTTGATAGAATCAGCTGTCTCTTTAAATATCATGTCGGTGTTGCATAATTAATTTTTTAAAATTAATCAAAACGCGGCTCCCGTAACTCTTCATCTATTCCTTAAAACATATCCGAAAGAGCATAGGACAAGGGAGCATTAAATCATAGCATGTATTGGCAAAATATGATTGGGTCCCATTTTTCAAAGAAAAGTCAAAGAAGGTATTTAATATAAATTAATCCAATTCACAACAACGATAGCTATTATTTAGAAAATAAGTTTTAATTATCCCATAATAATGAGATTCCCATTTATACATTTTAAATAATGAACTTATCTTTTATTTCTAAGATAAAAATAATGTCACCTTAATATTGATGTGATGTTTAGACTATTTAAATTATAATATTTTAAATGAGCTAAAATATTAAATTTCAACTTAAACGTTTCAAAATATTATATTCCTTCTATATTCTGTTATTCTGGTGTAATCTTGAATTTCAAAATGCAATTATTAAAAAAAAACTTGAAGTTTGATCTGATTTTTCACATCTAAACGGTGTCGTTTTCAGCAATCCATCCGGATCCAAATTCCAAACTGACTTGACGCCATGCCTGATCTACAGTCGAATCATAATTTCACCAACGAACGTATACTTCACGTAAGCTATTGGAGTTTGGAGGTGTGTATTTTAATCAGACGTCAAAGTCAGGCGGAGTGTCTTTTTGGTTTTGTACGTGTCTAAAGTATTTTGTCATTTGTGTAGTACAAATTGCACTTGCATGTTTTTTTTTAATTTTCATTCAAAAAACCATTAATTTTTTGGTCCTGGAAGTGGACTGCATATTCATAATCTGGGACCAATTTCCTTTTCTTGGGGTCATAATAATAAAATATTAATAACGTGAGTTGAGTGCTCCATTCCAAGTTTGAATGCTAAGAAGAGTAGTAACAAAGAAGATCTTGGACTGGCATCTCCAATCCACCATCAGGAAGGAAGGTTCCGAGCAGTTTCGAGTTCCCTGTTGAGTTCAGTTCTCAGTACCATCCTTGTCAGAATATATTCTTCTGTCCCCCAAAAAAGTATTAAGAGGGTTTAGATGAGCACGATCAATTTCAGTAACTTCAAAGTTTTATGTACTTAATCCAGAAAAATAAGAAAAAACGGAGAAATGATGGAAACTTTTGACATAGATCAAACTGAAAATACATTGAAACTGTCCATTCCGTTTGTTATCCTGATTCGACGATGCAACCAACTTAGTGGCGATGGCGTTTTCTGTACAAACTTTCCTTTTCAGGGAAAAATATGTGTGAAATGCCCTGTCGGTAGTCTGAAGAATTGTTGGAGCTGGAGGGTTATCAGGCCCCTGTCAGGTTTCAGGGAGGGTTATCGGGCCCCTGTCAGGTTTCAGGGAGTTTTGGACTATTTCTTGGGCCCATCTTTTAGTTCCAACCTGACATCGAAGTTGGTAATTTTTCAGATCCTGCTGTAACTGGTACCTTTAGAATTTACCTGAAACTAAACAAACAACCTGCAAAACAGGGGCCATAAGCATGGTTGCAGGTTTCCAGATAAGGTAAATCTACAGGGAATTCAAAGGAGGAGAAGCAGAGCTTCATGATTAGATACTTAAATTTTGGAGATGGAAACATATTTATATCCTTTACGAATCCAGACCATAATTACGATTTCATTTCGTAATTTAAATCCCTTTTCTTATGAGTATAAGTATTCATATCATAAAAAGTCTTTACACAGCAATTAGGAAAGCTATTAAGAAGTAAAGTGTACAATTCTTTCCAATAACTAAGAATTGATTCTACATCAGACAGTGCTTTGTTTGAAGAAGTTTTTGAAATAATAAACAAGCTTTTGCTCTTCACCAATTCCCAAAAATTAATCATCAGCTGCTACTTTTTCACCAGTTTAAGTCTACGAACTGAGCTGAGGAAACTCCTGCAAAAGTTTAACACCTTCCATCAATGAAAAATCTTGCCTTCTTTTATATCCTTTCCAGGATCAGTAAAATAAAGCAAGTCCAATCTCACTTGGGTTTTGCTCATTTTCATTTCCTGAAAATTGAAGAACGGAACTCTTTTTTAGTTACCTCCAAGGAACATCTTCAGCAATTAGCCAATCACCATCTGCGTCTTGGAAAACTATTTCATAGCTGCTCCACTTTTCATGTCCTGTTTCAAAAACAGAGCAAAAAGAAACAAGTCAGAATCGAATAACTACAGACAATCTCTATTCAGAACTGCACATAACAACGTAGTTGCAGGTAACATTTACGTATATCAAACATGCGAAACAAGGCTTGCTTAGTCGTCGTCAAGGAACAGTAGAGGCTAAGGTTAATTTTCCTTCCTATAGCTTCTCCTTCCATCTTGACCTTCACGTACTTCGAACTTGATGATCCTCTTCGACAATCAATGCAGCCATTACCCTCTGTTCGGTTATTCTTGGATTGGCTGTGATAGAACTTCTTTCGCCGGAGCTTAATCGGTGGCCACGCAACAATTGCCTCTCCTTTATCATTATCATCAAGCCTGTTCGCTCAACGCATCAAAATTATCAGCTTTTCTAAACCAACTCCAAAGATTATTCCTTTGGAAAAGAAAAACAGAGGGAAATGGTTAAAGTACTTGTTAAGGGGGTCATTATCATCTTCATTGTCGTTAAGTTGCTTATCCCAGAGAAACAGAGGCAGGGTTCTTGGAACGTCCCTGAAGTCCTCGAAAGCATCACCAAAACTACGTTTTCTACTTCTGCTATGATCATCATCACCAATGTAACAACCACTACTTCTCTCAAACAACGGTAGAGGATCGAGCAGACCCTTAACGGGACTGACATTACTGAGGGTTGAAAGAGCTAGCTCCAGTTGAAGCTCCATTCAAGTTATCCAACAACAACCAAACAAGAATAAGAACAAATCTCAAATATATCACGAGAAACTATCAAGTAAAGTAGAATATCATATATAATGCGGAGTAGGGAGAGATTTGAGGAGGGTGTAGTTAGGAGTAGGAAGTAGTGGTGGGGACATAGAACAGAGAAGGGAGTGGGGTTGAGGAGACAAAGTGTAGGCAACATTTGCTTTGATGTCTCTGCTTTGGCCGACCCAGCTTTGGTCTGTACTCTCTCCTCCACTTTGTTGGCTTAGTTATAGGAATCTTACAAAAACGAGTATTTCCAATTAAATAATCGGATTTGTTAAAAATATAGTTTAAATATTTAAATCATTAATTAATTATTATTTAATTACTACAAATTTATTAATTTTAATAAAATAAAAAGTAAGATTCCGTAATAGTTAATTTTAAAAAAGAGTTTTCAAATAATATAATTTAAAGTTTCATTAATACATTAACTTCATTCTAAGATAATTTAATTATATAAATTGGTTATAAAATTATACTTGAAAAGTGGCATTTTAAATGATAATTAAATTGGATTTTAATTTTAATTTTAAAATAAATTAAATAAATATTATTATGAAAAAAGCTTGAATTAAAATAAATTAAACTCATTTATGTTTATACTTTTGATTGAGATTAATATTTTAAAATATGATTAAAACCGTAATTCTCCCCCTAATGAGAGGTTGCTAATTTTGATGAGATTGTACTACACGCGATCCCTAAAGAGCGTACGATTTGAATATCTTTCAACTTCTACACGTGGGGGCCAAAAGATCCGAGATATAGTGGATTCATTAAAGATAATTAACGTTATCTTCTCTTTCAATATAGTCTTATTTTAGGGTAATTTTTTAGTCGTAGGTATCCATAATTTAATCCATCGAGCGTAGGAGGTATATTTTTAGCATATATATTGCAAAGAAAACTAGTGTGTTGATAGCCTAATATCTCTAACAATTTTATCCAGTCAGGCCTGTATATACTTTACGAGTCTCTGACGGTCATCATGAAACTCATCTATTAAAATAAGTAAGGAATTTTGTACCGCAGAATACTACATTAATAAGGTGTTTATAGTTTAAAGCCTGTATATATTTTATGAGCTTCTAACGATTATTATGAAACTCATCTATTAAAATAAGTAAAGAATTTTGTACCGTAGAATATTGTATTAATAAGGTGTTTATAGTTTAAGTTACGTGAGGTTTGTTCGTTTTATTATTCTTTATAAGCAAAAAAAAAAAAGGCTTTTAGGTACACCAAATCTTATAAGGGTATTGTTTTATTCAAAATTTTCCTTATAGATATTTATATAAATATATGAATAAAATTTAATTGAACAAATTAATTGAATTACTGTTCACTCAACTTCGTATTAAATTCAAACTTATCGTAGTCTAAAATATTTTAAAAATTAAATCAAAAATTAAATAAATGAGATAAGCTATTTAATATTTAAAATTCTTATAAAATCAACTAACAATTTAATAAAATTAAGAAATTTAAAGTTTAATTGAAAGAGGTTATTTTTACTTATTAAAGAATTTAAAATTTAATTAAGAAAAGATTGTTAAATAAAATTTATCATTTTATTTTAGTTTATGAAAACTTATTAATTAATAAAATTTGATAATTAATTAATAAATTTATCAATTTTACAATTGAACCGATCTAATAAGTTAGAATTTTTAATTATTAAAATTTATCATAATCATTTTTAATTTTTATTACATTTCAGTTTATAGGCCAGAATGAAATAAATAAATGACAATATTTTTTTAAAGAGTAACCATTTAATTCAGTAGCTAAGTTTAAGGGTCAATGTTTTTTTAATGAATATTACTTATAATACATCATATCGATAATTTTGATAACTTTATAAAATGTCTTTCATTCAAAACAAATAATGTAATAGACCAAAAAATATAAAAATATATATTTATTAATCTACAAAATTATAATTAAATAATTTAAATTGTGTTCATACAAACAAGGAAAGGTTGAAGCAGAAGACACGTTCCCTGTGTACAACCTTGTATTGTTCATGCTTGGCTCTTACGAAACCTTGAAAGAAAGAAGAAAAGATAAAAAGAATGAGAAGAAGACAACCTCGTGAGGTGTCTGTCTCCTCACTTTTAGATGTTAGCCTTTGTTTATTGCTTGCTCGGTTCTCACGAAAGCATATACATTCATATATCACCCAGTTTGGTCCTCTCAATTCTTCGTTACCTTAAGTGCCACTGTCACTGGCAGCTTCAACAGAGCTTGATCAGAACCATCCAACCGACCGACCGTCACGTGCTCTTCCTCCTGGAACCATCCTACACCTTGGGTCCAGCTAGCTAGCTAGCTAGCTTTTGCTGCCTGCATTCGAACAATGTATCTGCGAAGTATCGCCGCTCGTGACTCAAATCATTAGAAAAAAAATAGTTGCATAAGAGTGATGGATTCTTCAGATCTGATTCATTTATCTTTAAGTTTGTCTTTAGCATCATTACTTAAAAATGTGAAGCGTGTTTTATCACAAAAAATAGAAAATTTAATTGAAATTACTCATGTACCTATAAAAAATCGTGTTTGTTAATGATCCTAACTCAGGCTTCAAATCTTCTTTACCGCCTCTTTTGTACCTAGCTTGTCCCTTTTAATCTCCAAGCTAGGTACAGAAGAGGCGGTACAGAGGATCACATCCCCTAACTTGGAAATTAATCAGTTCCTCTTAACTGCAATGGCTGTAGGGAAACTAGCGCTGGCTGTAAATCTTTTGAAGGTTTTGCATGGATAATAGTGAAAAGAAGGTCTCTGTCAGTGGATTGATTTTGACTTCTTTAAATATGGATGTTCCACCAATTCAGAATTAAATTGATATCTTCTGAAGTTAATATATTAAATTAAAAAATAAATTGCATTCGAAATTTAAATAACGAAATATTTTACTTTAAACTTAATTTAAAATATTTAAATATGAACCTATTTAAGCAATGAAATTCAATATGTTAAAATATATTTAACCCTTATCCTTTTACCTTTCTATTTTAAAATGAACTTATTACTTCCTTTTATCGTCACTCAAAAGAGTTTAAAATTTTTTAAAATCTTTTTCCTTGAATTATATGACATCGTCACAATTGTACATGTTACATTTTAATAAAATACCCTTTTAGTTATTTGTTTAATAAAATTTTATATTTGATAAATAAATAATTTAAATTATTTTAATGATTGAATAAATTATTAATTTTAAATCATTATGTATGAATTTTCTTATAAGAATAAAATTATAAAATAAAATAAACTTATTTCATAATATAAATTATTAAATAGAGATTTTCAGTTAATACGAAACATAAAGAAAAAGAAGAAAGAAAAATGTTAAATGAATGTGAGAGAAATATTTATTTTAATAGATTGTTTATTTGTTGTCTATTATTTTTAATTTCAAATTATATCCTAATTAGGAGTAAAATTTAAAATAATTTGAAATTTATTATATAGTTGTAAATTTTATCTTATTCGTACAAACAAGCAAGTGAAAATTAAAGAATGTAACATCTTTATGCCCTTTTTCAATCTGATTCCTTAGTTTTCGTAGGAAACTAAAGAGACTCAGAATCCACTTCCTAGATACAACAAATGCAACATCTAAAGAAAACAAATATTGATAGAGAGAGAGAGAGATAAATGCCACTGATTTTAAATATGACAGACCAAAACCTTTTTCTATTTTTTCAATATTTGAAGTGGAACTTATCCAACTAAAGTGATCATTCATTTTAATTCGATACAGCCCCTCCTCCTAAACCTCTCTCTTTTCCTTTGTCATAAATGAACAGTTAGAATTGAAAATTATGAAAAAATGGCACCTTTAATAAAAAATTTTCCTCTTTAAATTTGTTTCATAAATATTTTAATTTTACCATAAATTAATGGTCATAAAGTACAATTGTAAAGATAATGATATTTTAGTAAATTTCCTTTTTATTTATTAAAGGTCAAAATGCAATATATGTTTAAAATAATTTTAAATTTTAAAATATAGGGCATAACAAAATAAAGCAAAAAAACTCAACGAAAACAATTGTGCTCATGTTATGATAATAAAAGGATAAAAAGTCTTTTAAATTCTAATTTTAAAGAAAGTAACAAGTGTATTTTTAAAATAGAGAGGACATAATATACCAAAGAATAATGAACATACTTAAAAAAAATTAAATTTGCTTAAATTTTATGATTAAACTCAGATTTGTGAAAAAAAATTAAATTTAAATTGGGATGGAGTTGGTCCAATGACCAACCTATATCTAGAGAGGCATCAGGTCATACACACGCAGTCCGGATGGTCCTATGACTAATTTTGTCAGGCACCAACTTATTGACAAAGACTAGACATTGAATGATTCTGATATCACCATCCCATTACAGGGAGACATTGAATGATTCTCTATCACCATCCCCATTACAGGGAAGCTCAAGTAATGTACCATATATATCGTTTTGATTTGACTTTTTAAACATATATTATTTTAGGATTTGTGTTTCAGATTGATGGTGTAGGTTTATACACAAATTCTGATTCATATAAATTGATTTGGACACAATTTGACATTTGAAGTGGAACTTTTCTTTTAACTCTCTTATTGCACATGAAAGCAAAAGAATACTGTCCATCAATTATTGGTCTGTGGCATCTTATCTTTCTTGTATACGAACTGCTTTTGAGTACTTCAACCCAGGAAAAGGAAAATTAGGCTTCCAGTACCTGTCAATGAGCCGTCCTTGGGTCGACAATTGGTTATGGGAATCAATTACCAGTTCCCTTTGTATCAATTTTTAGAAAAACTGAAATGAAATAATACGAATTTTACTTACTGCTGCTATATATATATGTGTTTATAACATAATAAACCTTAAAAAGTAAGGTAAATACAAAATTAATTACTAAGAAGGGTCAATTCAATGGAAAGGAGAAGTTGCTTAACATGAAATTTGCAACAAACACTGAATTGAAAATGACAAGTCTCACAACCATCACAGGCATACATTGCAGGCTGAGACAACCCAAGGCAAATGCGAACCAAAATCTACCATTCAGATAGGAAGATTTGATTAAACAGTTTAAGAGAAAAATGAACCTAAAGACACACGAGTCATATGACGCATATCTTCCGGCAGTTCTTGCCAAGGTTGTATTACCCACTGCTATACCAGAGCCATCGCAGCTAATCAGATTCCCCTTATGGTGCTATAAATGGCAGGAGAGGAGATGACAAAGAAGAATTGGTTGTCTTACTTACTAGTGCTATACTGAAAGATGAGATGACTTTTTACAATCTATTACTCGATCTATATCCTAAAAAATATTAGGTGACAAATTTTCTCATTACAATACTTCGTCCTGTTGAGAATACAAAAGGCTATTCTCATTGTCAAGAGGCAATGAAGGAGGAGTTCCGGGCGGGATGGAAGCTGCGCCATTCTCACCAGCACATACACACAACGCTTCTGCTTCCCTGAGTGTGGCATCCAGGTCAATGTGGCAACTGAGCTCATTAATGAACTTCAGGAGGGTGTCGAAATCCATCTGCTCCTCCATTATCTTATTTCGATGACGTTTCAGGATTGCGACGCATACATAAAGGTGCAGGTGCTCAGACAAATAATGGGTCCATAGCACTTCCCACAAACGCATTGTTTGCCCATATTCAAATTCCCTGCAATTATATTGTAGAAGGATGAAGTCTTGCACACATCATCAGAAAACAAAAAGATTTAAAAAATGAAGAAATAGTAAAATTACGGACGATAACAATAAAGTATCCAAGTATGGTTAATCCATCTGAAACTTTAAATGAATGGTTTGCTGATTAAACAGAAATTTCTCAGGATCAAAATGACGTCAAACATCTAGAATACCAGTTGTAAACAGCATTAGCGATAAAACAGTTTTAAGTTTTTGTGCACAGGCATCAAGTAGCTCCCAAAGGCTTGTTCCTATTCTTTTCTGTTTTTTTTTTCCCTTAAACTTGAACATAAATTGATGCCTTAGGCCAAGTACGCGGATGTACATTATCTAGGATAGAAAATATAGCATAAGAGCAGAATTTTAACAACAATTAAGGAGAACCTCTAGATAAAGCAATCTCACCTTTTGAATTGTATTAAAATCCAACGGAAACAAAAGAAGTAATTCAAACAATCGTTCTTGCTAAAGTAGTTGTGCAATGGTCTGTCTAGCAACTCCACCAGCTGCAATAAGGAAAGCCAAAAGTAAGAACTCAGAACTAACCAGTCTTTCCATCAAATCTTATATTAAGATACAGCTTACAAAACTGACTTCCATTTTTAAGATACTACACCACTTCTGGTGGTGCATCATTTATAAAGTTTGAGAATTTGTTAATAAATACAATGTAAATTATAGAATACTTCAGTGACAACAAAGAGTAAACGCTGTAATAGTTCCATCAATAGGGTGTCCAATTTAACCAAGAAAAGCACGAAGATCTAGCACCAATAGAGAAAACGAGAGACCTTGGACAATGCAAAAAGTTGGGTGTGCATTCCATTTTGGTCACGATTAAAGTTGGGTCCAAGTCGTTCCATCAATGCCACAAAACACCAAAATGATTCGGATTCATCTTCCATCACAAACAAAATTGGGGACAGTAAATCACTCATTCCCTGCAAGATACAGGAAGGTTAAGCACAATGCATCTGAGTATTAAGCAATCAAAAGCAAAATATCAGTGCTTTTCGAAGAGTTCAAAAGATCAATAAGACAAAAGAAGAAGCAGAAGAACTTATATCCAATAAAGGGGAGCTACTCTTTGTTATTATAGATCTTCACTTTTACGTAAGAGGAACTCCGGCTCTATTTTCTGAAACACTTGCTAGCTTTTAATCATGGTTTGCATTCTCATGATGGCGTTTAATGTTAATCAGCTCAACAAGGTTACAAAGAGGCCATTCCTAAAAGAAGGTGAAATGAAAGGGTCTGCATATGACATTGAATACTTCAGCATTCTCCTATCATTTGATGAAACAAGTAACTTAAATTATTAAATGCACAAAATACTCTATAAGAAACATGGACCAGAAATGGACCAGATCCAAAGTTATGATATCAAAAATTATGATAATGTACTTTAAAGAAATTACAACTGCATATACTCATGTTAGACATACCATCAAAGATGACAAAGAAATTACCTGACAATAACCAAGATCAAAGTTGTAAAAGGAGTATGTCAATAGAATGTCCCGTAAGATATTTACATTAGGGTTGTCATCGCCTTCATAGAAATATAGCGATCTATCAGTCCTCACCTTAAAGACAAATAAAAACAAATTTATGGAGTTAATATAACTTTTAAGCACAAAATTTCCATCCAATGATAAATAATCTGAAATTGCAGGATAACTGTGATACTCCATACGTACCACATCTTTTTCTATGAGGCCTTTCCGCTCTCTAAATTTTGTAAATCTTTTTGCTTGTTCAGGAGAGATACTCTACAAACAGAAATGTACAAATAAAAAGCCATTAATGCATTAAGCCTCAATGTAAAGTACTCTTAAACAATCAATAGAAAGATGAAGCCATTTGCATCAGTATCAGTGAGTTGATACAGAAGTTAACTGTTAGCAAAAAATCCTCAAGGATTAAAACAAACCTGCCACTGTTGTTTTATTGTCTCATACTCTATCTTTTTAGTGGATCGGTAATACTCCCTCTCTGCATAGGTTGAATCGTATGAATGGTATCCCAACAACAACGCCCATATCTGGAATCAATACCCAAGTTTTACGAATAAGAAAAATACCCAACCAAAACCATAACCTTCTAAAACATGGTTTTCCATATCTATTCAGAACAGACCTCTCTCCGCAATTCATGCTCAATTCCTCCATACAATATTCTTTTCCTCAAGGAATTCGAGTCTCTGACTCGTCCTTCAGAGTCCAAGAAAGCTGCCCACTAAAAGTACACAAAGGAGTGAAGAACAGATCATGGAGCATAGTTTTCGAAGTATGTCCTCCAAAAATACTAGAAAAATTCGTTTTTTTAGAAATAGCTTCATAATAGCAGCAGCCAAGTTCAGTTTGAAATCAAACAAACGATGAGCATTTGTTAAGATAAAATCTATATCTCATGAACTTGGAGAGACTTTTCCTATGAAAACCACTTCCGAAATTGAACCTGCATATGTAAAACAAACCAATGCACATAATGTACAGACGCATGCCTTGAGAAGGGGTGGATATGTGTCACAGCCTGAATGGGCACGTGACCAAGTTGCCAGTTAGAGTCGCCGGTGGTGAAGAATAGAAGAAGATGATGGTTTCGTGAAAAGTAGCCTTTAGGGAGTGAAAATGAAGAATTCAAAATATGGGGGTGGAAAAGAGAGAAGAGGGAGAGAGATAAAGGAGGGTTTTACAATATGATAAATGTGAAGCTCTTCACTTCTGCTAAGAAATTTCATTCACATAAATAATAACACAAATAGACCAGAGTGTCCATGAAATGATATGAAGAGTACAGCAGATATCTTCTTGGAAAATGTCTGCAGTGAATGCATCAGGACTCACAATTGAGACTCCTATCAACTAATAGTTGGAAAATAAGTCATCTTCAGACAAAGAGCCACTACCTCTTCAGGTCCTAGTGGTGGCTGTCGCGGTTTTCCCCATACAAGTGTCACCTTGTCAAACTGCCAAAATGAGATAAACGAAATATTACTCCTATGTTTTCAGAAAAAAGAGAAAAATTCTTCATGCATTCATCAAGACCAAAACATATTAACAATAAAGGTTCTCTAGTTGTGCTAGCTGTTGAGAACTATAAAGTAATAAACAAGAAAATGTATACCTGCTATTTTATTATGGTGATACTATTATTAAGTTCAGGTAAATCATTTGGAAGAAAAAATGAAAACCAACCATAATGTATGTAGAAGGAAGCACTACAAAGATGTAAAGTCTAATATTTAGCAGTTGAAACAATCTTATTGCACGTGCCCCAGCCATAAGACTACTGTTACTGTAGCAACACCACAAACCTGGCAGTAAACACATATTTACTTTCAAGTTCACAAATTTGGTTCAATTATTAGTACTTCATTACATCAAGGTTTCTATTTCCATCTTGTAATTCATTCAAAGAGATACAGAAGAGAATTGAATAAGATAACGGAACAAGAGTCAAGCAAAACAATCATGTTTTAATCCTGTTGACAACAAAGATCAGCAATATATTCATTTTATCCTTCATCAGAGCCCGCAAAATCTAAAATATCTATAGAATAGAATGATTTGCTGCACTAAGATCAACTTCATTGATACAGAAAAGAAAAGCCAGAGAAAAAGCTTGCACACGTGGTTTTTAACTGCCAGCTACAATCTCAACAAGCTCACACATTAAGGCCAATAACAAGGCAGCGTAAAATGCATATTGCAATGTGATAGCAACTGATTATATGCAAATGTGTACCAGTACTTTCTACCTATCGAAACACAAACTCATTACAATAATCATATATCCTACATATAAAACTGAGACAAATGGAAAAAAGTATCAAAGACAACGGGTTATTGAATACATCTTAACTCCCTGCACCCCCTAAGAATAAAAGAAAATCTATTAGATGACACAAATAATTACCTCCAGAGGATCCGCAGGAACAGAACTACCATCAGGTATTTTCTCTGCATACTTGGATGACTTTTCTGGAACATCAAAAGAATTGATTGAGGTTCTCCTCTCAATAGGATCAAATTCATTGGCATGATTTTCACGGAATAGTTGTGATGTTGTTTCCCGGGCAAATTTGGTCACCAGAGAAAATTTTTCGAGTACTTGGATAGATAGATCTCGAGTGGGATCTTGAGCCTTCTGCCTGTGTCTTCCAACTCGAGGAATACCAGAACTTTGGTCATATATGACACCGTCATTCCTCCGTTGACTTTCATAAGATGGAGATCCACCAACTGAGGATGGCACACTCGCACTAGAAACAGCCCTGGGAAGCTCCAAAGATGACAAAGTTCTCTGCAACAAACAATTAGGTATGACACATAGAATTCTAAAACAAGGAAAACAAAAAACACAATAATTCACCAAAATAATCAAGTCAGCTCCTGAAAAACTATGATAAGCCACCAGAGGAACCATGCCACAAACGGTGAAAAATGTTTGAACGTGTACAAGTGTTCCAGTTAACTTTGAAAAGCAATTGCGAGGATTAATGAATGGCTATGGCCAGTTTTATCACAAAGTCAACAAGAAAAACAACAATTCTTTGAAGAAAACAGACAAATGTCTCAGTAGACACACACCTGGAGAGGATTCTCAAAATCATTTACAAGAAATACATTTGCATCTTCTTCTGACCTGGAAGAGAAATGAAACAAGAAGATTACAAAGAGTGGCATCGGTAATGTTTGACTTGCTCAATACAAATATAGGCACAAACAGCAATATCATCCTTGCACTCAAAATTATTCAAACAAAGGATTTTACAAAATGGTCATAACAAAGACATCAAAGCTACACTTAATAACAAAATAGCTAGCATGACGATGTTCTGTAACATGTGAAACATGTGAACAAGATATTATACCAAATTTACACAGCTGCTTGAACCTTTGATAAGAAAATCATTACAACCATGAGTGTTAGTCTTCTGACCACTCAAAATATAATGTAGTGAAATAATAATTCTCAACAACTTAGTCCAAAATTTGCCCCTTGCTCAGAGTACCAATACTAACAATCTGATCAACTCCTATGCTTTCTGTATAAGTTGATCATGCAACAAAAAACTGTATCTATAGAACAACCATCCACTCAAAGGAATCCATGAAAAAAGAAAGGAATCCGTGAAAAAAGAAAGAAGTAGAGATTGAAGATGAAGGCAATGCACACTAAACAATAACTAACCTCACAATAAAAACATGCTGCTTTACTGTAGCAAGAAACTCTTTGACTCCTCCATTGTAGAAGTAAAGAGGAGGGAATGCCAGTCCTGCAAAATATTTTCTAATTTAATATATCTGACGGACAAACAAGGTATACACCACAATTCGTGTTAGTTTGATTCAATTTTGTAATGAACCTTAAACAGTTACAGTCATTTATTTAAGAAAGGAAATAACTCTAACAGCCTGTTTTTCAGATTTCAAGGAACAATTGAGACGTGCAGATATTCAATTATTGCCAGATATATACCTTAACGTCAAACGAAAACAACTGTCATTGATATCACGAAATAATCAAACATTTAGTATGTGTTTCTCCACGTAAGACAAACTTCAAAATGAGTGTAGCATTAATATTGCCGTCAGCATCCTATTTATGAATTATGATCAATCGCACAGAACACACCATAGCTAAAAGAAACAATAGGATACCTGAGGACAAAACGACAATTATGTATTGCCACCCAAGAGTTGGAGTGTGACGACGGATGGACCGCACCTCCAAAAATGGCACTGCCCTGATTGTGTAAAGGTTCCTATCTACATGAACAAACAAACAAAATCAAGAAAGAAGTTTCAGAACCAATTCATTACCGCACTAAGTAAGGTCAATTCATTTCATCATTTCTTAAACTCAGAATAATTCGATCGGTTTCCAGAAGTTTAAGAACAGCCAACCTTTCTCCGAGAGCCTCGCATTGGAGCTCTGACCTTTATACGGAATCCAAGTCTGAAGAAAAAAATGTAAGGAAAACTTTCAGACATGCAACGAAAAGCACGTTTTAGGAAAGGGCCAAAACAGAGAGACGCGAAATTCGTCAAAGCCGAAGTCTCACCATAAAGAGAGAAGAACCTTGCTTAATCAGCTTCAATCTACCGCTGATCCTCTCGGACGCGTACTGAGTCGGATGAATCGTGACATTATCCTTCAAATAGACCACTTCTGCGCCGTCCGGCTCGCTTCTCTTACCGCTATCGCTCCTAGTCATCATCACACTCGCCGATTCCTGCAATCGCAACAATCAATTAATCAAACAACAGCCATAAAATCGGAACAAAATACTCTAGTTCATTCAATTCCTAATCAGACACGTATTCAAACCTACAGATTGCGTCTATCATATCAAACAAACAACATAACAAATTCCATAAAATGAATGCTCACTTGCTGTATAGAGGCTGCGTAGTCGGCGTCGTCTGATAAATCGTGGAGTTCCGATTCTTGCATCGCCGGAAAATTCGCCGGAGATCGACAAAATATATAAAGAGAGAGCAGGTGTTGATTTTTTATTTTATTTTTCTTAGAGAAGAAGGAATGGAAAGAGAGCGAGAGAGTGAGATTGGATTTTGGAGTACTGCAAGCTATGGGCCGTTACGGAGAGTCGTTAACTCCGTGTTTGGCTCCTTTACTCTTTATATTTTCTCCTCGTTGTTCATTTAATGTGAACTAAGAAACGAATCCACTTTTGTTATCACGACCTATTTTCTGTTCAATTTATTTAAAATTTATAAATAATATATTTTGGAGTAAATTATTTAATAAAATAATAATTTAAATTCAAAGTCCCCATTAAATGATACTTGGTTCTGCCTGATTCTGGTGAGACAAGACGCTACTGTTTGGATCCATAAGATTGGTTGTCTTTAGAGAGAATCATAAAAAAAAGACCTGAAAGCGTCGGGGGTTGATAGCCGGCAGGCCCCTTTGACACTCAAGTTAGTCTTTTGGTGAGGGTTTTGGTGGCCGTAAACAAAGAATGTCCGGGTTCTAATGTCGTACCTGTATCATGACAAAGTAATACCTTATATATGAAATATATGCTAGGTTTAGGTCTTTACGTAGGTCTTTACGTATACATGGGAGGTTTCTGCGAATGGGAATGGGTCGTGGACGCGTGGACCTGGACCTGGGCCTAGCACAACCGACCTAACCATAAGCCCCCTACTCCTCGAGTCTGACCTAAGAGAAAGGTCAAAGGAGTACATAAGGATCATATAGCGTGTCTTCGCGCTTCGTCTTAGGCCCGATCGATCGATTATCGTGATGTGATCGACCGATCAGATGTAATGACACGGCGGACCGATTGAGGGTAATGACAGAACCGATCGATCAGCTATAGTGATATGACAGGTCGACCGGGTGCAACGATGAGGTCAATCGGGTGAGTGTAGTGGTAGGGCCGATCGATTGAACGTCAAGGCTTAAATGAAACACTAGGTATAATCATTGCTGACGATTCGCGCCCTCTGACAGACTGTCACGTACGTCCTTTTGACTACTGTGCAGTTGTCAGGTGCGTCCTTTTAATTGTGCGTCGTTCCGGATTTCTAATAACCCTAGTTCACCTCATCTCAGATTCTGCCACGTGTCTGAATTCGGCTCGGATTTTCTCCATACATCAAGCGTTGGTTGGAACATCCATTCGACCGATCTTCTATAAATACTCAGGATCGACAGACTACAGATTTTCTTCACGCTTGTTTTGTTCTCCGGCTTTCATTCTGCTTTCATTTGCACCTTCTTGCCTACAGTATTCGGAGTTTTCTTTCAACCGCCGTTCAAATTTCCAACTTCAATTACCAACTAGGTACGTCCTTTTTCCTCGCTTCTTCCTCAAAGTTTCCTCTTTGTAAGCATGTCGTCAACCAGTCCTAGAAGTGGAGTTAGCCCTAGGGATGAAACCGCCGAGAGGGCCTCTCAACTAGTCGGGCCGCTTGAAGTAGTGGTGGAAGTAGTGGCGATGCCAGGTGTGAGAGGTATTGAGGGAGTCACGGCGAGTGACCGGAAGGATGGGCTGGTCGTTGAGGAGCCACCAAAAGATGAATCAAAGATGACCGCGGGGGAGTTGAATCGGTCAATTATTAGGAATAATATCCCTTCGTCCTAGGGACCTAGGCTGGCCTCCGAGGACGAACGGTTCCACAACAATTTGGGAGGATATTTTGCTATTGCTGACAGCTTCTTCTTGGTCGGTGGCATGAAGCTTCCGTATGCCCCGATCATTGACGAGGTGTGCGTCGCCTACCAATTGAGGCCGAGCCAAATTCCTTTGAATGGATGGAGATTCATTAACAGTTTGGCCTTGTTGTGTCATCAATTCGGCTGTCCGTCTTTGATCGACATCCTACGCCATTTTCTAAGAATGAACCAGAGTTCAAGCGCTGGAGTCGGGGTCCCTCATCTGCAGTATAGAGATGCTCGATATCGCCCAGCCGGAACGGCGTCAAAAATCCAAGCTTGGAGGATGAAGTATTTTTTCGTGAGGCCTCCAGGATCTTTCTTTGAGTCCCAGCCTTGGAGATATCCTCTATCCAAGCGATGGAACGACGCGTCGAGCTTGTCTTTTACTAGAGAGGAGTAGGAGGTAGTTGATCGCATTAAGGGGCTCAGTAGGTATGACTTCGACCGTCTCATTCTGGGATATCGCGGGGGAGCCTCGGCCGATTCATTCCTAATCGACCCCCCGCCCCGAATTAGCGGGTTAGGAGAAGAAACTGCCCCCACTGGTTGACTCCTCGTGGTTGAACTATTTACTGCATTGTAAGTATTGGTTTCGATTTCTAACCTGTTTTTTTTTATTGTGTAGCCATGAAGGTCAAGGAGTTCGTCAGGTCCTCCCGTCTCCCAAAATCCAAAAGGCAAGCTGGGGGGTCTAGAGCTTCTTCGAAGGTGAAGAAGCAAAGGAATGAGGCAGAGGCCAGCGAAGGCATCGCTCAGCCGACGATGTTGGACCAGCCTTCAGCAATTCTGGCCCTTCCGTCCGCTGAGGGTCGACTTGGCGTGTCAGCGTCGTTGCCGGTCCAGCCGATGAACGTGGATCGAGCGGAGTCGGAGAAGGAAGAGATGGAGCCGCCCCTCAAAAGGAAGAGGACCGCAAGGAGTGCTGGTCGATCATCCTGTCAATTGGACAGAGGAGTGGGGGAGGGGCAAGCGCCCAGATTGGATAAGGGCAAAGGGAAAGAGCGAGCTCCCAGTGGCGGAAAATGGGAGTCCACGATCAATTTTGACAAGACAGCGACACTGAGGAATGTTGATGTGACTCTGCACATTGCCGAGAAGGCTGTTCCTCCTGAGGACGAGAAATTTTTGGATACTTTGAACAATAAAGAACTGATGGCTAGCCTCGTCCGTGGTTGTGCCAGGGATATGGCATTCGCCTCTGCAATGTTTCAACATCTCAATCAACTCGATGAAGTGAGGCAAACAGTGGATCGGGAGGTTCATGACCTCCTTGAGCAAATTAATACTTTAAGAGCTGAACTCGCAGAGGCGAAGGAGGAGAAGGACATCTTACGAGCCCAACTCTCTTAGATGGAGGAGGAGAAGAATATTTTGGAGGAAGAGAAGAGTGTTTTGAGGGCTCAACTTGCCTCGGGGGAGGAGGAGAGGAGTAGAATGCTTGTTTCCGGGGCCGAGCTGGAGAGTGAATACCGAGTGTCGCAACTTCGCATTGAGGGCCTAGGAAAAAAGGTTTTGAGAGTTCCATGGCCTCGGTAGAATCTTGCCATCAATGCTGCGCAGGATGTAAGAGTCGTGTCCAGCTTGTTTGACCACTTGATAGGGTCCTTCTTATGCATGTCCGAGCTTTCCACGATATTTTCCAGCCGCTTTGGCCTTTCTTAGAACATAGCTGCCAATCTTTATGTCATTCGGCCTTACCCTTTCGTTGTAAAATCTTGTTGCTTTTTGTCTGATGGCTTCTGAACGAGCTGCTGCCCTATCCCTGTCTTCACTGAGAAGCACAAGTTCTGCCCAACGGGTTTCATTATTCCACTCTTCTTCATAACTCGACACTCTTTGATTGTGCAACACCACTTCTACTGGAACTAGGACTTCTGCCCCAAAGGTTATCCTGAACGGTGTTTCCCCTGTGGCTCCATTTGGGGTGGTTCTGTACGCCCACAATACTTCATCTAGTTCATCTACCCAAGTCTTACGTCCATCTAAGCGCTTCTTGAGGGCACTCATTATCTTTTTGTTAGTGTTCTCTGCAAGACCGTTGTTTTGAGGGTGAGCTACTGAAGTCAATTGGAGCCTTATCTTTAGTCGCTCATAGAAATCTCTGAACTTGTCGTTGTCGAACTGTCGACCGTTGTCTGTAACCAACACCATAGGCATCCCAAAGCGACTTAGTATGTTTCTTCTTACAAAATATTCCATCTTCTGCTCGGTAATTGTAGCGATCGCTTCCACTTCTACCCATTTGGTGAAGTATTCCACTGCTACTATCAAAAACTTCTTCTGTCCAGGACCAAGAGGGAAAGGTCCTAGTATAGCCATTCCCCATTAAGCAAAGGGGATAGGATGACTCACGATTTTCATCCTCTCGATTAATTTGGTGTGAGACAGTTCTTGCTTTTTCGGCAAGCCTCACACCGGTTGACTTTCTCCTGGCAGTCTCTCTTCATTGTCGGCCAGTAATACCCCTGTCTAATCAATCTATGAGCCAACATTCCGCCTCTTACGTGATTTCCACACATTCCTTCGTGGACTTCAGCCATTGCCTGCTCTGCCTCTTCTTCGCTCAAGCATCGTAATAGTGGCCAGTCATAAGATCGCTTGTACAAGGTGTCATTAACGATCACATATTCGGCCACCTTTACCCTTAGTTTCTTGGCCTCCAAGGTTTCTTCCGACTGTGTTCCCTCGAGGAGGTACTGTCTGATCGGTTCCATCCAACTTGATCGCTCGACATTTGCGTCAAGGACTTCCTTGGCTTTCTGAATGTTAAGCCGGTCTAGTTGCTCGACCAAAACGTTATTTTTTGCATCTCGATAGGAAGCTTTTGGAAAGTGCGTCTGCCCGAGCGTTTTGCACCCTTTCTATCCTGCTAACCGAGTAGTCTTCGAAATTATTGAACTCTTGCTTTGTCAATTCCAAATATTTGACCATGTTATTCCCTTTGGCCTCGTACTGTCCCGTAACCTGACCGACCACTATTTGGATATCGCTATACACCTTCAAATGTTTCACCCCCATCTCTCTTGCCAACTGAAGACCGTCTATTAGCGCCTCATATTCTGCCTCATTGTTGGATGCCTTAAAGTCTAATATGAGAGCGTACTCCGCCTTTTCTTCCAGGTGTGGGCTGATCAAGACCACTCTTGCCCCGCATCCCTCAGCATTAGAGGATCCATCAACAAATAAGCTCCAAGTAGGATGTAGTTCATTCGAGGTAGGTTGACTCATTTCTGCTACAAAGTCCGCCAATACTTGGGCTTTGATCGTCGTCCGCGGCTTATAATGTATATCAAACTCCCCCAGCTCTACCGCCCATTTTACCAGCCGCCCAGAGGTTTCAAGCTTCTGAAGGCACTATCTAAAGGGTTGGTCGGTCCATATCTCGATGGTGTGACTCTGGAAGTAGGGCCTAAGTTTCCGCGCTGCAGTTATCAATGAAAGGGCCAACTTTTCAATAGGTACATACCGCGTATCTGGTCCATTCAGTACTTTACTGACATAGTAAATCGAGAATTGTTCACTACCGTCTGATCGGACTAGAACTGCGCTGATCGCCCCCTCTGTGACTGCCAGATAAATAATCAAACTTTCCCCCTCAACGGAGCTCTGCAAAATGGGTAAACTAGTCAGATACTGCTTCAAGTGTTGAAATGTTCTTTCGCATTCATCCGGCCATTGGAACTAGGTCACATCCGCTTTTCTCAAAATTTTGAAAAACGGGAGGCACTTGTCCCCCATCCTGGGGACGAATCTGCTCAAATAAACTATCCGCTCGGTCAATATCTGAACATCTTTCAAGCACCGCGGCGAGGGCATTTGGACGATAGCTTCGATCTTTTCTGGATTAGCTTCAATCCCCTGTTGAGTAATCATAAACCCCAGGAATTTTCCAGATGTCACACCAAAGACGCATTTTTTCGGGTTCAGTTTCATCTGAAATTTATTAAAGGTCTGGAAGACTTCTTTGAGATCTTCCACATGCTCAGCGACCGTCTTACTTTTGACCACCATATCATCCACATAGGTCTCAACTGATCGACCAATCTGTTTCTTAAAAACTTCCATGATGAGTCACTGATAAGTGGCCCCTGCATTCTTCAAGCCGAACGACATTACTTGGTAGCAATACGTGCCCTGGTCAGTTATAAAAGCTGTCTTCTCTTCGTCTTCGAGACTCATTTGAATCTGATGGTAGCCCGAGAAAGCATCCAAGAAGCTGAGAAGTTTATGCCCTGATGTGGAGTCTACCAGCTGATCGATTTTGGGCAAAGGGAAACTGTCCTTTGGGCATGCTTTGTTTAAGTCGGTGAAGTCAATGCACATTCTCAACTTTTCATTTTTCTTCTTCACAAGTACAACATTTGCCAACCATTCAGGGTATTTGACTTCCCGAATGAACCCAGCACTAAGCAGCTTTTCTATTTCTTTCTCAATCACTTCCTGCCTCTCTTTGCTTTGCCACCGCTTCTTTTGTCTAATTGGCTTACAATCTTTTCGGATACCAAGAAAATGCGATGCGATCGATCGAGAAATTTCAGGCATATCGCTCGGTACCCAGGCGAAGACCGATCTGTTTTCTACCAAGCAATCCGTGATTTTTTTGACTAGGCCCTTCTGAAGCTTGAAACCTAGATTTGTGAACTTAGAGCGGTCTGCTTCATCCAATATGACCTGCTGCATTTCTTCTACGGGGTTCATTCTCTCCATTTCTTCATCAACTCTCACGTCAAGAGAGCTTGTCAAGACTACCGGCCTGTCTAGTGTCCTTGTTTTCGCTAAGTAGTATTCCCTAACGATTCTCTGCTGACCCCTGACAACATCGATTCCATGGGACGTTGAGAACTTCATTGCTTGGTAGTAGGTGGAGACAACTGCTCTGAGGGCGTTTTGAGTGGCTCGTCCGATTATCGCATTGTATGCCCCTACAAACTTCACAACCAGGAACTCAACGTCCTTCTCTATCTGACACAGCTTTCGTCCGAATTTTATTTTCAAAAAGACTCGGGCAAATGAGTAGGCTGATGCTCCAGTTACCCCTTTGATAGGTCCTTCTATAGGCAGTAGTCGATCCTCTGGTATCTCCATTTGTTTGAAGGCATCATAATACAATAGGTCGACCGAGCTGCCCGTATCGATCATTATCTGTTTCACCTCGTTACCATCTATGTTCAAATTTACTACGAGCGCGTCATATTGAGGACAACTAACACCATCTAGATCAGATTCGTCGAATGGTATCATCCCATCGTTCTGCTTCTTTCTCTTGCCCGACAAGTCTTCACCGACCTGTCTGGCATACCTCTTTCTTCCTTTAACGGTGGACCCACCTGTTGCACTACCACCAAAGATCATGTTAATGACCCTAACCGGTCGATCATCTTGTTGTTCGGTGTTTCTGTCGCCTCTTGCCCTGGACTGTCCTCTC
This sequence comes from Erythroxylum novogranatense, assembly GCA_029891385.1. Lineage (NCBI taxonomy): Eukaryota > Viridiplantae > Streptophyta > Magnoliopsida > Malpighiales > Erythroxylaceae > Erythroxylum > Erythroxylum novogranatense. The sequence goes on from CM057233.1 coordinate 95,771,037, forward strand.
GCTTCGCGTCGATCGTCAGTATTCCTATTCTGCTTTCCTCCATCATTCCTATCATTTCGCCTCCAAGGCTGTCGCCAGTTGTCGGACCGACCGCTCTTATTCTCATTGTCTCGATCGGAATTCTTTCCGTACTTCAAAAATCGACCCAGCCTTCCCCTTTGGATAAGGAGTTCGATTTCTTTTTTCAAGTCCCAGCAATCCTCCGTGTCATGACCGATGTCTTTATGGAAGCGGTAATATAAATCAGGGTCCCTCTTCTTGAGGGGAGTCTTCAACTTATTGGGTTCTCGGAGGGGTTCCCCATCTGCTCTCATGGTCGCCAATACTACCGCATATCACCTGTTAAGCGGGGCGAAGAATTCTCGTTGATTTACCTGTCGATCGGTCGACTTTCTCCAGCTCAACTGATCCTTCTGTCGCTTGTGGGAATCATCCGCTCTTCCACTCGGCCCGCGGTCGTCTGCTCTACGTTTTGTGTTTTTCAACACTTCCTCGAGCTGGATATACTTGTCCGCCCGATTTCTTATCTCTTGAATAGATTTGGGCTGATCGAGGGCCAATGACTTCTTAAACTCTTCATCCCTTGTGTTGCTCATCAGTGTCGCCAACATGAACGAGCAAGCGAGGTTAGGGACTTTGACAGTTTCATTATTAAACCGAGTGATGAACTCCCGCAAACTTTCGTTCTTTCCTTGGGTCAACTGCATCACTTCCAAGGCGGTCTTCTGTGGTCATTTACTTGTAGCAAATTGATTGAGGATGAGCAGCTTAAAATCCTCGAAGCAAGTAATGCAACATGGGGGTAAACTATTGAACCATCGCCGGGCTCCTTCTTGAAAGGCGGTGCAAAATACCTTACATTGAATTGCGTTGGGGACACAGTGTAGGTTCATCATCGACTGGAAGTGTTGTAGATAGTCTAGGGGATCGGTCTTTTCAGTATACTTTTCAGGCGTCGGTATTTTGGTGCCGGCCACTGGGAGGCTATCCAAGATTGCTGGGATGAAAGGAGAGCTAAATTGTGCTAATGGATGATCCAAACGGGAATTCATGGCCACGTTGATCCGATCGTCTACGATTTTTTCTAGGGCTTCAGTAGAATGGCGATCGGCCATCATACCAATCTGCCGTGCGGGTGTCTGTTATTGTTCCTGTTGAGATTGTAAAATTTGACAAACCAATAGATCAGCCGCTTCCTCGATCTATTTTAGGGTGAGGGAGGTTTGTTGTGGTGCAGGAGGATTTGCATCTAGGGGGTGCTGGAAATTTGGATGTGTATTGGTCTCAGCATTATCCTCTAGGGCTACGCTCTGTTCTTCTTGATCTGGGTTCTGAGGTTGATCATTCGGGTGCGAAGATTGTGTGCGGGAATCATGATGTGTCGGCGGGAGAGTGGCAGGTAACTGCAAACCCATCCGCTGTAGCGCAAGTGTCGCCTGACTGATCTGAGTGTTTCTGGACGTGGTGCCCTGATGTCGGGCCCCACGGTGGGCGCCAACTGGTTCTGCCTGATTCTGGTGAGGCAGGACACTACTGTTTGGATCCATGAGATTGGTTGTCTTTAGTAAGAAAATACCTGCAAAACAGCACAAGGCACGCCGGGGGTTGACAGCCAACAGGCCCCTCCGACACTCAAGTTAGTCTTTTGGTGAGGGTTTTGGTGATCGTAAACAAAAAATGTCTGGGTTCTAATGTTGTGCCTGTATCATGGAAAAGTAGTACCTTATATATGGAATAGATGCTAGGTTTAGGTCTTTATGTATGCATGGGAGGTTTCTGCGAATGGGAATAGGCCGTGGACGCGTGGACCTGGGCCTGAGCCTAGCACAGCCGACCTGACCAATACTTATATTAAATTTGTCGTTTTTTTAAGTGATATGTATATGCATATTTTTCCAGTTAAGAGCAAGGTTGCCATGGAGTTGTTGCAGTTGTCTTTTGTCTTATATGCTTAGACATAAAGGCCTACCATGTTGAATACTTCATGCAATGCAAGTTATGAGTGATGTTACTTGTCATCTATTGCTTCGTAATTAAGTTTCACATAATTTAATATCTAAAATAAGAATTTGGAACCTAATACATTTTTTTCCATGAAATGGAAAGAAAACTCAATACAAATTACATGACTAGTCGTGGGATCTTCTAAAAGGATTTAAAGGCACCTGATAGTTATATTTTCAAAATTAGTCATCCCTAATTCAAAATGTTCTACAAGGTTAGTAAGTCAGTTGGTATACTGGTTGCCCTCCTTGTAAATGTGTCAAGGTAGAACTACCTAGTTTTGAGTAAACAGCTTATTAATACCTACGATGAAAGGATCGATGGACATTGAGGGTCTAGATGGAGGTAACAAAATATTAATCACTACTAACGAATCCATTTTTAATTCAATCTGGCAATAACCCATGTTCCAAACAAATTTGAGCCCCGAAAAAACTCCCAAAAGTTCAGCAGAAATGGAAGAACACCATTCAATATTCTACACAAAGCTTCCTAGCTAAACGCCTAAACTATCACAAAGAAGGTCACTTGCTGTAACATCCCACTCCCACAAGGCACATACTCGATATCTATGGGTGATATTTGAGTCTATGTCCTACGAGGATGGCATGCTAGAACACTCAATCAGTTAAAAATCAGTACAAATTTTTTTAATACAATCAAAATATGCAGAAATCGATAATCAATTCGGGCCCATTTTATTCATAAACTTTTTCAATCATAACAATACAATCAACAAAACTTGCAATAGCCATTAAGGCCCTTTCACAAATATAAATCACTTTACATGTAATGTCTTTTCTTTACAACATAGTTCAAATACACATTGTCCAAAAATTTTCGGAATACATTATTCGATAAAAAAGTTGCAGAATATACAATTTAGTATAAAAATAAAAAATACAATGCAAACGTAAACTGATCCCGACCTCTATCCCTTACTTGTTTGCTATAAAGATACTTTCGTTTGCCTAACGGAAAATTCTTCTAATCCTGAAAAATATTTGCAAATTTTATGTGAGTTTTGTGAACTCAATGAGTAACCATCATCGATGGCTCACCCAGTCACATAACACATAAATCACATTCACAACATTTCACATTTCACAATCAATAGAATTTAATCATTTATATTATGCATATGCAGTATGCATGAGACCCACTTTTCATTTATTACTTTGTTGTAATTGAGCACCTAAACTATTCCATATCCATTGGATACCAGACTCATTAAATGTTGAGATTGAGGCCCTGAATCACTTTATGAGCTCAAGGCTCTTTTCACACTTTGAGCTTTAAACTCTAAATCACTTTATGAGCTCGAGGCTCTTTTTATACTTTGAGCTTAAGCTCTGATCGATAGCTACTTTAGTCACAACTCTCATTATCTGCATGCATTCAAGTATGGAATGCATCTTACATTTTCGATCAATCATATCATAAAGCACATAGTTTGTCACATTCATATTCAAGCAACACTTCAATATCCCATTCACATTTCACAACCATCGGACCTTCTGTTCGGAATTTAACACAATCAATCACATTCATATAAGCATTCAGTAGTCAATCAATACAAAAATTCAAACAAAATAAACAATGCAATGAGACCATCTAGTTCTACTCACAGTACGCTGCAGATTAGCACTAGCTTCAATGATCTGGAAACGTTTGAATGCAGAAGTTTATCCTGCACATCAATATGTCAAACACACGATGCACACACATTAATAATTGCACAATTATAAGTATTCATTTATGCACAAGTGTGTAAACGGAATATGTACAATGTATGTTTATGACAATCCCCGGAATCTTTTTAATTTTCACACTATATCCACATTCGCATTTTATCACTCAATTGCTCATTATTTCGATTGAAGCATTAATTGTTCTCGCAATTAACAATTTCTGATTCACTTTAACTTGATGCCCATTACTCCTCTCCTTTGAATCACAACTTCAATCATATGAATATCTTTATTCCTAAACAAACTCATACCTTTGGTACTTTGATATCAACAATTCATTCACTAATGTTATTCCAACATTACAAGATCACAAGTTATCTAAACTTTCCTTTCTTCTTATAAATTTCACCAAATTTCCAAACCTTCGGGTTTATTTTCCATGATCAATTAGGCAATTCAAATGAATTAATTTGGAAACATTATATTCTATAAAACTGTTCCCCATTATCTTAAGTTTCTAATGACACCAAAATCAGTCAATTTGGTTTAGAAATGTGAAAGTTATACTCGAAATATTTTCGAATTACTTTTATTCAAAGACAACACCCCATACTCAACTTTCACCCAGAAATTGGAACTCGTAGTGTCCGATTCAGAATTTTATTTCTTCATATTATTTATATCCCTATGTCTCTATATTACTCCAAATTAAAAATCAATCCATTTTGGTAACTACAAAAGAAGATATGCTAAAAATACTGAACCATGTTCAGTGTAGGAAAAGTTCGCCACGGCAAACTCCTCCAGAGAGGAATTCTCACGGCATTTTCACATGTTCACCGCGGTGAAATATTCCCGAAAGAAATCCTACTTAAAACCTTCAAATTCGTCGTGGCAAACTTCCACAGACGCAAAGCCTTGTTTTTTTTTCAACTACTTCATTTCAGATTTTTCCCTATCACATCTTATACTAATACCACCTTTTCTACTTCATCTACTCCTCATTCTTAACTCTATTCAACTCAATAACATTCACTAATCAATTCTTAATCTATTAAAGATCATTCACAATTACAAACATAAGACATTTACCTATACATTTCATCACTCATGTTCATAATACATACAACACCATCATATGCCATTTAACCTCTAACAATCATCACAAATGCTTCAATTACTCAAACCCATAATATTCAACAAGCTACTTACTTGATTTAGCTCCCAACTCTTCAAACATCTTCAAGATCACCAAGAATCCTTAGCTCTTTCATCTCCACCGTCATCAACTTTCAAAGGTGGTAGGGATAAGTTTTCCTGTGGCAACGAGGAAGAAGATAACAAATATGCTAGTAGCAATTAAAGGAGAGTGTGATCTTCTTGAGTTGAGATGGTAGAGATTTAAGAAAACAAGAATGGTGAAGAAGGAGAAGAGAACCACAAAGAGAAAGGTGGGGAGAGCAAAAAGAAAGAACACCCAATGGATTTTTAATGAAAACAACGTGGAAGACCCAAACAAAAAGGGTTTAGAACCCTAGTGGACATAAGACACCTTTGGCAGGTGACTTATATCACTTACCACATGTCCAATTTTTATAACCAAAGCCCAATTTCTATTTTAATTGTCTCACAATTTTCAATAACACTTGTTATTAAATTCCAATGTCACATATCAAAATTTCCTTTTCCATTTGACAATAAATTCTAATATCATTTATCATTTGTTCTGCCGCTTGACATTTTTTCTAATCTAAAATTTATCCCAATTTTTTTCAAAAAAATTTCCCCAAAAGCTCAAAAAATTCTAAAACAAGAATTCTAATCTCCAATCCTAATTTTCAATAAAATCAAACCACAATTTCTAATAAAATCACATTTTTGAACAATTATACTCGGAAATGTCAATGAATGCATATACAATCATTTTGATGTGTGCAAAATCCACTATTCACATATATATGCATATCATGAAATGCATGAGCATGAAAAGTGTTTTCCTATTTCCTCTGTAATCTCTCACATTTACAATTTTAGCCTTAATATGGGTAACGGGATGTTACACTTGCTGTGTCTGAAGAGGACGATCTTTTGGACGCTCCTTTCGTATTTAATTTTACCCAGTTAGGAGGAGGTTTGCACCAGCTTATAAGTTGTTCACGTCGAGGGCGATTGTCAAGATTTGCTCTACCATGCCAGATTGAAGCTTTATAAATCTGATGGACGTATTCCAAAACATAATACGATGATGAAGTCGGTCAAGAAAAGTATTCATAAAAAAGGGTCCTATTTCTTTAGGCCCATAAGAACCAAAATGTAGTCCCAAAGATAATTGACCAATCCAAGTCTAATACAAACCGATGTGTTTGGAGATTACTAAGTAACCACTCATGAGTTGACAGAGTGAAAAAGTCAGTTGAGATTACCTCTAGAAGGAACATACTCCATAAGTTGCAGGCTTTGGTGCAGACATGCATTACATGAAATGAGGATTCTTCTAAACGACAATAATAGCACGCGACATCTGTATCATAAAAAATAAGTGTCATAACATTAAAATTATTTCAATTAATTAATTATATAATTATTTGAAACACAATAATTTAAGTGTTTTTTAATTTGTAATTTTAAATTACAATATAAGTTTAAATTTTGAGGTACATTAAGATTAAAAAAATAATTTACATATCCACGTGTCCCTCACTCAGACAGTACCTTCCCTCTCTCATCTTGCTCTTTGTACAAAGGCTCCGCGTTCCTGAAGCGACGTACCTTCACTAACAAGCAACGCACACGTACAAAGTGTAGGCAAACAGAGTCTGAAGCTTTCCCGAAAAAGGAAGCTGAAAGTAGTACAAGATATGAGCGAGGAGAGAGTCTTCGTAGTACTCTGTAATATATGAGCAAGGAGAAATTACTATAAGAAATTGGGCAACCACTTCGATCATTTCCTGAACAATAAGAAGAAGAAGACATAGACAGTTATTAAGGCGCGAAATGAAGATCCTGTGGATCTTAAAGATGCTTGCCATCTTTTATATGGCGACTGCTGGTAATGATAGGCTCGTTTTCAATTATATTTGTATGTTTTTTCATTTCCTCTGTCGTTTTTATTATTCAATGTTGTTTCTTTGGTTTGATTTTGTTTGTTTCTCGTTTCCTTCAATAGAAAGTTTTTTGTAGGATATGAACGTGCGATTTCGTAACCGTTTGGGGTATCTAATCTTGTCGATGTCTGGATGGTGAGAAAATAAACAGTCGAGATTTAATTCATAGGAAGAAAGTTCATATAAATATGCCATTAATTTGGATATCATATAAATGTTTGGATAAATGAAAACTGTTACCTCGTTTACACTACCTAGAGGCGAATACTATAGCATTGTTAAAACAAAAAAAGAATTACATTGCCTTTGATTTACTGCTCATCCAACCATTATTTATGTGTATTTGAATATGAATCTAATTGTGCATTAAAATTTTTATTTCGTATGGACTTGCATATCAATACGACTTCAGTTTCACAGAGTATTCAATGACACTTCCTGACACCAGCATTTCCAACTCTTTTACTTGGGAGTATTTTTTATACGTACCGAAGGGGACGACTTATTGTGCGAAAACGTTAATAAATTTTAGAGTGAAAGGTAAAATAACAATAAGAACACCAAGATTTTTATACTGATTCGACAATATCTACGTCCAGTTTAGAGACGATTGAGTATCTCACTATAATCATGAGAACATATAATAGTATTTATCACTTAAATTTTCAAAAGACCCAAATTAACCGAGCTCACACACTCCTACTAAAAAAAGAAAAAAATATAAATGTTTGTTTCTTCTCTCTCCTAAAAATTTATACTCTCTCATTCCTTTAGAAATATTTTGCTCTCTCTCACACTAGAAACTTTTGCTTTCTTCTTTCTTGAAAATTTCTGCTCTATCTTTCTTTCGTTATTGTTGCTTCTCTTTTATAAAGAATTCAATATGTGAAGGTGAAGGCTAATTGCACTGAAATTCACCGAAAACAAGCCACCATTTTCTACTCAACAAACACCAAAAGCAAGTTATAATTTCTGACTTTGAGAATCTAAGATTTCTAACTTTGAGACAATACTCAATAATCTTCACCTTGGCTCAAATCTTTGAAGTGGAATTCCCAATGATCGTCTCCCAATCTCCTATGAGGTAATCAACAAATTCTACAAATGTCAATCAAGTCTAAGCAATGCTTAAACTTGAGTAATGAAACTGGTTTTGTCAACATATCAACAGGACTATCGGTGGTCTCAATCTTCTGAATAAGCATATCTCCCTCATCAATAATCTCACGAACCAAATGGAAACTCACATCAATGTGTTTTGTATGTGCGTGATGAACTTGATTCTTTGCTAGATAAATAATGTTCTGATTGCCGCAATGAACATCCACATGGTCCTGATGAACCCCTAAGTCATTAAGCAACCCTTAAAGCCAGATGACTTCTTTAATAGCTCCTGTTACTGCCATGTATTCTGCCTCAATAGTTGATAAAACAACTGTAGATTGCAAAATTGATCTCCAACTCACTGGCCCTCTAATAAGAGTGAATACAAAACCTGTAGTGGATCTACGCTTGTCCAAATCATTTGCATAATCAGAATCTACATATCTAACAACACATTTACCATCAACTTCATCGTGCTGAAATGATAAACCAACATCCACAGTACCCAGAATATACCGTAGAATCTATTTCGCAGCTTGTCAATGTCATTTTCCTGGATTATGCATATATCTACTGACAATAGTAACAGTTTATGAAATATCAGGCGTAGTACACACCATAGCGTACATCAAACTACCACTAATACTTGCATATGAAATTTTAGCCATGTAATGATTCTCCTCATCTGTGTTAGGAGACATAGAAGCACTAAGTTTGAAACGAGGAGCAAGAGATGTACTAACTGGTTTTGAATTTTCATTCATCTCGAAACATTATAGTACCTTCTTCAAATACTATTTTTGACACAAACCAATCATGCCTTTTACTCTATCTCTTTCAATTTCTATACCTAATATCTTTCGAACTTCTCCTAAGTCCTTCATCTCAAATTCATTACTCATTTGAGTCTTCAATCTTTCAATATCCACTTTACTTTTACATGCTATAAGCATATCATCAACATATAAAATCAAATAAATCCTGCACAATCGGCGTTTGTGGGGGGGCGACAGCTGATGGATATATTGTTTTGGCCCAGGAGCTGGTTCGGGGATATACACGTAAACGCATCTCTCCCAGATGTTTGCTTAAAGTCGACCTTTCTAAAGCATATGACACCATTTCCTGGGACTTCCTCCGAGAGATGCTAACGAGTTTGGGGTTCCCTCCTCTGTTTACTCACTAAATTATGGAGTGTGTTTCTACCTCTTCCTTCTCGCTATCCATTAATGGCGCCCTTCACGAAATGTGCGTAGGCCGTCAGGGCCTCCGTCAAGGGGACCCATTGTCCCCTTTGTTGTTTCTTCTCTGCCTCGAGTATTTATCTCGTGACCTGAAGCTGCGGACTTCCCACTCCTTTAATTTTCACCCGAAATGTCAACTCCTGAGTATCACCCACCTGGCTTTTGCTGATGATTTGATGCTGTTTTCGCGTGGTGACTTTCTTTCCATTAAAATTCTTGTTGATAGCCTTCAGTCCTTGAAGGCGGTTTCTGGTTTACAGGTTAATCCCTCGAAATCCCATGTGTTTGTTGGGGGTGTCCTGGGGCGGGAGAAGGAATTGTTACTACAAATGGTTGGGTTTCCTGATGGGCAATTTCCAGTCCGGTATCTTGGTATTCCTTTGGCCCCCCTTAAGGTTTCCGTTGCTCAGTATTCTTCTCTCTTAGAGGCGGTGGAATCGTATTTTTCAGCTTGCCAAGGCCCTAGCTTCTCTTATGCGGATCGGTTGACATTAATCCAGGCGGTTATTCAAAGGCTCCTGGCTTTCTGGATGAATATCCTTCCCCTCCCTGCCACTGTCTTGGATCGCATTACTTCCCTCTGCTGTTTATTTCTATGGGGGGGGACATTATCGAGTATCTTGGGACTCTATCTGCACTCCGAAGGCTGAGGGTGGTTTGGGTTTACGCAATACGAAAGTCTGGAATAACGCCCTCCTTTCGTCGGTTTTGTGGAACATTCAAGCTGAAGCAACTTCCCTCTGGTCTAGATGGATACATGCATATCATTTACATGGGTCTTCTGTCTGGGAATGGCAGCCCCATTCTCGTGATTCTCCTCTCATTAAACGCTTGTGTATGATTCGTGACTTGTTGGTTGATAAATTTAGCGGGGTCGTAGAGGCGGAGGCGGGGCTTCGTCGACTGTGTTGCGATGGCCATTGGTCTTCATCCCCCATTTATGAGCTCCTCCGTACAAAACATCCTCACCAGCAGTGGATGACCCTCATTTGGCAAGATTATGTCCTGGCAAAATTCTCATTTATTGTTTGGCTTGGTCTGCTTAACCGGTTACCAACCCGGATCATTTGCTTTTTCTCGACATCCCACGCATCTGCCCCCTGTGCTCTATTGAGGATGAATCAGTGGATCATTTGTTTTTCTTGTGCCCGTTCTCCCGTGATGTCTGGAAGTTGATTCGGACATGGTTGGGCCTGCCTTGGTCCATGACCACCCTACGGAGTTTTATCCGCTGCCTGCGTCTTTCCCGCCGGGGTGCTCTTCTTCGATGTAAAGCTGCAAAACTTGGTTTCCTTATCACGATTTATTAGATTTGGAAGGTCAAAAATGCAGTGGCTTTGGATGCGGCGTCTGTTTCTCACTCGAATGTTGTCACCAAAATCAAAACCCAGGTATATAAGGTCTTGTATCGACTCTATCAGGTGGACCTCATTGATTTTTAGGCTCTGGTTTCCTCTTCCATCCACGTTCGGGTTGGATGTACCAGGAATCCTGTAGTGCCTCTATGTTTGGGATTCCGTTACTGTTGACTGTACTGATGTTGATGCTAAGATTACTTCCATGTCTATATAATCCTGTTTCGCCTGTACCCATTCGAGCTTATTGATTTTTGAGCTGCCTGATTTCTACTGCTTGCCGGTTCTTTCCAGAGCTCTGTTTTCCTTATGCTTGCGATGACCTTTGTCTCATGCCTGCCTTCGTTTGGTTTTCTTCGGGTGCCTGGCCTTAGCACCGCGTCGACATTTGAGTCAGCGGTTTGGGAGGGTTACGTTGTCCCCTGCATGCCGCATGCAATGGTATGTGGGGGCGCGTCCCCTGTTTCTCTTTGTACATCAGTTTGGTATGTCTGGTAGGGACGGAGCATGGGCCCTGCTTTCTTTGCTTTCAAGCGATCTGACGCCGTGTGCTTGCTTCTGATCGTCCTATTGGGTGGATCCACAGGGTGGTATGATCTTGTTGTCGTTGTTGGCCATTTCTGTGTGTAGTGATCCGACGTCGTCTTCCTCTTGCCAAACGGTGTCGATTCGCTGGTGCTTCTCGCTTCCCGTCAAACGCTGCCGTTGTTGGGTTGTGTCTTGTCTATTGCAGTACGACGTCATTTCCCCACACGGTGTCGTGTTTGACGTGTTCTGGTGTTGTCCCTCCTTCTGTGTACCGTCGTCGTTTGATGCTGGTAACTCATTAGCAGGCGGCGTCGTTTAGGTTCTCCCTACGGCTATGCTAGCTACTCCTTCTTCCGTTACGACGTCGTCCTCGTCACTAGCCTCCCTCGCTTTCCATGTTGCCTGCTCTCTTGGTTGGCTGGGTTTTGCATTATGGTCCGAATTTTGGAAGTCCATGTTACTTTTGTGTTTCCTAGTGACTCTATTGGGCCTTAGTTTTAGCCTGATTTATGATCTTTTTGATTGGGTTTTTTGTGCCTGCTGCCTTTCTCCTGTACTAGGCCGGGGGTATGCCCCTTTGATTTTGTACATTTTTTTCCTATGTAATACATATTTACCTTTAAAAAAAAATAAAAAAAAAGGTTCCATCTTGTAGCTTGCGAAAGTATACACAATGATCATAATGACTTCTTGTGTGCTTCTACTCGATCATAAACCTATCAATTCATTTATACCATTGTCTTGGAGACTACTTCAAACCATACAATGATTTTTGCAATTTGTAAATCCAATTTTCTTTGCCAACAATTGTAAAACCTTTTGGCTGAGACATAAAAATATCTTCCTCCAAATCAACATGTAAGAACGCTGTCTTAACATCAAGTTGAGCCAACTCAGGGTCAAACTGCACAACCAAAGCCAACAAAATACGAATGGAAGAATGTTTTATTACAAGAGAGAATATCTCATTGTAGTCAATGCCTTCTTTCTGAACATAACCTTTAGCTACTAATCTGGCTTTAAATCTTACATTATCTTTTCCCAAAGATTCCATCTTCTTAGCATATACCCATTCACAACTAATTTCTTTATTCCCTTTTGGTAACTGAACCAGCTTCCAAGTCTTATTTTTATGAAGAGATTTCATCTCCTCATCTATAGATTTCTTCCACTCCATGCTCTTTGAACTCCTGACAGCTTCTTTGTAGGTGGATGAAATATCATCTTCAATAACTGGGAGTGCATATGTCACAACATCAAACCGAGCAGGCTTTCGAATTTCCTTTCTTGATCTTCTGGTTGCAATAGAATCTTGCTATTATGGTAGTTTTTGGGTAGGTATCTCCTCTTCATTGTCCTCGTTTTCATCATCAAAATCAACTGTAGGACTAATGTCTGTAACATCAGACCTTACTAGATCAATTGGGGTCTTCAATAACTCCACTTGCTTTGAATTACTCATGTTTTTGGTTGCTTCAATTTCTCCTCCATGCTTGTTCTGATTAATCATAGTAGTCTCATCAAAAGTCACATCTCTGCTTACAACAAATTTCTTCTCATCTGGATACCAAAGTCGGTATCCCTTCACGTCAGTGCTAAAGCCCATAAATAGACCTCTCTTTGCTTGTGGATCCAACTTGCTTTCTTTGACATAATAGTAAGCAGGACAACCAAATATGTGTAAATACTTGTAATCAACACAAGGTTTACCAAACTATATCTCCATGGGTGTTTTGCCCTTGTTCACAGTAGTAGGTAACGGATTAATAATATGGCTTAAATATAGCTTGCATGAGTAATTGCTTCAACCCAAAACACCTTGCCTAAACCAGCATTAGACAACATACACCGAATTTTCTCAAGTAAAGTACGATTCATGCGCTTTGTCACCCCATTCTGTTGTGGTGTCTCCCTAACCGTGAAATATCTTACAATACGCTCATCTTGACAAACTTGCAAAAAAGGATCTGACTTATATTCATCACTATTATATGATCTGAAAGTCTTGATCTTTCGACCGGTTTGCATTTCAATAATCTTTTTTCACTTCATGAATATCTTTAAGATTTCATCTTTATGCTTCATGGTGTACACCCATACTCTTCTAAAAGTCATCAATAAAGGAGAAAAAACAATGACTACCTCCCCAAGATGCATTCTTGGAAGGTCCCCAAATATCAGTATGAATATAATCTAGAATGTCTTTAGTGTGATGAATAGCAGTGCCAAATTTCACTCTAGTTTGCTTACCCAGTACACAATATTCACAGAATTCCAATTTACATGTCTTTACGCCTTTCAATAAGCCTTGCTTCACCAATCCTTCCAATGCTTTTTCACCAATATGCCCATAACCTTATAGTATTTGAGATATCTGTAATAACAACTTCAGTGATAGCTGCTCCACCAGTAACTGTACTCCCCTGTAAAAAATACAAGTTATTTCGTCTTGTACCTTTTATCACCACAAGTACCTCGTATACAACTTTAAGAACTCTACCCTCTATGGTGATCTTGATACCTTTGGATTCCAATGCTCCTAATGAGATAAGATTTTTCTTCATATCTGGTACATACCGAACATCACTCAATTCTCTGACTGTTCCATCGTACATCTTCAAACAAATTTTGCCTATCCCTTGTGTTTTGCGAGCATTATTATTTCTCATCAAAACAATTCCACCATCTAGCTCCTGAAAGCTAGAGAACCATTCTCGAATGGGACACATATGATAAGTGCAACTTGAATCCAAAATCCACTCCATGTAGTGACTACCAGTAGATGAACTAGTCAAAGTAAACTCGAAATCATCATCTCCAGATTTTGCAACATTTGCTACAGAACTCACTTTCTCCTTCTCTTTGTTCTTCAATTTGGGGTAACCTTTCTTCCAATGTCCCTTTTGGGGACAAAAGACACGTTCAACTTTAGCAAGAAACTTCTCTTGTGACTTGAACGATATTTTTCCCACTTCTCATGTTTTCTTTACTCTGTTTGTCCCCTTGCAATGAGTGCCTCAGTTTGTGAACTGTGAGTCTTCAGTTTCTTCTTACGACACTCATGATTCACCAATACTGTAGAAACCTCATCAAGTTTGACCTCAGATTTTCCATACAACAAAGTAGTTGTCAAATGATCATAATCATTAGGCAACGAATTTAACAAACATAATGCCTTATCCTCATCAGGAATTTTCATATCAAGGTTTGCTAAATCAACAAGTATTTTATTATAATCATTTAGGTGTTTGTACATAGAAATACCTGGATGATACTGAAATCGAAAGAGTCGCTTCTTCAAGAAGAGTCGATTTTCTGCGCTCTTGGTCATATACTTTTCCTCCAATTTCGTAAATAACACCTTAGCAGAAGTTTCCTTCATATAAGAATATTTCAGCTCCTTATCAAGGAATGATCAAATAGAGGCAAAAGCATGGGGATTAATTTGCGTCCACTGCTTGTCATTCATATCTTCGGGTTTATATTCCAAAATCATATCGAACTCTTGTTGATATAATACAACCATAACTTCATATTGCCACATACCAAAATTATTAGAGCCATTAAATTTATCAATCTCTAATCTTGTAGTAGCGATTGGATGTCTATTGAATGTAGGTGTCGACGATGATGATGTCGACTCCCTCTTAACAAGCCCGTCTTTATCTCCAGCCATCTACTTGTCACTATTCACAAATATGTACTGTTTGTAATCACTGTTCACATAAACTGTAGTTCCGATACCACTTGTTGTGCGAAAACGTTAATAAATTTTGAAGTGAAAAATAAAACAGCAACAAGAACGTCAAGATTTTTATACTGATTTGATAATGCTTACGTTCAGTTTGGAGACGACTGAGTATTTCACTATAATCAATGAGAGCATACAATAGTGTTTATCACTCAATTTCCTAAAAGGCCCAAATTAACCCAAGCTCACACACTCCTACTAGAAAGAGAGAAAAAATATAAATATTTTGTTCTTCTCTCTCCTAAAAAATTTTACTCTCTCCTTCCTCTGGAAATATTTTGTTCTCTCTCACACTAAAAACTTCTGCTATCTTTCTTGAAAATTTCTGCTATATCTTTCTTTCGTTATTATTGCTTCTCTTTTATAAAATATTCAATAGGTGAAGGTGAAGGTCAACTGCACTGAAATTCACCAAAAAATAAGCTACCATTTCTCAATTAACAATCATTGAAAGCAAGCTACAATTTTTGAATTTGAGAAGCTAAGATTTTTGACTTTGAGATAATACTCAACACGAGTTGCATTAAGCTCGGACATTTTCCATGAATACTGTGAAGCATGAATAAGTTTTGGAATATGTTTGGCCCTATGTGGTCCAATGGTGAGAAGGACAGAAGAATCACTCCAAGGGTTTCAGGTTCTTCCCGTTAACCATCTCTTCAAAGCTTGTAGAGTGCATCCTTCGCTACAAGTTGCTTGGTTTAAAATTGTAATGTTAGTTTTTGAGGGGAGTTAGTTCCATTTTTAGAGAATGGGCGACGACTTATTAACTTAAAAATGCTTGTGCTGGAAAAAGGTGCAGGATCTTTGGCGTTGATGGTCCTGCTCTTTGACTGAAACAGGTATACGCATCAGCTTGAACTCTATGCCACATATAGTATCTAAGATAAGTTATCAACATTTCATAGTTTAACACCCATTTACATTATCCCTTAATGTCAAACCTTTAAAGCATTTGGAAACGTACTATAGTAGTCCTCTACTCTGCTCCGCCTGGATCTTATACTCATAATCAGCGTCATATTGCTATCCACCTGGTGCAGAGCAGTTTACACTAAGATCTGTTATAACATTGATCTGATATCTGATTTTTGTGACAGTTTTCAGTTTCTGATCGATGCTTCTTTTTTGCGTTATGCCTTTTCTGATAAACTAGTTCGTAGTTCTGAAGGCGCCACTGAATTCAGTTGTCACTAAGATAATTTGTGGTAATTTGAAGGTGGCATTTCTTTGTTTTTATTTAACTAAAATGAGGAGTCTTGTGACATGAAGTGTATAGATCCCCTGGTTCAACGTTGTGCTCAACAATGTCCACAGTAATCTGCATACTGCTTTATTGCTTATAATGTCATAAGGAGCAGCTTTTAACACTTTTGCCTGTTCGATACTTTCCAACCAAAATGATTATGGTTTTAGGAAATTAAACTATTTCCACATAACTAAAATACCAGTAAAACAACACAAAATTTGATAACGGAGTTCGGCCAAATTGTGCCTACGTCTCCGGGGCTATTGTACACCCTTTTTATTAGGGAGAAAAATAATACTTACAAGTGTTTACACTCAACACTCAACTCACTAGTGTTTTCACACACTCTCAATCCTTACCCCAATACACCCCATTACTCACAAAATTTACTACTCTTACTAAGAGTTAATATTTTGTTTTGATTTTGGATGATTTAAATGGGAGGGGGAGGGGTATATTTATACATAATGAACCACCCCCTCCCTCTCTTCTTTTCAATATGGGATAACTAACAATCTCCCACTTGAAGACTGATTTCAATATGTCTTCATACACAGTTGATCACGATGGCTTCGTCTAAATCTTGTTGCTCTTGCAGACCAACTGAAGTTGCGCACAACTTCAGTTTCTCGTTTGTCACCACCTTGGTTAACATGTCTGCAGGGTTCTTGCTTCCAAGAATCTTCTCAAGTGTTAACACTTCATCTTCTAGCAAGGACCTGATGAAATGATAACGAACAACGATATGCTTAATTCTGGAATGGAATGTTGGATTCTTAGCCAGATGGATTGCACTCTGGCTGTCACTGTATAACACATTTTTCTCCTGCATGAAACCCAACTCTGACAGCAAATTCTGAAGCCAAATTATCTCTTTGTTAGCTTCAATTATTGCTATATACTCAGCTTCTGTAGTAGATAAGGCAAAAATCTTCTGAATCTGCGATATCTAACTCACAACTGTTGTACCTACAATAAAAATGTAACCGGTAGTGCTCCTTTTTCTATCAACTTTACCTGCATAATCTGAGTCAACATAACCTTGTACTTTTATTTCTCCTTTGCTAAAGTACAGGCATTTATTGGTAGTACCTCGAAGATATTTTAAAATCTACTTTACTGCTTCTCAGTGGACTTTTCCCAGATTTGTCATAAATCTGCTAACTGCTCCTACTGCATGGCCTATGTCTGGCCTTGTGCATACCATGGCAAACATCAAGCTTCCAATAGCAGAGGCATAAGGAATTTTTGCCATCAAGTCTCGCTCTTCATTTGTCTGAGGTGACTGATTTTGGGATAGGTGAAAATGACTGGCAAGGGGAGTGCTGACTGGTTTAGCGTTTGTCTTGTTAAACCGTTGCAAAACACGATTAATGTATTCTCCTTGAGATAACTGTAATTCCCCTCTCTGCCTATTTCTAGTGATCTGCATCCCAAGAATCTTCTTAGTTGGACCCAGATCTTTCATGTCAAATTCTTTTGACAATTGTTTCTTCAAATTTCTGATATCATCCATATTGGAACCCACTACTAACATGTTATCGACATAAAGTAGCAAAATGATATAACTGAACTGATATCTCTTAATATAACAACAGTGGTCGACATTGCACTTCTGGAAGTCTTCCCTATGCATAAAGTTATCAAACTTTCTGTACCACTGCCTTGGAGCTTGTTTCAGACCGTATAAGCTTTTCTTCAACTTACACACTAAATGCTCTTTTCCTTTCTCCAGGAAACCCTCTGGATGGTGCATAAATATCTCCTCATCCAAGTCTCCATGAAGAAATGCTGTCTTCACTTCAAGTTGCTCAAGATGAAGATCTTGACTTGCAACAATACTTAACACCGTTCTGATGGTATTAAGCTTCACCACCGGGGAGAAAATGTTAGTATAGTTTATTCCTTCCTTCTGTTGGAATCCTTTGACTACTAACCAAGCTTTGTATCTCTTGGAACCATATAACTCCTCTTTGACCCGATATACCCATTTGTTGTGAAGAGCCTTCTTTCCATTGGGTAACTTTGTTAGTTCCCAAGTCTGATTGGAGATTAAAGATCTCATCTCATCTTTCATTGCGAGCTCCCACTTGCTGACATCTTCTGTTTGGCATGCCTCTTTGTAAGACTCAGGCTCACCTCTGTCAGTTAACGATAGATAGTCTGAGAATCTCCTGTTTGGCACATGAGGTCGAGAAGACCTTCTTAACTCAGGAACAAGAGAGGCGGGCTGTGGTGACTCGAGTTGAGCTTCTTCTTCAATAGTTTCTTTTGATTGAGGATTTACTTCCATTTGTCTCACTGGAAAATTTCGGATATTGTTGATATCAACAAATATAGGTCCTCTCTGAGGGGTTTTCTCCGATGCATGTCGATCTTTATACATCAGCTTTTCATTAAAGACAACATCTCTACTCCGAATGATCTTCTTGTTTTCATCATCCCAAATGCGATATCCAAACTCATCCTCACCATAGCCAATAAATGTGCATTTCTTAGATTTTGGATCAAGTTTATTTCTGCCTTGATTACTGATATGCACATATGTTGTACAACCAAATACCTTGAGGAGTGAAAGATTCACATCTTTTCCACTCCAAACCTCCTCTGGTATCTTGTACTCCAATGGAACTGATGGACCTCGGTTGATGAGAAAAGTTGCCGTGTTCACTGCTTCTGCCCAGAATTGGTTTGGTAAACCTGATTGCATCCACATACTTTTAGCCCTTTCAGTTTAGGTTCGATTCATACGCTCCGCTACACCATTATGTTGTGGCGCTCTTGGCACGGTTATCTCCATTCTGATTCCATGCTCGTAACAAAACTTTTTAAATCTAGTGTCCTCATATTCTCCACCATTCTCAGTTCTGAGCTTCTTTATTTTGAGACCCGTCTCATTTTCAACCATAGCCTTCCATGTCTTGAAAGCATCAAATACTTCTGACTTGTGTCTCAGAAAGTAAGCTCACACCTTACGAGAGTGATTATCAATGAATGTCATGAAGTAGTGCTTTCCACCAATGGATGGAGTAGTTGTTGGCCCCCAAACATCATAATGCACGAGCTCAAGTTTCTCCTTCTTTGGCGTTCTACTATCTGTTTAAAAGCTGACTCTCTTATACTTTCCAAGAATGCAGTCTTCACACGTATCAAGTTCTACTGATTGTAAACCTGATAGTTTTCTATAGGAATGCATTAGCCTCATTCCTTTTTCACTCATGTGGCCAAGTCTCTGGTGCCACAAGTTGGAATCTCCACTTCCCTGTACAACTGCAATTGAACAACATGCTCCAGTTGTTAGGTAGAGAGTACCATTCTTTTTTCCTTGTGCTACAATCATTGCTTCCTTTGATACATTCCATTCATCACTATAGAAAGTTGTGATGTAGCCTTCATTTGTTAATTGTCCACTGAGGTTAAGTTCTTTCTCAGATCAGGGATATGTCTGACATCCTTCAGCTCCCATATGACTTCATTCAACTTGAGCTTAACTATACCTTTACCGACAGTCTTGCAAGGTTGATCATTACCAAGATACACATTGTCGAGATTTCCAGGCACATACTTCTCAAGAAGATCTTTCTCAGAAGTTGCATGGAACGATGCTCCAGAGTCCAATATCCATGCCTCTTGCTTGTTTTTTAAGGCACATATCAAGGCATCATCATCACCTGAGGTGGAAGCTATATTTGCCTCCTGATTGTTCGACTCATGCTTCTTCGAACCATTCTTGCATTGATTTCTGTAGTGCCCAATCTTTCCACAATTCCAACACTCAATATTTTTTGAGTTTTGGGAAGTAGCAGGATTCCGTGACTTGGACCTTCTATCCTTTGATCTATCACGATATCTAGTTTTTCCACGTCCTCTACTTCTTCCTTTTGATTTTGCGGCAAGGGCGGAGGAGGATGAGGTTTCACTTACTTCTTTTCTTCGGATTTCCTTGTTAATAATCAGGCCACTAACATCTTTGAACTTCAACTTGTTGGTTTCCATTGAGTTACTCACTGATGTGACTGTGGCACTCCAACTCTCTGGGAGGGATGATAAAAGTATTAAGGCCTGTATTTCATCATCAAGATCAATATTCACTGTACTATACTGATTCAAGACTTTGTTGAGTTTATTAATATGATGATCTACAGAGGTGCCTTCCGCCATCTTCAAGTTGAACAAACGCCGCATCAAATGTACTTTGTTTATTGCTGACGGTTTTTCATAATACTCCGTCAGTTCTTCCATAAGGCCTTTTGTGGTTTTTTCCTTTAACACATTAAAGGCTATATTTCGGGATAAGGTCATTCGAATTGCCTGTCAAGAATAACTCATTCTTCTTCTGACATGTTTTCTGGCTTCTTTCCAAAGAGCGGTGGAAACTGGTTCTTCTGATACAAATAATTCTCTATATGCATCTTCCAGTATTCGAAATATGTGCCATCGAACTTATCGATTTTGTTGAGCATATCATCTGGTACCATCACTCCCACTGGCTTCTAGTTTTCTCTAAGGTAAAAAACTAGTGAAGTGAACCGATTCGGTAATATCCAGGAAAGACCATCAAACAGACTCCTAAGACATTATTACCATTTCACGTAAAATCCCAGGAAAGAGCGGAGGAGTCACAAACGGTCCCACTTAAAACTCAGCCTCCTAGACAGAAGTTATATGCACAGTGTATTTATCACAACCTGAGGCAAGTTTTTTGATGCAGAGGATCTACTCCTATGGCAACTGCAGAACATACTAACACCAAGCTTCAACACACCCAAAGAAAGTTTTTTGATGTAAAAGATTCACTACTGTGGCGACTACATAGCATACTCATTTCTCTAAGACTCTGATACCAATTGTTAAGAAATTAAACTATTTCCACGCAACTAAAATGTCAGTAGAACAACACAAAATTTGATAACAGAGTTCGGCCAAATTGTGCCTACGTCTCCAAGGCTACTGCACACCCTTTTTATTAGGGAGAAAAACAATACTTACAAATGTTTACACTCAACACTTAACTCATTAGTGTTTTCACACACTCTCAACCCTTACCCCAATACACCCAAAAAAATTACTCACAAAATTTACTACTCTTACTAAGAGTTAATATTTTGTTTTGATTTTGGATGATTTAAATAAAAGAGGGAGGGGTATATTTATACATAATGAACCACCCCCCTCCTTCTCTTCTTTTCAATATAGAATAACTAACATATGGAACTAGCTTTTCTTTTCTTTCAAGCAGAGATACAAGTTTATAATGCTCCTAATGGGTGGGTAACAACAACGTCCTCTTCTTGGGCCCACAAGCCAGGTTACTTTGACAGATGAAGGTAGCTCGCAACACGCACTGACTGAGATATGAGACATTTTAATTGTGAGACTAAGCAAGCAACTTTAATTATAGCAGTGTCAAAAAATAACAGAAATGTTCGACTCTTGCAGGTGTTCTGTTAACGTTTATGTCCTTTCAAGAAAAGAACATATAGCTTGCTTATGATTCACTTCAGCTAAGTAGTAAATGCTTCTCCTCCTTCTTTATCTACTTTTTCATCAACTACTACTGTGAATGACTTCACTGCCACGAGAACGTTTTAAGATATTCTAGGAGACTAAATTGGCTGCAGGTATGGACAAAAGTGTCTCTAGCACTATATGTGAGTGTGTGTGAAAGAGAGATAGAGAGAGGAAGAGAGACTTCTTTAGCAACTCGAGTTCGTAGAGGCTAAAGGAGGTGTCTTTCTTGTCTCCACAGGCTAAGTCAGTGAATCTGACCATGTTGCTATCCATGATTGAAACATACGTATAGTCTCTTTCACATATCCAAAAGTTCACTTTCAATATTTTCACCATTTCTGAATCCATATTTCATTCTAAAATCGCACCAACCGACCCCCATTAAACGCGGATACTATGCTCTTTACTTCCCATTACGCAAAGCAGCTATGCAAGTGGACAGCCAAAACAGATAATAAGCAAAATGTAGGAAAAAAGTGCTTTAACTTAGATTAGATTGCTTGGAGTAACTCGTTTCCTTCTGATATTGATTGGATATCCATTCTCTTCTTAAAATTAGTGTTCCTTAAAGCTAGCATGTGTGCTGCTTTATCCACAGTTTTTAATCACTGGTTAGACTCTGTTGTTTTGACCATGTAATTCACATCTTTTTAGTTTCTAGTAAAGGTCTGCATACCATTATATACAAGCTTACATTCCTCTTTATATGCTCAAACATCATTTTCATCGCACGCTCATCATAACAGCTTCTGTCGAGTAACTATGACAAATGAAAACAATTAACCATACAAAAGAGGCCAAAATCATCATCACCCTGGTCCAATTACTGAGATTATCTTCAAATTTGAGGGTGAGGCTCAATTCCTTTTGTAACAATCTTTATCATTGTGATCGTTATAGACTAAAAAATACTCTTAGATATCACGCAAAAATTATTTGTCAATACGCAGAAGTAATTTAGTTTATATTAACCAACAAAATTATTGACTTAATAATCATATAATTGGTCAAAAAATAAAGAAAAAGATAGGGAAACTCCTAGGATGTGGTGAGCAAAGAAGGGGTGAATGGCATCATGAGTATGCGAGAGATAGAAACAAAGAAATGAAGCTTTAAGCACTAAAGGGTCTTTCACATTTCCCAAAAGCTTCGATGAAGAAGAAAAAGAAGAAAGTTTGAGTCTTTAAAGGAAAAACTAAAAGGATCGATTAGACAAAAACCAAGAAGGGCGTTCCCTCGTCCAACCTTAAGGCAGGGCTGCTTTATCGCCGGTGTCTCCGCTTCATTTGGTTATGTTGTCTTTTCACTTTGTGGCTTGCCTGTTGAAAGAAAGGTGAATCATATTTGTACGTACCTCGTAATTTAGCGAACCTTCTTTTCAACACAATCCTTCGCTGACATTCTGCACTACTGTTCCCAAGATCTCTCTTTCTCTCTCCACACTTGGCCTTTGATTTGACCTCCTTCAGTATCTAGTACGTAAAGCTTCTTAATTTGGGTACTACTACCAATTGGCTTCTACACTTCGTGAAAAGGATGCTTCTAAGCTTATTGGAGAAAGATCCGTTCTTTAGCTTAGTTGATAAAGACTCATCCTTTTGTATCATATACAGGATAAGACTTGCAAATCAGGGATTTGTTTAAATTAGTCATATACCTACAACAGCGATATCCAAAAAAAAAACTCATCTTTTTGCTACTGTTTATCAGCTGACTATCTGGTTCACTTTCATGTATCACAAGGTTTAGTCAGATACAAGCATGGGTTAAAGGGTTTGGTGGTGCTAAATAGTTGCTCAGGTACAATGATAAGGGAGTTGTTTTTGAAGGCCCTTTTAGTTTGGTGGAGAGCAAAATTTTTGGAGGTGCATGCGTTAGATTTTATTGAGTACAATCTAAGCATGGCAAACCCTAAAAAGTAAGCTGCTCCCCTCGACATCATTCCACTCACCTTCTTCACCTTCCCATCCCGAGGCAGAAACCAACCACTATACATATTCTCTGTCTCTCCATCCCGTTTGCCTCATTACTCACTCCCAGTACCGCTTCTCCTGAATCTCTCTCTTCCAGACTGGTCTAGCTAATTGCTATGTATGTGTTCAGTCCATCTAGTTTCTTTTACAAGTTTAACTAGCTCTATATATCGTCTTTTATCATTGCCTGCTAATGCATTGTCCATGGATGGTGAATGTTTTCTTCATTACTCCTGACAATCCACCTTGCAAGAAATCTAGTCAAGTTTGTTGGTTATGTGGTCTTTTGTGTGGTTTAGTATAATATAATAGAATAGAAAGACCATTCTTTAACTAGTCCAGCTTTAACCTTTTCTTTGTAGATCCTGAATCAGTATCACTCTGATACAATATACTATTTCAGATTAGGAGTTGGCTAATACTGAATATAGAGTGTGCCCTTTATTTCTTATGTTCTGGTTTATTGTTTTCTCCTGGTTCTTGTGTGTTTATGTGTCTAATTATACTTCTCTTTTGATATTAATGAGATGACTTCTATACATTGAACATATTATTTATAATTGTCCTTAAAGTCGCTTGACGTTATGGTCTCAGTTCATGGAATATAACCACAGCTAATACCATCTTTTTCCCCACCAGATAGTCCCTTCGATGCAACATATGGACCATATCCAATTACATACAACACTTTTAACTACACTTTTCTAATCCTCTTTTGGTTGGTAAGTGGTACGACGTAAGCCACAGCCGCTTGTGCTCAAATCCTTTTAAAATGTATCAAATGAGGTTGATGAACATGTGCATGCATGGTATTTCAGTCTCAGGTTTGGTCTTGACAGCGAACCCTTTTTGCTTTGTGCAGAAGTGAACGTGGTGGATGCTGGGGATAAGGGAACCAAAGGAAAAAAGCGATATTGGTGAGGTTCAATCCGAAGACGGATTTACAGATACAGTTGTATAATACGATCTCAGATTGAGCCGCGCCAATATCACTTTATCTAGCAGCCACTTTCCTTTTCAAAGTCACGCATCATCTTCGTCGTCATCATCAGTCTAGCTTCTTCTCCATTGCTCTATGCTCTATATAGCTATCTTAGTCCCTGATGGTAAGTTTAAAACCTTATAGACAGTTTTATATACAATCAGAATACGTTCTTCTTTACTCTCCTGTCTATCTGCTGCATAAATTTTGACCCACTTCTGTTCTCCTGGATTTTGGGAATTTCTGTTAGGAGAACTCTGTGTCTTTCTTTCCCAATTGCAATTTCTTCATTCTAATTTGTAGTCGAAATACTGGGATAGATTCTATTGCTTACTGCAGTTTGATTATAGCTATAAGGTCAATCTTAAAACATGGAAACTACTTTTTATGAAGGAATGAACACATCTTCCCTTTGAATTTATATACAAAATGTTTATTATTACATAAGATAGCCTAATTATAGATTGATCCATATATGGATTAACCTTCTTTTAATACAGGTAACATAATTTCTGTAATATTTACTTGCAAAAGTTGATCCCATTCTTATAAATGATCTTGTAATTCTTAAAATAACTTATTAAATTAAGAAATGTTCTTTTTTATATAACTTTTTAAAAATATGTCAATAAAAATAAAATCATAATTTTTATTACCGTTATGCATACCAAATATTATTAACAAAATCGTGAGGAGCTAACTCTTGTTGAACTACATTTTTTCACTTAACTTGTATATGTTCAACTTACACACTTTGTTATCTAAGGAAGACGAAGGAATCGGTTTAGAGACCACCATTTTGATCATTTTGGTTTCTAAGCAGAGCATAACAACCAACAACCTCCGTTTCTAACGACAAACCAACCGCTTAATATAGGAATATGCGACCTGGCTGCCTCACAAGCTGCTTCTTGATCTAGGTTTGGAACCCTAACCCTAATTTTAGTACTCACCAACACAGCTTCTTCTTTCAATATTCTACTACGTTCTGGGAAATATACGTTGTGCTTCTTCTTCACGTTACGAGGTAAAAAGAGAGGCACCTTGTGTCAGATTCTCTTCGTATCAAGATACTCACACGCATAAACTGGCTATTATTACCTAAACATGGATGATATTAAGCCGGGTTTGGAAAGGAAATGCCTATGGTTTGAACTCTCGCCTCGATCTTTCAGATACAGAAGGCTTCAGGAACACTTCAAGTTTTCTGTAATTAGATTGAACGGTTCTTCTTTTGGTAATGATTCATGATGTTTGTCAAAGTAGTTTATGCGAAGCTTATCTGCGTAATCGCTAAGATACGTGTATTTTGATTTCGTTTAATGCATGAAACATAGAAGTGGAAGTTGTGTTGAAGGCCACCGTGCGAGACCTTAAACAGGCGGTGGAGAATGTATTTGCGAATTCGACAGAAGAGGATCAGATAGACATTTCATGGTATATACACATTGTTTATTCATGGAGAGGAATGTCAGAACTGCCTAGACTCTTGGTTATTTTAGAGTAGATGTTTTGTTAATCTATCCTATATACCACAGAAATTTGAGAGTTTGAAGCGTCAGTGAGGAAGGTTTCTCTGATTTTTATGCTGATATCCGCAGGTCGCATGTATGGAGTTATTTCTTCTTGTGTTACGAAGGTCAAAAGCTAGTTGATGACAATGTTTATGTTCGATCTTTCGGGATCAAAGACGGCGATCAGGTGCTGAAAAGTTTCAACTAATTACTTTCAACATGCCACTAATGCATATGTAGGACATATCATCAAAAAAAAAGGAACTTTCATTGAAGTTTAATACGTTTGCAGCTCTATTTTGTCCGACGTTCAACCGTTGAAAGCAACCCACCAGATGCAATTGCAGAAGAAGAGAATGCTGCTTATGGAGTGCTTTTTACGAGCATACGTAATTTGTAGAAAGGCTTGAACTTTGAAGCTAACTGAAAAAGGAACTTTCTGAATTACTTTTCAGAGAAGACTATACATATATATGCACCAATTTTGGCCGTTCCTACATATATATATTACGTCATTCAGTTTTCCAAAAAAGAAAAAAAAGGCTGTTCCTAGATGTGCAGTCTTCACCTCCATTAATGATGTATTACATGTTAATGTTCAGGTAATGAGTAATAATAAGGTGCAAGAGACGCTTAACGGTGAAGGTGATGATCATAGATGAAAAAAAGTTGAGAATTGTCCTTTCCCACTGTTAAATAGAATAGGGAATTGGTACTTAGGTGAATAAAGGTGTTACAGAATATAGATTTAAGAACTTAAATGTCTGTACTTTCACGTATATTCTTCTTGAAAGGTTGTGTATGGTTATATTACTGGTCTAAGTTTCGCTGAAGGAATTTAGAGTAATTCACCAATCCACATGCTTTCAGTAGAAGTGAGATGGCTTAAAAATCCAAGTTTCGCAAGTATCATAGAGATAAGCAATTGTCAAAGAAATAAGACCATTGACAAAGTTACAATTGCCAAAATACCCTCATCTTCAAGTTTTCAACAGGAACCAGGTAAAAAGAATTGGAATCTCAAGAAAATATCAGCAATGCTTCGATGTTGTGAATAAAGTGAAGGAAATAAAATTTACTCGATCTCTGTTGGTCACACATCCTGACAGCTAAAATCACCCTTTTTAATGTTCATCCTGGCTGGCTATGACAGGTTCTCAATTTGTCAAGTTCTGTTTTGTAGCCAGAATGATTGCTTTTAGTTGAAAAGTTTGCTCTTGCACAGTAAAAAGGATGGCAGACAGGTTGGTGGTAGAGTCATGGTATTCATTGCTGATGAACACACATTCTCGGAAAGGAATTGATGCTGTACTAATCGCATAAATATCTCTTAATTCATAATGAGTTAAAGTTGAATTGGATTCTAGAATGAATGTGACAAGAACAATGCTTTGATGAAATTCATCCCAGAAGGAATCTTTACTGTGTTCTTTCTCGATGTGATTTGTAGAATAAGTTAAAGTTAGATAGATGAGATTCTAAAACTTCTGTACTGGAATAATCCTATTCCATAGTCTTGTTCAGATAGGAGTGGAAAGACGAAAACCATGTTAATCGAACCGAAAGTAGGACAGATTAAGGATGCAATCTCAAGAACTCCAAGGAAGTTGCATATACCAATCTTATAATTGGAAGTTTTTATATCTGATCACAGTACATAGCTCACTTACATTACAAGCAAATCGCAAGGATGTTCTATCATCAGCTGTTATCTTTTCTAATGTAAGGTCTTACAGGAACTGATTTACTTTTCCTCTTCTAGTTACTCTCTGGCTTCCAACAATCTTTGAACACTCCAAAAACCTGAAATGTTCTAATCAAAGAGAGTGAATGAGTGAACTTGATCACACTCATCATCTACAACGCTGCTTTCCTGTATTATTTTTCAAGGGATAGTCCTTGATGTTTTTGGATGAAGCATTTGTGTGGAGTTGAGCTCCACCTTCAGATTTCTTCTTTCTCCTTCCCTGTTGGGCTAAGCGGGAGTGACATGATATGGCAAGGTCACTGAGGTCCTGCAATGGAGTCAGAACCTTCACAACTTCATCCATTGTCGGACGAGATTTGGGATCCCTACTGAGGCAATTGTAAGCTAATTGAGAAACTTTCTGAACCCCTTTAAGAGAGTAACTCAACTCCAGGCGTGGATCAACCAGCTGAAACAGCTTCCTTTTGTCAGCTAAGTAATAGCGTGCCCATGAAACGAGATTTTGTTCCCCACTCGGACGTTTCCTGTCCATTGATCTTCTACCTGTTAGAATCTCAAGTAGCACAACTCCAAAGCTGTAGACATCACTCTTAGATGTCAAGTGCCCTGAGTAAAAGAAAATGGATCAGGAACGCAATGCTACATATTCTATATCTCAAACTTTTTCATACCTGTCATTATATATTCAGGAGCTGCATAACCATAAGTTCCAACAATTCTTGTGGAAACATGAGTTTTGTCTCCCTGAGGGCCAGCTTTTGCTAGACCAAAATCTGAAAGCTTGGCATTGTACTCCTGCACAAAAGGAATCCATGTTCAGGATTCTGTTAGAGGAAGATATTGTCGGTCGATCATTGCCTGATATTCGATCATCACATACCGAATCGAGCAATATGTTGGAAGTCTTAAAATCTCTATAGATTACAGGTTCTGGACCACCATGTAGAAATGCCAATCCTTTTGCAGCACCTAATGCAATCTTGATTCTGTTGGGCCATGGAAGAGGAATCGTCCCTTCACAAGTTCAGATCATCAGACAAAAAGTTCATTTTCGAAGCATAACAAATCAAGATTTATGACAATGATAGAACTGATGACAATGTTTGATGGAAGATTATCACACTGAGTGACAAAATTTAACAACTTTGATTACAAAAAGGGAAAGCAATTGAACTCACTTCTAAAGAGATGATTCTCCAGACTTCCTCGTGTCATGAATTCATAAACAAGCAGCCGTTGATCGTCTTCCATGCAGTACCCGATAAGCTTAACAAGATTAGGATGGTGTAGTTGTCCAAGAAAATTAACTTCTGCCTGCAATATTAGGTAAATTATTACAAATAGTTTCGTTCTAGTAAATTTACTAACCCAAGCAAAGTAGATATTCCACTAACCATCCACTCTCTATGGCCTTGAAGACCATCTGGCTTTAAACTCTTCACAGCAACAGTGATTCCTGATCCAGGCTTTGCTGGTCCTGTCCCATTCTCCTCTATCCAGCCTTTGAACACATATCCAAATCCACCCTCTCCAAGAATACTGTCTGGCCTAAAATTCCCAGTCGCTGATTTCAGTTCTTGAAAGCTAAACTGGAGCAACTCACATGGAGATTTGTTGGCTGTCGGTGGAGGATCAGTATTATCCCATGACAGCTCTGAATCATTAGGACATAGCTCGCGGTTGCTTGCATTTAGATAACGAGTTTGGGTCGCTGCAAAAACAGAATTTCGCAAGTAAAATGACACGCTCTTAATAAGGCTGAAACTTGGCTTTAGCCTTGGTTCAGATTAACCAGGATATGAAGATATAGAAACATAAACTCGAGCTATCGATTGATTCTGTTGATTAAGGAAAGAGAATGCATTTCAGGTTCCTGCACGAAAGAGAAGCTAAAAATTTGCAGAAAAGGATGAACAGCCATGGTTTTGAGATCAGCTACATAACTATCAACTTCACTGTAATTTCTTATAAGAAAACACCTGTAGAGCTTGTCTGAAACTCTAGTTTATCGAGCTTCAAATAGGGAGTTGAAACAGGAACTTCTTCCACATTTAGGCTCAATCAGGGGTGGGAAGTGACAGAGTGAGAGAGAGACAAAGAAGAACAGGACGCATAGATGGAAGAAAGACAAAAATAGAGAGGACGTATGAGAAAACAGAATGAGACCGTCTTGCAGATGCGTTCGAAACACCGAATTAAACCAAATTTTCACTTAAAATATCAAAGGAAAAAGGAAAAACTCAGAGCGTAAGCCCAACTCAGACATACCTGCATCGTAAACAAGATTAGTACGAGGGATAGAGTTAGGAGAGTCTCTGGTGGAGGCAGAAGACTTGCAACCACCTCTAGCTCCTCTTCTGAGAACAGCCCAGCAACCAATTTTATTCTCCATAAAAATCTAATCTTTGGGTTCTGTATCTATATATCTATCATGTGTTATCAATATAATTGCATGGAATGTGACAGAGGGACGAGCAGAGATTGGTCATAGTTATGGTTATGAGTGAGGAAAGAAAACAGGGGAACGGAGCAAACAACCAGTGGGCATAAAACGAGGAGGTGAAAATGTTAATGTTGTTTGTGTTGTTACCTCTTCTTATTTGTCTGTTTCAGCAGCTGTTGGAGATTGCAGGCATCATCGTCGCCATCATCACAGTGTGTACAAAAAGAACTTTTTTTGCCACCACCTTTTATGTGGGGATAGGGAATGGATCCCTCCTCTCTCTCTACGGTTTTCAATTCACAAAATTATCTGACGCATTAATATTTAGAAAGTAATTGTGTCAACTTAAGCAACCCATTATGTATTTTTTAGTAAATGATTTAACGAGTAAATGACTCAGAATTAAATTAGAAGAGCATTTGTTTTAACTTGAAAATGATAATGTATACAGTTCTCCACAATTAAAAAGATAGCATTGTGTCAATTTGTTCTTACTTTGTTTTGAAGAACTTACCCTTTTCTTGTTTTGTTAGTAAATCTGTAGTTTTAGTTCTGAAATTTTGATATGTCAATACGTGCTAAGGTGCAACAATTAGAGTGAAAAACATATGAGTCAACTCTTATGCATAGATAGTATATGTCAAGCACCTTCATGCATGCAATTAGGCCATTCCTACCTCTAGTTTTCTTCTATTTTCTTAATTTTCGACTAATGAGAAAAAAAGTAGAGAGTAGAGCAGTGACCCCTCCATGACCCAGAAATGGTGGAAAGATCAA
This sequence comes from Erythroxylum novogranatense, assembly GCA_029891385.1. NCBI lineage: Eukaryota > Viridiplantae > Streptophyta > Magnoliopsida > Malpighiales > Erythroxylaceae > Erythroxylum > Erythroxylum novogranatense. The sequence continues at coordinate 95,801,975 of CM057233.1, forward strand.
ATGCCAATCTTGAGAACTTATGTTTTGCACTTTGAATCCAAAAAGAAAGGATAAAAAACAGGGGAATAAAAACAGAATGGCATTCCTGCTGACATAGAGGATCTGATGATAAACAAGACAGAAAAACAACCAACCATATATGTTTCTATAATTTTCCATCTAGCATAGCTATTAAGAAATACTTTTTCATTTCAAACTAGGAACAGGGTTAAAAGATCTTGTGGCTCTGTATTATATACCATACAAATTATTTAGTAATATAAATAAAGATCTTAAATTTTACAGAAAATTAATGTGATGATCAGCATATAAAAGTTACTTTCTTTAGCTTTCAAGCTTAAGGATAATTTCATTTCTTTAATGAGGATCAAAATAAGAAAATCATGGTCACCTCTGATTTATTCTCTGGTCAAACTGAGTGGAGAAAGATGGTCAAAGAGCATATTTGAGTGCAATCCCATCACACATACACATTCACACCCATACAAACTCTCTCTAGACAAGGAAATAAAAATGGGGACAATATGATCTAATGATAGGTGGGCTTCACATAAGAAAATGGTATCTTTTTAAAGGAAACAGAGGGAGAGGAGTGCTTTGGTGAGAAGTCATTTCATCAACAACCATTAAAAAATGGGGAGATATGAAAGAAGAAAACAAAAAAGGCAAGGTAATATCCCACTCTTTTTCATTTCTTGTGCACAACTTGACAACATCTTTGCTGGAAAGAGGAGATACCCATTGCCCCAACGCTGCTTGTGGGTTCATTTTATAGGCCTATATCAGTCTCAGCCATTATGGGTACAGGCACGTAAAAACAGAGTATATGTTCCTCCGGTGGTTGTCGGCCTACGACTAAGAATTCTTAAAATTGTGGATTCAACCTTTTGAAACAAGAGTATATGTTTTAAAAGTTTGAAGTTATGATTTTTGTAATATTTATTTTTTTTACTTTTTTATCTTTATCTTATTATTTATATTTTATTATTAAATATCTATTTATATATTATTACTATTATTTTACATGAATTATTCAAAAATAAATTTTTATTAATTAAAAGTAAAGTCGCATATTACTGATTTAGTAATTTACAAACAAAAGCAATTTAGGGTAACGAAACAAAACTTGGAAATTTTAAATGGGCTTAAAGAAATTACATAAGCCCGTATTGGGAGGGCTCACGGCGGCTAAGCATAGGTTGCACCGAGCACCGTCGGACAATGGACAACGCGCCGCCGCCGCCACTCAGCGACAACCACGTTCAAAGCAACGAAAGAGTCAGCACCCAAAGTCAAAACCTCAAAACCAACAAAGCTGTGTCTTAATTCACAAGACAGTCCAATCTAAATCGGCCACGTATCGACAAGTGACGTTAAAGACAAAAGCATATCTCTCCACACATTCCTTACGTGTGTGATTGCATTATTTTCCACCAAAGCTTGCCTTGTCTTAAAGGCAGCAACTTCCTTTACTCGGTAGCCAAACAGAGCTCCGATGCTAGGAGAAGGAAAATAAGCAGTTCAATAGAGAAAAAGGAAAACAGAAAACGGAAAATAAAAAACGAGAACAAATCCATTTTGGCGAGAGTTCGACCCTCAATTTGAAGCGATCGATACATAGAAAGTGAAAAGATCGTATTTTTAGGTTTTTAGGTTGTTGAAATTTGTGTTACCTTGGGGGCGTTTGATTTGGCTAGATAGATCGGAGGCTGCATGTATTGGAAAAGAGATCGAAGGAGGAATTAGAGTAGAGCAGGTGAGAAGAGTATAGATAGAGAGAGTTAGAGAGAGAGAAGAGTGTGGATCAGAAACTATGTCTGCAATAGTGTGCGGGAAGAGATCCTTCTTCGAAGAATTGAGTGTGACGAGCCCTCCTGTTGTTTCTAAGAGAATTCGCTGTTCTTCTTCTTCTCCTGTTCATTTCTCTCCTCCAAGACACCACGCTAGTTCCTTCTCCGTCTCTCCCTCCTCTTCGGATTTGATCGAACGGCTCGTCGCGCTTTTCCCTGATATGGACAAGCAGGTTCGACTTCTTTTTATCTTATATAAGATTTTATCATTTAGGGTTAATCAGTTAATGTATTTACCATCTACATGTGCAAAGTTATTTTCTTTTTTTTTCTTTGTTTTTATTGGATTTTATTCAGCTTTTGATTGAGGTTATTAAATTATTGTTAACTCTCTGGAAAAAAAATTGAAACTTGCTAGTAGTTTTCCCTATTTCGCCTCATATTTTAGGGTTAGGGTTTATCAGGAATTACGAACACAACTTTGCATATATATTTCTGTTGGATGTTTTATTTTCAGCAGAAATGAGGTTCTCTCTTTCTTAACTGTATTGTTTCACATCAATCGCAAGTTTATGGATCTTCCCTTCACTTTAAATACTGGATTTTGCGAATGTGTAAGGAGATGTTCTGCATTTAGTCAATGTATCATCTTTGCATTTTAGTTTTTTCCTATTGTGTCTGGTGTGAATTGGGTTCTTTTGACGTTTCGAGAATGTTTATGTGAAAACGCGTTAGGGATTTGTATATCTAAATCAGAATTTTGAAGTCCTAACGTTTCTGCCTGAGGTGGCAAAACTAATTTCTAAACTCTATTGTTGTAGGTTCTTGAAAGAGCACTTCAAGAATGTGGTGATGATCTAGATTCAACAATCAGGAGTTTGAACGAACTGCAATTGGGATCCACTGACAAGAACTATAACCCCACACTGGTTAAATCTGATGTTCTAAATGAGGGTAATGTTCTGGCGCAAGGTAATCATTGGGAATTAAGGAAAGCTTTCCTTCGAACTTTCTGATGTACATGATTGAGGTTTTAGAGTTGTTCATGGACGGCTTACTCTGACCTTCATGTGGATAATTATGAAAAGAAGAGGAATTTTGGAGATCACAAACTTATAATCTAATACCTGTGATAATGACATGTAGATACCTCATATCTCTGGTATTAACTCTTTTAATTGGGTGGATGGGAGTAATATGGTGCATTGGGTCCCCTTTCATGTTAGGATTTATTGGAATTGATGCTCTTAAATTGATAGAGCATATTTTTTCACAGGGATACCACCAACTAATACAGAGATTCCAGCAGACGAGGACTCATCAGCCCCATCAAACCTCCCAATGGATGGTGCTGAATGGGTGGAACTGTTTGTGAGGGAAATGATGAGTGCTTCCAACATAGATGGTGCAAGAGCACGTGCTTCAAGGGCTCTTGAAGTCTTGGAGAAGTCCATTTGTGCACGTGCTGGAGCTGACGCAGCCAAAAGCTTCCTCCAGGTTTTTCCAATGACTGCTGCTTTTCATTCTTTATGCCACACTTATATTTCTGTTTTCCTCTTCTGTTCATTTTTCAATTGTCTTTATGGTTCTTGATTGGGGGTTAAGGGATCTGTAAACTTGGGCCCTTTCAGTTTATAACATACTGTTATGTCTGTGTTTCTCTAGGAAAATATGATGTTGAAGGAACAAGTGCAAGCATTGATTCAGGAGAATGGAATTCTTAAGCGAGCGGTATCTGTTCAGCACGAGCGTCAGAAAGAATACGAAAATAGGACTCAGGAGTTGCAGCATCTGAAGCAGTTGGTATCCCAGTACCAGGAGCAGCTGAGAACATTGGAGGTTTGGGTTTTTTGTCTCCTGAACTTTTAACATAATTCAGTGGATTGGTGGAAAATTTGTCTTTTCTATATCAGTTCTCATTTGGAAGAATTTCCTGACTGTATTGTTTCCTCAACTCTGATAGCCATGTTTTGACATGATACTCTACCAGGTGAACAACTACGCATTGACAATGCACCTGAAGGCGGCCCAGCAGAGTAGCTCGATCCCTGGCCGGTTCCACCCTGATGTATTTTAGAAAATTTAATATGGTGTCCGGATGGGCACCATTGTTCTGTAGAAGGCTAGTGTTGTTTAGAGGCAAAATTTAGTCTCTTTAAATACATTGTCAGGGAGTTTATCGATTAGTTGTGTTCCGCCTGAACCTTGTGACGTTTTATGTTGTACAGATGGTTAATAATTCATATACATCAATTTACTTTATATAAGTTTGTATCTGACAGGATTGCCATACCAACAAGATCTGGATCTTACTGTTATTACTGTTATTAATCCAATATGCTCTTAACAGGAGTGGATACACAAGTGCAAAACATTATCATAACTTGATGCTTTGAGATATGAAACAGCCAAAAGCTTCGGAATTAGGAAGAAATATTTGGAAAAACTCCTGTTTGATCGTGTGGTAGTGTATTATTATGGAGGTAACGAAAGAGTTGGCAGAGGATGATAATAGGATTTAGGTACGAGGTGCTCGGTACTTTACCAATACTCAAGATGTAGAGACAAGCTTGCCTCCGCCTCTCATCATAATCTCAAATTCGTCGAAATTCACCAGCCCATCACCATCCGTGTCGACCTTCATGATCAAACCTTTTAAATCCTCTACACTCTTACCATGCTTTAATCCCATTGAAGATAGCACCAAATCAAGCTCATCAACTGATATTAAACCATCTTTGTTCTGATCAAACGCATCAAAAGCCTCCTTTAAATCCCCTTTTGATCCATCACCTTCCTCTGTTGCGTCATCTCGTGAAGTTCTCTCTCCGTCTCTTCCCAAGTCGTCAACTCCCATGGACTCGCACAGTCGACAAAACTCCTCAAAGTTTATCAAACCATCTCCATCTGAGTCCACCTTCACCACCACTTCTTCAACTTCTTTCTCTGTCATGAAGATTCTTATGTTCTTGAGTGACTCTCGTAGCTCTGACTTTGTTATGAACCCATCACCATTCTTGTCAAAGACGGCAAAGACACTCTTCAGCTGAGACTTCTTTTTAGCACTCATTTCTCTGCGTGCGATTGCCACCTTTGAAGTAGGAATACCAATCTCCACTGGAATGGCCGTAGACTTCTCAACGTAGAAAAGGGATTGAAGCCATGAATTTATCTTCTTCGAAGGTGCATATGAGTAGATGCTAATGAGTCCAGCTACGAAAAGAAGCAGCAATATCAAAAGGGTAGTCACCATTTTCTTTTGTAATTTCTCTGGTGTTCACAACAGAGCCAAGTAGCTAAAGAAATATCAAGGTGTGACAACCGAAGGAGAGAAAAAACATAAGAGGCTTTGGTAATGGCTTGACCATTAGGATAAAAAAGAGTAAGAGAAAAATCGAAGTGATCATGAAGAAGTTACACGGCATTTGGTTTACTTTCTCAGTCCCACAATCCGCGTATCCACCATTACTTTTGAGTCACCCGATAAGAATTTAGCTTCCAACTGAAACTCAGTGCCAATAAAGCAATACGCTTTAGAGTAAAACGTGTGATCCACGAGCTAATAGTTGCCTGCTTGATGGGTGCACTTGACTGTTCTCCTGGAAGAACAGAATGGTTCGTGCATTTGCTTTATTATCAGCCACCAAAACCAACCACGCTTGGTGGTCCGAAGAAAGGAACCTTTTCCTCTTTAACACGTGGCTATGTTGGAAAAAAGGTTTTGTTCTCCATGAACGGCGGAAGAGTGTGCACCTGTATAGATATAAATACATGAGTATTAATGCAAAGCTACAACCACGGTTCAATGGTCTAAGATAGTTGAGCAAATGGAGATGGAGGGAAACCTACTGGGAATACTACAGCAGATTCTATTCATCGTTTGCGTCGAGTGATGGCAATCTAATGCTTAACTCGAAGGGTCTATAGAATCGGATACTTGGCTTTTGTCTCATAAATTAATAGCCACAAGCTTCTTAAAGGAAATGCTTTTTGTAAGCAAATTTTAAAGCAATACCTTTCGTCTTGTGACCAATAAGTTCATGTTGGTATGTAGGCGTGGTAATAATATCCAAAGTCAGTTTAATTGAAAAATAAATTTTTTTATTATTAAGAATCAAGAGATTATCAATATTTTATGATAATATTTTTTAATTTGAGAATATTGTTTTTAAGAAATGTAAATCACAAAAGATTTAAATAAATTCTTACTATTATTTATGATACAACATTATATATTTTCAGAATGATACTAAAATACTCTAAAATATAATAAAATTAAAATTTAATATTTAGACTGTGAATTTAATTTAATAGATAATTTAGACCTAATACAAGCTAAAGTAGTATTCAAAATATTTATTAAAAAACTGACTAGATAAACTATTATTATCAGTTTTCTTACCACTTTTAATTTTATTCAAAGTATAATTAATGGTACTAAAATATTGGTAAAGGTTATTTCGATAAGAAAAAATAATTGACAAACTAAAAAACAATGATTAGAAAATCAATTTAGTTTAGTTGGTTTAATCATAAAAATCTTAAATTTATCAATTTTTGATTTAATTTTAGTTTTTAATTCAATTTACTTTAATTATTGAAATATGAAGCATGATAAAATATCTGAACTTTACACCAGGTCAACCTTATAATGTTATACCTTTTGTATTCTATTCTTTTTGTGTATCATATTATCGGAAAATAATTCACAGTGAATAAAAAATCCTAGCCGCTTGTGGACGTAACCATATTTTGGTAAACCTCTTAAATCTGTGTATTCGTTTATTTTCCGTACTGTTATTTGATTATTGTGATTGATCATCCATAACATTAATAACTTACATCGTCAAATAAACTAATAAATTTTTATAAACTAATAAATTTTTATTTAAAATTCTTATGAATAAATAGAATGTATATACTTCTTGTCACATCGATATGTAAATACTGATAAAAAAACATAACGTAATAAAAGGAGGGAGGCATGTGATGGATCATAAATACAAAATGGCCCGATTCTGTGGTATAAGGAGACAGGTAGCATTCCTTGAGTGGGGGGCCTTATCAGTCTCATCTTCTCCACCTCGCTAAGATCCAATGGCCCATACCCCACACCGCCAGAACATGCTTACGCAGCCCCAGTTACAACATCCTCTGGCGATGACCCACACGCCGGATTGCTGCTTCTTTCTCTTTCAAATATGTCCTGCCCCTTGCCCTTCTTGTTCTGTCCATTTCTCCCACAGTACTATCATGCTTTGTGAATACAAGTAAAGGAAATGATCACATGATGCTTATTTTGTGATTCCATTTTAAGGATGGTACCATTTGGGATTGTTAAATCGTATATAATAATTTTAAAATGTGTTTTTTAGAATCTAAATTAAATAATAAGTTTGATTTACATGCTATTTATAGTTTAAACTTAAAAATATAATTGAATGATTGATTTAAAATATTATTTTTCCACTTATATCTATAAAATTCATAATTTATTTATTTTTATTTTGAAATTTTGATTTTCCATTTAATTTCATTATAAAGATTTTTTAATTTTAAGTGATTATTTGAAAAATGTGTTTTAATAAAATTATTTGTAGAATTAATAATTTTAAAATCAAGTAACTAGTTTAATTTAAATGATATTTGTAATTTTATGTATATTTTAATTTTAGTCTATTGACAAATTTTATTTTGCATACAATTAAAAGATAGTAAATTTAAAAATGTCACATTTTTAAACTTTAAAATTAGAGAATTATATGTTTGGTCGAATATAAAATTAGTTCCTTTTCATTTACCAAAAAGGGAATTATTTGTAAAAAAAAACCATAATATAACCTTTCAAAATCCTTTGAGTGACAAAGAAAAAGAAAGTAAAAGGGGTGTAAATGAAGTGAGGAATCAATCAATCAATTAGAAGAAGGAAATGTGATAGTGGGGGGAACAATCAAACCGTACAGCTGCAGAACATCAGAATCAGTGGTCGCTCGTGCAACCTGACTTGTCACAAATCAATCATACGGTATTACTGATAAATTTGGACGGTATGATTTTCTGTAGGACCCACCAAAAATCATACCGTCCAAATTTATATACCGTAAGTAAAGTTTTTCATTTTAAGAAAAGGGTAAGGCTAATATTTAAAGCTGGTTGAGGATGTGACGTTGAAAAGAAGCTCATGAACAAAGTCGCTTGGCTTCTATCGACTACATAATCGTACATTTTGCCATACAATCACGAGGTTTTTATTATTACGATGGCCCGCATTCCAAAGCCGCCGTAGAACGCCGCCACCACCAGCGTCTCCTCCTCCTCCTCCTCCTCCTCTTTTCTTTTGTTATCCTCATCCCTTGTGTCTCCTGCTACGTATAACATCTAATGTGTTACGAGTACGATATTATAAAGGTGCAACCACTCAAAATCGGGTACACATCCTACATGTCTCATGACCCCGTAATTTTGAATTTGATAACATATGAAAGTATTGTTGGTTTATGTCCTACAATCAATCGCTGTGATTATAATTTAGTGACAAATTATTTTAAAATACATTATTTATCTTGTACATGTTTAGATGTATAATAAAGTCTATAAGATAATTTTACATTGCAAATAAAATTATCATAAGATTATAATTATGATATTCATATTACATTTATGTATTATTCCTAAATGTTCATATTCATTATTCTACCAAGATTGGATATTAATAAAATGAAAAAAGTTTAGCACACGTTTTGTTTTTCCTTGTTAAGGAAGTAGTTGATCTCATATACTAAAATATAAAGATACTTAAACAAACGTGTAGGTTCTTGTTAGAAATAAGTTCACTGAACAAATCCGATATGAAAAATTCATTTGAAACATTACTTATATGTCTATGGAATTCTCGTTGTGATGATTGTATAAGTGATAATTTGACTTGAGATCATCAAAGTTATCTTGTATGGGGATTGTTATGTTTTGATACTATTTATGATCAATTTTATCAAACGTCGTTAAATGGGTAGTCATTGGACGTAGCATAAACTATATGGAGATAGTTGAATGGTTAAGGTAGGATTCATCACTCTAAAGTAATTAGGGAGAATGTTCCGTTGTTCTCGATTAATATTGATTAAAGAAATCCTTGGCCAAGGTGGAATGATATTTTGTAAACAGTTTACAAATATCATTAATTGAATCAATAACTAATGGAGGAGAACTAGTATAATTGGATTTAAAATAGAGTAAACATTAATTTCATGCTTTATGTCGGATTGGAACATTGTATGATGAAATGATTGAATTATAAAGAAAAATCATGCACAGAAAGGTTAGTTAAAACCACATTGACATTCCTGAATATTTTGGTGGCCATAATGCGCTGCTAGATGTCAATCTTGATATATAATTATAAATTGTTTAATTAGATAATTAAAGATAAATTAAAAGAAGTTTTAATTTTTTTAATTCTAATTATGAATTAAAATTATAATTTATAATCATTACCAACATATTTAAGAACCTAATGGGTCTCACATATAGAATGAGTTTGGGAGAGCAAAGTTGATTTAATCAAGTTGGATTTAATTATAAAGTTTAAGAAACTTTATGATTAAATATGAGATATTTAATAAATAAGGATCAATATAAGATATTGAATCTTATTTGGGCATAATTAGTATTTAATTAAAATTATTTTTAATTTTAGTTAAAATTTAATTGAAATTAATATTTAATTTCAATTAAATTACTAAAACGTCTAAAACTTATTATAAATAGGTTTGAGCTTTATGGAGCTAGCACTTAATGCTTAACCCTCTCTGTAAAAGTTATAAAGTTCTCTCAACTGATTCTGTGGATACCGTTAGAGGCAGGACATTTGTGCAACTACGGTGATCGAAACGAATTGGTTTCGAAAACGGTTCGAGGGATATATCAAAATAAAGATCAAGCTTTAGAATAAGGTACGAATTAAATTTTTGCTTTATTTTGATTCGTGTTAATCATTTTATAGAATTAAATAGATCTTAGTTTTCGAAAAATCGAAAATCACGAAAACGTTTTGTGATTATTCCGCTGTGGTCGAATCGGATCTCAACCCGATTTCACAACAGTGTTATCGGAGCAAATTTTATTTCTATAATTTGGTTAAAAGTATTTGATTGTTATCGATGTTATAATTTTGGAATTGAGTTAGAATATGAAAATTTCATATTTTGAACTCAGAATTGTTCTGGTTCTTGCAAGTTTTGAACCACATCTCTTTTTCTTGCTTCCAAAATTGGTTTTTGGAAATTTCAATTGCGCATCTTCTTTGTTTGTTATATGCTTCTGACCACGACGCCCTGAGCACACGTTTTAAATTTTTGATTTTGCGTTATTGTGGGTTCTGAAAAAACAAGATAGTTGTGTAAAACCCAGATCTTGAAATCCAAAACCTAGATCTGTGATTTGTTGATTTTTGTGTTAAATAAAAACAACCCAGATCTGGAAGCAAAACGCAGATATGGGATTTGTCAGTTGTTGTGATTTTTGTGTTGCTTGCAGTTGTGTGATTCCATGAGATGAGGTCGGTAGCGGTGAGGGTTGTTGAAACCCGAACCCAAATTCTTAGACATGGAATATGTATGAGAAAAGTTTTCAAAAGTTAAAAAAGAAAATTGTATGCTCATTATGCAAATTTGTTATAATCCGTGTTGAGGATTTGGTATTAAAGTTTTTGAGATATGTCAAAATCTTATGGATGACAAGATGTATTGACATTTTGAGGTGACTAATGTCTCATAAATTTCGATGAAAACATGTAAGATTTATGTCAACACCATTATAATAAGATGCAAAGAGGTTGTATAAAGTAGAGTTGAAAGGTATAGTACCTTGTTGAAGTTGTTCCACTTAATCTAACTGCATAATTTTTCTTGCCTACATTAGTGATATGATAGAGATCATATGATTTTCTAGTTTATGTTTATGAGTATTTGATACTGAATTTCGATTCAACATTATTGTAATGTTCAATGTATGGTTAGAAATAGATTGTTAAGTAAAAGTAGTTGATCCAAATTTAAACAAAGAGTTTGTATGTGTTGGATTAAAGGAGACTTATGCTTAACATAAATGGAAAGAATAAAAGGTTAGATAACCGAGACAATCCTTTTATGTCATGTTGGTTAAATCAATAAAACGAGAATCATAAAGTTATATACAAGTATATGTGTATCCTTTTGATTATGAATTGTATGAAACTTGTGAAACTCATAAAGTTGAAAAATAACCAAATCAACCTTTGGTGAAAGGATGATATTGGTATTGAATTGTTAAATTTTATACATGTGATGTATTGGATGAAATAACAATTTATAAAATGATAATATTATATTTCATTATATTACTAATGACTTTATGTGATATAGTCATATGTATTAAATGAAATGTTGATTTAAAATTTTGAAAAAGTTCAAATTGTTTAAGTCTAAGTAACAATAAAGCATTAAGAATGTTAAAGCACTTCAATGAGATCGTTGTGATAAGTTTTAAATTTTCGGTTATCTATAGGGAATGTGATTCTTTAGTGAATTCCTTCACAACTAAATTCATAAGTGTATGGATTTATGTAAGGAGTAAAGTACAATATGAGCTATTGTAAGATGCAATATTATTTCTTTTATAGCGATGCCTAGTACAATAACTTACCTTCTATAGTTCCAGTTGAATCAATTAGCTAGATTTCATTTTAGATATGAAATGCTGAGTCTTTGAAAGGCTCTAAGTTAATGATTTAAGGATGCGATGCTTAGTTGAAATGTATATATAATCCATTAAGTTTAGAACTAAAATGGGTAATAATAAAGGGTTATGAGATATCTAAAATGTTGGATATAATCTTACAGACCTGTTGAACAAATTGTTTGATTCAATGTATACTTATAGGAGAATGGTTCTCAAGATAAGTAGTGGGACTAATAAGGTATTTGAAAGGTTCAAATCTCATAATATTACATCTAATTGGAACTAATGCCTTTAATAATACATTTGATGTATAGTTGAAAGGCAACAAGATATTAAAAGATTCACTTTCATGATGAATTCAAAAGTTTATTTTGGAAATGATTGTGAATTTATCACTTCCACAAGAAGGTTAGTGGGAGTATAGTTGTCCTCTTTAGTGGGAGTATGTGGAGACTTATTGCTCAAAGAGAACAACAGTTCTAACTTTCAATTGTTGAATATATAATTGTCCAAAAACAACTCTTGTTGGATATGAAAAAGTAACAGCTTAATTATGGGAATCAGATCTATAGAGATAAATTGGACGTTGTTAACTTATTCTAAGTCCAAGTGCATAGAAAATGTACTAAAGATGTTTAGTATTAAGATATCAAATACTTGTGAAGTATTGAAGATATTCATTACTTTATGAGTGAGTTGATATTAGAGTTCAAGATGATAAGGATATAACTTTAGAAGTTAATCCTAATTAAGATTTATTTACTTAGAACAATATCATTTAGGATTGGAAAGGTTCCAATGTAGCAATAGTTGTTAATTGAGCCATAATACATTTTTCGTCTAGTGGAAATGATTAATTGTATCAACAAGTTCTTTAGTGAACTTGATATAGTTTCTTTACATTATTCAAGACAGTAATGTATTGTAGAATATTAGAGCCAATGGGCATACATAAGGAACTAATGTCTCATCAAAGATCTGAGAATGTGTTTAGGCAAAATTTACTTAATTATGATGATAATTAAGATGGGAGTTATAAGATTTAATCAAGTGCTTACTATAGAAAATCTTGTAGAATCCTCTCATTAGGTTACTACCTCAGCAATAGAATAATCGTCATATGGTGATATGATATTAGATACTTAAACGATTGACTTAATGCAAGTGGGAGATTGTTGGTTTATGCCCTACAGTCAATCGCTTTGGTTGTAATTTAGTGACAAATTATTTTAGAAGGGATTATTTATCTTGTATATGTTTAGATGTATATGATAAAGTCCATGAAATAATTGTATATTTCAAATAAAATTATAATGAGATTATAATTATGAGATTCATATTGCATTTATGTATTTTTCCTAAATGTTTCTAGTCATTGTTCTATTAAGATTGAACATTAATAAAACGGAAAAAGAATAGAACACGCTTTATTTTTTTTTATGAAGAAAGTAGTCGATCTCATTGGCTAAAGTATAGAGATACTTAAACAAACGTGTGAGTGTTTGCTAGAAAATAAGTTCACTGAACAGACCCGATATGAAAAATCCATTTGAAACATTATTTGTATGTCTACGGAATTCTCATTGTGATAATTGTATAAGTGATCATTTGAGTTGAGGTCATCAAAATTATCTTGTATAGGGATTGTTATGTTTTGATACTACTTATGATCCATTTTATTAGAGGTCGTTAAATGGGAAGGCATTGGATGTAACATGAACTATATAGAGATAGTTGAATGATCAAGATAGAATTCATCACTCTAAAGTAATTAGGAAGAATGTTTCGTTATTCTCGGTTAATATTGATTCAAGAAATCCTTGGTCAAGGTGGAATTATATTTTGTAAACAGTTTATAAATATCATTAATTGAATCAATAGCTAATGACAGAGAACTAATATAATTAGACTTAAAATATAGTAGACATTAATTTCATGCTCTATGTATAATTGAAACATTGTATGATGAAAAGATTGAATTATACGAAAAAATCATACACGGAAAGGTTATTCAAAATTACTTTGGCATTCTTGAATATTTAGGTGGTCATGATGCGTTGTTAGACGCCAATCTTGATCTATGATTATAAATTGTTTAATTAGAGAATTAAAGATAAATTAAAATGAGTTTTAATTTATCTAATTCTAATTATGAATTAAATTATAATTTATAATCATTGCCAATATATTTAGGAACCTAATGAGTCTCACATATAAAATGCGTTGAAAAGAGCAAAGTTGATTTAATCAAGTTGGACTTAAATATAAAGTTTGAGAAACTTTATGATTAAATATGTGATATTTAATAAATAAAGATCAATATAAGATATTAAATCTTATTTGGGAATAATTAGTATTTAATTAGAATTATTTGTAATTCTAGTTAAAGTTTAATTGAAATTAGTATTTAATTTTAATTAAATTACTAAAACGTCCAAAACTTATTATAAATAGGCTTGAGTTCTATGGAACTAACACTTCATGCTTAACCCTCTCTGTAAAAGCTAAAGAGTTCTCTCAACTCATTCTATGGATACCGTTAGAGGCCGAACACTTGTGCGACTACGGTGGTTGAGACGAATCGGTTTCAGAAACGATTCGAGGGATATATCAAGATAAAGATCAAGCTTCGAAATAAGGTACGAATTAAATTTTCGCTTTATTTTGATTCGTTTTAATCATTTTATAGAATTAAATAGATCTTAATTTTTGAAAAATCAAAAGTCAGAAAGTATTTCGTGATTATTCCGCTGCGGTCAGATCGGATCCCAACCCGATTTCCCAACAATTATATTGTCAAACTAGCTCCTATGAGCATGTAATTCTAAGATGCTCAACTAAATGTAGTTTTAAAAGGTAATTCTTATGCTTAACCATTTAATATTACATATACTACATTCAAACTAGCTCTTAATTTTTTTGAAATCAATATCTTGATAAGTTCTTTGTTTATGTCTAAATGTAGTAATCTAATTATGCAAGTATGGGAGATATACGTTATCTGGTAAAGAATATGGTCTCTCTTTTACAATTTTCTCATTTGGTAACTTAAAAAAGCAAAGTAGGTTAATATGTAAAATAATAAAATTACCATTCTAGGAAATTATTGTAAGACATCATAAATAATACCAACATGTAACAACAACACAACACGTTGTTGGTATTGGACTCTATAAAAACCTCTCATCATCAAACCTAATTATAATATCTCCAACATGAGGCCATCACAATATCACGATTGATGATCATACGTTGTTCCTATTGGTTAGTTTTTTTGTACATGTACAATAAAGAAGGAAAAAAAAAAGAACATGAAGATTGGGGGACCATGAAGAACCCATACCTTTAGTTACCATTAAAATGTAAAAAGAGATCTTGATCACATGGTGGCAAGTGAGAGGGATGGGATATGGTCTTGTGAATTTCTTCTTTTTTTTCAATAAATTGATAATTGAAATATATTAGATGTAGGACTCCTTTGCTTTAATGTGGGTCATGAAAGGAAACTCGATATTTTGGTAAGGTTATGTTTTATCGCAGAATTTCAAGCTAAGTGTGATAATGATTATATTTTATTTAAATAATATCCTCAAAATCAATAATTTAAAGTTAATTTATTTGGTATTTTACCGACCATTAATCATCATAATGAAGTAATAATAAACAATAGATAACACGCGTAGAAGTATAAAGCTTGTTTAAATAATATTGTCAAAATAAATTGTTTTATAATGTTATTTATTTTTATTTAATTTGTTTATTTGTGCCCCACCTCGCACTCACAAGTAGGGCTTTTGTGAGTGAAATACGCTCGTGTGAGTGTAAGTGAAAGTGAACCCTACTGGGTACTAGCCCTCCTCGGCTTCTCTCTCTCTTAGTGAAGTTGCCACCAACATTATATATGGTAGAGTGGTCCATGAGATTGTATGGCCATGCTCTACTTCTCTTCTTCTCCATCTCTCTCTCTTCCTCCCTGTGTATATAGTCTCAGTTCAGGTAATACAAAGTTCGCAAGGAGGCGTGAGATCTGAAGAGAATTATGGGTATTGATGCTCACAAGTCCCGGTCATGCTATTCCACAGCTTTCTTGAACTTTCTTGTACATGCTCCAAATCTATCTGTAACTTCTTATATCTGCAACCACCGTACATGGAAGCTCAAGAAAGCTGTGGGAGAACATGGCAGTTGGGGACTTATATGCTCTTCTTTTGTTTTTCTGTGTGTTGCTGCATTGGGCAAGATTGATCTCTCTCTCTCTCTCTCTATCCGTCAACGTGCAGTGAGGTGTCCGAACTCTGATCATCTGTTTACCCCAGATCCAATTTCGAGTAATCATTAATTTTTCCATGTATTCTTTGATTTATTTTATCAGTTGACATCTGAAAAGTTATGCATTTTGTTTGAGAGGTAGTGGTTTTTGTGCTGAACTACGATCTGGGTTTTCATAATCATGAACTTTTCTTGAAAAAGTTTTCGCCTTTCCATGGATGGATGAGAATTTCCAAGTTCAATTTTATGATTGGTAATGGTAAATTCATCTGTTTTCATCTACTGAAACATGCATGGAGAGAGTATCAGCACAGTCACGCACATGTATATGATAATGCAAATTCGGCGTCTGGACACTCCTTTAACAACTACACTCCTGGGTTTTAAGATGATGAGTTCCATTAACAACTACACTCTAATTCAATCAATCCAGAACTCTGAAAAGAGAGTTGCTTGCAGGGAAGATTCCCTCTCTTTTCCTTCTATTTTCAATGATGATGACAGGTTCTTCCTGCTGGTCCTTTTGGTTTTGTTTCTAATACGACCTCCTCCTACATTTCAGTGAAAAAGGTTAAACTTGGTCACTTTGTGACATCATCTTTAACCACTCTGTCCCAATCTGACATCAGTTTTTATGCTTTTTTTCTTACCCCCATCTTTCGCTGTCTCCTCCTCTCTATTACTTGTCCATTTTTTGGTGGGATCTCCGCAGTGGTAGTTGAAGATACGTGCAAAGTATACTGATTAAGTCACATAATTGGGCTTGCGCAACGTTTTCTTAGCTGTCTAGCTGATGAAATGTGGCTACCCTACCTATGTAGCTATTTTTCCTTTTCTCTTTCTGTTCAAACAAATTTCAACCTTTCCTTCATCTAATTCAAAACCATCCTTCTGCAGAATTTGTTTGCTAGTGTAATTTGATACCTGTCTTTAATTTTTGTGTTTCTTCTATTCGAAGTTGCAGCGAAGTTCTGCAACTTGGCAAGGTTTGTTGAGAGTCCTGTCTTGTGCATTTATCCTGACAGATTTTGCTTTAAATTTTTTGTTTCAACCAGTAAACTCTGTCATGTAAAGTCTGAAGATGTTCCCAACAAATCCAAGCTTTTTCCTTCTCATGTTTTGCAGCCAATGAGAAGATATATAATTACTCTTACATAACTGTTCTCAAAACTGTTTCAGGAACCAGGAATTTTTTGTGACTGTACACAATTTAATACTCAGTAGATAGCTATATACTGCCAATTTTGTTTCTAGTCTACTATGACACCTTGGCAAGTTGTGATCTGGAGGGTGTATCTAGTTCAGGACAACCAACTTGCTAGTATCACCTTGAACGATAACAGCCAAAGTAATTAAGAGGTAGGTGCCTGATAGGGACTCCCTCAGTCCCTTGCACCCGTTACAACTATTTTATCCTTGGCTTATCTTTATGACCCCTTTTTAGGTTCCAACGATTCACACAACTATATTTTGGCAAGTAGCAAACTAATAATTGAAGGTGAAATATGTTTTGCTTACTTACTATCAACAGGCTTTATTAGGCACATATTGTTTTAATTAAGATTCATCATAAAATCGAAAGATGACTCGAACAAATTTCTTTCATTTGTTATTCGTGTAACTTTGAGAAAGTCAAGTGTCATGATTATCATAACTGAAGGTTGAAAAGGGTATCATTCGTGTAGACTAATAAAGCTTTGTTAAAGGAATCTTTAATGCAGGTTATGAAGTGAAAGCCCATGTCTTTTATTGTTTAGCCGAGGATATGCATCAATGCTCAAGTATAGGACCACCAAAACTAGTTTCTAGTAGGTCAGACAGAAAGGGATGGCAGGTCTGTACGTAGTAGTATAGTAGACATGCTGTTAAATGTGCTGAGAATAATTGCTAATATGAGGAGAATATGACTCTTAAGAGCAACAAACCAATCCTTTAGCGTCCAATGATACTTGACCAGATGTGGAGTACCAAGTTTTGTACTTGATTTTCTCTTCTTATTTTTAATCTTTCAGTAAGTTCTGAATATGAGTTCTTATGGCTATAGCCCTAATAAGCTTCAAATATCGATTTTAATTGCTGAGTAACCCTTTTTCCATGCATTTATAAACTGAGATTTTATCATGATATGAATAAACTAAAACCATCAGAATCAATAAATCATCAAGTTGTTTATTTAAGTAAGCAGAAAACCTTCTTATTGGATGATGATAATATTTCTCAAAAATCGAAATTTTAATTGAAGTTGTTCTTACACATACAGATGTCCATAATTCTATCCAAATTCAAGTTAGTAATGTAAATTGATCAATTTCTTTATGCAATTAATACACAATATTAGAAGTGACTAAGACCTGAAATGAAAAGTTGGTCTATGGAATGAGTGTGTACTAAGTTGCCAAAACCATACTTACCATAACCATAACGTGGCAATGAAGATTGAGCACCTATGATGGTAGACAACAAAACATCAAGTGCATGTTTAATAATGGAGCATTTTGAAGAAACCTTTCGATTGACGAACAAGCTAATCCCCAAAGAGAAGTCCTTGTCAAGAAAAAGGTATGCAGCCACAGAATTGATATGCATGTTGTGGAATGAATTCCTAAGCACTCAAGTCTGATTTGTCAGATATAATCAAAAGGATGGTACTGGCTAAAGTTTCTTGGAAGACATTGCACAGAACTTGGAACTGAAATGTGATTAAATGATCCAAACAAATGTTAATATATGTACAGTTCGATTCAAACAATAAGCTGAACCTCACAGCTCCTGACAATTAAAGCTTTCAGAAAAGAGCTTCAGGTTATCGAGTGTCTGTTTTATCAGTAGTTACACTGAAGTTGTCTATAGAACACCTCCTCTAGTCAAAAAAGCCATCGTCCACGATAACCGAACTCTCCTTCTTAATCTGTTATCGAGAATTTAAACGAATCAAATCAAGGGGTATGTAGACAAAAGGGATGAAACCATCTCTGAGAGCTGTAAAAGGTTCTAAAAAGTTAGTAGGACACATCCATACGGAAACCCACCAACTTGATATTAGTACTAGACGAAACAATAAAGATCTCTGTAAACTACAAGCAATTGAAAGGGAAATGGCAGAGGAAAGCAATAACGTCTAGGGCTTCCATGTGGGTGGCAGTGAAATGGAGCAGTGAGGTCGCTTTTGATGATATGGAACTGCTACGGCTCGACAATAAGGTACGTTATGATTTATGATCTGAACCACAAAACCTTCCCCTTCTTTATTCGATGTAAGAGTACACGACGACTCGCACAAAATGGAAAATTTCTTGACCATCTAAGGAATTTATAGTTGTACCACACTATATACGAACAACGAATTCATATATAAAGTATTACTAGATGTCCTCTCTCCATATAGATATAATACATACGACTCCAGTGGAGAGACTTGGCATGCATGACGATTGGTTTCTTCTCATGTTCAATTATATTACAAGTTCAACCTTACTAAAATAGGAAAAATGAGTATCAATCTCTTATTTCAACGGTCCAAAAGATTAAATTATATATAAGTAATTTGAAGAATTTCATAAGGCTATTGGAAAAGTGGGTCATATATTAAGTATAATTAATTTCTTCTAATTGTGAGGCTTACTTTGAATGAAAATGAAAATAAACTTTATTTTCTTATTTTAATGTTAATTAGATTAGTGAAATGGTGTGATATAACTTTCTTTAAGTTGTTATAAGAAAATAAAATCACACAATATATGTCTAATATTAAAATGGTAAATTTTATAATAATCCAATAAATTTAATATTTAAAAACATTTATTAAATTATTGTGTGATAGACTTTAATTTGATGAATCAAATGTAGAATCACCTTCTATCATACTAGTTCAGATCAATGTGTGGATCTCTTAGCATAGTCCTCTGATAAGTTTTATTAAATTAATGTGGATGGAAGTGCTCATAGTAATCCGAGTGCCGCTGAATTTGGTGGCCTGATTCATGATGAACATGAATGTTGGATTATTGGCTTTTTGAAATATATTGGTTATGGTTCTAATATTGTAACTAAGTTGTAGCACTTCGGCATGGTTTAATTTTGACTTGGCATCGTGGCAATCAAAAAGTTATTGATGGATCTGATTTTTAAGATGTAGTTAATTTTGTGATGACTTTTTACCTCAGTTCGCATCCTATATTCATTCTTATTGGGGACATCAAGGCGTTCAAGAGATTGATCTTTATCATATTTTTCGTGAAATAATCAATGTGTAGATTTCCTAGCTAAGAAGGTTCCTCAGCTATGACTCATGGTTTCTTTGGGAGACTCTAGCTCCAAAGCTTAGATCATTGCTTCAGATTGGTCAGAGATCAATAGCCTTCTTGAGGCGTTATTCCTCACTTATTTCTTGTATCTATTTAATAAAAAAAAAGTTAAAAAAATGTTGTTCAGATATGGAAAAACTCACAAGTCACAACGCGATAATGTCTATCAAGTGGCAAATCAGCATCATGTTCAATTTCTTTTTACTCTCCTTGTTTCAAACCAAGCTAGACAGGCACTAATGCTTGATCAAGACCTTAAAACTAATTAATAAGACAAAACTAAAGCACCAGCTCCTCCAAATAGTCAGTCAACATTGTGCATTAAGATTCTTCAGTCTGATCTAAACTTTATTACCCACCTCCCTTTTGATGACACACACAAAGCACCGAGGAGACCATATTCCTTTTCCAACTACATCTTTTCTTGTTTTTCAACAAAGCAAGTAGCATCAGATAAATAGACTTTAAAGTTTTTAAATTTGGATTGGTGATTGATAATTAACTTTGTATTTTACACCTAATCCCATTTGTTCTCCTTTAAGCATGCATCATTAGTGGAAATAATGAGCATGTTCCTAAAAGTGAACAGCCATGTAATTAAACCTAAAATATGAAGAAAAAAATTAAAGTAGAAAGATTGCTTGATGGGTTACAAAAAGTATTGCTACTGAATACTTGTGATACCGTATAAACTAATATCCTGATTAGAATATGTGTTTAATTAGTTGGCCATATGCAGAAATATATCATCAATGCAGGCATACAATACGTGAGTATGACCTGTATAACATCTATAAAGAATTGGACTAGTAACTGGAAATGGGTTTCCTGTTCAGTGAATGTCTCAATATTCCAGCTAAGTTTGCAGAGAAGATCAAACCCTATTCATACATTTATTTTTATAATATGATCAGAATCTTCACATTATTTGCAAACTACTATACTCACAACTTTCTGCAAATAGAACATTTGGGTTTTGGTACTATGCACCAATTTGTATGACACATGAGTAGTTTGGTCATGCAAGATGCACTTGTAAATGGGAGAGAGCAGAGCTTTTTCTTTCTAGTTTCTGCCATCCATGACTGGAGCACTGGAACACAAACATCTCAAATATAACATGTAAGAGCTAACAGGAAAAGACAGTATAATGTTTTTAGGTGATCTTCAACTCCTTTTTCTTGCAACTTCATTGTCTTTTAACTCAATAGTTTAGGGAAAAGAAAACCCTAGCCAGCTAGCTGGCTTTTACTTCCACAAGCTTATTTGGCAAATTTTATATGTATTTTGGTGTCCAACTTGCAACTATTTGCAACCAAATAAATCTTCTTAAAAGCAGTATTAGGTTGGATATGTCTCTTGGTGTTTTCTGGTTTCCATTAAAGTCTCACCTAACCAAAATATCAGATTAGCACTAAAAATCAGTTTTTTTTAGGTGAGAGTTAACTTCAAATGAGAGAAAAGCAGTAAGTGGCAACCCCTGTGGTCCATAAATTTTAATTATTACCAATCCTTCTTCATAAGGTCAAAAAGAAAAAGAAACCATTTACAAGAGGCAATGTCTTCTGAAAACAAAACCTAATTTGGTTAAACTTTAAAACTCCTGAGCGGACATGGATTATACACAACACCACAAAACCAGGATAATTGTTCAGGATAAATTAGCAAGTTCCCAGGAAAACAGGTCAGAGAAAGAAAAATTCTGAGAGAGGAATACATAGCTGGAGTACTCTATATACATACGCGATGACTTGATTAGCTGTTACTGTATCAACCGACACAGTAGTATAAATACGTTATACACAAGATCGATGGGCCTATATCATATCATTTCATGTACATTTCAAGTGATGGGGCTTTTGGTCTACGTCTGGCTTCAACTTTACCCTGCAAATGAAACCTACACATGGGGGTGCCATGTAAAGTTAGAGAATACATCTAAAACAAAGAAAGTCCAAAATAACGCCGGACTCACTCGATCACTCACTCTCTGATCAAGTAAAAGATATTCGTCAGAGACAAACTTCCAAACTAAAGGAAAATTATTTTGTTTAGAAAGTAACTGTGCAAATGAATCTTTGTAGGACGTCTGTGGTTGAAGTACAAATGGAAGAGCAGAATACGGCCTGAAACTACTGATCTGACATATTCTTTGTTTTCCTGTAGAAGCACGCAGAGGTATAGGCAAGAGAGAAAACCAGACATGGATCATGAAGGAGAAGATAATTGTATTCGACTAAACCTTGTTCGCATCAAAAACTGCGACACAATTCGATAAAATCTCTTTATAATAATCAATCCAAGAGAGTAACTAATCATTACAACACGAATCGACTCATGGAGGCAGATCCGAGCAGATCATTGTCCTTCAAAGAAAACCCTTTAGAAAAGGCGGCACTTCGACAGACATATCCACTGTACTTGTCCAGAGAACTGCCATAATCACATAATCATGCAAGTAATGATTAAACAAGAGAAAAGAAGAAGAAAGTTTAAGGAGTTCAAAACCTCAATTCAGTGGATCCAAGACAAAAACTACAAAAAGAAAAAAAAAACGAGAGAAACTGTACTCTAATTATGAGATCAAGAGCATCGAAACATGGTTATTAACATATCTCGTCCGATCAACAACCTTTCCTTGACCCTGTCCGTATCTTCCCACAGCTTTATTGAACCGCAACAAACATGTTGTGAAGCCTCGACAACAAGAAAATCCAATTAGATGCAGTTCAAGAAAGCTGTGGAAGAATACAAAGAGGGTCACGTACTAAAAAACAAAAGAAACCCAGATGGGCTAAGTAAAAGATGGAAGCTTTAGAAGCTTCATAGCCTATCTAGCACTTGCAATCGAGCCCCAAGCAAGAAGGGTTAGAGAACTGAAAAGGGTAATCCAAAAAACACGGTCTAAGGTGAGGGTCAGGCACTAAGGCAGAGAGGAAGAGAGTAAGAGAAGAGTGTGTGTTTGTAGGGTGTAGGTTTAAGGGATCGGATGAGAAAGGTTATTTATAGGGGTGAGGAAGAAAAAGAGTCTCTTTTTATCACCAATCCCAAGAGAATATATGGCCTTTCCCTCATACAATTTCTCTTTACCCTACTAGTACTAATACCATTAAAAAGCTGACTCTCTCTACTACCTTTGATCCTATTAACCCTAGGACCAGACCAACAGCTTCAGTTCTCAACATTTATACTAAAAAATATATTCCATGAATTTATGTGCGGCTCTGATGCAACCTACCGGATCTAACGGTGTGGTTACCTTAGTTGGGGGCACAAACTGGGTTCCACTTCAGATCTGTCCATGCATGCAAAAGAAAAGTCCAACTTTTACGCGCCTTATATGTTCTTATGACTCCACGCTCATAGTTTCATACTTGATTTGACAATATCTCGTGGTTCTAACCTCTAATGGAAGGGAAACATCTGTAATCGGAAACATGATTTTAGGAGATTGGCTTACTTGAATTTAAAGGAAAGGAAAAGAAAAGAAAATCTTAATCTTTAATGTTTTAATTAGCTTAATACATGATTATTGATATATCTTGGGAAGATTCGGATACATCCACAAAGTATATGCTCCCTTAAGTTTGCATACGATTGCTTGAACTAGAAATTCTCTACTTTTGTGTACCTTTCAATAAAATTCCTACTTACTATATCCAATTATTTTGCCTGATAAGTAATGACAATCGAGAAACTCGCAATCGCTATCATTTAAATGCTTATCGGATAAATATTCAGATTGACTCAATAATCTACAAATTATGTTGATAAGGTACTTCGCATTAGACATGTCATTGACGAAAGACTCAATCGAAAGAGCGTAATTAGGGGAATTCGAACACAGGATCTTTTGATTCCATATCCAACTCTACCAACTTGACCACTCCTAAAAGCACACAATTTATTAGTTGCCTATTATATAATTATAGATGGATGTTTAAGTTATTTGTCTAAAAATTAAAGATAATGTAAAATTCAAGATTTAAATTAATCAAATTATATTAACTTAATAAAACTATATTCAAACTAATTTAACATAAACTATATTCAAACTAATTTAACATACTTAATCAATAGACTGCTTAAGTTATCTTAACGAACATTTAACTTTTATAATGTTTTATTTTTAGAATAACAGGATATGAAAGTGAGAGAAACGGTCAACAAACAAGCGAGTGGGGAAGAGAAGGGTTGGAAATTCAAGTGAAATTAAGGAGTAATTAAGCAAAGATTAAAATGAGAATTAACTGTAAACGTTATAATTAAGTTCACATGAAAGCATGTGGGGAGTGAGGAGTGGGACCCAACCTTTGGGTGAACGTGTAGACAGTACAACCCGTTTTTCCTGGGACTGAGGTCTCTTTGTCGGTTTACCTGTCCTCTATCTTTTTATTATATATATATTTTGCTTTTTGGACCCTTTCTATTTGTATTTGTTATCCTTATTGTTTTACACACTACACCAACAAAAGAAAAGAAAAAAAAAAAGGAAGGTTTACTCTCACGAATCTTCTTGTACCTTAAACTTTAGTGAAATTTTTACAGAATATTATTATTGTTATTGATGCTTTTTTTAATCTAATTTAAACCTTAAAGCATTTTCTTTTAAATAAAATAAAATTTTTTAATTAATTAATTGATAATTTTGGAAAATTAAGATTAAGTTATAGGATAATTGTACTCTTATTATTTACTAATTAATTTAAAATAGTCTCTCAACTCTTATGTCATCATCATCATCATTATCATCATCACACCTAGTTCGAAGTTTTGTAATAAAACGAAGTATAGGGAAATATAATATTACGCAATTTTACCCCTATATAATAGAGAAGTTATTTTCAGTAGACCTATATATCGGTGTGATAATAAAATAATGATGTCAATTAACAAGTAAATAAGTAAAAATTGACACGCTAAAATAATTTTAATTAATTATATACGTTAATTTTTAATATAACAATCAAATAGATTTAAGTTCTATAATTAGTTTATATTAATTTTAAATCAACTAAAATTACTTATTTTAATTGATCTAAATTAGATAAATAATTAAATTGAGCAATATCAACATATATAGGTCATTGTAATTTATATAAACATGGACGAGTCTAGATATTTAAATTTGATTTAGTTAATCAAATTTCTTTTATTAAATAATGTGATAGTATAAATAAGTGCCTTTATTTTGATGGGGTGCGGTGGTGTTACTTGTTAGCTGCGTCATGTTTAAGTTAGCTGGCAATCACTAATTTAGGCCCCATCTATCTTTTCACTAACAAAATCTCATTTTGATGTGAATTTTTTATACAACACTTATAATCTTTTTTCTATACTAAAAACTTCACAAGTCTGCAAATTTGGTGCTATCTATCTCCGGTTAGTGGCTCTATGATCAGTTATGTTAATCGACTGGCTTTGATTTAGCTATCTTAATTTCCTTTTATAATCGATCGATTGCATACAACTTTCTTCTTTTGCAGTCTACTTTGTTCTAATTGATCAGATCATAACTTAATTTGATTATAACAAGTTTAGTGTCTATTTATATGAACTTTTGAAAGATCAATAAGTACTTTTCTTCACCACAAGTCTTCTTTTTTAAATGAGTGTTTGATTGTAAAATAAAAAAAAAAACACTTCTTTAATAGATATGACTTTTTTTTCAAGTAAAATGTAGCTTTTTAAGAAGCTCAAATTTGGAGCTCCTCAAAAAAATCTTTCAAATAATTTTTAGAAAGATTTTTCAGATCAATTAATGAGTCTATTTTTAGACCCTTTTATCCTTATGTTTTACACATAATTCTCACAATACTCACAAACCCATCTTCACGTTTATTTTAGAAGTTATATAATATTATTTGACTTTTTATATTTTATATTTATTTTATTTATGTTATAATCCATATAAAATATTTGGTTATATATATATATATATATTATTTTATGTTTTATATAGTTTAAAATTAAATAATAATTACTATATTATGTTTTATGTATTGTTTACTGTAATTTAAATAATATTTATATATATAAATAATTTTATTATAAAATAAAATATAGTTAAAATTAAAAGTGTTTTTTTAATTTTTATTGCCAAACAACCTATTTTTATAAATCTTTTTCAAAAAGCTCTTTTTAAAATAAAAGTCAAACAATCAACTAACTTCTTATAAATTTTCTTCTCATAAAAGATCTAAAGAAAAAACTCTACTGATAAAATCTCTATTGATATAAGCCCAATCAAACATAAGCTTAATCCATTTTAATTCTAAAATTTAGCAGAGCTTATTTATCAATTAAGATCATAAAAGTTTTATCTCAATTTTAATATATAAAATTGAAATTTTACTAAGTTTGTTACTTTCTATATTTATTAATTCTTATAAATGAAATATACTTTTATTTCCTTCCATATGAAAAAATAACATTAATGACTTCTTCTTAACTCAAAATTCTAATTATTTTTGTAAATTTTTTTAATCAAATCAATTTTTATATTTACTCACCGCAGTGATAAATGTGATTTCATATGTACTTTTTTAAAAAAAAAAATGACATGAACCGTAAATCCCTAAGTCAACGAATCTATCTAGGATTGAACCTTGGTAAATGCTTCACAGTCAGAAACTATTTGGGAGGTGTAGGAACTGTGGCGACAGTTGCATGGAAATGCATGCACTCTTTGTCACTATATCACAGAGCACATTCTTACATATTCTACCCAACAAAAAACCACATGCCCGACACAACTCAGAGAGAAGGTTTGATCATTTGATTTAACCCACAACTCTGTCGTTACCCCTTTCCCAATTAGCTTGCCTCAGTCCCCATTTACACTCCTTTTCTTTTATTTATTACATGTTTCTTGTAATTAACTTGTTTGTTCTATGTGTTCTTAAAGTTATTCTCCAATTGAGTCCATGGTTGACAAGGTCAGCTCAGATCACAGAGTCTTGGAACTCCTGTGGTCAACCTGAATTATTGTAAAAGTTTAGAAGCTCAAGAACAGCTAACATAGTTGGTGTTAATTTGTTGCAATGTTCGTGTTAAGCAAGGACTATGGTTCAGCACTAGAACAATTATGAATTTACCATAATAACAATCGTATCTTCCGTAATTACTGCATATACGATAAAATCATTTGAATGTGAAGGTTCATTGCCTTGTCCATACACTGAGAAGATTGCATCAGCACAAGATGCTCATGAAGGGAAAGAATATTTCTCTCTTTATGTGAAGCCAGAGCGTAGGGATATGCAAGTGAAGAAAACGGTTGATTAGCTATGAGTTGGCAAACCTCACGCTATAGCTGAGAAGCCAGACCACTTCTGGGCCACCTACATGTCCTCTAACACATGTGGGTACTTCTTATCTATTTTAGCTCTGTGCTTAGCCTTACCACCTACCCTGTAATTAATCATTCGTTCATATGGTTTATACTGTGATTGCTTGCATCATTCCCAATCTTAGTATAACTTGAAATCCCCAATTTGGTAGTATCGTTGGATTTACATTCTCCTCTTTAGCAGTCATGAATCTGACACTGTCTTATACTTTCTTCCAAACTTGTCATGTTTTACTCTTCTTCTTCTTCTTCTTCTTCTTCCACGGATTTGAAGCCCAGATCCAAGTGTAGATGCAGAGTTAAAAAGTCATATGATTTTGAGCATAGGATAGGGTAGGGATGGGCTTAGAGGTCCACATTAAGTAGGGTGGGGCTTTCCTATCTCTTCATGTACTACCTGTGCCCATATGCATTGTCCAATACTATACAGCTGCTAATAAATAGCAATTGTGTGGCATTGGGTCGCGGTGTTTGGGTAAAATCTTGTCCTTTCCTCAGTGAATAATGAATTTCTTTTCCTTTCTAACTGTACCCAACAAGAACTTGAATTGAAAGTATTTCTCTATCTCCTTCGTTGAATAATTTCAGTTTCTTTTCAGATTATAGAGAGACAAACTGAAGTATACTCTTTTAAATTTGCAATTGGCAGTAGTACTCTGTGATAAAGAGATTCGTATTGAGGATTGTTTGCCCGTCCCCAAACTTCTCCTTCTCACAGGAAACGTTTCACACGTTGCTTGAACTCTGCTTGTCTACAGACCCGTAAGTCTTCTTCCCCGATTTATTTATTTACTGTGTTCTCATCTTTTGCTTTCAATCTTTAAAGGGAAGTGTAAAAGCCTAAAATTAATGTTTACTCTCCTCGCAGGAAACGTTTCAGACGTTGCTTGACCTCTGCTCTTCTACATATCCGTAAGTCTTCTTCCCCCATTTATTTATTTTACTGTGTTCTCATCCTTTGCTTTCAATCTTTAAAGGGAAGTGGAAAAGCCTAAAATTAATTTTTGCTGTTGCTTTGTGCTTTACTAATAATTTCCGGGCATGCTGTTGTCTTTGTTTCATTAAGCCATTTTCTTATTCTTCCTTGTTCAATTTCGATTGTTGGCATTGGTATTTTCTGTTATTATGTTCATTAGGCAAAATCCATGTTTCTTTGTCTGGTTCTGAGTTTTGCCTTTCTATTTTTGGTGGGCAAAATTTATTTCATGTTAGGGGCGCAGGGTTGATGTGTTTTGTTTATGACATGGGGTTTTGAGGGGTTTCTCTCTTTCTTTCGTGTTATTACCTTGTCGTTTGGGAATACATATTTGAAGATACATTTACAGCCCAAAATCAAGACAAAAACTTGCGTAGCCATTTCCTTTTCACTACCAAATATCTATTACTAGATGTTATATAGATTTCACTATTTTATTTCTCGTTTATGTAATGCTTGACTTTTCAATGACAAATTTTTCTTGAGCAAGTTATGGAAGGCTCTAGATTTGTTAGGACAAAGATCCTTCTTCGAACATCAAGGACTAGCCGTATCCTTCTTTTTGAGCAAGTTAGTAAGATGTGTTCGGTTAATTGTTATATCAGTAAGATTACGGTAAACATATCTAAGTAACTCTTATAGGCTCTAACTTTGCAGCTTCCTTCACTACCACTCGATGTTTCAACCTTTTAAGACAAAGCGTTTGACACCAGAATTCAGAAAAACGCAGACTTTAAAGTTATTTGATGAAACCCACGACATTCCATTATCCAAAGTTCCAAACTTTACTGTGTTCTACCTCTGGGTTCTTATGATTTCCCTCAATCAACGATCCCTACCTCTTTTTATTACGTCTCATCTCTCTGTTCTTAATTTTATAGAGTTTTGATCCAAAATCTATCCAAAGTTCCAAGCTTTACTGTTCGCTTTGTAGTTCCTGTGCTCCCGAGCATGCCCACAAGTTTGAATTTGTCCCCGTTCAAGCTTGACATCGATGAGCTTATCAACGAGTTTATTGAGGTGTTGTTCGTCTCTTTTTGTTCATTGGCTGCTTAGCTTTCAGTTTATATATTTGATAGCATTCAATTTCTTTTATATTTGTTTGAAAATTTTGTTAGGTCAGATCAACAGCTTTTGCCGATTGGAAGAATTTATGGAAGCAGAGGAAGTTTTCCTGCATATATGATGCTAGTCCGCCCACCAAATTGGCTTTCTTAATGCAGTCACTTTATGCTCATGCCATTGGTATAGCTTTCTCATGTTTGATCATTTGTTTGTGGTACTTAATTCTTGTATCTCTTTGAGCAGTGCTGGTACTTATTACTGTGGTGTTATTGCTTTATCCGTCTTTATGATGGTTATTACAATTGTACTGAGAAGCAAAGTGGAGGGACTGAGACTATGTGAAGATCTTCCAATTTTGTTTGGTTTTAGATAACATAGCCAGTCTTTGCTTTTCTTTATCTTTGCCCCAGCAGATGTCCTTCATTGTTTTTCCATGCTGATAACTTGAGATCTTTGGATTATCTTTTCTCTTGTAGGTTACATGATCAGTACTACTACATCATTTTCGCATAGGCTTGCAGGGTTATATTGTCTCTACTGTCTTTACGAGACTCAGCCTTTTAAGCCCCCTTTTAAAGTGTATCTCTCGCTCGGTATTATCACGCTTTCCTTCTATTATTGACTTGGTTATCTATGTTTTCTGACAGGTTTAACAATTAGGATTTGTGAAATCTATCTCAACCATGTAGGTGATGATGTTGCCGAACTTATAATATCTTATTTCTCTTTTTTATCTAACAGGTGAGTTGAAGAAGATGAAGAGCATTGTTGTTGAAGCAAAAGAACCGGGTGTAAAAGCTGTACCTGTTTTGGTTCAGAGGATGCTAGAAAAGAACATGTTTCTCTTTGGGGCTGTTGACTTAAATGAAAGCTCCATGTGTGAGACAGTGAATCAACTAAAAGAATTGCAGAATACTCGTGTCAGAGTTGCGAATGAAAAGTACTTCTCCTCCCAGGGAATCTAACTTCACATACACTAGCTATATATTTATCATATTGAATTGTCCTTTTATCTGTATTACAGGTTATTTGCTGATACTCGGATTGAGCAATTCCTCAACATGGATATGGTAACTGACGTAGCTCAAAACTGCGTAGTTTATTATGTAAAGCTAAACCTGAGATAATACTTCTGTTGATCTTTTTTGTTGAGTTTGTAAACTTTATCTGTATGTTTTTTTTCTGAACTTTTAACTTTTATTGGACACAAAACTAGTTTATTACTGTTCTTGTGCTCTGACAAATCCTTTCTTTACTTCTCATCTTTAGTTTTCTTTTGGAACTACATATTATCATATGTTAGTAGTCTTTCCTGAAAATGGGCTGCTTGACAATTCAATCATAAAGTCAGTCGGAGTTTCACATGCTTTCTTTTCTTAAAAAGTCGTCAAAATTGGCTATATGATGCAATATAAATTTGTAGTTGAGAAGCTTGTTGATTGGACTGATCATGGTGTCTTGTTTTTTCCTGTACCAGGGTCTGGAATTTAATCTGGATTTGCTTAAAAAAATGTCAACAGAATATGCAGAGGCTAAAAAGCAGGCTATTGGAGGTAGACTTCTCGTTTTTTTTCATTCTGTTCAATCTGTTCTGCGCTGATTTAGAATGATTTCTCAACTTAATATGTACGTTTATGGATAAAATGCTCCAAAATCATCTTGTTGAATGATATTAAACATACTCAAAACTTTTATATATCTGTTGAAGATTGCTTATATATTAAGTTGATGAACATGGCATTTCTTGCATTAACTCGTGAATAAACCATAAAAGTCTTATCCTAGAATTTAAGTGGTGGAAGTGATCGAGTCAAGAGGCGTGCAAAAATTTTGAATCTCTTAACGAGGTGTTCTTACCTCTGCTTTCAGAGTTCGTACGTATAGAAAACAAAATCATCAGATTGTCTAGCTGTTCTTTGTTTTAGAATCTCTCACATGGTACCTGCTGGTTTGCCTCTCTTTGCTTCATTCATCAAAAACTTGCCACCCTCTCTTCCCATTTATTTTTCATCATTTTGTTTTTCTACGTTATAGTATTGGTTCCTGTTGTTGAGATACAGGTTTTTTCTTCCAGCTTGACTTATTTAAACTAATTTTGTATTTTGTATTTGATTTTTTCATGCAGAGGCCAGTAATGTGGTAGACGTCAAGAACATAGAGCACATAGCAGAGGACAGTGAATTGATTGGGGATGCAATGCAGAAGATAGTGGATAACTGGAGCATCCAAAAGGAAGTTTTCAGCCAACAAACTGGATTGAACAACAAGGCCATTGCTGTACCAGAACATGAACAAGAAGAACAAAACAAACAGTATGAGCAGCTAGAATATGATGGTGAATTCAGTCGCCACTTGGAACTGCAATTATATGAAGAACGGTCACAAGAGGAGGAAGAGCAAGAGGATGAAGACTTCATGCATGAAATTGAGCAGCGATTATCTAGGAAACACTAAAACTGAGTATTTGAAAGATAACCCTTTTGAGCAAGAGTTTTTACATGTTCAGAATGATTAACATCTTCTAAATTATTCAAAGGAAATTACAGTTAATATATATATATATATATATATACACACATTCAGTGACGAAGCCAAGAATTTAAGATAGGAGGATCCAAATATTTAATTTTTTAAAATTTTAAGGGGCTCAGTATACTAATAGGCTCCAAATAACTCCATATATATATTAAATATTAATTTTTTTAATTTTTTTAAATATTAGAAGGCCTAATGTACTATTGGCCCCTACATAATTACGTCTTGCACACATTACACTTGTGTCCCTCTCTATATTGAAGGCAAGCTTAAATGGTGTTTTATACGTCAAAAATCATAAAACTTAAATTTTATGAAACTTGAATTTAAGCAGATTCAAGATTATGTAACATAATTGTTGGTGGATTTGCAACTTTTTTAAGGACTCATGGTCAACTATGCTTAAATTAATCAGTTTAGCACTAGTAGGGTACAAAGTCAAATATTCTATTAGGAAACAAGCTTCCCTACACGGAGGCATGGAGAGACTTCAAATTTAGAAATTAGAGATACAAACGTGTGTGTGTATTATATATACTTAAAAAATAAATAATTAAGAAAACTACACTGGACCGATTCGTCCAAGTCCAAAGGTAAAATTGTTATCTTTAAGTTTAGGGTTTAGACTTAGGTTTGAGTTTTTATCTCTCTCTGTCTTTCTCTTCTACGCCCAAAAGACCTTTCTTTTTTATTTTCGAACCGAAACACCCAACTTTGTTCTCTTTCAGGTCCAATTAGGTTCTCGGGTTGGTTTCTGCGTCTGTTCTAAGCCCAATCTCTCTCTTTCCCTGAAAAAAAAAAAAACTAGCCCTAGATTCGTCGCTGCGACGTCGGAGCTCCGACGCCGAGCTTCCTGTTCACCGTCAAAACTGCAACTTTCTTGCTCTTCGCACGCATCTGGTAAATACCCTTTTCTTTTCTTATCCGAACCCTAATTCCTCGAGTTCTGATTGATGGATTTTACCCTAATTAGTTTTGTTTATTCCATTCGGGATTAATTTTTTCTTCGTGTTGCTTGTTATTGTGTCTCTGGCCTTCGTTTCGATGGTCCTATTTTGTGGAAGTTGTCGACTTTATTTATTCGTTTATATCAATTTTCGTTTCCATTGTTGCTTGTTCAAGTTCACGTTCGGCCGTCTGTGATTTCAGTGGTTGGGTTCTCTAAGATCTGGCGCCATGTTTGAATTTTAGATGTTGGTGTTTTTGTTCAATTAGTTCTACTCGTTAAAAAGATCTCATCTGGGCTTGTTATAGATTTTTATGTGAATTGTTCGAAGCCCATGCGAGCTCAATCGAACTCCAGATCTGTTGTTCCTGCTTTTGACCCTTTCTAGCCTGTTTTTTGGTTGATAAATATCAATTTTGCCCCTGAGATATGTGGGTCCTCCATAGGTAATTGTCTGGAGATGGTTATAGCCATTAGGAGCATAAACTTGGTTGACTGTGGTCCTGGAACTCTTGGCCCATGGATATTTTTATTTTATGGTCTGTTGGTTCTTCTCCTCTGTTGTGTCTTTCACTTAGGCCTTTAGTTGATGTCTTTAGCTGTTAGCCATTACACCCGAGGTCAGGTCTTTGTTATTAAGACTAAGCTTGGGCCTGCTCGGTGTGTGATCTTTTGCGATTGACACTGCCTCTTTGTTTCTTTGCTTCTATCTTTACTGCCTCTTTGTTTCTATCTTTTTAATTATACATGCAACTACCTTTTTGGAATAGCAATAACTTGCTTTTTCTTCAATATTTCTCTTTTGCACACAATCATCATGTCCTTGATGATTGGTTGAGGACAGAAAGATAAGTTGTTGTTCCTCTTAGTGCTATTGTATATAATCTCAAACAAATTGAAAGGCTGACTTTGTAATATCCATACCCAATAGATTATGTGTAGGAAAGCTGACAGATTTCAGTTGATCTTTAACTGTTCTATTGTCTTAACACCAACAGAAAGAATTGAATTTTGCCTTAAATGTCTGTTCACCTTCTGTGTGTTAAAAATTTTCCTTTTAACTCATAGATAGACGAGTTAAGTCCAAGTTTTTGCCCTTGATTAGCTCTGATGTGGCTTAATGTCAAAGATTTTGGTTTTATCCATCCTCCTTTTTTTCCAATCCACTTCAGCTACTCAAAGTTAAATTTCTGTCGATATTAGATTGCTACAGCATTCTAGCTTTTGCATCATCATTTTTTTTTTGTCCAATAGCTGGATTAAATCATTCATTGAATTTGCTGTTGGGTTTGTTTATTTGTAAAAAAGGAAATCTGCTTTCCAAAACAAAATGGCAACCCTTGAAGAGACTAATGCATTGGCTGTGATATACCCTGAGGATGACAATGAAATGATTGAGGCAAACCTGGAAGAGAACATTGAAACAATTGTCACCAGTCCTGAAGAAAACAATGCAATGATTGTGACAAATCAGGAGCAGAGCAATGGATTTGCTACACCAGGAACGCAGCCTAACAAGCGAAGAAAGAAGAAGTCCATAGTGTGGGAACACTTCACCATAGAAACTGTGAGTCCCGGATGTAGAAGGGCATGCTGCAACCAGTGCAAGCAAAGTTTTGCATACAGCACAGGTTCCAAAGTAGCTGGTACCAGCCACCTCAAGCGGCATATTGCCAAGGGAACGTGCCTTGCACTTTTACGTAATAGGAGGAGTTTGATGGCACCCCATATGCCAAGGACAGGAGGAAATGACAGTTCTGAACCTCCAAAGCGACGTTACAGATCACCCAGTGCGTCCTACATTCCATTTGATTCAGATCGCTCCCGCCATGAAATTGCCAGGATGATCCTCATGCATGATTACCCACTTCATATGGTTGAACATTCTGGATTTGTTAGCTTTGTTCAGAATCTTCAACCTCACTTTGGAATGGTAAGCTTCAACAGTGTCCAAGGGGATTGTGTTGCAACTTACTTGAGGGAAAAGCAAAATTTTATGAAGTTCATTGAGGGGATACCTGGACGCATTTGTCTAACACTGGATATATGGTCAAGTAGTCAAAGCCTTGGCTATGTAGTCATAACTGGGCATTTCATTGATAGTGACTGGACGCCGCATAAGCGAATTCTTAATGTTGTGATGGAACCATATCCTGATTCGGATAGCACTCTCAGCCATGCAGTTGCTTGTTGTCTTTCTGACTGGAGTTTGGAGGGCAAGTTATTTTCTCTTACCTATAGCCATCCAGTTGGTGAACCTGGGCTTGAAAATCTCAGATCTCTTCTCTGCCTCAAAAATCCACACGTTCTAAATGGTCAGTTACTTCTAGGGAGCTGCATTGCTCGCACTTTGAGCAGTGTTGCAAAAGATATTTTTTCACTGGAGAAGGATATTATTAGTAAAATTCGGGACAGTGTAAAATATGTTGAAACTTCGGAATCCCATGAGGAAAAGTTTCTTGAGCTTAAGGAACAGCTTCAAGTGCCCAGTGAAAAAAGCCTATCTCTTGACAACCAAAGGCAGTGGAATACAACGTATGAGATGCTTGCTGCTGCTTCAGAATTAAAAGAAGTATTTTCGTGCTTGGACACTTCCGACCCTCATTACAAACAGGCTCCATCCATGGAAGACTGGAATCGGGTTGAGACTATATGCACATACTTGAAACCTCTCTTTGATGCAGCCAATACTCTAGCATCTACTGCCAATCCAACTGCAATAACATGCTTTCATGAAGTATGGAAGATCGTGACCGAGTTGGCCTGTGCAATTACAAATGAGGATCCTTTTGTCAAACGCATTGCTAATGTAATGAAGGAAAAGATCGACAAATATTGGAAGGATTGCAGCCTGGTTTTGGCAATTGCTGTGGCCATGGATCCTCGCTTTAAGATGAAACTTGTTGAGTTCAGTTTTTCAAAGATATACGAGGAAGATGCCCCTACATACATCAAGATTGTTGACGATGGGATCCATGAGCTCTTTGTTGAATATTTTACCCTTCCTTTGCCTCTTACCCCAACTTATGCTGATGATGGAAATGATGACAATATGAAAACCGACGAACACCAGGGAAGTCTTCTTTCAGACAATGGACTTACAGATTTTGATGTCTACATCATGGAGACAACCAGTCAACAAATGAAATCAGAGCTCGATCAGTATCTGGACGAGTCTCTGCTGCCCCGTGCACAGGACTTCGACGTCTTAGGGTGGTGGAAGCTGAATAAGCTGAAGTACCCAACTCTTTCTAAGATGGCACGTGATATATTAACCATTCCTGTATCAACAGTTGGACCCGAATCTATGTTTGATACGATGCCAAAAGAGCTGGATAGTTATCGGAGTTCCTTAAGACCAGAGACGCTGGAGGCCCTTGTTTGTGCCAAGGATTGGCTTCAGTTTGGATCTGCAGAAGTTTCAAACGCTCTTGTGAAGATGGACTTTTAGTTTTCTATGCAAATTGTTTACTTACAAGTTGCAATTCTTATTTATAGGCTGTTCATTTAGGATTGTAGGTGCATAACTCAGTTTAGGGTAATATTGTACCATTAGAAAGAAGTTTCGGAACTTTGAGCATCAGGATTTATCATATCCATAGTGGTGTTCTACATTATATATGCATCTTGTTACTCTCTAACCTACTTTAGCTATACACAGTCAGACTCAGGATTGGCAAGGTCTCTTAGCTTAGAAACTTTAGATCATTTTAAAAGTTGTTTTGTTATGCTCTTGGTCTTGATCAATTTAATATACTTCAGTTCCTAATAAAGTGATGGGGTTGTATGCTCGAACAAACATGGTTATGTCATCGAAACTTTGAAGATGTGATTAAGATACAAAGGAGCAGATGTTATTCAGAATTTTATTCAGATCAATTTGCATACGTTTAAACTTTAAACCTTCACCATATCCCTAACACAATTCGACCTCAACTACATGAAGTTTTCCTTCTTCAGGTAAGCTGTCTATATTAAGAGTGACTAATCCCGAGGCTGTCTCATAAGTGAAATTCACTTCATTCGAATCCACCAGACATTTCCTTGGTTCAGCAGATGAGTAAGCACCAAACTTGCCACACCCTTTCACATCCATGGAGACTTTAGCCACCGATTCACAGCTACTATTATCCACCTTTTCGCTACTCACACCACTATTTTCACCCTTGTATCCATCATCAAATTCATAGT
Organism: Erythroxylum novogranatense; assembly: GCA_029891385.1. Classification (NCBI taxonomy): domain Eukaryota; kingdom Viridiplantae; phylum Streptophyta; class Magnoliopsida; order Malpighiales; family Erythroxylaceae; genus Erythroxylum; species Erythroxylum novogranatense. Next base: position 95,839,119 of record CM057233.1, read on the forward strand.
TTAGTCCCTGAATGGCTCCGCCAGCATTGAACATGCCGATAAGCCCCAGAGGTGCAAAGCTGAATCCAGGGGCTAAATCCTTGATGGGGGTCACAGTGAAAACCTCGTACTCGAGGACTTTGAGTGAAACAGGCATGGCTGCATTATAAGGGAGGGTCATTAGTTCACCGGTCCGGTGACTGTAGAGAGCACAGTTACCAGGCCAATTCGTATCGGTGGCGGCTTCAGAAATGAGATGGACATCGCGGCCTCTAATGGCGCCCGTTATGGCTTCATCTTTTGTTTCGTGAAATGTGTTCTTTCTCTCAATTGTGTTCCAGGCTGCTCCTTGGCAATTATAAACGCCTAACACTCCTGTGTACTTATTCATATTCCATATCTTCAACAAACTGCAAAAATCAGTCAACCACTTGTTAAAAACACGACTGAGATAAGAGTAAAAAAGGTCAATTTGGCAACCAAAAAAAAAAAAGAGAAAGCTTTACCTAGCACCATCTCTGGCAGGGTCATTGAACAAACTGTCCCGTGTAGGTCGGCCAGGCAAAAGAGCTCGGAGGATAGACCCGTCAGGCAGAACTAACTTCTTGAGTAGCTCAAAGTTGTGCTTTCCAGGCGCATCACTAATCATTTCAACGCAACACCATAGTCATATAAGGAAGTTTCAACTAACGAACCATAAAAAGATACAAAATGTGATCTTTTACTTCTCTGCAAGAGCTCGAAGAGATAGCTTAAGCTCACCTAACGTAGACAGGGCCACCACTAATGGCTCTAGCAGAAGCATGATACTCGGCAGCTGGGTGGACAGAGTGAAACATGTCCCAATCAGGCTGCATGAACTCTCCCAGAAAGACACTGTTGTATGCAACTGCTGTTATGTGAATGGTGTGTGATACTGGGTCTCGCGGAAAGAAATCATCAGATGCTCTTACCATCCCTGTCTGCTTCGAACTGTTCCATTGAATCCAATCTAAGTTCCAAATTTTCAGGAAAGCATTGCAAAGATTTCTCGTAAGAATTAGAGAAAGTATAATTACCAGTATAATGCATCGTTACTATGGCTCATACAAGCGATGCAGCCATTGTCAGGGAAATTCTTCGCCACCGACGCATCAAGAGCTTGATGATACTGTCTGGTCAACTCGACTCTACCTCCCAAACCACTGCCAAGCGTCTCCAATATGCTCTGAACATCCACCTTGAGCCCGTCGATACCAGCGGACGACAAATAACTATGCAACTCGTTGTAAAACTTGTAAACATTTTTTGGATTCACCAACCCCAATCCTTGTAGGGCCATAACATCAGTCTTCCATGTCGGTTCGTTCTCCACAACCCCTGTTGAGAGCATCGGAAACTTCACCGCCGACTCGTACTCCTCCATCTCCTTCACTCCCGGCCGGACCCCACCCCAGTACCCGATTATCGCGTGCCACACGTACACGTATTTGACCCCAAAACTCTCTTTCGCTAAGCTCACGATGTTCTTGATCCCCACAGTTGGGTCGTCCTTATTCTGAAACTTGGCATTCTCTTTAATACCAGTCAGCCTCATAAGAAGCTGCTGTTTCTGCTCATCGTCGGACGGATACTTCACTGGATCGCTGCCAGTGGACTGCCACCCGTCGTCGATGATGACGAATTTCGGCGGCATGCCGCCGTCAGCCAAGCTTCGGAGTCCAGCCTCAACGCCCTCTTGAGTCACTTCCTGATAAAAAGCGTCCCAAGTGCACCATCCGAAGTAATCAGTAATTCCAGGCAATTTTTTCTCATGACGTTGCCGGAACGTCTTAAGGTGTGACTTAACGGCGCGTACCGCCTCCGTTATGGTGGCGAAAGGATCGGTGCCGGCGTGAACGAAAAGCGAGTGGGTAAATGACGACGCCTTGGTGTCCACGTCACCGCTCTCCAAACAAAGCTCGAGTTGGTCGTGAATATTCCCCTGCAAGCAAGCTCTGAAAGAGCCTTCGATCAGAGGAAGGAACACCGTGTAAACGATCAGACCATCTTGATCTCCGTCGCCCGATTCCACGTAAGACCCATCCTTGGTCTCCACGATTAGAAACTGAGTCTCCAGAGGAACATCTCGTCCATGGTCTCCCATCCTGTGAGCCATCCACCAGAGCTTGAAGCGGAAACTCGCCATGAACCTCACGTTTTGGAGTGTTCCCAACGGCACCACGTGGTGGCTGCTTTCGCCATCAAATACCGCCCCGATGAAGATCCCCTCCGCGGGGCCGGGGCCGGAGCCAGCGGTGGCTATCACGTTGTCCGGAACTCCGTTCAGGATAGTCCGGTCCTTGACGACCAGCTTCCTTTCCGAAATCCGAACCTCTGGTTTGATCGTCATCGTCTTTTTTGGAAAGAGAGCTAGCTCCTAATTTGTGAAACCCAACAGAGGTTAGTGATTGAGTGGAGAACGCATGGAGTTGGCAAAAGAGACGAGAGGGATTGTAACTATTTATACACCGTAGAGTGACACCATTCACCATTGTTGTAGCTTCACTCGTGAAGTTGAGCTGAAGCCATAAACGTCATGTCTTAACCGTTCAAAATATCCACGATTGAGATGCCACGTCGGATCTACGAAACCCTTTTGTCTTCAAGTTTTGAGATATGTGTGATTTTTCTACTTGCATTTGCTAAGTTTTCCACGTAGGTGACACTCACGTTTTGATTTAAAAAATTATTAAAAATATATACGTGTAAAAATGATTTGACCTATTGAAAGCTTGGAGGGACAAGTGCCCAGCTTAGTCATGCACTTACGTAAACAAAATGTAAAAGAAAACTCAAAATTTAGCTTGTATCAGATCTGAGCCATCTATTTAAATTATCTGATACAGATTAAGTATAGCTGAATCAGAGTATCTGATCTAAAAAAAAATGGGTTTTGAGCAGACAATCCAACGCACTATCATTAGTAAAAGAATGCATTCTAGAATTTGATTCTGTCTTAAGAATAGATTGCGAATCCGGACTTTTGCTCTTAATTGTCGTAGTCTGGTCCTGGACGGAAAATCTGGCAAATGACGTGTCTCTAATCAGATAAACTAACTCTATTATTGCCATTCAAAATTCTTTCACATCTCAATGGACTAAATTTTGAGACGTGTCGTGCCATGTAATTGTTGTCTTCAATGCAATTATTGCACTTCCCACCACCATGCTTATCTTAAGATCTTTTTTTCTTTCTAATTTTACATAAATATATATATATATATATATATATATATATATATATATATATTTGATAAAATACATAAATATATATTTATTAATATTAATATTTAGAATTTGTCTCCCAATACAAGTGTGATCAATCAGTTTGTACGTACGTCACTTAATTGATGTATTTATCAAATATCTACAATAATCTATAAATTATGTATTTTAAATAAATTATTTATTTAATAATAAATTTTATTCATAACAAATAAATTTTATTATTTATTAAATTAAGAAGAACAACATATTTAATATAAATTTATTTTTTTAGACTGACTCAAAATTAAGTTTAATTAGTATAATAGATTTGTGGTTCCTGAATATCAGAAGGTTCGTACAAATCATTGCGTTTAATCATTTGAAGTTAAGACAAACCAAACGTAACCAGTGAGGAATTATGGTGGAGAATTGCAGCACGCGTCAGTAGGTGCAGATTTAAAGCCGTTGACAGAGGTTATAGTAATAAAAAAGAATATAACTGGGACACGTGTGCGGTTAAACCGTTGTTCCGACAAAAATATAATTTTTGAGGCGCGATTTCAACAGGCCAATGTGACACTTACGGCCACGGTTCTTTTCTAGCTGACGTGAACCAGGCTTCTCTCGCAAGTTACGAATCAGGTTCTAACACAAGGGCTAAGCTCAAGACGCTGCCGTTTAAAGCATTCAAATGATTTTATTCTTTACGAGGATTAATATAATAATTTGTGATGAATGTAGTGTCTGTTTTGATGGACATTTTAATAAGTTTTTTACTACAAAAGTTTTTTTTAAATGAATGTTTGGTTATAAAATAAAATTACTTTTTAATAAATATAACATTTTAACAGTTAAAATATAACTTTTTATAAACTTAAATTTAGAGCTTCTCAAAATATGTCTTTTCATATCAATTAATAAGTCTATTTTTAGTCTCTTGTGTCTTTATATTTTACATATAATTTTTACAATACTCATAATTTTCATAATTTTGGGAGTTATATAATATTATTTGATTTTATATGTTTTAATATTTAATTTTGATATTAGTTTTACTTATATTATAATTCAGTATAAAAGATTTGGTTAGATAATTTTTAATGTTTCATATAGTTTAAAGTTATATAATAATTCATATATTGTGTTTTGCATATTGTTTAATATATTTTAAATAATTTTATATACATAAATAATTTTATTATAGAATAAAATATAGTTAAAATTAAAAGTATTTTTTATGTTGCCAAAAGTTTATTATATGAAGCATTTTCAAAAAAGTTATTTTTAAATAACAATCAAACAAACAACTGATTTCTTAAAAAGTTATTATAAGAAAATCTATAAAAAATAAAAATAAAATTCTACTGATAAAATATATATTATTATAGGCTCAACCGGAGGCCGTGTAAATAGAGGTAGCATTGGATTATGAAAATATTTAATAATTCGTATATATCACTTTATAAGATACGTCATGCCTAATTAACAAAAAAATGACAAGACAAATTAGTTCATTAAAATTCTAATTACATAGTCTTCATTTAAAGTAAGATACGTCATGCCTAATTAACAAAAAAATGACAAGACAAATTAGTTCATTAAAATTCTAATTACATAGTCTTCATTTAAAGTAAGATTAGTCATTATAATCATAAAATTTCTAAAATAATAGTTTTAATCTTATTTATTTATTAATTTATAAGGTGAAAACAGAATTTTATTTAATAATATAGGTTATAATAACTATTTTAAATATTTGCAATATATATATATATATATATATATAACTGTATGAAAATTGTGATAAAATATATAATAAGTAAAACTTATTTATTAATTTCAAATCTGTTTGATTTAAATTAAATTTATGTTAATTCGTTATAATTAGTGAAATTTGACTAAATTTTAATATTTAAATTCAAATTAGGTCAAATAAAGTTTATTTTGTTAATTTGGAATTGAATAAAAATTAATTTGTTATTTAAGCAGAAGGTTTTATGCGATGGACAGTAGTCCTACGCTAGGACACCCTAAACCAAACAAGAAAGAGTCTAATTCGTTTTCTGGGACGAGGAAAGTTGTTTAGACAAACAGGCCCTCACCTCACTAAAACCCCCGCCACTCAGCAACTTCATCACTGTGTGTTTATTCTTGGCGCGAAAATTGCACTCAGATGAATCCCGCTCAAAATTAGGGTTTTCTTATTCGATTTTCTACTCTCTCCGATTGTCGTCGACAATGTCGAACTTCTCCGATCAGCTCGAGGAAGCAAAGGCCCTAATCAAATCAAGGTCAAAAGGAAATAAATCGTTCGCGTACTCTCATCTTCTCCACCTTCAGGAACAATCAGGAAACGATCCGTCATCGATCCAAATCCTGGCTGATAGTTGTCGGGTTCTTGTTTCTGCAATCTCCGTCGACGTATCTGCCGAAGATGAAGAAATGTAAGTCTCATGAAGGGAAGTTCCGATTCATTTGCGTGTGGTGGTTCATTTTATTAATGGGCTAATCGGTATGTTTTTATTCTCAGAGCTGCACAGGCATTGAAGTGTTTGGGATTCATTTTGTATCATCCTTCCCTTGTTTCTACAATCACAGGTAGCAACTTCAACTCTCAGCTTAATTGATCTCAACTTTTCATGGTTAAATACGGAGACGAAGTAGTTTTTGTTCAATGTGTATTTTTTACCTTATTTAGTTTCCTTCTTTTTTCTTTTGGGAACTCTAGTAGATGATGCAAGTAATATTGTAGAGGCATTGTCAGAAGTCATCATGGCCACAAAAATAAAGGTGAACATTTACAAGTCTGATTTACGGTAACTTTTAAAAGGGTGTTTTCGTTTGCACTTATTCATTTGATGCTAGCAGTCAGTTTGCAACCTTGGGGTCTGGTGTATATCTATGCAACAATTCGATGCATTGGTTCTGGCTTCTCACTTTGATGCACTTTTAAGGGCAACCGTTCATGCACTTGACAATCCTATGGGTTCGTTGTCAATAACATTTGAGGCTATGCAGGTAAAATCATCTTATGCATTTGATTGTCAATTGAACATAGTGGCTATTGTATTGACTATTCTGGGTACACAATGAAGTTGATTGATTTAGGACATACATTGAAGTCAAATTTCTCTGAAGTGCTCTGAACATTTTTGCTTGCCTATGCCATCTCTATTCTACTTTGCAGTTATTATAATGTTCTTGTGATCTTCAGAAATTAGAACAAATCCTAGAGAAGAATAATATACATATCATTCTTGTAATATATTACATTACAGTATTCAATTGTTGGCATATTCTAAATACGACATTTGACTCTTGTACTAATTCTTTCATCTTTACTATAGTAGGCTGTGATCAAGTTGGCAGATCAATTAACTGGGAAGATGAAAAAGACTTCGCACATATGGACACCTCCCATATATAGGAGACTTCTCAGCATTGATAAGAGAGAGAGGGATATCTCACAAAGGTGTCTGCTGAAGATTAGATCTCTCATACTTCCTCCACCTTCACCACTCTCTAAGGTGTGAATAACCTTTTCTTTTTCTAATGCTAATAGGTTAGGGATTATTGTTCATTCATGGCAAGTTCATTCAATAAGACTATCACCATTGAGATGTTTCTTTTTTTTTATAGGATTTGTCCTGTTATAACTGCATCTCTGCCTTACATTACTTCATTTTAGTGTGCTAAAATGCATAAGAATTCCATATAAATTAATTGGACTTTAGGGTAAGTGTTGCAATATAAACTTTATCCGGCATACATCTGTCTTCATCAACAGGTACTAGTTGAAGATCTTAAACAAAATATGCTATATGGGATGATGGATCTTCTCAACCAGGGCTTCAAAATTCAAGCAATTCAAGCATGGGAATGGTTTATACGTCTATTAGGATCTCATGTAAAGATTAGGCATTTGGTTAACCACATGTTGAAAATTCCTGAGAAGACATTCTCTGATTACAATCCTCAAGTCCAAATTGCTTCACAGGTATGGCTGGAACTTTGCACATCTAATAAAATTAGGCTATTGTTCTTCTTGTCACTGTCAAAAAACTTTTTAATTATCAAGGATATAGCCTTGTTAAGTAGCAAAACCTGTTCCAGCTATGAAAATGTTTGAACCAGGGAATTGGACCTTGAACTTCTTCCCATGGGCCTGACTAGTTTTCTCTGACGGTTGTCCTCATGGAGACACACTTCTCCCTTGTTGCATTGTTGGGAAAATAAAGGATCTAAGATTGTTCATTCTCATTTTTCTTAGGAAATGCTTATGGTCTCCTTTATGCACAGGTTGCTTGGGAAGGCCTTATTGATTCTCTGCTTGATCCTTCTATTTCAACTTGTGAGATTGATAAAGCAATCAAGAATATTGTTAGTCAACATGTGCAATCATCCCACAGAAACACATCTCAAAGTCCAGAAGGTGGCTTTTCAAAAAGTATAAAGCTCCTTATGACTCCTCTAATAGGAGTAATGTCAAGTAAATGTGATCTCTCTGTCTACACTTCCTGCTTGAACACATGGCATTATCTGCTACATAAACTTGATGGCATCATTAATCATCCATTAGTGGTAGATATGGCACTTGTTCCTATATTCAGAGCAGTTTTTCAACTTAGCCTTACTGCAAAAACTCTTTGGTTATGGAATCCGTGTTTAGATCTTCTCGACGATTTCATACTCGCAAAGTGTAGAAAATCAGACCATGAATCAACTAGCCAGAAAAGTGATAATTTGTTATTTATATCATCCAAAGAACCTTCACCATCAGTGAAAAGCTTATGGAAACGGCATCCCGTTAAATGGTTACCATGGGATATAAGTAGGTTAGACTTTTTCATAGAGATCCTTAACAACATAAACAGCCATGCATGTGATGCAACATTAACCGATGAGAATAGGTATTCAGCATATAATGCGTCTTTGAGGGTATTCCGATCACTTCTTAAAGGGGTCCAGGTGGAGTTAGGAAGTTCATCCATCAACTATGATGGCGTCATGTTCTGCTTGAACTCAATATTGAACTTCATAAAGAAAATTTGTGAAGATTTCAATTTTGATGCTAGTGGGGCTAATGCGCTGTGCCTTGTTCCCCTCCAGTTTCTAGAGGCTGTTACTGAGGAGTTGGAACCTTTTATTTTGGGTTCGCCTCTCTACATGGTTGCTTTAGACATCAGATACATTCAGAATATGCAACAGGTATCTGAAAATAACTACAAAAGACTTCCGTCCTTCTGCCATATAGCCCCTACGGATATGGTTTCACCAGTGGTTTATATAGTCATTCTCTATATTTTCATGGTGATTCAATCAAGTTCACAGACATGCATGATGGAGTTAGCTTTACAAGGACTGCAGAAGTTTTTCAAATCCATACTTTCTTTAGGCAACCACCTTGAAAGTCTTCGTGTCACTGTATGTCTACTGTATAAACTTGTGGACTATAAGTACCTGTTTTTATGGATAGTGATAGCTAAATGCCTGAATGACTGCATTGTTGATGGAAAGAACGTTTCACTGTTGAAACTAGATTCCAACAGCATTAGTAATCTTGCCACATGCCATCTGTTGTCCTACCCGTTTTATGTATGCTCTCACTCCAGTAAAAATTTAAAGCCCATGGAACTTAGTATCTCCTTGAAGGATTTTTTTGTATCAACAAACGGAAAGTTTGATCTTGAAGAGGCAATGGAGGTTTGGAAATCACTTTATGGTGCTATGGTTGCTTCAGAATCCAAGTATTTCTCAACAGACAGTTTCCCTGAGGTTCTATGCTTAACGTTAAATGGGCTACTGGATGAAAACATTGGCATACAAGATTACAGTGTGCAGTTGAATTTGAGCCAAAAGGTTCATGATCTTCTTTATTTATGCAGCAATGCTGTGACATTTATCCTGGATCAAATCCTAACGGCGGCAGATTTAGATGGAAACAAAAACAAAGATACTGGTGAATCACAAATACTCAACGGCATCAATAATAGCTTGGAATTGGCTGCCAGGTTGGTTCATCTATTCAGAGTGCACATAAATGGGGTGCTAACTCCGGCCCCCTCGTATGCTTTTCACATGATAACAGCATCTGTTTTCAGATTAAGTGAACTTCATTGGAAATACAGATACATGACCATTCCTCAATCATAACATATCTTGTGGCCATGTGCATTTGTTGCAAACGAGTAAGGAACAAGTTAGCTACCAGGAAATAGGTCTTGTCTCATACATATTTTTTTTCAGGATTTTTGCTTGGTATTTTAGGTCAAAAGTAGATGAAAACCCAATCACTAGTTCAGGTTTTAAAAAATGAATCCATGTTTAAAATATCTATTCAATTCTAATTAGCTTAGCCTAAGCTTACATGAGGTATTTGAGAAGTTGCCACAAATGCAATTATCTGGTTTTGATCCTGTTGTATTTTATCTTCTAGTATATATCTGCTGGCAAAGACCCCAAATGTATTCTTCTCATCAAATTGTCTAGAAAAGTGAAAAGAAACTAATGAATGTCAACTATGAGGATAGTCTCGAGTCAAAATTGGGTTTCATGTATCACTCATGGATTATACTGTCTCTAAATTCCCTTAATTAAATTGATTGTGAATTGCACTTGCTGACGACATAATACAATACAGATTCTTGAAGATGTCGCACACGATGTTAGGAGCAAATCCACCTATAGACCTTCTTTTAACTTCAAGGTTGACCTAAACCTTTTTCCGTTATAGTCATGCCTAAATTGTTACCTTTTTCTGATAATTTTTGAGTTATACCTATCTACAATTTTGCAGGGTGTTTTCTGTACTGACTCGCGTTGTCAACTGCCTTCATTTGGAGCAACGTATTCTCTTATTTATTCAGGTATTAAGTTGAAATCATTTTTTCTGACAGTAGTGTTCAGGATGGTGATGAACTTATGAAGACATTTTATTATCGTTTTATCTAAACATTTTATTTATGCAGAAACCAAAATCTTGTATTTATATCTTGGGAATCCATATTTATACATTGACTTTACTATTAATGATTTTATGTATAATTGCAGATCATGTCCCCTCCCCTACTTCAGTGGCTGTCACAGAGGGAGATACAGCATGAGAGCATCCTTAATGAGCTTCAACACTTATGGGGTAAAATACTAAATTGTTTGATGATGAGCCAGCCACCTATACGATACGATTCTGGTTTTCTCAAACTTCAGGCAGATCTCCTAAAAAAGACTCTTGATCACCCCAACCCAGCCATTGCAGACCTAACCATCAAATATTGGAATTCCACATATGGCAAACAGTTTGATTTAGAGTATCCTCGGAGCTTACTTGACCTCCTGGACAAGCTATCAAGAAAGAAAAGAATAAAACTGCAGGAGAAAAACTTGCCTTTTCTGGTCAAATGCCAATCTCCAAGTGACATAAGTGCTCAAAAGCACAAAGTGACAACAGCACACAAAAGCACAAAAAGAATCGAGTTAATGGAGGATCTGAAGGATCATTCTGAGCAAGGAAATGAGCATTGCTCATTTTCTAAAAGGAAAAGGCTAGAACTAACCGAGCACCAAAAAGAAGTAAGACGAGCACAACAAGGAAGAGAGATGGACTGCAATGGACACGGTCCTGGAATCCGAACATACACCACTGTCGATTTCTCACAAGGAAATGAGGATTCACAGGAGTCTCAGGAAATTAGGAATCCAGACTCCATCTTGGAGATGTTGAGAAGAGTTGCTTAGTTATCTTAATATGTATAGTTAAGGGTTAATGTGACACAAGCGTGTTACATTGCTGTAAATAGTGTGACATAAAATTGACCTTTTGAAGTTGCAAAGCTCACCAACCCCTCCAAGCTTTCAATGCTTTATATGAAGTATGACAAGTTATTTCAGGTTATTTCGGCTCAATTCGATTTAAAGTCAACAAATGATGTTCGATTTGATCAAATTCGTATTTAAGTATTCAAATTTGATCAAGTTTTCTAGAATATTGCAAACCAACCCCCACACAAGACAAGGGCAAAGGCACCGTGGTTGTTCGAGTGCATTGCAAAAGAAAAAGTCCTTATTTGCAAATTCGGAGAAAATCCAGGGGCTTCTTCTTGAGTTCTTTCTCTCCTTTTTAACTGAGTTTAAAAATTCAAACTTCTTTCTCTTCATTTTCACTGCTAAAAGTTTTTATTTCTATCAGGTATGGCCGCAGATTCTCCTTCATTAACTAGATACTGAAGTGAGATTTATAGGTTGGATATATTTGGATACTAATTCTTGTTGAGGTCTCAAACAGCTTCTCTACCGTGAGATTTGTCGGATCTAATCATGGACGCCCAAGATTCGTCGTCCAATCCCGCCGCCGATGCTCGAGAACCGTCACCTGGCCGCGGAGGCGGCGAAGATGACATCGTACTCTCGGTCACTGCTGCACTCGCTAAGGACGCCGCTTTTCATTTCCAGTCCCGACGTTTCGCTGAGTGCCTTGAGGTTTTGCATCAGCTCAAGCAAATGAAGGAGGACGATCCGAAAGTAAATATATAAACTAATGTACATTTTGCTTCTTTGGTGTCTGGATATTCTGCATTTTGCATGTGGTTTAGTTGTTGGTGACTTTTTGTGTGTGTGTGTGTGAGTTGTCTTCGAATTGATTAGTTACTTTGCTGGATAAAGGTGGTTTCGAACTTGAGTGTTAATCTATGTTAGCTTTTGCTTGTGGCCTTGTTGACTTGCCGTGAAGTGGATTGATTTCAAATTTGCGCAATTGTTTGGTAATATTGCGGTGCGGAGGTTGAGTCACTGTTTCATACTGATTTTAGTTAGGGTAACTTAAGTAAAACTAGATAGGTCAAATGTAATGATTTGAGCGTGAGCACTTCTGTTAGGAAGATCATTTGGATGTAGTGTGTTAGGTTGATGGACACGTTCTCTAGTTGTCAGTGCTCTGGATTAGGATGGTCATTTTTGACACTAGGGTCAGGTAGACACGATATCGAATGTTGTTGAAGTGATTATCAGTTCAGTTATTTTGCTGATTCCTTTATCGAAAAAAGGCAAGAGTTTAGAGTTAAGTAGTTCTATGTTTGGATTCCAGTGTTCTCTGTGTGGCTTCTACTTTTTTACCTGACAAATTCTGTTATTTGCTGTCATTTAGAGGTTTCATCATTTTTCTGCCCTTTTATACTTTCTGGGACGCTAAGATATATGTATGGAATGAAAGAGAGGATTGGATGGGTTAATTCCATTTGTTGCATGGTGACATATGTTCCATAATGTGTTTAATCTTGGATCTGGTTTGTCGTGAAGTGAAATACGGTCAATCAAGAGACAAATGTCATACTATTAATTTTCGGTTTCTGTTAATTGTGTACTTTATCAGGTAAATTTGTTTTTTCTTATATCTTATTGGGGGAATTCATATCAAGTTCTATGCTAATTTTGGTTAATGCATATTATGAAAGTCGTTCGTCACTTAAAAGCTAATCTATTTATGTGTCTGCTTATCAATTTGCCATTGTTTGTACGACTTTTACTGGATGTTTAACTCCGTATAGTTCTATAGAAGTCCTGCCTGTTTATTCCTGATATTTATATCATTCTACCCTGACCACATCTGCAAGCCATAGCATTGACTTCTCGAACATGGTGACAAGCATTCATGATTGCACACTTGAATACTTTTCATCATCTTAAGTTATCGATTTTTTTGGGTATTTTTACTATTCCTGTTTCTGTGGCCTTCTTTCAAAGTCTTAAAGAATGAATTCCTGATCAGGTTCTACATAATATTGCAATTGCTGAATACCTTCAACATGGTTGTTCAGACCCAAAGAAGTTGCTTGAAATTCTTAATATTATTAAGGTATAGTATTGTTCTCACCTCTATGGTTTTTAGTAGATTTACAGCTTCAGGTGTGCTATGGTAATTGTGCTCATGAAACATTTAGCGATTGACCTTTCAGCAGTTTCTGCAATGGCATAGCGCAACATTTTCCCACTCTGAAATAATCAAGACAGTTGCATTTACTGTCCATGAAACGTAGGTGGGCGTGTGACTTGAAGTGAGGTTACCGAAACTGGGTTGTTGCACATGATCATTGCATCTATGAAGTTTTTTTGTTTAACATCCCTCTTTTTTCCCATCATCAAATTGGCTTGACGGCTGCTGCTTATTCTAGACCTTTGAAAACTATCTTTCTATTTTCTATTCACTTAAATTATACCTGAATTTGCATCATCAATTTACATGCCAGTAATGATGTTTAAGTATACATTCAAGGTTTCTTTGTCTGGTACTAGTCTCTATCAATCTCGATAGCAAAATTTTGGCAGCTATTTCAAGATGTTTTTGCTGCATCAAGGCTTACACTTTCTATTGGAGTTTACTGTGAACTTTACTTATGTGTTTCTTTTGGTGGTGTTTGTTCAGAAGAAAAGCGAAGATGTTGCTCGTGCTTCTGGAGACCACTTGGACAACGCTAGCAATCCTGGCAACAAAGTTAATTCAGGGGCTAAAGGTAGTGGATTGACAACACATCAATCTCCTGCCTCAAATAGTGCAACTCTTGTCTACATGGATGGATTTGACCCTGCTGTAGTGACGCTCAACATTGTGAGGGGTCCTTTAATATTTACTTTGCCTTATTGCTTGTTGGTGATTTTTTCTGGCATGGATTGACATGTTAAATTGAACTTTTACAGGCGATTATCTGGTTTCACCTTCATGAGCATACAAAGTCGTTATCAGTTTTAGAACCATTGTTTCACAACATTGAACCTATTGATGAGGTGCAATTCCTTTTTTATTTTTGTGCTAGTGATTTGGTGTGCAGTTGTATTCTTGTCTCCTGATGTTTTTGTTATTGATGTGCAGACAATTGCTCTTCATGTTTGCCTTTTGCTGCTAGATGTGGCGCTTGTGTGCCAGGATGCATCAAAATCTGCTGTAAGTTAAAGTAAAACAGTCTTTCTACGTTCTAGTTCTTTTTGCTACCTTTTTTGTGGTATGCTCAATTAATGACATTTATGCTTTGTGATGATAGTTGTCCTAGTTTCATGATTGATTACATCAAACAACTGTGTTGTTCGGTTTTATGTATCTCTGATGGACACATACAATTTTTAGGATGTTCTGATGTATCTCGAAAAGGATTCTGGTGTTAGTGGTGTGACTCAAAGTGACAATGGAAGCAATGCACAGCAACAATCAGCAACTTTAGTCGGGAAGTCCTCGATTCCAATCAGCTCATCAGCTATGGATGCCCCTAATTCAGATTTATCTCCTGGTGGGAATACATTGGAGAATTCTTTATCTAGAAGTTTGCCATTATCAGTAGAGACACTTGAGTATGGATCGATATTTTCACTAGAAATGGATGGACAGAACTTGGCAAGGCCAGTTGGTCTTTCGTCTTCACATGATCTATCAAGGACTCCAGTTGACAGTTCTATGTCTAATGTTGATCTGAAACTTCAGTTGCAACTTTATAAGGTGCAGTTTCTACTTCTCACCAGGAATTTCAAACAAGCTAAACGTGAAGTCAAGCTTGCCATGAACATTGCTCGTGGAAGAGACTCATCTATGGCTCTCCTCTTAAAGTCTCAGCTTGAATATGCTCGTGGAAATCACCGTAAAGCCATCAAGCTGTTGATGGCATCTAGTAATACGACCGAGGTGGGAATTTCAAGCATGTTTAACAACCTTGGGTGTATTTACTTTCAGCTTGGGAAATACCACACTTCATCTGTCCTCTTTTCGAAGGCATTAACTAGTAGTTCATCCCATAGGAAGGACAGACCTGAAAAGATGCTAACTTTCTCAAAGGATAAATCTCTTCTAACTTTATATAATTGTGGAGTGCAGCAATTAGCATGTGGGAAACCCTTGCTAGCTGTACGCTGTTTCCAGAAAGCAAGTTTAATTTTTTACAGTCGACCCATCTTGTGGCTGCGGATTGCTGAGTGCTGTCTGATGGCTTTAGAGAAAGGGCTTATAAGTGCGGGTCGGGCCTTTTCAGACAAAACAGAAATCACTGTTCGTGTTATTGGCAAGGGGAAAAGTAGGCATCTTGCAATTGAAGATGGGATTTCCAGAAATGGATGTGGAAATTTACTTGAAAGGGACGGTTTAATTCTGGGCAATGACAGCCCATCTAAGCTCTCCATGTCCCTTGCCCGTCAATGTCTATTGAAGGCACTGCATTTGTTAGACTCTTGGGTCTTGAATCACTTGAAGTCTGATTTACCTACTGATTTGTCTGTGGAGGAAAACGAATTGGGTGAAGCAGGATCTGTGAAGAATTCAAATCACAAGAACCTAGCAAACCTTGATTACAAGTCAACTACATCAGCAAACTTAGCTCAAGCTAATGCAAATGGAGATGCAAAAGTGCCGAAGGATGGGACAAGTCTGGAGATTATGCAGAATTATGTCTCCTTCTATGAAGATATTCGTAAAAAAGAAAATCATACGATGAAGCAAGCTGTTCTGGCGAACTTGGCATATGTTGAGTTGGAATTGGACAATCCCGAGAAGGCCTTGTCCACTGCAAAGTCTCTCTTGGAACTTCCAAAATGTTCAAGAATTTATACATTTCTTGGCCATGTATATGCCGCAGAGGCTCTCTGTTTGCTTGACAAGCTTAAGGAAGCTGCTGATCATTTGTCACATTGTCTATCTAAAGGAGATAATGTAGACTGGCCCTTCAGCCAGGACGATTTCAACCAATGGCGAGGTCAGAAAACATTCGATCGCAGAGAGTTGAATGGAGAACCCATTGCTGTCAAGAATTCTTCACCGGAGGAATCACAAGGCATTATGTTCCTCAAGCCAGAAGAGGCGCGTGGAACCCTTTACGCAAATTTCGCAACCATGTTTGCTTTGCAAGGTGACATTGAACGGGCTCATCGTTTTGTGATACAAGCATTGTCTCTTATACCGAACAGTCCACAGGCCACTTTGACTGCAGTTTTTGTGGATCTTTCACTTGGTAAGTCTCAAGCAGCTATTGACAAGTTAAAGCTGTGCAGTCGGGTCAGATTCCTCCCAAGTAGTGTACAATTGAATAAAGTTTGATGGTTATATTAGGCTAATGTGTTCAGTCCTCTTCGCCGTTCTAGTTAACAGGTGGATCAGCAATCCTTTTAACAGGATGTGTAACATACATATAGATCAATTCAGAGAATGTTCTTTTTCTTAATCTTTCAGGTCTAGGTTCACTAATGGTGTGGCTGATTGTTTTGAATAGAGCGAACGCCCGCCTTTTGACATTTTTTTTGTTTACCTAGCATTTCGAATTGAAAACAGAAGAAAAGGAATCAATCATCAAATTGTTTTCAAGTTCTCATTGTTTCTTAGGTATCCCCTACTTGTTTGCATTCGAACTAGTCTCCACATTTCCAGGAAGCAGGTATTACTCTGCCGGTGCCCACTTGATCTTTGTATTTGGAATCTAGTAACAAGCGAACTGCGAACAATACTGAATGGAGTTTGGGAAGCAAGTTGTTCTCTGTTGTTTTCTGGGGAAATTTGGACATGCATGTATTTAACTTTCTATGTACTATACTGGAGCACAGCTCAAATTGGTACCATATGTCTAAGACCTTGGACAAAGTACCAAAATTAAGTTTATGCGCTAAATGCCAATGCTTTTGAAATTTGAAGTGGTCCTAGAATCTTGGTCATCTCATTTTTTAAATTTTATTTAAGGTGAGTGCACCGAAAAGAAAAAGAGATTCATATTTCTAAGTTAATTTATAAAAAGAGTTATTGACCCAATGATAGTCTAAAGTTTCTTTTTAAAATAATATTAAAAATCGTAAAAATGTAAATACAAGTTTGATTCACAAAGATGTAATACATGTGCTACGATGAGTAAATTTGAGAGTTAAAAATAATTATTACTCATAAACAGATAAATTTCTCTAAACTTTTAGTTAATTAATCATTAATATCATATTAATAACATGTAATTTTATTCACATTTTTTATAATTAAAAATAAGTGAAGTCGGGTTCACTTGTTTTCTTCTTGTGCTTTCCATAATCTTTTTGGAGTGGTGAGAGTATTGGGTCAAAAAGTCTCGTATTCGATTCTTCCTATTTGCGTTCTTTCGATTAAATCTGTCGTACGGTGTTTACTATTGCAAAATATTCGGTTGATGTAATTTGTAGACTATTGCATCAATCTAAAGATTTACTTAGAGCGTATCTAAATGATAACAATTTCTAAATTAAAAAAAAAGACCTAGAGTTATAATAATTATTAAATTATTAACAAATTTAATCAGCAGAACAAGACAAATGTCGTTACTACGGACGATTAATTCATGTTCTAGATGGACCCAACACAAACTGGATGGTCCACAATTTCCATGAAACTGGGCCTAATGGTCTAATCAAATCGGCCTGCAAAGAAGTGATAATGCATAAATTAAAAATCTTCGTTTATGACTTGAAGAGTAATTGGAGAGGATCGAGCCTCAAATTATGGGTGAAGTCATTATAATTGCTTAATACTTGGTAATCATAAGTTCATTTCTCATAATGTAAGCTGACAATTCAAATTTCAATAACCAAAAAATAAAAGGGGAAGCATAAGATAGGAGGATACTTTAATTTTTGGATAACAATTTTAAAGTGTATAATATTTTAAGATTTTTATTTAATACCTAATTTTTAAAAATTTTAATTAAGTGATTAATGTAATATTTTATAATCTTTAATAACTTAATTCAAAATATTAATTCTATTAATATGTTAGTGATTTGGTTAACAATTTTTTTTTATTTCGTAGCATATATACGTTTGCGTGAAAAATTAGTTGAAAATTAATTTACATGTTATTGTTAGTCAAATCAATAAAATATATGCCCTCAAGGGGTGTGGCTTGATGGTTGAAAACGAGGTTTGACTTTGGTTAGGTCCCAGGTTCGATTCTACGTCATTCCTCTTGAAGAGCTTCAGGGTAGCCGGAGTTTTATCTGTAGATGGAGAACTAGTTGGACCCTCAATGATGAGGTGCGCTTGCTTGGCTTACTTACTGCAAGAAGTAGTCTTGTGGGTTAGTACTCCGAGAGGTGTTATTAATGCCATTAAACACGAAATTTATTCAATAAAAAAAATCAATAAAATATTATCACAAATATTAAGTTTATAAAAAATTAATCGCTTAATTAAAAATTAAAATTTAGGTATTGAAATGGGAAATTTTAAAAAGTTAGATACTTTTAGAATATGTTATCACTTTAATTTTCAATCTTTAATTTTAATTTCATCTAAATAAAATAATTTAGATATCAAAATACTAAACCGCTTGAAAATATTTTAAATAATATTTTATAAAATTAATAATAAATTGATATCCACGAAGAGGAAATGAAAAGTCTACATTCTATTTTATTGTCATTTGTTAATAAAAAGAGTTCAATTTTATGGTTATTATATAATAATTTTAATGACTTTTATTATTAAATAAAGAAAATTTGTTTTTATAAAAATAGTATTTTGTTCGCACGGGAACTGATCAAGAACCTTGGAGGCGTTTTACTATATTGTACTATTCATGTTGCTGCAATAACTGTTTCAGGGATTTCCATGGTAAGCCCATTGGAAACCTGAAAACCATCTAACTCAACAACTCTCTCCCTGTGCGTCTGTGTGTTTCATATGTTATGGTCCAGAACTTCTGTATGTTCTTGTCTGCATGCATGGAGTTAATTCTTATGTTTGTCGTTTTACGAACTCAAGATCCAATATAATGTAAAAGGTGACCTTTTCTTTTATTTAATTTGGTAGATTTGGAAGATGAAACCATAAGCCTTGATCATATCCACTTTTGTTTTCTTTTGTTTTTAAGGAATCAAAGATAGATTATAAGTAACACTATCATCATATTTCTAGGTCACAGCGGAAAAAGTTACAATGGAAAGAAGAATCGGTTAAATTAGTTAATTAAGAGTAGTTATGATGATCAGTGACAATGCTTAAATTGAAGTATCTGCAAAACCAAGGATATAGAAAACCATTCTTGATTGCTTCCCTTGTCTTAAAGTGATCAAACCACAAATACATCCAACAATCTTACAGTTGAAAACAAATGGTGTGCAATGAGCAAAACAACATTAATAAGAGAATTAACGAAAGAGAGATGTTGGAAGGGGAAGGATCAACTGGGGCTCGACATCCTCTCATGTCGATTCCATCTTTCCACTAACCAATGGTCTGGTAATCTGTAGACACAAAAATAAGGGAGTATATATATATCAGTGAAAACTTTGAAGAACATGGAAGCTTATGATGAGAAATTGTTAAAGAGTTTTGTAGAAATTTAGGATCTTTTTTCTGGGAATGCTTGGTCTTTTTTTACACTGTGACAACTTGAAGTAGTTAAGATAGAGTTGAGGAGTACTTAACTTGGATGTTAGATCTAAAGAGAGCAAGTGTATCCAGGAGGTGGAGTCTTGCCACAAGTAACAAGGAGTTGAAGAGCGAGAGGGACATAGATGTTAAGGTTGAGAAGCTTCAACTTGAGAGTGGTGCACAAGCAAACAGCGGCTTCAAGCTCAACTAATCCTTGAAGGACTGGGCAGCACTCATTAACAGCTGGGTCACCGAGTCCAATGTGCACTAATCCACCCAGAAGATCAACACAAGCTCCAAGCTTTAGAGTGTCAATGGGGCATGTATCCTTAGGTGGGCATGGAGCTCCCTTTGGTGGTTTAGTGGTCACTGGGGGGACTGTTACAGGAGGAACAGTCACGGGAGGGACAGTAATTGGAGGGACTGTGACTGGAGGGACGTTGATTGGCGGCTTAACAATGGGAGGAACAGTCACTGGAGGCAAAGGCAAATCAACTGGAGGATTAACAATGGGAGGAACAGTTACTGGAGGCAAAGGCAAATGAACTGGAGGATTAACAATGGGAGGAACAGTCACTGGAGGCAAAGGCAAATGAACTGGAGGATTAACAATGGGAGGAGCAGTCACTGGAGGCAAATGAACTGGAGGTTTAACAGTGGGAGGAACAGTAACTGGAGGCAAATGAACTGGAGGTTTAACAGTGGGAGGAACAGTCACTGGAGGCAAATGAACTGGAGGTTTAACAGTGGGAGGAACAGTCACTGGAGGCAAATGAACTGGAGGTTTAACAGTGGGAGGAACAGTCACTGGAGGCAAATGAACTGGAGGTTTAGCAATGGGAGGAACAGTCACTGGAGGCAAAGGTTTAACAATGGGACCCTTTGGAGACTTCCCTTTAGGACTTTTGTGCTTTGGTCTGGGCTTTCCACAAGCAGCACACCCGAGAATTGGGGTGGCTGAGGAAATGAATAGCATGCAAATGAGGAGGAGAGCTGAGATTTTGGAGGCTTCCATATTTCTGTAGTTCTCTTTTCTTACCTCAGTCTATAAAGAAAGAAAGAAGAACACAATGAGTAGAGATAGTGCCTTCATATAGAACTGAAATATTATATAGTTGCATTGTCAAGTGCAATAAAACAAAAACCCTAGAAGCAGATCACGTGAACGTGGGCTTGCTTCGAAAGGCAGCCAAACTTTGCAAGTTGGCAACTAGCATACAAATTCATGCATTCATACTGTTTTTTTTGGTTTTGTTTTCATGTTCAATCCAATATCTGTACTTGATTATATGGTTAACTATGCATGCTTATTGATAATTAATTAACTAACAGTTTTTAGATATGCCCCAGTTGCAGAAATTATGATATGTTTGAAATATCTGTTCCTTAACTGGTCTAGGTTAATCATTCTGCTAATCACTCCAACTGACACAAAGCAGCTTTAGTTAGTTAGTAAGTTCGTTAAAGCAGCTTTCTGTTCCATTAAATTCTAATCAGTGATTATTTAATGTAATGAATCATTCTTATACTAATCTCGTGCTTCTGTTATATTCTACCAATTTTTAATTGTATGAAAACCATCACAGGAGGGACTCACATGCACAATACTAGAGACAAGTTAGATTATGTTCAATACTGCCTTTTGCTGCATGAAATCTTTACTTATCCCCTGCCTCGTAAACTCCACAAAAAACTCCCCAAAACTTTTTCAGGAAAAGTTCGAAAGCATTTCAAGAAAACGGTGAAACTGATGAATGAGATTCAGACATGTAATCGACTTCCTTCCACAGTTCCACTTGTTAAAGGCAAATGCGAAGCAAGGGACCTATCTTTGAGCTAGAATTGTGAACATTCATCAAACATGACACAAGTTTCGAAATCTGCTACTTATTCTGGCTTTTAATTCCTAAAGCACAAAAGGGTTGGCCTTGTTTTTTTTAGTAATTTCGTTTTTATTGAGAATCCCAAGAATTCTGTACAGAATAATAGCCATTATTGGACAGGTATGCGATGAACTAGAGAAAACTCTAATTTGGTAATCTTCTATGGCTTCCTCAAGTATTGCTCGTGCCTTTTCTGTTCAGAGGTTTACATAATATCTATGGTAATTTAAAAAGCTCCTAAAAATCTTAAAACTTCCGCATCTTCTTTGATACAAAAAGCTTGTAGGGCCAGTTTCTTAGTGCTTAAAAGATGATACTGGACCAGGTTAGGGTTTCCATGATTGATCAATTTTCAAACTAGGTCCACATCAAAGGCGACCTATCAGTCTAGTTGTCTTACCAAATCTACTATACCATTTTCCTTTTCATGGTGTTGAAGGTGAAGTTTGGATGTGTTTGTATGCGCTTAATCTGTGCATTTATGTGGATACAAACTGATAAGGATAAGCAGATCTTTCACAAAATTGTAAAAGACATATACACAACTTCTCTTATAAATTAATAACCAGTAGTCTAAGTTAGCTTCTTCTTCTTTTTTTTTTTTTAGATTACAAAGGAAGCAAAAATAGGCTAGCTAATACAAAGCTGTAGAATACAGCGCCCGTGCGCATCTCGTTGCAGCAACTCCAGGACGGGGATAGATCCTTTGTCTCCAAATTTGTGTACCAACCCTATCTTATTCAATCCAAGCCATCCATTTATGTGGGACTCACACAAATAGATAACTAAGATTCAATAGGAAAGGGTTGGTACATAAATTTTGGAACAGAGGATTTCATGTCGTCCAGGACGCCCAACGATGGCTCCCTGAGGAAATAGAGACCTGAACTCAAAAGGAAAGCCACAACTGTCAGTCTGTTAGCGCACTGGTTCCTTTCGCGATAGGTGTGTTGAAGATGGACCTCCCAAGGCTGGTTAAGGAGACGTCTGATACCTATTACCAAAAAAAGGTTCTCAATTAGAACAGTATTAAAAGACGGGAGGATATTAATAACCTCGAGAGAGTCACTTTCGATAACAATACGCCGAAAGCCCATGTCCTAGGCTAGTTGAAGTCTGGAGAAGACGTCCCAGAGTTTTGCAGTTAGTGGTGAACCCCGGCCTGGATTCTGCTAAAACTCGCCACATCACTTGCTCCGATAATCTCTGATTAATCCCCCGGCTGTGGCTAGTAAGCCCCCTTGCTGTATGGCGCCATTCGAATTCATTTTCACCCACCCCGGCCCCGGTCTAGCCCAGCCACGAAACTGCCAATTGGTAAACCCAAATTCGGGAAGACACAGCCTTCTGTAGCTCGAGCACGTGTAATCCAGTTTACATAAGCCATAATGATCCTCGATCCCTCAGTCGGCCAGGCAAAACTAGTATCAAAGATGCTGTTGTTCCTCCATTTTTTAAAGTATCAGCATGCAACTCCAAATATTGTGGGCCACGTAACCTGCTGGAGGGCTGTGGGTCTCTTAGCTTCTTCTTTACATGTATGAACAGGTAGCATGATTTCTCACCTTCAGCACATGCAATCCGCGAGCATGGAGTCAATTATCAGACAGATTATTAAGAAAAAAAGGACGTCACATGAAGATTCTTAAGTGTCGAAATGTGTATAAAATAAATCCAGAAATGTTGAAGCTGTCAATAGATTGTTTTCTTTCTTCAATTATTGTTTGAGTTTATTCCGTATATTTCTCTTGCATACTTAGACAATCAAAAGGGTACGTCTCCCAGAAGTTGAGTTATGCAAAAGTAAACAGTACAGCAAGGCAAGCATGTGAAAATGGTGGGTTGCTTGGTGGCATCAGAGGTAGGAATCAGATGTGTATTATAGTACATAGGACTCTGAGAAAGATGGTCTCTTCTAGAGACAATTTTTCGTGAGTTTGCAACTATGCATATGGTTAATGGTTTATCTTTTGAGAGGTTTGGCTGGATTGTTTTGTAGTCTTGTGAGTCCGTGATTCTGCTTTCCTCACTTCGATGTGATTGCTCATTCCTCTCTCTCCAATTCTCTTGTCACTACCAAGTTACTGTATTTTTATCTACGGACGATCATGGAATTTAGCATACCTGAGAAACGATGTGAATGGTTCAAAATAAAAAGAAAAAAATTAATCAACTTTGGTCAGCTACTGGTGTAACCAAAGAGAAAACAATATAAAATCCCTGCAACTGGAAGATCCCTACATCTCTTTTTAACCACACAAGCTCGCATGCAGAGAAGAGACGAAGTAGCGATAGTTATTAGTATTTGTCTTGTATGATGATGACGATGACGATGTTGTAATGACTGCAGTAGAATAAAACAGTTCAGAATATCCTCTCTTCAACGAATGGCTCACAATGAAGTTCCAAAAGTGGGACGTGTTCTTATGAGATCATGATCTGGTGGGTAAGTATGATCATATTGGTTGGATAAAGTACCTCCGCAACAAAATCGCTTTGAGGTGATCACAAGAATCCTGTACAAAGTTATCTGCATTAATATCAGATGGCATGCCACGCGAGAGATAATCTCCATTGTTTGTCGCTTAGCTAAACTAGACTCTCTCTTGTTGGCTGTCCAAACCCAAACCATAGTTGGGAGATAATGTCACCATGAAATTATTGATCTTTGCATGTTTTCGGAGATTTTATTGATTACCCTCGATGGATTTCTTAGGAAAGTATACGGTTTTTTTTTTTTTTCCAGGTTTTAAGTTTATGCGAAGTTGGTTCAGTTTTGTAAATGATCATCTTACGAGACAGGAGGGCCAAGGTTTTGACCATATGGACCATCATGGCAGATATATTGTTTCTAGGACTCTTGAAAACATTACAGTATCGAAATATTGATTGATCTAGGCCATCTTTGGGTTGTTGCACACAAAAAAAGTCTGAGGAACAAATCAAAATAACAAAGAACATAAATGATGTTGAATATGTGACTTTGAAACAGTCAAAGATATTATTAGAGATATTATTGGGATAGCCATCAAATAAATTTGAGAGATTCTTCTCCACATAAAAAAACCAACAATTGGTATCAGAGCTCTCTTGATCTTAAGGGACCTCTAGCCTACAAATCTATAACCCATAACTCATAACTCATTCTACGCTTTCCCACAACACAAACAAAAACCACACAATAGATTTAGAATCATCATTCACTGTCATTACCCTGCCAGTGTTTGATGGAAGAAATTATCTAAGTTGGGCTGTTCAAATAGAGGCCTTCTTTGAAGCAAATGACTTGTGAAAAGTTGTAGATCAAGACTACGACATCAATAACAAAAATGAAAGATCAGATTTTGAAGGATCGTTGGCGCTTCAATTTTGGAAAAGAAGAGGTGATATAAACATCAACAACAATGAAGATGATGAAGATGACAATCTTGCGCTTTATTTATCATCTTCTTACAACAGTGGCATTAGCAATATTGCTACTACTACTTCAAGGAACAACAAAAATATCAAAACCACATCTTTTAGACATACAACGTAACTCTCATTTTTATTGCCAAACTCAATACCTCTACTACAAGATATTACCGGACGACAACCAGATGTAAGATGCAACAAGTGTGGACAACTAGGATATATTGAAAAGATATGTCAAGAGCAACAAAATGTGAGAGAAACCAAACAAGCAGCAAATGATCAACTTGAAGAGGAGGAGTTATTTGCAGCATCATGTCTAACCTAACAGCGAAATTATGGGAGCACAAACAAAAAGAAAAAGAAAAAAAAAGATGATTGGAGTTTGCAATATCAAAGTTAAGGAGGAGTGTTGAATATGTGACTTTAAAACAGTCAAATATATTATTAGAGATATTATTAGGATAGCCATCAAATAAATTAGATTTTATTTTATTCTGATTTAGATTAGATATTATATGATTTTTTAATTTTAGTTAGAAAAAAACTGTATAAATAGACAAACTTTTATTCAATAAAAATTGAGAAACTTCTCTATATATCTCTTTTCTACGTTACAAAAACCAACAAATGAAAAGGTGATGCATACGTGGGATTGTACGAGATTGAAAACAGAAAATTTTCTTCTTTCTGCTCCTTGACATCCTGCATAGATGTCTACTACTTTCAATAGTAACAATCTGGTAAAAGAAATTTCCAGGTAAGCATGACGACATTGAATGATGGACCCCTGAATAAACCTGTTTTGTACAAATGGAACTAGATCACCATGAACATTGCATCCTGATTGGCTTTCATGAAGTCACCAATGTTCAAGTTTTCCTTAAAAAGCTATGCTTCTCTAACAGCTTCAACTATTCATCCATTTACGTACTGGACAAATATGCTTTACATAGTCTGTTCGGAAGATTTTGTGGGATTTGTTTCAAGAATATATATGTAAAATCACTGTTTCTGTAGAACTTACAAAGTAAATTGCTCCTTCTCAGTTTGCTTGTCTCCAGCCAAGAACGCGAAAAACATGGCCAACACTATACAGCCTCTACTTCAGCAAAAAGAGACCATGCACTACTTGTGATTTCCAAGTTAGAAATCGGTAAGCAGAATTTCTATAGTTGTAATTTTTAGCACGACTCCATTGTGTTATAAGTTGCTTAACCTGTGCAGTCCAGAAAATTTAGGTACTTCTCTCACATTTTGCGTCCTAGTTGGCTGCTACATTATCACTGGCCTGAGCCTCTTCAGACACATTGTCACTATTATAACATGGATCTTCATTTGGAGAAGAAAAGCACAACCAGAGAGGGAACTACATTGCAGCACCCTTTCCTCCTTGTCTTCATTTTAGTTATGGGTTTCATTATGATGGACCCTTTTCGAATGGGACCAGTTGGAGGCCGTGATTTTAAGCCTGTTAAGCATGACATTGCACCTTACAAACCTGTCATGAGGAACTGGCCAAGAGACAATATGAGCAGATTAGAAGATGGAAAGTTAGAGTTCGTGGATGAAGTTTTCGGCCCTGAATCGTTGGAGTTCGACAGCCTGGGACGTGGTCCTTACACAGGCTTAGCTGATGGACGCATTGTTAGATGGATGGGGCAAGATGTGGGATGGGAATCTTTTGCTGTTGTTACTACAAGTTGGTGAGTTCTGTCAGTGACTAGAATGCTTCAAAAATCAGTTCACATTTCCCTAAAATTTGAGAGGTCGTCTTGTTTATTAATGAACTTGGTACCACTTAATCACATGAAAACGCCAAGGGCACCTGTTAATTCCTGTAATGATCAATATAAATAACCTTTAAGAAGTTGAAGTAAAAGGGTTTCAGGAGAGTAAACTGAACCAAAATTATGCAGATGAAAAAAGGAAGTCATGTCTTAAGTATTAGGTATTTTTGTTACGAGTTATGTTTGATTACTTGCTAACTGTATTGAGAGATTGGTTCCAAAAGGTCAGAGGAGCTTTGTGCTAAAGGGGACTGGATCACACCAAAACAACCCAAGAATGAGGAAAAATGTGGCCGTCCCTTGGGGCTAAGATTTGACAAAGTCACTGGGAACTTGTACATTGCAGATGCTTACTATGGGCTGCTGGTGGTTGGACCTGAAGGAGGTCTTGCTACTCCTTTGGCAACTCATGTAGAAGGGGACCCTATACTCTTCGCAAATGACCTTGACATACACAGTAATGGCTCAATCTTTTTTACGGACAGTAGTAGGAGATATGACAGAGCGTAAGTGATCTAAAGGTTTATTCTACACGGAGATGTGATTCTTGAGTTATTGGTTTTCTACTAAAGTTGTATCTGCAGAAAGCCATCAGTCACAGGAATGTCTTGCCTTTTTCAGGAACCACTTCTTCATATTGTTGGAAGGAGAATCCACTGGCAGGCTTCTTAGATATGATCCTCCAACTAAAACAACTAAACTAGTGTTGGATAGCTTAGCATTTCCAAATGGAGTTCAGCTATCTAGTGACCAAAGATTCCTATTGTTCACAGAGACGACCAATTGCAGGTAATTGAGCCCAAATCCTTCGTCATTTAAAGGATGCATCCAGTAATTGACCATAGGCTTTACTAGTGTGAGTCTCTTTTGGGATGAAACTATATGCATAATATAGGCACACATCCATATCAGACTAAAGAGTTTGATTGTTTTCATGACATCCAAGTAATATTGCAGATTGATGAAATATTGGCTGGAGGGTCCAAAAACAGGAAGCGTGGAGCTTGTAGCTAACCTGCCAGGTTTTCCAGATAACGTAAGAATTAATGACAGAGGCCAATTCTGGGTACCAATACATTGTTGCAGGACTTCAGCACAGGAAATTCTCTCGCATCATCCATGGATGAAGAGTATCTACTATCGCTTACCAGCCCGACTGAGCTTCCTGGCCAGGATCATCGGGATGAGAATGTATACGGTGATATCACTGTTCACCGAAAATGGAGATATCTTGGAAGTTCTTGAGGATCCAAAAGGTGTAGCAATGAAGTTGGCGAGTGAGGTTCGAGAGGTAAAAGGGAAGCTGTGGATTGGAACTGTGGCTTATAACCATATTACGACCCTCGCTTATCCTTAGCACTGGAATTAAGAGCTTGCTGATGGATGAATGCAGTTAGTCAGCTATATATTCTGTCATAAATAAAAGGTACTAATCTTGTGAGCTGTGTATTGGAACTGTGGCTTATAACCATATTACTACCCTCGCTTATCCTTAACACTAGAAATAAGAGCTTCCTGATGGATGAATGCAGTTTGATAGCTATATATTCTATCATAAATAAAAAGTACTAATCTTGTGATTCTCCCACGATCGAAACAGTGTGAGTTCATTACATACAAAGATCCGAAGTAGGTTTGGTGCAGAACATCCATTCCATGAACTTACAAAGACAGAAAGAGGGCAACAAAATGTGAAAATCTGCATCTCATGTCATAATCACAACTCATCCTTACACAACAACGTAATTTGCATAATTTCTTTACTTTCATGTACAGTACAGTAACATAACTTGCCAAGTGACCTTGTAAAGACTTAGCAGGTGGTTTGGATAAAGAAACTTATATAAAAGGCTGAATTCCAAAAACGAATGACGGTGAAGGAAAAAAAGAGGTGGGAACTTTACAGAAATTGAGAAGTCATCGAATTATTCAATCAAAGTCATCAACTTTAAGCCAGTCACTGGATTCAACATCCGAATCTTTATCACGGGAACTTGGCTGTCTAACCTTGTGTACTCCATCATGTGTCTCAGAATTTTCATTCAGCTGAACCCAATCACTGGATCCACCAGGCGAAGGAAATCGCGGCACCCGTCTAGAATTGGATACTCTAGCAGAAAGATCATTATCATCATCCTCCAAATCACTAAATGACACATCCTCCTCATGTTCAAGTGTTCTTTGTTTGTCACTTGAAGTGCCTGTATCAATATCAGACTCTTCCAACCAGTGGTCCGAGTTGCCATCACCAATTTCTAGCCCTTCATTTGCATTAACAATCTCAGTAGCCTCCTTTTTGTTAGATGAAATATTTTCTTCGTGCACATCACTGATTTCACTGATCTCTTCAGAGGTATTAGGAATACTAGAACTCTCTGCCATTTTGTCCTCCTCGTTCCTCTTAGTTTGCAGCTTATGCAGAAGTAAATTTCTGGTCTCTACAATCTGCGACCAAGTGAAAAGTTAACAAAATATCCACATCAGTTGGATAAAAAATATTGGTGGGTTAATGATTAAATGGCACACTTATCAAAATATGTATAACATAAGAATCAGTGCACAACTCTGTATCACATAAAAAAGGAAAGCATGTAGAAGTTGAAGTCCTTAATTTGACCCAAAGAGAGAGATTGATAAATATTAATAGTAGCAAGGTAACAAGAGGAAAGGACTAGCATAATCAAGAGGTTGCAAATAATGAAAATCTTACCTGAGGAGTTGAAAAAATCTCAAAGTCATGTTCATTCAGTCTTGGAAGCAGCAATATGAAGTACACCATCCAAAACTTTTCATCTTCCACATAACTGCTAAGTCTAGCTCGAAGATCTCTGAAACTAGGAACCAATTGTTCAACAGTTGAAGCATGTTCTCTCTGAGCATCAGACATTCTGAAATCTGCAACACAAAAGACCGACATGCAAGTTTACTTGATGCGGTGTAAAATCATTGCGTTGACTACATTTCGAATGGCCATAACATGAAATGACTACCAGAAAAGTAACAACATCATACTACCAGGAAGTTAAGAATTCAGAATTGAAACCCTTTCCTATCTTCTCCAAGCAACATCGTTGACACCTTTCCTCCCGTAGAATTTGAAAAAGGGCAAAAGCCCCCATATGTCAAAGAAGGTTTACAAATTAGCCAATGGATCTGATCCTCTCATTCATGACCGGCAAATGCAACTTTAGGTGTAAACAATTTACCCATCAAAGTTTCTCACAAAACTAACCAGCAACAGATATCAACTCTCCGAACCGAAAGGCTTGAAAATAAGAGTTTCAAGTTCGGTAGAGCCTCAAGAAGATGAAAACAAGAGAATTATACAAAATGTTCATCAATGTGTACAGTTCAGATTATTTTTCTCCATAAGACCAAAAAGTAATGAACCAACCAACTCACATTGCCACCACCTAATGCATCAACACAGACTCTAACTCAGAGCAGAATTTGGTACCAAATACTCGCCTATATATGCTAATGCTTACACATTACAGATACTGACTCCTCAAATTCAATTTAGCATTAACAACTGATACTATCAGAGCAGAAATTTGAAAAAGCTACAAAATTTTTCGGCAAACTTGAATCGCATCAAACGTATTCAACAAACCCACCCACCATGAAATTATGTTCACCAAAAACTCAAAAGCCCACAAAATTGAATCTTTACCATTTTCCAGCGACAATGGAAAATCAGTCCAATACTCAGTCCTTCTCGAAATCTCCTTAACAAAGTTAATCACATCCTCCGTTATCCCTGGCACGTACTCCTCGTCACCGTTACCACCACCGGTTTTATCATTATCTTTTTCTTCACCATCTTTATCAGTCTGATCAAAGCTCAAAATATTGGAAGTGAATTTCGAGATCTCGCCAACTGAGAGCAAAGAAAGCCCGCTCTTCAAGCTTCCTGTCAATTCCGCGAGATCGTTACGGATCCCGAGAAGGGCTCGCGACGATGACGCAGGAGAAACCATCGGCGGATACTTATCCTCAACAACAGAGGATGACGGCGGCGGAGCAAGGAAGTTGGCGACGCCACGGAGCTGCCTGCCGATTGTTTCTCCAATCACCGAAAAGTCCTCTTTCACTCCGCCACGATTCTCGGGGGTCCTTTCTTCTTCCTCCTCCGGCTCTCCATCGGACATTTGCCGTTCAGGTGACGACGTGAAAGAATCCGGATCGTTCGATTGAAGAGACCTGAAAATCCAAGACATTTCCTTCTGAAATTCTTGTTGCTTTTTTGCCTCTTCCTCTTTGTACTGAGAAACAGAGGAAATGGAAAGATTCAGTGGATATCAGGTCGAAAGCTTCCTGTTTTTTCTATAAATTTGATGAAAAGAGTTGATGGGGTTTCTGGAATTCGGTCAATGGAGGGGCTTTGAGGCTAAAGTTCTGATCTTTGTTTCGAGGTTTAGCTAAGTGGTGGCAGCGGCATCCATCTCTGAATGGCTTAGGTTGCTTTTGCACTAGCTTTGCCGCTTCTCACTCCTCTTTTGCGTTATTGGATTTGGTAATGATTGAGATATTTATCGAGTTGAGTTGATTAATTTAATTAATCAATTAACTAATTAATTAATAATTAATCATTAGAAGAGACCCAAAAGTCAAATTGGTTTAGTCCTGCCACGTCAAGTTAAGTGTGTACTTATGGAACAATCTTTTATTTTGTTAGCTTCTTCCTATACATAATTTTTTAAATGACAAGTTCAAAAGTTTATTGGAAAGGTACCATTTTGATTACTTTCATACACTAGAGCTAAATCAACTTTTTTCTTCTTTTTTTTTTAATACCGAAAATTCATGAACAATTCCTCTCCATGAAATTAGACCTTAAAGAGGGCCTTTGTGTTGATAATTAGCATTGTCCTTCTTCGCAAATCAGTGTAGATTTTAAGCAAGTTAAATTAGGTTATGTACATCAAAGCTCCTACACAAATCTAAATTGACTGCTCTCTAAGTTTGGGAAAGTTTGCCTGGAAAGAAGAAGTAAGAAGGGCTTCCTGTCAAGTTTGTGTACAGACAAGCTGAAGGATGTCTAAGGAATTGCATTGCCATGTAACATCATAAATGTCCTTTCATGTCATTGTGATTGAAGGAAACCATCTTGTTCACATCAACACGTGCAAGCAACAAACTACGGGTAGTTTAGGACCAACTCTTAACAGAAGTTCGTACCAAACTTTCTAAGATTAGAATTTCTCATACACAAGTACATGGACAACCTTTATCTTTCTCATCTTCTCCACTTTACTCACTTTTGCAAGAAGTGAAAGAAAGCCTTTTCAAAGCCACGAAAAGAGCTTGGATTTCATAACACAGCCAAGAAGTGCAGTGACAGTAACCAAGTGGCTTGAGTGGGAAGAAGTTGTTCTAAAAGGGAATTTACTAAACCAAGGTAACAAGAAACCAGATCTTGTTTCTCACAGGCAATTGTTTGCTTACCTCGTTCTGCAAGTAAAAGCTACAACGATGTAAATTACAACATCAGAAAGTAGTTGTTGTCTAGCAAGGCAAGACCAACGAAAACTGGTACAGTAAGGCAAAACCAGCTAGAAGCAACAAACAAGACGTAGCTATACCATGTAGGGAACTGCTAATAAAACTGGAACAATGAGCTTTGATTCCGTTCATTAAATGTTTACGACAACAAGAATTAAATATCATCTCTGTCATCTATAAAGTAAAACTTACAATCTCCAAAGTTCAAACATTACAATATTCTACTGTTACAAGAAAAGTTTAAAGAATTCCTGCTTAAGCAAACATGAACAGTAAAGCAGGTGAGAAAATTGTCTCAAATTCATTATTACTAACCTTCATCAAGTAAATTACAACTAAATCAAAGCCTTTCCTCTTGCTAATTATTCAATAAAGAATCTCATTCTAATTGACTACTGCACATACAAGCATATGGTACAAATCTGTTTGCTTTCCAATCTATCGCAGATATCAAACCCAAAACTGGTCAATCCGCTGTGCTTTATCTTTGAAACTGTTTCGGGAGGAACAATGTAGTCGTTCTGTGAAGAATCTAATAAAGGCCTGAATAGGGATTGTATGCATTGACGGGTGGGGCCCGTGGGCCGTATGGATAAACATTGGCTCCATGAGGATTCGAGAAAGGATTTGAAGGCTGTTGTTGAGGGGTATTCATCATCATCATCTGCTGCTGCTGCTGATAAAACATGAAAGCCTGTTGTTGATTGGCCATTGCAGCCATTTGAACAGAATGGGGTGCAGCCACTCCATTGGATGCAAAGAAGGGGTCATATGTTGTTTGCATCATAGGACCAGCCACAGGGGATGGTTCCCAAGGATTGTAACTTACTGGTTGACTACTTCTTCTAATAGCATCATCATATAGGCTGTCCAGTGTGAGTTTATCTAGACCTCCAGCCTTTCAAATGAAGAATGAAAAGCATTAGCTCATGCATTCAAATTATACTCATGACAATACAGGGGTAAACAGGGAATCAATAGTAGTAAAGATACCAGTTTGCTAGTAGCTGCCGCAGTTTCATTTGAACTTGGAGCTGTAACAAGTGCAAGTTCCCAGCCCGTAGTTCCATTCACTTGCGTTGGAACAGTAGCACTAGTTCGGTCAGCTGTTGCAATGAAAACACAATAGCATTAAAATAGCTCTCAGTTGCAACAAGCTACTAAGATGGAGGATATGACAATCAAACTTAGTTCTGCAACCCCAGTGAAATTTTCTGAACGTTTGAGGGTTCATCTTTTGGTATTTGATTTCAAACCTAGAATCAATTCCTAAAGTCAAACATTGTATCCTGAGTCATTTTATCACAAAATACTTGCACATTCATGGTCCCCTCTCATGAGAGCAGTTGCTGCAGTATATTTCTGGGTCAAGTTGGAAAGCAAAGTTAGTTTGCCACACAGATATAGAGATGCAATCTCTTCAAGGTCAGGACTGAACCTTGAAAAAGTTTGGTTATTTCTTGAGACTTTAGTTTCCTGAAAAACCATCTCATGTCTTGTTTTGTTAACTCAGGTTTCCATAGCCAGTCCAATGTTGCAATAGCTAGACTGGGAGACATTGAGTTTTTCATCAGCCAGGCCTGACCTAAGAAACAAAGCTCATCCTTGGGCTGGGCCAGGCTGGCCCATGCTTAGGTATTCAAAGATGATATGGATATTGATATTGTTCCACAAAAATCCAAAACCAGCATGATTTCTCAACCTTGTGAGCAAGAACTGTAAACTTTGAAAGGTCAGCTTACCAACTGGAACAATAGCCAGAGCTAGGGCATTTTTTTCATCTAGTTCTGAAGCAGCTGGCACAGGGTCATCCAAGTTCTGGTGACAAAAAGTATTTGAAAGGGCACATCATCATAAGGCCAAAGCATCCGGAAACAATAATTGGAATGAAGGATTTGAGTCTCAGACCATTACCAACAAATCAGGTTGTTGAACAGGAGGCGCTTGCTCCTTTGTGGGTTCAGGTGGGGGCGGAGAGGGTGTCACCTCCTCCTTTACTTCCTTTACTTCCTCTTCCTTCTTGTATTCAATCGCTAGAACTTCCTTGGGAGCAGCAATTTTGTTTTCAGTAACCTGCTTTCCAAAAGTTCACATTGTTAGAAAAATTACAGAACCTAGGCATGCAAAACCACTAACCAAAACCAATTCAAATGTTCGTAGTATAAGGTGATACTATGATTTATAGATACATTGTTTTATATTAACAGCATATGCAACTCGCAACAATTTAGCTAACTTAAACATGGGTTTATGAGAGTAAATGATAACATGGACTGAGGATGAACTAACAAGATGTCAACCTCCTTGTCAATTAGACTGATTTTGTGAAATTTATCATATTACAACCGTAGTTAAATTTGGTTGGTATACCTATTACTGACAGTCAACACTATGATATACTTATTACTATTTTGTAATTTTCATCAAAAAGAAGATACAAAGTAGAAGCACTTCTATACCTGATTTTTGCGTACTGTTGACATTCGTGGAGCTTCTTGAATGTAATCTTCCATGTTTTGTAGGAATGAAGAAGGCGGCTACATCAGCAATAAATATTTACTTTTGGTAAATTTGTTATAAAAAAAAAGGGAATTGTGGAAGAAAAGAACATGTTAATAAAACACAAGTGAGAGTGTAAACCTGCTCAATCTTAATAAATCTGTCTCCCCTTCCCACATCCATACTTTTGCATATCTCATAGAATTCAGAGAGTCTTTCAGCCTGTTTACAAAGAGAGTGCAAAAGCATTACATCAAAACATATAATTGTTAACGACATAGAAGTGATGAAACGGTAATACGACGACTTTCTAAAAAGATTTTCAACCTGCTGACAAGACCTCCTATATATATCCAGGGCCCTCACAGCATCTAGTCGTTGCATCTCAAAGAACTGGCTTCAATAAAATTGTCATCAGTAAATAATTTGCAAAGTATCTAGCTTCTGATCAAAATGAAATGTGCAATTGGATACCTTGTCAATCAAATTGGCAGTACCATCACTTATAGCTTGATAAATCTTAATGCTTTCAGAAGCAACCTAGTGTTAATGGGAAGAAAAATAACAAATTAGAAAAACTATAAACCATCTTGACATTGTCCACTAGTCAAAATGATCCGGCATGAACAGAACTTACCATAGACAATGCTAATTGAACGACAAAGTTATTAACTGCTGCCCCTTCTGGCTGCAACAAGATACAAAAGAATGACCACCGATAAGAGAACTTGAAAATATAAGGAAAAGTAAAGAATGTACATCAAAGAGTTCTAGCCTTGATGGAAATTTAATGAGGGGATTAATTGTCAGCAGACACCATTAATGCTAGATGAGTTTAACTTATTTTTAAAATTACCTGGCAACCAAGAACACGGTAAAGTAGCTGTTGCAATCCAGGTAACTGTTCCAGCAATTCACCTGTGTCTAGTTCTTTTGTCCTCTGCAACAAGTTGCACAATCATAAACTAGCCAATATATCATCTAATAGATTCAACAAGTTAAGGGTCTGATTAGATCTTGTATCAGTATAAGCAAAGCTAAAATTACACTATAGCAATCCCTCCAAGCAAAGCAAATTAAAACTCCAATTCCATAAGTGCATAGTAATGCGGCTTTACTATTTTTGTCACAGGAGTGTGAAAACCTTTTATACTAAAAATTACAAGAAGAAAACATTCCAGTTTGAGCCTTCAGAAATGCATCGTTGTGGATTAAGGAACCTACAAGCTAAAATCAAACCCAACATCATAGTTCTTAAGTGATTACTTCCATAAGTAATGCCTTGAAGTAATGTCATGATTAAACCAAATCACAAAACAGATAGCAGCAACCCCACTTTCTCCAATAAGAAATCAGAAGGAAAAAAAAAGAAGACTAAAATATTGAAAGAAACGTTCATACTGGTCGATCTGTTTCCACATCATACTTCAATAGTCGATAGCATTCCAGCCTCTCCTCCAAAAATAAGGCATAACTGCGAACCCAGGCAGAATAATCCCAAGCTGGCCAGATATAACAACAGTAAACATCATTTACAATCTTTCACTCAGATTAACCATCTGACCAAGAGAAGAAGAAACTACCATTTGGACTAGAATCATCTTTAAAATGAGCCATGTTAAGCATATGGCTTCTGCTTTTGCCATAGTTAATGAGCTCTTCATGAAAAGTAGGGTCCACTTCCCTCAGAGCACGGTGTATCACAATTAGAGTCTTCAGTGCAACCTAAATGCGAAACAAAGCAATCAAACAAACAGAAGAAAGTTACAGAGGAAGGTAGGAAAATCCAAGTTCATACAGATCATAGTGCAGAAAGAGAGCCAAATTTTCAAAGTTTTATGACTAAGAGAAACAATAAAGGAAAAACTCTCATCTCATTATTAAGTGTGCTATATGTGAGGCACATACCGCCCAATTATGAGTCTTTGACAGCCGTTTGGCAAGAGCATGGATGCAGTATGCAACGTCGGCTCGTGGCACTGTAGCTGAAATGGATACGAAAATTGCTGCAAAGAGATATGTAAGAAATCATTCACCAGCACTGTCTTAAGTAACATGATGCATCATAGATGCGCAGCATATCCTGCTTGAAAACATGAGCTAAAACTAATTCAGAGCAATTACCTCTAATATGCTTTTCTTTTGCAGGTCTCTCAACATGATTGGTGGCCCTAACTATAGCAATGTCCAAGTCCTGCAACACCAAACGTCGAAACCAAAATGGAGTCATTAGAACCCAAAAGGCAGTAGCAATTATTAAACATCAACTACCGCATAATCACGAAGTTGTGGTCATTTAACATGTACAATTACTAGTACCTTATAACCACTATTGACTTTAGCCAATGAGACAGTGGTTGTATCCTTCAAGGCTCCAAGTGCTTTCCTAATGCTTTTCTGCGTACCACCTCCTGACATTCTATCTCCTCAATCGCACAAATCCTACAAGAATCCGTCAAACAATCAATGCCATTATCTCAAATAACTCCTCAGTCCCACCAAGCAAAACAGTTCAATCCTCATAATCTTTGTTAATCATTAACAACAGCTCGTCATGGTTAGACCCTTGACATTAATCTTACAAGGTTCAAACTGGAGATCAATATAGATTCATGAGATACCACGTCGCCACACATTAACCAGTAGCCACATCGCTCCCTTAACCACTAAAAGAAGTTGGTTGCTATGTCCCACTCGCAAATCCAAATAACTATGTATCATCCAGACAAAAGGGTACCGGGAAACCAAAAGAGAGGTTCCGAATTTAACCTTCTTTTACCACTAAATCGGACGTTAAAACGACTTGAAACCAAAGAAATGAACCCAGCAATAAAGATGAGATTTGTTCATAGTCAAACACGCAAAACAAACAAAAACAAGCTCACTTCAAGGTCAAAACTTCCCACAGAAACAAAACTCAAGACACCACCTTTTACGACTGTGAACAACACATCGATCCAGAAAACAGAACCCAGATTAATAAAAAACAACCCAAGTTCAGAAACCAAAAGCAAAAAAAAAAAAAAAAGGCAAAAAAAGAACCTCGCAAGGACACACCAATACGCACACAAAACAGAAAAAGAAACACGTACCCGGAGCAAGAAAGAGAGATCAGATGATGACTCAGATTACCAGAGAGCTTAAATCGGTGAGGAAAAAGAAAATTGGTCGGTGAGAAGAGAAGTAGGAGCGTGGAAAAGTAGGACGATCGAATGGATATGAGCTGTGACCAGAGAAATATGCCCAATAAGAAAGACAAAACAAAGAAATGAGGAAACTTCGGTTCTGTTGAGTCGACGGCGTCGCAGTAGTTTTAATATATTTTCATTATTTATTCTTTATTAATGCAATAATTCTAATTTCTTGTCTTAATTAATTATTTTATATTTTATTATATGCAACGTTTGTCTCTTTTATTTAGTTTTTAATTCTAATCTTTTTTTTTCTCTCTTCTTTTTGGCGGGGTTTGTTGGTTGGTTGTGTCAGAATACGGCACTGTAAGAACTTGTACTGCCTTTTATTTTCGCCAAACCTGTGACAGAAGGGGTTTTCATCCTCTACTATATGTCCTACTCACCTGTTCTTACTCCTCTTCCTTTCCTGATTTGGCCACGTGTCCATAATTTTCATCAAACTCCACCCTGTTCTGATTAGATCAACAACCAAGTTTAGAACATCAGTTTCTGCTAACGATTTTCAGGTAATGTATTGAATTATAGTCAATGTCCAAATAACTAACTTGTTTTTTGTTCAAAGAAGTGTTATTTATAAGATTAAAAACAACCAAATAGCATCTTTTCTAAATATACATATTCAAGTAATAATTCTTTTGTTTATCTTAATTTAATAATAGGAAAAATGTGAATTATCGATTTTGAATATATATTAAGTCAAATTTAGAGAACTTGTGACAACAAACTTACAAAGTCAAATATGTTTATTGGTTGTGATTGTTGAAACTTTTTATATTGTAACAAATTAATTTAATTTTAACTAAAATTAACATATAAAACTTTTAAACATGCACATTTTATTGACTCTAAATTAAATTTTAATAATTTTAAATTCAATTAATTGTAATCGACGTAATAATTCATGTATTTACTGACTTTGAATTTCGGAGGATTGACCTATGTATATTATCATTTATTATGAATTAAATGATGAGAGTGATATGTGTATATTATAATATTTGAAAGAAAAAGAAACATTAAAAGACTTATAATAAATTTATAGTGCCCACTTGCCAGCTAAAAGTGGGACGTCCACTTTGAATTTCCATTCCACTTTTACCTCTCATTTTGGGCCTTCTGCATATGGTACAAGCGCGTAATTATCCGCAAGATCAAGGGGCATAATATGTAGGATACATCATCACGGAAGAATTAGCTGCCACGTGGATGACAGCTTGCTTGCCTGCAGTGATTGGGATTCAACCCACTTCCCACCCAGTGGTGGGTAGAGACGATCGTACCCTTGGATATAAAAAGTGAGAATAAAGCACACACCCCCACCAGATTGCCCCACCACGACTAGAACTAGTACTCTCTCAGCACTCAGCAGCGCCAGTAAGTTGGCGCTCAATGCAAGACACATGAGTTCTGTTTTTATTGGCTGTCTGTTGCCATCCACCTTAGTATCCTAATTTGGTGGGTCCAATGTTAGAGATAAAAGGACCCACTTCCACGTAGGCACAAATTTAATCTTATAAAATTTAATATATTTATTAATATTTAATTATTCTTTAAAAATTGATGTATTTTTTTGGAACAATTTTTATATATAGAATAGGGAATTTATTTACTTATTTATTAAGCATATAAGCAATGAATGAGAGACTGCAAAAGGGGTTCGGTAGATTTGCTTTGGTCATTGCTGAACTCGTAATGTAGAGTAGTCAAAAGCGGCATTAAGACACATATGTTATAATAACAGCATCAACAGCTGGGAGTTGTTGAACTATTAACTCTCAGACCCACCTTTCGGCCTACAATATATTAGTTAATTCATATGATGACATGCACACATTTCATTTGTAGGATTAACTGAAATAGATCAGGAGGTGAAGGCTTAATATGAGGCAGACATTAATGCAAAAGCAATGGAAAAGTTTGTCTTGATGTTATAATTTTTGTAGCAGAAGACAACAAACCTGAAAGTGAAACATTAAAACATGCTTAAACAATCGGCAAAGTTTATACCTGAAACCTGGTCTTTTGGACCCATGATGGTAACCTGCATGGACTAAAGAAATACCTGGTCAACAAGTTCATGACATGAACAGAGAATTGAGGCAGAAACGAAAGTTCAGGGAAGGGGTAATCAAAAGCAGCAAGTTGATACAATCTTCTTGATTTGTAGAAATTGTCAAATTCAAACAAGCCTTCAGGAAAATTGTTAAAGCTTGCAAATTTATTATCTGTTTTTTAATTTTAGACCCTTATATATATATATATATAGTTCATAACGACATGAAATGAAAGAATTTAAATTGAGAAAATTACAAAATGTTACAATTGCTGTACCGCCTATGCTAAAGAGACTGAAATATGTAAAGCATCTCAAAATTTGGTGGGGAAGTGAAACATTCAGGATCTCTTGACAACAGCGGTTGCAAAATATGGATGGTGGATTGGTTCGAAAGAAACCTTAAGTGACCGGTCAAGGCCTCCTACGCGACAAATGATGCTGAACGCAATGCTATTATGTTCCGCAACCTGCTCTAGTTGCCGGAGTTCAGCCAATTTGTCAGGATCATTTGAGAAACTGCTTTTGAGCTCCTTCGCAATCTTCAAAGCATCCTTGAAGTAGTTGTACATGACTATAGTCTAGATAAAGAAGAATATGACAGTTGAATGGAATAGGCCATGGCAATGAAAGTTGGTCAAACATCATGGACTACTTACTGAGAAGCACACGTGAGAAGTAGATTCCATGAACAATGGATATGGAATCTGGTCAGGAATACAGGCTTTTTGTAGAAGTTCAAAATGCTGTACAAATCTCTGCAAAACAATAAAATCTGATGAGAAGAATGATACGTGACTCTCTAATCAGTATATTATGGATGCTTCTGCAGGGAAGATACTTTTTCTCAAAGACAGTCACTTGATCAGTTTCTCCAAATGTATACAAGGAAACTATTGAACAGAAGAGAGGATGATTTATTGTACAAACATCTAATGCAGGCAGGACTTAAAAAAAGAAATCATAAGCTTACCTCATGTTCAGAA
This sequence comes from Erythroxylum novogranatense, assembly GCA_029891385.1. Lineage (NCBI taxonomy): Eukaryota > Viridiplantae > Streptophyta > Magnoliopsida > Malpighiales > Erythroxylaceae > Erythroxylum > Erythroxylum novogranatense. The sequence goes on from CM057233.1 coordinate 95,879,991, forward strand.
TTGAACGGGTTAGGACTTTGTAAAACCATGAGTTCATTCCTTAAAGCAGCAAGCAGCTGGAACGATAGAAAAAAATCTCATAAACATTTGGATGCAATAAAGCCAGTTCAAGTTAGGAATAATTCTCCAGCCAACATCTTAGACCAGGCTATTATTAATATTGTAAAACAAATGCAGAACAAGAAACCATAATACCAGTGTGAGCCCTTCCGCAAGACATATTTGGCATTGAAGAAAAATGACAGCGGGTGGGATCCGAGTTTCTCTGGCCAGATCTTTTGGGGAATCCTTTCTTTTCTTTCCTTTTTGTTTAGCTGATCATCAGATGCATGAGCAATTAGATCGATGCACAAGTTAATTGCAATGTCAGGAATAAAAAAAGAAAAGGTCTGCAAGTTAAAAAATAATAATGGCTAATTAATATAGCAACCAACCAAGGAACGGAATCAGTAACTGAATCTTTCATTTCTAAGGTTATGTTTAGTTGAGAGTTTATTAATAGAATGGAATGGAATGAAATGTAATATTATTCTATCGTATCAGAGGAGAGCTTATAATAGAATGAAATAAAATGGGATGAAAAAGCTTTCATATTACATCTCATTCTATCCTAAACAGTAAAAATAATAAACTTTTGATTTGGAAGGTTTAAGATGGAATGTAAAATGATAAACAACTTTTCACTATATTATATTATAAGCCCTTTTCCAAACAACATTTCATTATATTACATTATGAGCCTTTTATCTCTCCCAAACAACAATTTTCTAATATTACATCCATTTACATTCCATTCCATTATAAATTATTTCATTTCATTCCATTCCATTTTATTTCATTAAAAATCTTACGTCCAACCAAACATAGCTTAAGGATTAATATTTATTGTTCCTATTAAGCGATCATAATCATCATCTTTACCAATACAAAAAATCCTCCATAAAAACTGCCAAGTGGGGACAAGTAAACTGCATTGCATTCTTTTACGTAATAACCAAAATCACTTGCACAAACAACTATTCTTGCAAATGGAACAATGTACAGCTTGTAGTACCTTCACTTAATGTCATCTTGAGATGTGTTTTCTCTGCAAGCTTGCGTAGGACGATGTACAAATACCAATATACCATGCAATACTCGTTGGGGGAATAGAGCTCTAATTCAAAACCCAGTATGAGAAACCGGTAAGCAATCCAGTAAGTTTGCTCCTCAACCCAAGTAAGGATGTTCTTTAGTATTCTCATAGTAACATTCTGCAAAATCAATATCTCATAGATTTACTCACAGGAAAACAATCTAGGTCCATTTCTATTTGGTAAAAATAAAATCCAAGTAAAGTAAATGAATTGGACAAGAGAGTAGCCACAGTGCTTGAAGTGTAACTTTTGGTAGTGGACAGTTACACCCAAAATCAAAAACATATACGAAGCAGATAAATCCTCACTCTCCAAAAACATGAATTGATAGGCATGTTTATGGAAGTTAGATCATACTTGTCAAGAAGTGAACTACCAAAAGGAAGGCGTCAATACCTCATAATCCAACACACTGGGGACTTCTTCAAACTCTTTTCTAAAAGCAAGTTCTAGCTGTAAAACAAATAAAGGAGCAAAAAATTTACTACTAATGCCAAGCCCCAATGTCAATCATAAATAAACCGGTAATGGAAGAATTTATACACTGCTTTTAGTTAAAACAAGCTCAAGAAGATTGCAAATTGTGGAGCTAAAATAATTCGATAAGATAATTCTATAAGCACAGAAAGAGGGTATATTGACAAAACAAAATGTCAAGAAAATCTCCACAGCTCCAAAATGAACCTGGAGTATGAGCAAGAGAAAACTGATGAAATAAGGACTTCAAGAACCATCATGATCCTTCTAGAGAATAAGGTTTAAACTTCAATTAGTTTGTAAAATTAGGCATGCCACTAAGTCAAATTGTGGGACAAGGAAATAGTTTCTACAAAAACATTAAAGTTACATTTTGAAGTTTTTAGTTAACCTCAATATTAAAAAGCAACCTCCCTGAGCAAAACTAAAGAAAATGGCAACAACAAACCTGAACATAGATAACTCGCCAATCTTGTAAAATTTTTCCAAGCTTACGTCTCTGCCATGCTGAATTTGTGCAAAGAATTTTGAGCATATTTATCACGAGCTGCATCACATCACATGACAATATATTAAGAAGATATAGAGAACAGAAACTAGAAAGTAGATCTAAAGCATTAACAACTGGAAATTAGAAATGCAGTAACAATAAAAACTAAAGCTTAGATATAGTCAAACATGTTATATTGATCGAATAGTCTTACATGTCCAAGTTGTACAACATTTTCCTTCCTCTGAATCGTGTGGTCCCTTGTCACATCAGGTAAGCCTGCTGCTCTAGCAATCACAGCAAAGATAGGATCCCGACCATAAAGTTTACCATCTTGAACAAGAAGAAGCTGATAGAAGTTGTCAATGTTGAAAGTTCAGACATTAATGATAGAGAAACAACTAACACTCTTAGGCACTGTGAGAAGAGTTAACCTGGAGATGTGCTCTTGCAACGAGATCAGGTTCAGCTTTTTGGAACTGAACCACAAAGCGCAAAAGAACATCCAGAGATGGGTTCAATGAATAGGAGCATACTGAATCAAGATCACAAAGCAGTTTTTCAAAGTATTGAATAGCCTGTCAGAAGATAAAAAGGAACTTTTAACAGAATATATAACATATGTCGAAATAAGTTGTTAGCAAAGAGAATAAAGTACTCACATTTTTCCAGGAAAGCAATTTAATTGCACGTGGTGGAGTGGGAGCAGAGATTCTAGTGTTTACACTAGCATCAAATCCAATCGGTAGACGACCAGAGGCAGTTGTTTTTTCATCTTTACTGCCTTCACAAGTTCCACAAGCATGGGACACAAGGAATTCTGATGATTTGCGGATGAAATTCAACTCTGATATGCATGCAGCTATATGTTTTCTAGCCAACTCCAGACCTCTACCTTGGGGTCGCTTCATAGAGGTGAGAAGGTGGAAAAAATGCTGAGAGTAAAGGAGAAATGGTAACTTATATGCAGCTAAGTCATTATAAATAGAAAGTAACAGAACCTGAGGACATATACATGAGAGGAAAGTAAAATAAAATTGAGTTCAAGCGAGCATACAGAATGAAAGTTAATGCGAGGAATTGAAAACATAAGTAGAAGCTACAATATGCATTCTGCAGAGATCCACTGCTGGGGCAAGAACTCTTTTCAGAATAATTAAGACTAATAGTAGAATGTAGTCAATTCTGAAGTTCCAGCATGTTAGGCTAGGCCAAATAAGAAATTACATTGAACAAACAACTAGTTTATGCAACTTCTCAAGCAATCTAAATGATGCATGAGAGAAATTAGAAGAGCATTTCAAAGCAGAATTAGTTTATATCAATAGAAAAGGTATAAGGTTAAAGGTAAGCACAAACGATTCTTTAATAATGATGGAAGACGTGATTAACTAATCCCATGTTTCAACATTTTAAAAAGCTATCATTCAGAAATCACAAATGTATTCATCAATTTCTTGCAACAAAATTATTTTGGGCACTAAGAAAAGGACTCCAGGTTCCTTAAAGTAATATGTGGCATCATATCTTTGCTGGAAGTGTGAACTCGTAACCGAACAAGCTAATAATTAATTATGAGTAGGCAAAAACTTGAAAGAATGCAAAAGTGTGTAGAGGCAGAATCCCACATTATTTCCAACAACTAAAAAAGAGCAACATAGAATAAGACCTTACGAAAGCGTAAGCGGCATAATAAAGCTTTGCAATAACCTTCCTCCAGATCAAGATTAGTTTGTAATGGTTCTACATCTGTGCCAATAATGAAAAGTTTACAATATCAGTCAAGAGAAACATATTTAAACTTCTTAACTAGCATTCTTTGGCAAAAGATTTTGAGGAAACATGGCTCCTAAAAGTTTTACCAAGTTTCTTTGCTCACAAAAGAGATAAGATTTTAACAGTTCATTAGTGTTATGTTTATGGTTCTTGTTTCAACATCTTTCATATTCACGCTATTTCAAAGATGAAAGTGAGAAAAATACCCTCTGTTACTCTTCTTTTGGTTGACGATGTTTTACAAGCACGCAATTGTCGCAATATATTTTCTTCAACGGCATTTAACAATGATAAACATTTCTCATCTCCATCCCCATTCAGAGGAAGGCCATAAGACATTGTGAAAAGATCTTCTTCCTGTCAACCGAAAAGTTAAATGGAAAGCCAAAATATAATGCATCCCATAAATGCAAGCATTAACTCAGAATGTTTAAAGCATGGACCTAGATTTTACATCAAGAAATCAACCTTGCAATTGGAGTTCAAAAGGGTTGAAGAGTTAAAGAATCTAACATAAACATAGGCCAAAGGAGTGATTAGAATACTTTACTTCATGTGTACGAGCATCAGAAACAACTGAAACAACAGCCTTGCAGGTTGCACGAATGATTTTGCAATAAGAATGTAGTAATGCATGTGATGATGTCCTCTCAGGTCGCAGAAGATACATGCATGAAAAAACTGTTTGCGCCAACGAATGACCCTTGTGCCATGTTGCCTGTAAATAAGGACTATAATTCATAAGTAACTTTTCTTATCTATTAATCAGACTAAACCTTCAGCCACCATGACCAAAGGCCAACGAGTTTTACAAACAATATAAGAAAACAATCAAGAGGCTAGAGCGGGTATAATAAACAACAAGCATCATAGACCTCATATGATATTTACAATCTTTGTTCCTAAAAGAACAAATAAAAGATAATCTACATATATTAAAAGCATGCCCAAAAGAATGAGGTATGAGCATAGAAAAAACGATCTTTTCACTAAACTATTTTGCATTTCCTGAGACAGGAAACCAGAGTAATCTTACCCAGGTACCTTGAGAGGTCACTGCAAGTCCAGCATTTCATAATGAGCAGCATAATCAAAAGCTGGTAAGCATGATATAAACGGATTACAAAGTACCTCACATGCTAAAAGATGATCCATGATATCAATGATGCATTGGATATCTTCTGTTTTATCAAAGCTAATAGGAACTGGAGCAGCACCATCTTCAATTGCTTCATCAACAGAGCAGTATCTACTAACAATCCCAGAATCCATCTTTGGGTCCATAATCTAGAATGAACAAGGAAAAAGAAAACAGAAAACACAAGAAATAGAAGTAAAAGGATCAGAATCTCGGAAGGAACTTAAAAAGCTCGACATAGAAAAAATGGTATCATAGTTTTCACAAATGCAGATAAACCAGGAAATCGGGACAAATCCAGAAAAGCATTTTTCCTTCAACAAGGCAGCTAAGAGCATTACTAGTATCACTTATAATTCAAGACTAAAATCGGAAGTTAAAAGCTCTTAAATCAAGTCTGCACAAGACCACACCTTGTGGTGTTGCACTAGCGAATGGCATAACTTCTTCATTGTAATTGAAATCATAAGTGTTGGAGAAACCTAGCTGCAAGAAGATATCATACTCTAGCTGCAAGAAGATATCATACTAAGTTTTCTTTTTCATTTTTACTTTTTTCTTTCTCTCTATGCTAAATAATGCATTCCTCATTAAGAAAGAAAATAAATCATTAAATAAAATTTAATTTCAGCAGCACCTCCAGAGCAGACATGGCAGCAAAAAGATTGAAGTTCTCTCCATGAATGAGCTCACCTTCTTGGAGTTCTGCAATCAAACATTTATATATTAATTTTCAGAAAGAAAACCAAGGCTCACATGCAATTTGCAAGTATAGTGGACAGAAAATTCTGCAAGGCACACAGCAGCCAGGTTATTTAGAACATGAAATTTGTTAATATGTATCACTAACTTCGCTACTCTTCTGGTTTTGAATCAAAGAAGCAAGCAATCTGATTACTTCTGCAAGTTATCAAGAAAAGCCAAAGGTTTCACTAACTAAGAAAATATTGACATTGATGAAGGAAAATTGATTCAGAAACAGAAAACTAGAATTCAGAGACTAAATCACAATGCTACCAACTAGTACGTATACCAAAAGTATTTGTTTCACTATAACAAGTTCAGCATCTCACAGTAGAATCATTGAAAACAGCAATACTATGCTTGTTCAAGCAATTTTTCAATAATTGCAGTCATGGAGCACTGACAAAGTATTCCCATTTTTCTTTTTCGTCTCCTTATCCCCCCTTCGATTACTCAACAACTAAGGAATCAACAGAATAAAATAATACATAAAAACGAATCTGATAAACAAGATACGTAAACTCGAAAGCTTACTTAAACCCAAACATCACCAAGCAAAACCATAACTCAAGACTTAAGCTTCGGATTAAAGATTATAAAAACAACAAAAAGGAGAAAACTTTACTAGTCTGAGACAAAGAAATAGACTAATACTAATCCCGTTTTGGGAAAAGAGAAAGCCGGAAAAACAAAATAAAAAGGAGAAGAAAAAAAAAGATTGAATCTTGAAAAGAATAAAGAGAAATAATCACATCGAACCTCTACAGGCGACTTCAAGAAGCGGAGAAGCGTCAGCCCAGATAGTGCTTTCGCTGGCCGGAATAGAAGAAGAGCTGTGTGATGTACTAGTGTTCACATATGGTTCCTCTGAGCTCTTCCACTCCATTATCGAAAACCCTTTTCAAGTTTTGAGAGTGTGTATGTGTCCACTCAGATTCTTAGGTTTGAATTTTGATTCGAAGACCGAGAAAGTATCGTTGAAGGTGGTGTGTGCGTTATGCTCCTACTTCGCGCGTCTATCAGCGGAAAAAAGGAAAGCTTTAGGGTACATGTATAGTTGCATTGTCATTCGGGTCGAATCATTTTAGACGAAGTCTAAGGACCGATTTTGTTCCATTTCTTTTTTTATTATTATTTTTTGGTTTTTGTTTTTTAATAAAAATAAAATTTTATTTGGTTATTAATATTAATATAGTTATACTTTATTCCTGATAATAATAAAACTTTTTAAAAATTTTAATTAAATAAATTTATTTAATTTTTTAAATAATACTCTCTCCTGTCCAAATACAAAAGCCGTTTTAGAGGGATGCACACTTATTAAGAAAATTAATGAAATGTTTGATGTACCCTTATTAATGATATTACTCATGTGAGAGAAATTGCATGTTGAATTGCCTTGAAAATATAATCTGTGTAATCAAGTTGTGAGAAAAATTAAAGGGTAATTTTGAAAGAAAAATTATAAACATGCATGAAAAGTCACGAACGACTCTTATGTTAAATAATTAAAATCCTCTAAAACGACTTTCATTCCGGATAGAAGGAAGTATTTGTTAACAAATTATTAATAAAATTATGTTATTTTAATAAACTAAATAATTTAAAAGTCAAAATTTTATTTATAAATTAATATTTATTTGAAATATATTTTAATTATTAAATCCAATTTTATTTGGATATTTATATATTTTAAATTTAATTATATTAATTATTAATTATTAAATTTTAATTACATATAATTTAATTATAAAATTAAATAATTCATACTTTTATTTATAATTAATTTTAATTTATCAAATACAAAATGTTGAATTAAATTATTCATATTTTATTAAATTTTAAAATTAAATAATATATATTTAAATTATAATAAATCATATTATGAAAAATATAAAAAAAAAAACAAAATAAAAACTACTTTTTATTATTTTATAATTGTTTGAAATTGGAAAAAAAACCAAAATAAAAACATAAACTAAAAATTCAACCAAATATGTTTTTAACTAAATTTTAAAACAAAACTAAAAATTAAAAATAAAATGGAAACAAACATTGTCTTCTTTTAGGTACACCCCAAAGAAAATAATTAAAGAATTATTTATTTTATTTACTATATATCATACTTTAAATTATTTGATATTAATTATAATAGCCATACACTTACTAAAAGTAATAATGTTTAATTAAAATAATAATTGACAATATAATTAAAATAAATATATTTTTAAAAGATGATTTCTTTAAATTATAAAAACAATTGATGTTAAAAATTTTAAAAAAATTTGTCAAGGAATTATCAAAAATTACAATTTTTGACTTATTGGAGGTGAAAAAGGCATGCAACACCAATAATGGCAGGAAATCAAGAAACGATCAGCTCCATTGCTTCTGTTCCAGTAAGGGTACCTATCAGCCACAACAAGACATAATGTTTGATCAAACGTTGGAGCTCGTCACGGTCGAAGGTGTGGGGTTCGTAGACGTAGGAAATGATTTGAGTGACGCTCAAAGGGATTAAGAATGCATGAGCCCGGTTAGGTTGGTGAGCAGAAAAGTAGCTCTTACACCTCTCCTTCTCGTCGATGAATTGCCCTTCAATGCCATGTATTTCATGCAATGGTGTTGTGTGAACCAGTGGCTCCTCTCCTTCTGTAAACCCAAACCTTGAATCTTTTCTCCATCTCTATGTGACTCCTGATCACAAGCAATAGTAATGGTCACCGTGTCAGAATACAGGAGGGCGTACGCTATATATATATATATATATATACATTTCACATAAGCCATGTACTGGATATCGCAGCTTAACTGGTGAAAAGCCACAGGATTTCTGTAAACAACTCCTGTGGCCTGTGGGAATGTAAATTTTCTTCTTATACGATGAATAGTTTTTGGATCGAACAGCTTCACGTATAGCTGCTCTTACTCTTTCCAAACCATCTTCTACTCTCCTGGAACTGCTTCTTTTCTGTAGAGAAATCAATAACAGTCATGATCAAATGAAGTAGAAAAGTTGTAAGAAATATCAGAGACAGAAAATCAAACAAAACTCAAGTCGTAAATTATCTCAAAAAGATGTGTTAGACACGCTTTCTCCTGCCTGGTAGCTACTTTAATATTATTAGCGCTAGAAACTTGGCGCAATGGAACTGATGCTGAAGAACGTTGAAGGGCTTCAGAGACGAAAAAAGATTGATAATGAGAAGAAGAGAAAAGGTTGGTCATTGTGACGTTTTGCTTCGGAGGAAGTAAAAGAGAACATGTAATAACGCCAACAGTAGTAATGTCAACAGAGCAGTAGTGAATAAGTGGGAGCTAATCGTAACTCCCATGGTTGATGATCTTCTAATTAGCCTTCGTATATAGGTTTTCCTCTGAAACACAAAAAACACAGTGAAACAGAGACAGGAGCTTGTATGGTGGTCACATACATGCAGGATTGAACCCAAAAAAGAGAACAGCCAGTGACGGAGTTAGAAAATTAAAGTAGGGGCTCCAAATTTTAATTTTTTTAAATTTTAGGGGCTCAATATATCACTGACTCTTAAATAACTCTATATATATATATTAAAAAAATATTTAAAAAACTTTGGGGGGCCAATGCCCCCAAGACTACATGTGGCTCCATCCCTGAGAACAGCATAATACATTCACTTAACTAATGTACATTCAGTCGGGTTATTTTATTACATTTAGGTGAGTGCTCAAAAGAGGTAAGATAACTTATGGTAGGTGTCAAAGTCAACCAAAAAAAAATCTTATTACCAAGTCAAAAAATAATTAATTATAAAAATGGTAAGCAAGGTCGAATCCATAAAAACTAAAGACTAATAAAAATCTTTTAAAAACTAAGAAAAATTAGTAAAGATCCATAGAAACTAAAGACTAATAAAAATCTTTTAAAACTAAGAAAAATTAGTAAAGATAAATAAAATGGGAGATTTTTAATTGAAGAAATTGAACGAGATCATAAAAATAAAAATAGAGAAAATCAATTGAAGAAATCATTCCAGCCAAAGGCCATCTCCATGGTAGTTTAATGGTGTCGATCATGGATGCACATATAAACTCATCAATTAAATCAATAGATCAGTTATAGTTGTTGAAGACGTTTCTAGCAATTTAATCTATCCTAAAAATTGAATTAAACAAGACAACGTGCTTTGATTAATCTCTTACCAACAAATATTCCTAACTCGCGTCTAGGATTCAATTCATTGATAGCACTAAAAATGAAAAAGGCCTGATCCTAACTAATAAACCACACATGTAGTTCCTTCAAATTAGATTATTTACTTCCTTAATATAACCTGAAAATATGGTTCTAATCACGCTATATTATTTGCTACAAATGTTAACTCAACCAAACAATTACGTATTTAATCTCATTAACTAGTAATTTATTATCCTAATTAACTAAACAATTGGCCAAACCATTTTATTAAACAGGAAAATAAACATCCACCACAACCCAATAAGTAAAAGAAATAAGTAAATATTGAAGAATTTAAATGAGTAGGAAGAAAAATATTTAGATCTCACAATACTTTTGTAGAATTAAGCACGTCGATCAGACCTTAAGTTGGAAAATAAAAGAGTTAGCCATTCATGGCTATTTTTGAGCTCACAAAATAAAGATTCTGCTGTCGAGGGGCTGTCCCTAAACTAACAGGCCTCCTCCCTTTATAAAAGAGGAGAATATTTAAAAAAAAAAAACAGAAAGATAATTACGACCCAATAAATAATATAAGGAAATAAAATCCTAAGATTGTCTCCCTTTTTCTCGTACTAGTGATTGCTGATAACTTTCCAAAACAAATGGTTGTTATTGACTTCCAAGAAGGTAGAACAGGTCCTATGATTTTGAACTCTTGCGGTTCATTTAAATTTTTTTCGAATAAGTCTAAAAATTCAACAAATCAGCAAATATTCTTTAACTGTTCAAAATAATAGAGAGAAAATAAATCCATCAAAGATATCAAAATATCTTGCATTATAAACATAATTTCTACCAAATATTCAATAAAAATATCAATGTATCAACTTATGTCACGATTGAATCATAAAATTGAAATAAAATGAGTTCATAATTGATTTGTAAATGATAAATAAATGATTATACTTTTTAGTTATGTATTCAATAGTATATTTTATTAAACCTTTAAATTAGAACATAAAATTACCTGAGTTACCATTTTATAATTTTGCAATACGTCCTTAAGACATTTTATAAAACTTAAATTTAAAACTTATGTGATTTTTATGTAAAAATAATATTTGTTGATTATGAATTTTATTATAACAAGCTTGAAAAGAAATTTTAAGTCTTGCAGTATACTTCACGTCTTGATTCTTAATTCATATATGTTATGAATTAAGAAATCTTAATCTTAATTCATAACATATATGAATTAAGAATTAAGACGTGAAGTCTTAATTCATAACATATATGAATTAAGAATTAAGACGTGAAGTCTTAATTCATAACATATACGAATTAAGAATCAAGACGTGAAGTATATTTCAAAACTTGAAATTCTTTTCAAGCTTGTAATAATTTTTTATTTTTCTTTTCTTGTAACTTGTAGAATGGGGAATTCCTTTTTTACTTGAGAGGACTTTGGCAAATGGACTTTATTTTCTCCTAATTAGACTAAGGCTCTCTCTTGAAATGGTATAATTTATTATTGGCTTATTCTAAACTCATTATATAGATTTAATTTTTCATTGGCCATTCGACTTAAGTCATCGCTACATAAATTTCTGATGCTAACGCTAAAGTTAGCTAGGATGGACTATTGTCCACGAAGTCAAGTCTTTTCCAAAAAAGTCCAATTCCAAGTCATATTAAATTTGTCTCCTAACAAGGCCAAGTCTTTCCTTTTTTTTTGGAATTTAAGGCCAAGTCTTTCTTCGTTTTTCTTTTCTCCTTGCAACGGAGCAGAGGATTTTGACGATACTATAATATATGTTCATCAACTTATGAAATGATAATGACATTTTATTATTCAAGACGTATGAAATCTACTCCAAAGTTAATCAATTAAAGTGAACACTTTAACATCACATATATTCTTTTGATGATTAATTAATCCAAAAAATTTTCTTTTAATGACTAATAATTTATTTAGAAAAATGAAGATTATGATAGAATTTTATCATTATTGTGGACTAGCATAATTGAAATTAATTTGTACAAATCCGATTAATTAGATGTCAATTGTAATTCTCTTTTAACGTGTCATTGGGCTGTGTTCGTTCACTGCTTTATGATGGGTAGGCTTGACTCATATATTATAAAGCATGGGAGGCCTCTTCGCTAATTTCACCTTTAAATCTGATTACCTTTAAATCAGTCGTCTTTTCTTGATTAAGGATTCTAATAGCGATAGTAAATCTTCGCATCTCTCTTTTCGCTTTCGCTTCACTTCACGGAAAACAACAATGGATTCAATGTTTCCTCAATTTCCAGGTATTTATCAATCTAATTATTGAATATAGTATGTTACAATTCTAAGGTTAATTATTTGTGTAGATTAATCATGAAATTAATTTTGTATTTCGTGTATAATAATCTTTCAATTGGTATCAGAGCCAATTAGCCCTAATTGTGACTGCTATTTTTTGGTTCATATTTGTTCATGTATTTTCGTTTTCAGTGTTGTATAAATTTTTCTGTGCAATCGGTTTGGATAATTTCGTTTTTGTTTTTCGATTGGCTTTGGTTTGACGTCATAGCATGTAGTAGTTCGATTTGCTGTTGTCTATCTTAAACCTCAAGAACGAAAGCACCGAACCCATTAACGTTCTCTTCGATTTTTTCGACCCATATACAGTAGCGTTTTTCATGAAATTTATTGAGGGGTTTGATAGATTTCGAAGTTCTGAATCTAATGACGTAAATTTCGTTGAAAACGGATCAAAAATAAGGAAGATAAGGACATTTATCCAAACCGATTCATGAAACGATTCGCATGACGAATACCGATCTGGCGGGCGGAGAAGATGAAGTTCGACCCGCCAGACACTCGCCCACGCGCACTGGTGGCGCGTGTGGGCGTGTGTTGAGTCGTCCGGTGGTCTTTTTTCCTCAAATTTTTTCCTACATGCTCCACTTGCCCAGTACTATTTTATGATAATTTTTCTGAAATTTTTGGAACGCTAGAATTTTTTTTTTTATTTTTCCCAAATTTTAAAATTAATTAAAATATACTGTACTCTCTGAATTTTTCCTTGAAATTTTTTGTACTTATTCCTAGTATTATTTGGGCTTGTTGAGTCTTGTGTACTCTCAGAGTTATATAGTTGTGCACCAAAATTAATTTTGATGTCGTTTATGCATATAATGTTATATTATATGATTAATTATGGTTATTTTTGCAATTATGGTGCTAATTGAATATATGGGAACAATCTTGGGGAATGTTATTAGACTATTGTCATTAATTTTGTGTAATTGTGAGCTCGCCTATCGTGAGACCAATTATTACAAATTGTTGTTGTGATGTTATTGGGCATACATTAGATGTTATGTTAATGATGCACTTACCCTATCGGTTTGTCTTTATCAATGTGGTTTCTAATGTTTGTTTAATTCATTGAATTATGTCTTTAAAGTTTTCAATATCCTATCGATATTAGCTTTAGGGCATAGTTTAATGTTCTGGGTGATCTATGTTGTGATTCGAGACCCTTAGGCAGGATTGCAATTGCATGAGAACCTAGCTGTGTTGTTTGCCCAATTATGCTAGTTTTTGATACATTTGCTAAATCTCCTTGCTTTGTATCAATTTCCAGCTTTGAATTCTTTGATTAAGCTGAATGAGACCAATTATGAGGACTGGCTTGAATCTTTAAATCTTTTTTTGGCGGTTTCTAATGTTGATGTTGCTCTCACTGAGGATGAGCCTGCACAACCCACTGTTTAGTCTTCCGCTGCAGATAGGGCTAAATATGATAAATGGGTTCGTGCTAATAAGGTTTGTTTGATGACCATCAAGTACATAATGGAGAAGACTATTAAAGAGAGCATCACAGAAACTGATAATGCCAAAAATTATCTTAAGGTTGTTGGTGAAAAATTTCAGAAGTTTGATAAGACTGAAAAGTCTAATTACTTGTCTTTATTGTCTAAGACCAAGTATGATGGTGTGGGTGGTGTTTCTCAAATCTTTGTCTGTTTTGAATCGAATCTGATTGATGTTCCTCCTAATTCATGGTGGTTAGACACTGATGCCACTATTCATGTAACGAACTCATTGCAGGAGTTCAAAAGCAGGCGGAAACCAAATAAAGGGGAGGTGATGGTGCAATTAGGAGATGGATCTAGTGTTAATGTTGAGCACATAGGAGTAGTTTCCTTGAAGTTGAGTAGTGGACATGATTTGCTTTTGAAAGATGCTGTTTATGTGCCTTCTATGAGAAGGAATTTGATTTCGATTTACATTTTACAGTTGTGGATACAATTTCCATATAATCAATAATGGAATTGTTTTATACTATGATTCTGTTGTTGTTGGTTCTGCAATTATGCGTGAAGGATTGTTTATGCTGATTGCTTATTCTTCTCGTTGTGATCGACTACATGATAATGTTGATGTTGTTGTTGGAGAGAAACGTGGGAGAGTTGCTAAAAAATCTTCTATATTGTGGCATAAACGGTTAGGACATATCTCTAAGGAGAGAATGGAGAGGTTGATTAAGGAAACTATTTTGCATGATTTGGACACTTGTGTTGATTGCTTAAAGGGGAAGTTTACAGCTAAAGTAAGAAAGGAGAAAATGATTAGGAAGGAGGAACCGTTACAGATAATTCACACAGACATCTATGGACCCATTACTCCTATTGCCATGGGAGGCTATAGGTACTTTATCACCTTCATTGACGATTTTTCGCGGTATGGATGGATTGAATTGTTGCGTGAGAAATCTGAGTCCTTGGATGCTTTTAAATCACTGAAAAATATTGTTGAATTGCAACTTGGGAAGCAGATCAAATGTGTAAGATCTGATAGAGGTGGTGAGTATTATGGTCGGTATGATGAAACTGGAAGAAACCCTGGCCCTTTTGCTAGATACTTGCAGGATTGTGGAATTGAGGCACAATATACCATGCCTGGCACTCCTCAACAAAATGGGATTGCAGAGAGGCGAAATCGTACTCTTATGGAGATGGTTAGGTGCATGTTTAGTCACTCCACCTTACCAGAGTTTTTGTGGGGAGATGCTTTGAGGACTGCTGTTTATGTTCTAAATCATGTGCCTAGTAAGTTTGTACCAAAGACTCCTTTTGAGCTGATATCAGGAAAGAAGCCTTGTTTGAAGCATTTCCGTGTTTGGGGCTGTAAGGCTGAGGTGAGGATTTATAATCCTCAGTTGAAGAAACTTGATCCTAGAACTATATCAGGTTACTTTATTGGTTATTATACTGGCTCAAGAGGTTCAAGATTTTATTGTCCCAATCACACTACTAGAGTCATTGAATCAGATCGGGCTGTCTATTTTGAAGGAGACATGGAATATAATGAAAGGCATGAGTCTCGTGTTGTTGATTTTAGAGAGGATCATGTTATTGTTCCTACACCTATTGTTTTTCATCCCGAGGAGATTCGCACTCCTCTAATTCATGATGATGTTGTTGATTCAGAAATGATGTTGAAATTCCTCAACAGGTTGGCATTGATTCTGAAGTCCCAGATGTGGTTGTTGTTCCACCTAGGAGATCCGAAAGGATTCCTAAACCTACTGAGTCTTCTAAATTTCGAGACTATTATATTTACTTGGAGGAGCATGAATTCAATTTAGTTGAAGACTCAGATCCTATTTCTTTTCAGGATGCCATTTCTTGTTCTCGTAGTTCACAATGGTTGGTAGCCATGGAAGATGAGTTAGCTTCTATGATTATGAATGGCATTTGGGATTTGGTGGAATTACCCAGTGGTTGTAAGACTGTTGGATGTAAATGGGTCTTTAAGACTAAACGTGATGCTAGAGGTGAGATAGAAAGGTATAAAGCCAGACTTGTTGCAAATGGATATAACCAGAGGGAAGGTATAGATTATAAAGAGACTTTTTCCCCAGTCTCTACTAAAGATTCATTACATATTGTGATGGCTTTAGTTGCTCATTTTGATTTGGAGCTCCATCAAATGGATGTGAAAACTGCTTTCCTGAATGGTGATTTGCATGAAGATGTGTTTATGAATCAGTCTGCTGGTTTTGTTGAGAAAGGTAAGGAACACATGGTATGCAAATTGAGAAAATCCATTTATGGGCTGAAACAAGCCTCCAGGCAATAGTATTTGAAGTTTGATCAAATAGTTTGCTCTCTTGGTTTCAAGGAAAATGTTGTTGATCAATGCATTTACTTGAAGAAGAGTGGGAGAAAATTCATTATTCTTGTCTTATATGTTGATGATATTCTTTTGACCAGTAATGATGTGAATTTTCTTTCTGAGACTAAACAAATGTTGACAGCTCATTTTGATATGAAAGATCTTGGTGATGCTTCTTTTGTTTTGGGCATTGAAATTCATCGTGATAGATCTCGTGGTGTTCTGGGTTTGTCTCAGAAAAGATATATAGAAAGGATTTTGAATAGATTCAACATGAAGACTTGTAATCCTTGCAGTGCACCCATTCAAAAGGGTGACAAACTCTCGAATAGCCTGTGTCCTCAAAATGATAAAGATAAGTCAGAGATGGAAAAGGTCTCATATGCTTCTGCTGTTGGCAGTCTTATATATGCTCAAATTTGTACACGTCCTGATATTGCTTTTGTTGTTGGTGTACTTGGGAGATACTTGAGCAATCCTGGTGTGGGTCATTGGCAAGCTGTGAAACGAGTTCTGAGGTACCTACAAGGTACTAAAGATTACATGCTCACTTACAGGATGTCTGATCACCTTGAGGTGACAGGTTATTCTGATTTTGATTATGGTGGCTGCCCTGATGATCACAAATCCACATCAGGATATATCTTCATGCTTGCTGGAGTAGCTGTATCTTGGAAAAGTGTTAAACAAACACTTACAGCAACTTCAACTATAGAGGCAGAGTATGTGGCTTGTTATGAAGCTACTCGACAGGCAATATGGTTGAAGAATTTCATTTCTCAGCTTCATCTTGTGGAGAGTGTTTCTAGACCTCTAACCATATATTGTGATAACTCTGTTGTGGTGGGCTTCTCTCAAATATGCAAGAACTCCAAGCGTTCGAAGCATTTTGATACAAAGTATATGTTTGTTAGAGAGAAAGTTAAGGAGTTTCAGACTCATATAGAGCATATACCCACCGACCTTATGGTCGCAGATCCTCTAACCAAAGGCTTGACTGTTAAGGCTTTTGTGAATCATGTAACCCGTATGGGTCTATTTAGATCTTTTGATGCCTTGGATTAGTGGGAGTCTGTTTTTATGTTATTTTTTATAGCAACATTGTATTTGACTATTTTGTTATTCAGTATAAAGACTTTTGCATATAATTGTTGCTATTATTGTTGTTGCCATATACTTTGTTGAGATACTGCGCAGATATATTTAAATATTTGTATATATATGGCATTTTATTGGAGACATTTTGTATCAAGTCTCATCTTGTTGTTCTGAGATATTTTGTTAAATCTCAATTGGCATCTTGAGTGGATGCTTGGGCCATTTTGTTTGGAATTGCACAAACGGATTACCATTTTGTGTGCATTTCCTTATGACACATTTTGTTTAAGTCATCGAGGTATGGGTATCTTGCATATATGCTATCAGTACTCCTATCGGGTCTGATTTCTATATTGTTGAGATACTTGTAACCTCATTTTGGACTTATGATTGAGAGATTGTTGACTCTACTTTGACATCTTATTGTGGCTACATATTTTTATATTAATCTGGGATCTGTTTATGTTGTTTAATGATTTTGGTTATGCTGTCCAAGTGGGAGAATGATAGAATTTTATCATTATTGTGGACTAGCATAATTGAAATTAATTTGTACAAATCCCGATTAATTAGATGTCAATTGCAATTCTCTTTTTAACGTGTCATTGGGCCTGTGTTCATGGGCTTGCTATGATGGGTAGGCTTGGCCCATGTATTATAAAGCACAGGAGGCCCTACTGCTAGCCCACCTTTAAATACAGTTGCCCCATTGAAACTGTATGCGTCTTTTGCTGATTAAGGATTCGGAATAGCAGTAGTAAATCCTCTGCATCTCTGTTGCTTTCGCTTTCGCTTCACTTCACGGAAAACAACAATGGATTCAATGTTTCCTCAATTTCCAGGTATTTATCAATTTAATTATTGAATATAGTATGTTACAATTCTAGGGTTAATTATTTGTGTAGATTAATCATGAAATTAATTTTGTATTTCGTGTATAATAATCTTTCAGATTATGTAAGATTGATAATGTCAAGTGTACTATAAAACTCAAAATTTGCTTTTATAACTAATGTAAGTCTTTTATTTGTTATCTTTTCAGATAACGTATAGAACGAAGAGCATTTCTTTTTCACGTTAGAGGAAATATTGGACTCCATAGCTTCACCATCATTAATTTGTATTGACAAGCTTAACAAATTTCTTGACTCTTCTGTCAATGATACGAAATACGGTTGAAGAAGTCAAGTGGAGTTATTGGAAGAGCAAACATCGGTGGACTTGGACCACTTGGGAAACGCACAGTAACCTGGCAGCCTTCCCACGGGAGCCTCCCAAAACCGTGCCGGAAGTGGAGGAGGAGGCAGTGGCGTCATCTTCGTAGGCACAGATGGCGGGAGATTGAGGAAGAAGGAGGGTGAGGGAAACGCAGGAAGGAAATTTTCACCGGAAACGATGTGACTGGAGGAAGGCGGCAACAGTGGAGGGGGTGGTGACAGCAAGGAGGGAAAGAATGGATTTTGAACTGCGGTGGATATGGTCGAGAAAGGGTACTTTGGCTGTTGATGTCGTAAATTCATTAACATTTTATAAATATTAGAGACGGAAATATTAAATGTTAGAATCAAATTTAAGGACAAAATTAACCTTTAGACAAAGAGCTAAAAAAATTTAAATTAGAAGATTTTTTTCAAAAATTTTAAATAAGTTTTTTTAAATTTTTAACTATAGAGAAAATGTGTAATTCTCGATCATGTTAGCAGTGGAGGGGTGGTGATAAGTAGGGGTGAGCATAATTGGGCCGGCCCGATTACCCGGCCCGGCCCGAATTAATTCGGGTAACAAAATGCCAAAAAGTCGGTAAATCGGGCTGGCCCGATAATTACCCGAAATAATTCGGGTAAGGGACGGGTAACTCCGAAAAATTTCGGGTTACCCGATTACCCGAATTAAGCTTTGCTCTTTAGTATTATGACTTTGAAAATTGAATTAAAATTAGGGCTTCCTAATTTCCTATCCTAACTTCTTCCGTTCCCGATTCTTCTTCAGTTCTTCTCGCCCTCTCTTCTCGTCTCTGCCTTCTGCCCTTCTGTTCTGCGTTCTTGCCTCTGCCTTCTACGGTTCTGCGGTTCTGCGTTAAATCTTCCGGCGGGTTACGCTTCTGCGGTTCGCCTTCTACTTTGTCTTGGCGGCTACGCCTTCTGATCTGCTCTGTTCTTCTCCTCGGTTCTTCTGCTCTGCCTTCTGCGGTTCATCTTCTGCTCTGTTCGTCTCTGCCTTCTGGGTTCCTCCTCCGTCCGTGCTCCGTGGTGCGTCTCCCTTGGTGGGTCAGCCTCCTCCAGCTGGTGCGTCCCTGGTGCGTGCTTCGGCCTTCCGCGTGGTGTGTCCTTGGTGCCTGGGGCTGGTGGTGCCATATGCCGTTCTGCGTGCGTGCGTGGTGCGTCCCCGGTCAGTGTCACCGTGTGCTCGTGGTGAGCCTTCTGCAGTTCCTGTGCGTGTAGCCGTGTGTGCGTGGTGAGCCTTCTGCAGTTCCTGTGCGTGGTGAGCCTTCTGTCGTTCTGCGTGCCGCGTGCATCCCTGTTGGTGTTGGCTGTTTCTTTGTACCGTAGCTGCCTAGCTGGTGACTGGTGTGTGCGTGCAACCTGTTTCTTTGATTGTTATTACTTATTAATTTTCAGTTTCTTTCTTTGATCCATTAAGGTCATGTACTCATGTGGTTTGATCTTCTGGGAACTCAATGTTCACAGTTTTTAGGGTCTCAACTCTCAAGTTTACTTCTATTTCCTTTCACTTATTATTGATTTATTGTGGACTGCAATTATGTTCTTGTGCTGAGAACAAAACAAACAAAGAAAAAGTGGAACTGTGGAAGAGCACATCTTGCCATTAAGTTTAGGATTTTGATAGTCTGCGTAGTGGCCAACTTGAATGGATAGATAGGAAGGATAACTAATGTGTTAATTATAATTTCATGTAAATGTAACCAAGTGGATCTCAATCAATTAGGTGTAAATGCACCTAATCATTAAATTTAAGAGTGCAACTTGGTTGAAGCGGATCTTAGTAACTACCAAAATGAAGATTATATTTCACCATTATTAAATCTTTGATGTACCTGTTCATACCTTAAATATAATATTGCACCTTCCAAAAGGTTTCTTATGTAGATTGTAAACTAAGAGAATTACACATTTTCATGAGCTTTTTCTTTTAGTAAGTTGTTTTGGATTTACGCATGGGATCTTATCTTATATCACTAAACTTCTATTTCCTTTCACTCATGCTGGGAAATTCAGGAGCTACGGTTCCTATAACATGCTCAATTTGAGATATACTCAAGAATGAAGTTAACAATAGTTAACAATACACTTACTTCTCTATTAACAATAAACAATAGCCCAGTTAATTTTGTCGATCTAATGTGCTGTTTGCTTTGCATTGTATGTCTTAGTGATACTTATTGTTGCACTCTCAAACTTGGGTTTGTTTTTTTTCCTGTTTTTAGATGGAAGAAGGAGGGTCAAATCATCTAATGATTCCAATGCATGTTGAGTCTCCGAATGAGGAGGCTAGAGAGGCCTCTGGAAAAGAGAGGCCTCCACAACCACAAGCACCAAAGCGAAAGACTATGGCAAAAAGATCTGAGGTATGGCATCATTTTACTGCATTTGTGACTGAAGATGGAAGTAGAAAAGGTAGATGCAATTATTGTGGTAAAGAGTATGCTGCCGATTCAAAAAGTATAGGTACTCGTGCACTTAATTATCACATGAATCATTGCACAATGAGCCCCTGCTTAGATCCTAATCAACGTGAGGTTAATGTAGTTAAGGGTGAGGGGGGTAGTCAAAATATTATGACAGCTTGGAAGTTTGACCAAAATGTAGCTAGGGAGGCTTTGACGTATATGATTGTAGTAGATGAACTCCCTTTCAAAATTGTAGAGAACCAAGGCTTTAGACATTTTATGTCTAAAGTTCAACCAAAGTTCGTTTTCCATCCCGATTCTTCGTGTCTAGGGACGACTTCCAACTCTACATAAATGAGAGGAATAAGTTGAAGCAATTGTTAAGGAACTCCACCCATAGGGTTTGTCTGACAACGGATACATGGACTTCTTTGCAAAGAATCAATTATATGTGTTTAACTGTACATTTTATTGATAATGATTGGAAATTGAACAAGAGGATTATTAACTTTTGCCCTATTGATAGTCATAAGGGTGAGGCCATTGGTATGGCAGTTGAGAGGTGTTTGATTGAATGGGGCATTGATAACGTGCTAACGATGACAGTTGATAATGCTAGCTCGAATGATACTGCCATTGCATATTTGAAAAAAAGGTTTAGCACTAGGAAAAATAGTGTTATTCGATGTGAATATTTTCATGTTAGGTGTGTTGCTCATATAACTAATTTGGTGGTTGGTGATGGTTTAAGTGAGGTTTCTAGCTCAATTATGCGAATTGAGCTGCTTTGTTAGGTTTGTTAGACAATCCCCTGCTAGGTTGAAAAGGTTTAACGAGGCAATTGTGATGGAGATGATTGATTGTAAAAAGTCATTGTGTCTAGATGTTTCAACTAGATGGAATTCGACTTACTTGATGCTTGATGTTGCCCAAAACTTTGAAAAAGCTTTTGAGAGATTTGAAGTTCTTGATCCTAGTTTTAAGAGTGAGATGGAGGGTGATATGGGAGTTCCTACTTGTAATGATTGGGAGGTTGCTAGAAGATTAACATTGTTCTTGAAGCAATTTTATGAGTTGACTTTGAGAGTTTCGGGCTCTTATTATGTGACTTCAAATACTTATTTTAGTGAAATAAGTACAGTGGCTAGTAATTTAGATCAAATGGTAAACAACAATGATCTTGAATTGAGTTTGATGGCAAGCAATATGAAAAGGAAATTTGACAAGTATTGGGGAAATATTGAGAAGGCCAATATGTTCATTTATATTGCTGCTATTCTTGATCCTCGATCTAAATTAGAGTATGTGGAATTTGCTTTTCAGCAACTTTATAATGGGGAGAATGTTTCACGTATGTGTCATAAGGTGAGAGATACCATGCTTGTCATGTTTAATGAGTACAGATACATGTTATCACCTCAAACTAGCCGATCATTTGAGAGAGGGCAATCTTCAAGCAATTTTGAGAAGGATAGTGAACAATTTGAGACTATGGAATCCAAATTTAAGAAATTCAAGAGTGCAACGGGAGGTTGGGATACACGATCAGAATTAGATAAGTATTTGGGTGAAGGGGCAGAAGCGGATTGTGAAAACTTTGATATACTTGGATGGTGGAAAATTAATGGAGCAAGATTTCCTACCCTTGCTATGATGGCTCGTGATGTTCTAGCAATCCTATCTCAACCGTGTCTTGGAGAGTGCTTTCAAGACAGAGGAGGGTTCTTGATGCATTTAGGAGCTCATTGACTCCTAAAATTGTTCAAGCACTTATATGTGGACAAGATTGGATTAGAGCTTCAGTGAATCATCATGAGATCAAAATTGAGGAGGATTTGGAGGAGTTAGAACGTTTGGAAAATGGTAATTTTTTAATGGCTTTATTATTTAATATTTCAATTTGTTATACATTGTCATATTTTGCATGATTGATTTATTCTCGATTTATGCTCTTCTAATATAGAATTGTCACAAATTTCTTTGGAGCCTGGATTACCTGAAGTTTAAAGACTTTCATGATTTACCAGACTCCAGCAGCAGGCAACAAGAAGAAGTCAGCGACAAAGCCTAGTTTAATTTACTAGGCTACTTTTCATGGGCTCGTGGCTGTTTTTTTTTCTTGTAGAATTAATTAACATATTAATTATGCTAGTTAATTTAAATATTTGGTTATATTATTAGTGAATTTAACTATTTGTTTTGTTTTATGTTTGTCAAATGAGATATGAGAATGTAATTCAATTATGTTATTTTGTGTAATTTCGGGTAAGTTCGGGTTAATTCGGGCCGGGAAAGTTCGGGTAAATGAATCGGGTAATCGGGCCGGGTAAGTTCGGATAAATAAATTTTGTGTTCGGGCCGGGTAAGTTCGGGTAAATGAATTTTGTGTTGGTAGGTAAGTTCGATAAATGAATTTTATATTCGGGCCGGGTAATTTCGGGTAACTAAAACTTCGGGATCGGGCCGGGTAAGCTGAAATTTTTTCGGGTAATTCGGGCTTTACCCGAACAGTACATTTTTGGCCCGATTAGCCCGAATGCTCACCCCTAGTGATAAGTAACAAGGAGGGAAAGAATGGATTTTGAGCCGCGGTGGATATGGTTGAGAAAGGGTACTTTAGCTGTTGATGTCGTAAATTCATTAACATTTTATAAATATTAGAGACGGAAATATTAAATGTTAGGATTAAATTTAAGGACAAAATTAACCTTTAGACTCAAAAATTTAAAAATTAGGTTTTTTTTAATTTTTTAACTATAGAGAAAATGTGTAACTCTCGATCATGTTAGGATGAATCACGGAGTCAAGTCTAGGTTTGTTTTTTTTTTAATTTTAACTACAGAGAAAATATGTAACTCTTGGTCATTACAGGATGAATCACCAAGTCAAGTCTACTCCAAACATACACGCAAACTGATCATTATCAGAGCATCTATTTCTAAGAAAAACACTGCAACTTGGATGACTTTTGCTCCACCGAAGAAATTTTACCGAGGTATCATCATTTGTTCAAAAACTTCCACATAAGGTGGGTCACCGTCATAATTATTATGGTGCTATAAAATGCTTGTGCCACTTCATCATTTGCTTAATAAGCAACAAGAGCTAGCACTATTCGATCAGTAGAAATGATGACAGCAGAAGTGAGTATTATGATAGTATTATTATTACTATTACAATGGTGGAGCTCCCATGGTTGTTTGGAGGAGGAGAGAGCTGCTCTTTTGCACCTCCAACATTCCTTCAATTACCCAAACGACACGTCTTGGCGTTCATGGGATATGAATATCGACTGTTGTAAATGGTACGGAGTTGAGTGCGACCTGACAACAGGGCGAGTCAAGGAGCTAGATCTTTCGTATTTTAGAGATGAGAGTTTAGGAGAATGGAAGTTCAATGCCTCAGTGTTCGTTCCCTTTCAACAACTCAGAAGTCTTAATTTGATGGGCAACGATATCGTGTGCTGCGTAGAGAATGAAGGTTGTTCTTATTTATGATAATATCACACAGACACAAACACCATATGATATCACAAACTAATACCATTTTCTCATTTACTCTCTTATATATATATTGGACGGATTGTGATGTCTTGCCAATTTAATTCAACTTAATTTGATTTATTAAGCAAGTTCTAACATGTGAGTACTGCAGGCTTTGAAAGATTGCAAAGATTGAGCAATTTGGAGGCTCTTTATTTGGATGACAATGGATTGACTAATAATGTTTTATCAATGTTTCAAGGATTTCATTCCCTAAAAAATTTGTCATTAGGTGTAAATAAATTGAATGGATCAATTTATATGAAAGGTACATATTTCTTTTCCTTTTCTTATAGATTATTAATTTATATTTTATCATGTTATTAATTGCAAATAAGAAAGTAGTTTTATTTTAATGCCTAATTTATAAAAATTAAATTGTAATTCATAATTATTATGATATATATTTAATAACTTCTTTCTATTATTAACTAGATTTGGTGAATATAACCAATTTGGAGATGTTAGACTTGAGCTACAACAATATTAAGAAGTTTGTTTCTTCCGAAGGTATAAATTTAGACAAAATTTAAATATTTTTTATTGATTTTATTTTCAATTCTTTATATTTTATTCTTTATTATTTTTCAAAGAATTAAAAATATATTACAAAAGTCAAGGAATTACAAGAGTAAAATGATAAGAGAAATGAAACAACTATACCAAGGAACATAATAATACTTTCTCTATGTTACATTGTTTATTTATTGGTGATAGATATCCAAAGTTCAAGCAACATAAGCATCCTTCGGCTTTCCTTTGGGGTTTGTACGAACATAAGCATCCTTTGGCTTTCCTATGGGGTTTGTAACAGAAGCAGGTTTGAATTTGAACTGCAATCACTAAAAGCATTCAAAAACCTTAAGTCTCTTTATTTGGAAGAGAATAATTTCAAAGGGGTACTATTTCCACAAGGTAACTAATGTTTACAATTAAACATTTACCTGTTATTATGCCTTTATTATTATGAAGTTGTTAAATTATTTTTCCTTTTGTCTTGAAATTTGTTATGCAATTTAAGATGATCTAAATAAATTGGAAGAGTTGTTCTTGGATGATTCTGACGTGGATGAAAACTTCCTCCTATCACTTGGAGGACTTCGATCTTTGAGGCTCTTATCCTTGAAGAGTATCCACTATAAGACTCTCAACAATCAAAGTAAGTAGTAACCGTCGTTGTATCAAATAAATGAGTAATTTTTGCGTTAATTTGTTAATAATTAGTTGAATTATCATTTAAAGTTGCAAAATAAGTAATGTTTAGGAGACTTAAAATCATAATTAATGATCTATAAACATGTTTTTTTTAATCCTTAAAATAATTAATAATTGAATATATTATCTTTTTGTTCTGTGAATTTTGTAGGCTTCCTCGACTCCGTTGCAAATATTACTTCACTTGAAAGTTTACTATTGAGTAGTTGTGAACTTACAGGCAACATTGATGGTACATTTTTAATGAGTTAATTTAAAATTTGAGGAATTATCATTTTTCTCTCTACCCTCTAATGTTCTTTCAATTTATTTGTAGAATTATGTAAGTTGAAGAATCTTCAAAGACTTGATCTAGGAGGCAATAGAATGAGTGACACCTTGCCTCCTTGTTTGGCTAATTTGACACTTCTTCAATATTTGGACCTATCCTCCAATCGCTTCACTGGAAGTATCTCTGCATCTCCTTTGAAGAGTCTCAACATTCAACGTAAGTAGTGATCATTGTTGTATCAAATACATGAGTATTTTTGCTTTAATTTGTTAATAACTAGTTGAATTATCACTTAAAGTTGCAAAATATGTGATGTTAGAAGTACTTAAAAGTGCTTAGAAGACTTAAAATCATAATTAATGATTTATAAATATGTTATTTTTAAAAAATCCTTAACATAATTAATAATTGACTATATTATCTTTTTGTTGTGTGATTTTTGTAGGTTTCCTCAACTCCATTGCAAATATTATTTCACTTGAGAGTTTACGATTGAGTGGTTGTGAACTTACAGGCAGGATTGATGGTACCTTTTTTATGAGTTAATTTAAATTTGAAGAATTATTATTTTTCTCTCTACTCTCTAATGTTCTCTCAATTTATTTTTAGAATTATGCAAGTTGAAGAATCTTCGAAGGCTAGATTTAGGAGGCAATAATATGAGTGGCATCTTGCCTCCTTGTTTGACGAATTTGACACTTCTTCAGTATTTGGACGTGTCCTTCAATTATTTCACTGGAAATATATCTGCATCTCCCTTGAAGAGTCTCACATCCATTGAGTATCTATTTATTTATGATAATCAGTTTCAAATTCCAATATCACTCTCTCCATTTCTCAATTATTCTAAACTCAAGCGTTTATATGCTAATGTGAACGAGATGTACACAGAAAGTGGTGGGGTTGATAATAATTTGACTCCTAAGTTTCAACTACAAAAACTTATATTGTTCTCTACATATGGAGGAGGGGTTTCATTTCCCAGATTTCTACACCATCAGTATGATTTGAGATCTCTCGATCTTTCTGATATTCAAATAAGGGGAGTTAGCTTTCCAAGTTGGTTACTAGACAATAATACAAATTTGGAAAGCCTTTATTTAGACAATTGTTCTCTTTCAGGAGTGTTGCATTTGCCAATTCATCCTCACTCAAAGTTGTCTTCCTTGGACATTTCCAACAATCAATTTTATGGCCATATTCCTAGAGAGATTGGAAGGCATTTTCCAAAGCTATCTAAATTACAGTTGCAAGGAAATGATTTCACTGGAAAGATTCCGAATAGCTTGTCTAATTGTTCTCTCTTATATTTATTAGACATGAATCACAATAAATTATTTGGCAAGATACCAGAGTGGATTGGGAATATGTCATCTCTTGAATTTTTGTCTCTGTCAAATAATAACCTTTTTGGAAGCCTACCCTCAATTTTCATACCTCCACAAGTCGCACACATCTTTTTATCCCATAATAGACTTGAAGGACCTTTTCCGGATGTACTTCCTAACTCTATTGTGGCCATACTAGATCTGAGTTATAATTGCTTAACTGGTAGTATACCAAACTCAATCAAGAATTTGGGCGGGTTGATGTTTGTTCTACTAAATCATAACAATTTGGAAGGTGAGATACCTATTTATCTATGGAAGATGATGAATAAATTGAAGTTTGTTGATCTTTCCCATAACAGGTTTGACACTCTCTCACTCAAAAACGATACTTTCAAAACTCCTCCTGAGAATGGTTATTCCTCTTACTATGATGAATTTCTTGAATTGGTAGAAAAAGGAAACACCTACCAGTACGACACAGAACGTATATATGATATTGGTTTCATTGGATTAGATCTCTCCAGTAACAACTTGTCGTGTTCAATCCCTTTTGAAATTGGAAACAAAGAAGGTATGAGGACATTGAACTTATCTCGTAACAATTTGATAGGACATATTCCATTATCATTTTCGAATATGACAGTAGTGGAGAGTTTGGACCTGTCCTACAATCACTTGAGTGGAATATTTCCTCCTCAATTGGTTAAGTTAAAATCTTTAGAAGTGTTCAGTGTCGCTTACAACAATATTTCTGGTAAAACGCCGGAAAGAGTCGGACAGTTTGCCACTTTTGAAGAAAGTAGCTATCGAGGAAATCCTTTTTTGTGTGGATTACCCCTGCCCAAGAATTGCACTATAATAGAATCGTCAATGACAAAGGAGAGTTCGACAGATGATATTAATGATGGTTTCATAGATATGGAGATTTTTCAAATAAGCTTTTGGGTTACTTTTACCGTTATGTTGCTGGGAATAGTTTCGATTTTGTCTATAAATCCTTACTGGTGACAAGCATGGTTCTATGTTATCAAGTTGATGATCACATCATGCAACTACTCTTTGGTGGATCATCTTTCATTTTTATATAAATTTGGGATTATGTATCTTCTCTAGGAACATATTTCTTAGTTGTCCTTAAATTGTAATGAGGAGGTGATTTCAATCAATCTTTATTAATGTAAATTAATTATGTGTCTCTTTTTCTATTCCTTGAAGAGTTAATTAAAAATCTTAATATGTAGTTTTATAAATGGTTAATTGGGAGTTGACAGAAAGACGAGAAAAGTGGGTGACACTAAGCATTGATTAAACACATAATGAATTTAAGAGCTTTCACTTAAATAGTTCATGGGGATGATGATGTGCCATGTAAAGGCTATTACCATTCTCTATTTCACTTATGAAAAGCCCTGGATGGAGTAGATGTTGTGCAATGGACTTTTCGGGCAACAAAGAGTTCATTTTCTTAGGAGTAATCTACTTCAAATCAAGGAGTTTGGTGGAGTCTTGAAGCAAATTTGGCATTAGTTAGATGACATAAATGATAACACAGGCTATAAGGAAAATATGTTTCTGTCTATCTAACATAAAAACAGTCAACCAAAAGAAATCTTTTGAATGATTAGAATTGTTTGTCTCTACATTAGTAAGAATTGACCTGCAACATATTAATAGACCTATAGATCATTTTCAGCAGAATCTCCACCAATCCCTAGATTTTTATCATACAAGTAGCCCAATTTGTTCCAAGTAGAAGAATGGAAATCATGTTTTTTTTGTATTCTATGAGTTACCTTGTAAAAGAAATACATATTCCGATGCAGTTTTGCGTTAAGCTTCAAATTACAGGCATGGGATTTGTATGCAACTATTATCAATTACTCTATCAGATGAATTTGAGAAACAATTTGGGATATGTAAGTTATCAGTTAACTCCATAGTCAGAGTATTCAGAAGACGCAAGACTCCGCCATCTCACAACAGAAAGGGTTGATTCTTTGTTCTCCGGAAAAAAAAACCTGGTAAACAAGCCAAGGAGATCCAAAGCCTGAGGTACTTGCATTATGTTCGTTACGGTCAATCCCAAAAATAGCAAGAAACCAACCAAATGCCTGCTTACATGTATAGTCAGATAACTTTACTTCAAGTTCGTTACAGATTATCAGCAGAAGAGATTTCACTTACGTCCAAACGTTGAGGGTTTCATTGTGCCTAAAAAGAGCTTCTTTGGGAGGCCAGTTGGCTCTGTAGTAGCCAGGTATGAAGTCATTGTCCTTCATATAATCTGGTAGCTGTTGAAACGACACAAGACCATACCTTTTTGTATTTGTTTGATTTCTCCTTGTCATCTTTTCCCTTCTTGTCTACAATTTCAGACTCAGGAGAAGTAAGCCTTTTGTTATGACCATCTTGAACATCCATTCTCTTCACTTTCCTTTTTCGAAGCTGAACCCATTAACAAGCAAAGTTTTCCACCTTCTGATATGTGTATACACCACTTGGTTGCTAGTTGGATGATATAGAGAGGATGGTCTTTGTATGTTTATATATGGGATGATTAACGTACCGTACCAACCAACACGCCATTAAAGGACTCTTAACAATAAATTTTCCTGTTAAATTCTGTTTTTTCTCAAGTTACAAGTCAAAGGCTTATTAATAATAAACCAGTAATTAGTTTATTATTAATTCAATACCATTAACGTTAAAACTCTGCATAATCAATATCCCTACACACTTCAAGTCAGACCAGTATTTCTGTTCATTATTCAGAGACTTCCTTTTTTGCTCTTTTCTGTCTTAGACTGGATTGGTAAAAGATTAATAAAGAATCCACTTTTCATGACTTTTATTATCATTGGTAGAAGGTGAACTAGTGAGCTATAAGGTAATGAATATACATACACTTGTACAAGCTTTCCCAGAGTCAAAACTTTTTATCTGCTATTCCATCTGAGTAGTTCAACGGTTTCTGGAACAAGCGGGGACTGTTGACCATTGCTGGATCAGATTTGCGGATATGGCTTCGTTGATACTTAGGTGGTTGATACTCCTTCCTCAAGTAGATAGCTCACATTTGAATTGAATGAAATAACTTGATGCCTTCTAATCCTTGATGCATCCTAATTGCCCCAAGGCGCTCCAGATATCGGAGCTGGAGCAATCATTACTTGTTTGGACGACATTCGGGCTATCAGATGGAATGACACCTGAGAGAGGGTAGCTTCTGTTACTGTGGAGTTGATCATTTGCAGTGCAAAAGCCCTTCATTATAACGCTTTTGTGCAGCCCACCAAGTAATCCTTCATAATCTGTGTCCCCAGATTCCCCAACAAAAACCACCATATTCGCCAATTTTACACCCCCACCTAACATATAAGTACCTCAAATGAGTTTCAGGTTGTTAGAGAACCTTGAATAGCACAGAGATGAAATTTCCGACATTCAAGAATACGACCAAGCAAACCTCCATACATTACAATAAATACAAGCTAGATTAGATGACATAGTTAGTACTACTAATACACTCTAAAAACTTTCAATTTTCATATCAATATATGCATAATTAATGTACATTTGGTTGTGTTATTTTATTACATTTAGGTGAGTGCTCAAAAAGTAAGATAACTTATCTCACGATTGAATTATAAAATTGAAATAAAATGAGTTCATAATTAATTTGTAAATGATAAATAAACATTATACTTTTTATTTTTTAAATCTTTTAGTTATATATTCAATAGTATATTTTATTACACTTTTAAATTAGAATATAAAAACGCCTGAGTTACTAGTTTATAATTTTGCAATATTTCCTTCATATATTTTTATAAAATTTACATTTAAATTTTATGTGATTTTTTATGTAAAATGATATTTGTTGATTATGAATTTACGAAAGATCGATAATATATATGAATTAAGAATCAAGACGTGAAGTATATTTAAAGACTTGAAATTTCTTCTCAAGCTAACTTGTAGAATACTTACGAGGACTTTGACAAATGGACTTTATTTTCTCTTAATTAGACTAAGGTTCTCTCTTGAAATGTTATAATTTATTATTGGCATATTCTAAACTCATTATATAGATTTAATTTTCATTCATCACTCGACTTAAGTCATCGCTACATAAATTTCTGATGCTAATGTTAGCTGGGATGGACTATTGTCATGAAGTCAAGTCTTTTCCAAACTCACACGTTAAAACATCAGTATTAGACATCTATATCAAAGGAGAAGTTACCTAGAAATGAAGTCAAGTCTTTGCCAAACGCACACGTTAAAAGATTAGTATTAGAACATCTAATTTTATCAAGTTATTTTTCATAACAAAATAAGGTATTTATTTAAATTTCTATTACTGATATAATTTTAAGATTATACAAGTTAATAATAAATTCATAATTTATCAATTTTAAGAAACTAATAATGATTATAGAATCCTTCAATATATTTAAGTGGTATACATCAAAATTAAATTGTTTTGAATTTTTCTAGAAAACATGAAAATTTGAATAATGATTATATAATTCTTCAATGCATCCTTATCAAATTTTGTGAAATTTACATCGTAAATTTTATGTTAGTTTTAATTAAAATAAGTTTTGGTTTCATGCAATAAGGATTTTGCATCATGCATTTTAACATAATACAAATGTATAAATATATTTTAGGAATACACAAATGTATTTTATATATAGTTATGGGATCCATCAAAATTGTATTGACCACTTTAGGAAAAATGAAATCATGTAATATTAATAATATTAATAAAGAATTAAGACATTAATTGCGTAAAATTTGTTTCCTAACAAATCCAAGTCTTTCTTCGTTTTTTATTTCTCTTTACTTGTGCAATGGAGCGGAGGATTTTGACGAGAGATATTTTCCTGTAATAAGGTTTATGTTTATATAACTTGTGAAATGGTGTAATTTATCCTCGGCTTATTGTAAATTCGTTGTGTAAATTTAAGGGATAAAAGTTAAAAACACTGATTTCTCCAATAATTTGAGAAATTTTAGAAAATTTTCTTGATTTTAAAATTATAAAAAATCATTCTACTTTTCATTTACCAATAAACTCCTTCTCTTAAAAGTCAATTATAAAATAACAATGAAACACATATGATATGAATATTAGGTTTGAACTGATCAAATTTTATTAATAAGATAACTAAACTCAATTTACAAATTAAGAAATTTTAAACCTTATTATAGTTGTTTCGTCATTATTTTTAAAGCGAAGTTTTAAACAAATAATTTAAATAAAAATTTATATGAAATAGTTCCTCCTCAGTTGGAATAGGATTATGGTAACAAAGAATTATGTCACATTAGACTTGTTGAAGCAGAGGATTGCATATCATCATATTCATTTTCCTTTTCGCTTTTAGATATTGGGCTTAGGCTCACAATTATAAATATAATTATCATTTGATTCAATAGCGTTCCGTTAGATAGGAACAGGTTTGATAAATACTGATAACTCTCGGATAAAATATTAGAACGAAAAAATACATTAGATAATAGACTATTAGTTCTAAGCCATCTCTGATGATAATTCAACAATTCGAAATTCTTTTCTTGCGTATTCTTAATACCCTTGAATTATAATACATCAAGCTATTATCGTATTTATGGTATTCATATTACATATAAATAGTGTAAATTATTTAAAAATCTTAAAATTAGCTCAATTTTATAATCATAACTCAAACTTTAAAAAGTGACAACAAAATGTTCAAAATATTTTTAACTCTAACGTAAATTTTAAAAGTGACAATAAAATGATTAAATTTTAACTTTTTTAATCATAGCTGGATGTTGGTATCTATATTAAATTTGCTGATATATTTTGATATGTATTTCAGAAACCAAAACATATTTAAGAAATTTTATCTATTAATACATTTCAGCTAAAATTAGGAGAACAAATGCGAATTAATGAAATTACTGTAGCGCTTGGTGTATCACATCAAATGTCAGTAGAGTAGTACAGGGGGAACGAGTCTCGAACTCCCCTGGATGATGATCTTCTAATTCTTCTCACATTTTCCTTTATACATACAGAGGGAGAGAGAGTGACATCAAGTTACTCTGTCTGCCTAAATTTTAATATTAAAAAATTAATTAATGATTGAAATATATAAGTTTTACTAAAATTTATTAAAGAAAATATTAATGTAAAATTTTTGTTTTATATTATGATAAATTTACATCGATTAAGAATATAGATTATTAGTCAATAGTCAGACCTAAAACATATCGTAGTAATTGATTTTATTTTTCACTTTCTTTTAAAATTTTAAAGTATTGACTAATATAAATAAATGAAAATTAAATTTATTAAAAGATACTAAAATTATATCGATTAATAATATAAATTATTGGTCAAGAGT
This sequence comes from Erythroxylum novogranatense, assembly GCA_029891385.1. Classification (NCBI taxonomy): domain Eukaryota; kingdom Viridiplantae; phylum Streptophyta; class Magnoliopsida; order Malpighiales; family Erythroxylaceae; genus Erythroxylum; species Erythroxylum novogranatense. Next base: position 95,913,575 of record CM057233.1, read on the forward strand.
AAAGTCTGAAAAAATTGATTTTATTTTTTCACTTTTCTTTTTTAATTTTAAAATCTTGTCGATCAATGAGTATCGTGTAGTTAGAATATAGTATTTCTTCATCGTGACAGAGGATATTATAAGAGAGATTTTCATATACTCTAATAGATTTAATTTCCATTCATAATTTACAAAATTAGCTAACTAAAGTGCTCACTTAAACATCATAGAAAATCCTGATGCTAAATGACAATATCATGATGAATTATTGTTCAAGAAGTATGAAGTATACTCCAAAGTCAATCAACTAAAGTGATAACTCTAGCATCACACAGAAATTTCTGCCGCTAAATGACAATAAAAGGATGAATTATTATTCAAAAAGTACGAAGTCTACTCCAAAGTCAGTCAACTAAAGTGATCACAGGAATACGGTTCAAGAATTCAAGTTGGGTTATTGGAAGAGCAAACACGGTTTGACCACTTCGGAGTGAGTAATGATCCTGTAATATAGGGATGAATTATTGTCCATGAATTATTCAAACACACATGGTGAAAGATCAGTAGCAGAACATGTACATATCAAAAAAGACGTTCCCAAGTCATGGTACCAACTTGTTCGACACTGCAACTTGTAAAATGACAACTGTTTTTGTTCTATATAAGTTTTTAGTTAGTTTATGATTTGTTTGTCTTTTGTCCCACGGACTACATAACCATTAATACATTATTGAATAACTAGTTTATATATTTTTTGTTTAAATTTTGTGATGGTTTTGTAATTTTGTAAATATTTATCAAGTTATTTTTAATAATATATCAAGATATTTATTTTGTTTATATTGGTAATATAATTCTATGATTATACAATTTAATAATACATTCATAACTTATCAAATTTTAAAGAAACTAATATTATGTATTTTATGTAATATATTTAAGAAGTACACAACTAAATTAAATTGCTTTTAACTTTTTGGTGAAAATAAGAAAAATTTGAATTATGGTTATAATATTTTCAATGTATCCTTATCACAATTTGGAGAAATTTACATCACAAATTTTATGTTAATTTTATTTAAAAATAAATTATTGATTTCATGCAATAAGAAATTAACATAATACAAATGTATAAATATATAGTTGGAATAGACAAGATTCACAAATTTATTTTTGTATATAATTATGTGATTCATCAAAATTGGACCAACCATCAATTTATTTTAGGAAAATAATACTATGTAAAATTGATAATATTAATTAAGAGTGAAGACATTAATTCCATAAAATTTCTTTTCTAAAGTCACTCGCTGAACTTTTACTGCTCTTTTGAACCACTGCTAGCCTTGAAGGAGTTGTGAGAAGAGGAGATCCCGAACTCACCCAGTCCGCTTCCTGACCTGGCGGCCTTCCCACGGGAGCCTCCCAAAACCGTGCTGGAAGTGGAGGAGGAGGCGGTGGCGTCAACTTCGCAGGCACAGATGGCGGGAGATTGAGGAAGAAGGAGGGTGAGGGAAACGTAGGAGGGAAATTTTCACCGGAAACGATGTGAACGAGGAGGAAGGCGGCAGCGGTGGAGGGGGTGGTGACAGCAAGGAGGGAAAGAATGGATTTTGAGCGGCGGCGGATATGGTAGAGAAAGGGTAATTTGGCTGTTGATGTCATAAAATCATTAACATGTTATAAATATTAGAGTCGTAAATATTAAATTTTAGGTTAAAATTGTGATTGGTGTAAAATTGAAGGACAAAACTAAACTTTAGACAAAGAGTTAAAATTAGAAGATTTTTTTAAAAAATTTAACTACAGAGAAAATTTGTCAGGATGAATTATTGATCACGAAGGCAAGTCTACTCCAAACATACACGCAAACCGATCAATATCTAAGAAAAACACTGCAACTTGCAGAATTAGATAATTTTTGCTCCACCTAAGAAATTTTACTGAGAAATGTTGTTGTCAGTTTCCGGACTTTCCATCCTTCAACAACTCAAATTCAGGTCTCTTACCTAACTTTCCATCCTTCAGCAAAGAAATGAACGAGATGTATGCAGAAAGTGGTGGGGTTGATAATAATTTAACTCCTAAGTTTCAACTACAAGGCCTTGAATTGTCCTCTACATACGGAGAGGGAGGGGTTTCATTTCCCCAATTTCTACATTATCAGTATGATTTGAGATCTCTCTATCTTTTCGATATTCAAATGAGAAGAGGTGGGTTTCCAAGTTGGTTACTAGATAACAATACGAATTGGAAACGCTTGATTTAGGCAATTGTTCTTTTTCAGGAGTGTTGCATTTGCCAATTCATCCTCACTCAAAGTTGCAATTGTTCTCTTTCAGGAGTGTTGCATTTGCCAATTCATCCTCACTCAAAGTTGGAGTTCTTGGACATTTCCAGCAATCAATTTTATGGCCACATTCTTAGAGAGATTGGAAGGTATTTTCCAATGCTAAATATTTTATACTTGCAAAGAAATGATTTCATTGGAAATATTCCGAATAGCTTGTCGAACTGTTCTCTCTTAGAAAATTTAGACTTGAGTTCCAATAGCTTATATGGTAAGATACTAGAGTGGATTTGGAATATGTCTCTTGGATTGTTGGATCTATCAAATAATAACCTTTTTGGAAGCCTACCCTCCATTTTCATACCTCCACAAGACGCACATGTCTATTTATCCCACAACAGACTTGAAGGGCCTTTTCCCGATGTACTTCTTAACTCTAGTGTGGTCATACTAGATCTGAGCCATAATTGCTTAACTGGTAGAATATCGAACTCAATCAATAATTTGTATAGATTGATATTTCTTCTACTAAATCATAACAATTTAGAAGGTGAAATACCTATTTATCTATGGAAGTTGATGAATAAATTGAAGTTCGTTGATCTTTCCCATAATAGGTTTAACACTTTCTCACTCAAAAACGTTACTTTCGAAACTACTATGAATGTTGGTTTCGTCGTCTATAATGACTTTCTTGAATTGGTAGAAAAAGGAAACACCTACCAGTACTGCGTAGAACGGATGTATAGGATTGGTTTCATTGGATTAGATATCTCCAGTAACAACTTGTTGTGTCCAATCCCTTTTGAAATTGGAAACAAAGAAGGCATGAAGTTGTTGAACTTATCTCCTAATAATTTGATAGGTCATATTCCATTATCATTTTCAAATATGACAGTAGTAGAGAGTTTGGACCTGTCCTACAATCACTTGAGTGGAATTTTTCTTCCTCAATTGATTAAGTTAAATTCTTTAGAAGTATTCAGCGTGGCTTACAACAATATTTCTGGTAAGACGCAGGAAAGAGTCGGATAATTTGCCACTTTTGAAGAAAGTAGTTACCGAGGAAATCATTTTTTGTGTGGATTACCCTTGCCTAAGAATTGCACTCCAACAGAATCGTCAATGACAAAGGAGAATTCAACAGATGATATTAATGATGGTTTCATAGATATGAAGATCTTCCAGATAAGTTTTTGAGTTACTTTTACAATTATGTTGCTGGGAATAGTTTTGATTTTGTATATAAATCCTTATTGGCGACAAGCATGGTTCTACGTTTTCGAGTTGATGATCACATCATGCTACTACTTTTTGGTAGATCATCTTCCATTTTTATCTAAATTTGGGATTACTTATCTTCTCTAAGAACATGTTTCTAAGTTGTACTTAAATTTTAATATGGAGGTGATTTCAATCAATCTTCATTAATGTAAATTAATTATATGCGCCTCTTTTTCCATTCTTTGAGGAGTTAATTGAAAATCTTAATCTATAGTTTCATAAATGGTTACTTAGGAGTTAGCATAAAGACAAGAAAAGTGGATGACCCCAAGTATTGATTAAACACATCATGAATTTAAGAGTTTTCACTGGAATGGTTCGTGGGGATGATGATGTAACATGTAAAGGCTATTACCATTCTCCATGTCACTTATGAAATGCCTTGGATGAAGTAGAGGTTGTGCAATGGACTTTTCAGGCAGGGAAGACTCCATTTTTTGAGGATTTATCTGCTTCAAATCAAAGACTTTGGTGGAGTTCTGAAGCAGCTTTGGCATTAATTAGATGACATAAAAGATAACATAGGCCATAAGGAAAATATGTTTCTGTCTAACATAAAAACACTCAACCAAAAGAAATCTTTCAAATGATTAGAACTGTTTGTCTCTGCATTGGTAAGAATTGACCTGCAACGTATTAACAGACCCATATATCATTTTCACTAGAATCTCCACCAGTCCCTGAATTTTTGTCATACAAGTATCCAAATTTGTTCCAAGTAGAAGAATGGAAATCGTGTTTTTTTTTGTGTTCTATGAGTTACTGAAAGAAATATACATTCTGATGCAGTTTTGCACTAAGCTTCGAATTACGGGCATGGGATTTGTATACAACTATGATCAATTCCTCTATCAGATGAATTTGAGAAACAATTTGGGATATGTATGTTATCAGTTAACTACATAGTCAGAGCATTTACAAGATGCAAGACTCTGCCATCTCACAACAGAAAGGGTTGATTCTTTGTTCTCCAAAAAAAAACAAACCTGGTAAACAAGCCAAGGAGATCCAAAGCGTGAGGTACTTGCATTATGTTCGTTACAGTCAATCCCAGAAATAGCAAGAAACCAATCAAATGCCTGCTTACATGTACAATCAGATGTAAATAAACCCACAAAAAAGATTCGAACTTTACTTCAAGTTTCGCTAAAGATTGTCAGCAGAAGAACTTTCACTTACGTCCAAACGTTGAGGGTTTCATTATGCCAAGGAAAATTGCTAAAAAGAGCTTTTTTGAGAGCCCAGTTGGCTCTGTAGTAGCAAGGTATGAACTCATTGTCCTTCATATAATCTGGTAGCTCTTGAAACGACACAATACCATACCTTTTGTCTTTGTTTGATTTCTCCTGATCATCTTTTCCCTTCTTGTCTACAATTTCAGACTCAGGAGAAGTAAGCCTTTTGTTATGACCAACTTGAACGTCCATTCTCTTCACTTTCCTTTTTAGAAGTTGAACCCATTAACAAAGAAAGTTTTCCACCTTGTGATATGTGAATACACCACCTGGTTGCTAGGTGGATGATATAGAGAGGATGGTCTTTGTATGTTTATACATGGGATGATTAACGTACAATCCTACTAACCAACATGCCATTAAAGGATTCTTAACAATAAATTTTCCTGTTAAATTCTGTTTTTTCTCAAGTTACAAGTCAAAGGTGATTAAATCGCTTATGGGTAATTATATTATTTGCTAATCAACCTGTAAGCATGTTCTTCAAGCAAAGTTAAAATGTATTCTTTGGAATTTTTTTTCCATTACAAGTCACTGGAACTCAATTCTATGTGGGGAATGATTCATTCAAAGTATGTCTCAAATTGTTGTAATTAGATAAATGATTAGGCAACCCATTTCTGCAAGTGGAATACCATATGGGTGACCGAAGCGGGATCAGTAATTAGTTTATTATTAATTCAATACCATTAGCGTTAAAACTCTGCATAATCAATATCCCTACACACTCCAAGTCAGACCAGTATTTCTGTTCATTATTCAGACTTCCTTTTTTTCTTTTTTCAGTCTTAGACTGGATTGGTAAAAGATCAATAAAGAATCCACTTTTCATGGCTTTTATTATCATTGGTAGAAGGTGAACTAGTGAGCTATAAGGCAATGAATATACAGACACTTGTACAAGCTTTCCCAAAGTCAAAACTTTTTATCTGCTATTCCATCTGTGTAGTTCAACAGTTTCTGGAACGAGTGGTGACTGTTGACCATTGCTGGATCAGATTTGCGGACATGGCTTCGTTGATACTTAGGTTGTTGATACTCCTTCCTCATGTAGATGGCTCAACCCGCTCCCCTCACGTAAACAGAGTAACTCGTCTCAAGGTGTTCGTATCGTGATCCTTTCTAGTGAACTGCACCAACTGATGTTTCAATCAATTTCCTTGGGCGGCTAAAAAATCTACTAGTATAAATCAAGCAACTCTTGGTTTTGGGACCAGGACGTCTTCTGCTTTATGATTCTTTAAATCACATGGTAGGGGAGCCAACCAACTTATGGGATGCATGTAACAGAATACACATCGGACAACCAACTTATGGGATGCATGTAACAGAATACACATCGGATACCAGTTGGAAAGATAGGATGTACATAACATTTATTAGGTTGGTATTGGAGCATCCTGCTCTCCAGCTTGAGTTACAAATGACAAAACAAAGCAGATTTAGAAGATAGTGATTTACGCTTTGCATTTGACAATCTCAGCCTGTACAAGGACCATTGTCTAAATTATCACTAAGACACAGGATAAGTTGTCGTATCTATGTGATATTATTATCTGCAAGTAATCCCTTCAGTAGATTTAACCTGGAAACATAAAATTCTGAAATGTTCATACTACAACTAACCCTGGTCCTGCCTTATTTGAAAAGCAAGATAACAAATCAAAAAGGGTGCAAGGGCCCTTTAGATTTGTAGTTCTCTGCTCCTATGTACAAGAGTCATTTGTGAAAGCTATAACAAATATGTGCAATCCCAACACGACTATAAGAGCATAACTTTTGCAAGGTAATACATCAGTCGGGAAAAGGACAAGTAAATATCTTTGGAGATGTTTGTGAAGAGAATCTTGCACACATTTGAATTGAATGAAATAACTTGATACCTTCTAATCCTTGATGCATCCTAATTGCCCCAAGGTGTTCCTGATATCGGAGCTGGAGCAATCATTACTTGTTTGGACGACATTGGGGCTATCAGATGGAATGACACCTGAGAGAGGGTAGCTTCTGTTACTGTGGAGTTGATCATTTGCAGTACAAAACCCCTTCATCATAACGCCTTTGTGCAGCCCACCAAGTAATCCTTCATAATCTGAGTCCCCAGATTCCCCAACAAAAACCACCATATTTGCCAATTCTACCCCCCACCTAATATATAAGTACCTGAAATGAGTTTCAGGTTGTTAGATAACCTTGAATAGCACAGAGATGACATTTCCTACATTCAAGAATATGCCCAAGCAAACCTCCATACATTACAATAAATACAAGCCAGATTAGATGACATAGTACTATACACTCTAAAAGCTTTCAATTTGGGCTGCATTCAGCTATTCAAGTTAAATGGCTCTTAATTCATATCCATTGCAGCTTGTAGCAAGTAAAACCATGTATGGCGTATACCAATTTGCAGAAAAGACTACCTAAGAGCTTGGGAGCGGGATGCTAATACTGGAATCACGTTTATCCTACTTCCATTCTGACAATATACAACATGGCATCGAAGAGCTCGAATTCTCAGTAACTTTCGAAGCTCCCTAACAGGAGGAACCTGTACAGGAAAAATTAATCAAACTTCAGGCAGATGAAATACTCACATTTCACTGTTGACTGCAAATTTGAGTCTACGCAAGTGAATACAGATATGGCCATCCACAAATTGACACTCTATAAATAGTAATCAGCGTGTTGCTAACAGGTAGAAAAGAAAGATTACCAATCCCGGCTTTTGCACTGTAAATGCATAACAATAGTTCGTTGAAAGATGCTCTGATGTAGTAACAATCTGTTCACTAGGCTCAACCCTTTTATCAGTAACAGATGCTGCCCAGCGAACCAAAGTCTTCCTCAAGCCTTCTCCACCCCACCGGTATTCAATGTGTGAATGATAATACAAGTCCACCACAAAAGGACCATCTCCTGAGCTATTAGTTGAATAATAGAGGTCACTACCACTGTTGCAAATAAAAGCATCAAAATCACTGGGGCTAAATCCCCCTGAGACAAGGAACAAGTGTATCTCAGAAATGGTCAAGGAAGTCGAGAGAATGAACCCAACTGAACCATCGTTCCTTTCTTTTTCAACAGCTTCAAAAAGTTTTCTAGAGGCTTCAAGAAGATCAGTGGTGGTATCCGAATCCAAAGCAATAACAAAAATATGTTTCCTCCTTCTCAGAGCTGGAAATTTACCAGAACTGTTACTTTGGTCAGCTCTGTCAGTGGATCCAGCCTTTCGTGTGTCCTTTATAACTCCCTTCGACCACGCCAACATAGCATTCTCTAATTTACTCCTGTTATCAGAAGTGTTTCCTTCAGTTTCTAGCGAGTTATCATTTCCACCAGCTCCACTCTTTTCCACATCCAATGAAAATTTTAAGTTCAAAGATAAATCATGCAAGTCTCTTAAGGAATCTCCTGGTGAATCTGTGTCAGATGAATCATTTCCATCATCACTTTTTTGCCACTGGGGATGCCTTGGCTTACAACTAGCTATTCGAGATAGGTATGTCTTGCAATGCTCAGGCCACGAGAATAAGTGAATGTTCTTCAAGCCATTTTGTCGGCATTTTGCCCAAAGTTGCTTGTCAGCAACAAGCTTTAGAAGAGCATCAGCAATAGAATGTTGATCATGGGGATCAATAAGAAGACCATTATCAAGTACCTGCAAAACATTTTGCAGTTAGTTAAGGGCGATTTGATGCAGTCAGTATGCAAGTAAGAAAACCTAATTTAGAATAATCACAGCCTCCATAATATGTGAGAAATACATAGTTAAAATGCAATACCCGGTGTATATCAACTGGACCTCCATTTTTTGTGGCAACAATGGGCAAACCATGAGCTGCTGCCTGCTCGAAATGAACAGCTGTAATAGGTTTCCAATAAAAAATGATTTCAAAGAGAAAATATTAAGTATCAGGAAGTGAACCTCAATCAATGTAAGCCCAAATGGCTCAATGAAAGCTGGATTGATGAAAACACCCTGTAATATTTCAGACCAGTGTGAGATGTCTGAAGCAATATCCGAAAGCGATTAATCAAACATTCCAAAACATGTTTACTGTTACAGAGAACAGACACCACAACAGGCAAGGGATCAATTAAAGAATCAGCAAAACGTAACAGTGAGACTTGGGAGACATAAACATTGGACAAACATGGAGAAGAGGATCCATGACATGCTCATTTCTTCAACATAACCATGCATTTGGCGCTAGACTGCCTACTAACTTCAAACAACTAATCAGACACAAGGGCAATACAAATAATTTTGTCAAAGCACACTCATCATCATAAAAGTTATTGCAACTATGTGGCATTCTTGTTTTTTTTTGTTTTACCAAATTATGTCTTTGTTTAGTAACAACATGAAAGGAAGTACCAGAACAAAATGGATTTATAAAAGAAGAGAGTGAACAAAAGTTGAAAAATGGAAAGGCAGGATGAATAAATTAAAAGCACCAATACCTTTGTTTTTGCCGCTAGACGGTAAATATCAGGAACATCTGACTGTTTGTGGTGTTTAGGGTAGGACACTTGCCCATACAGATCATATTTGTCAATGAGTTTAAGCACTGAAAGTAGCACAGAGGAATTTCCGCTTGGCATTTCATCAATACCATCTCGATTACCCATAATTAGAGTCTGTCAATGAAAGTGAATGCAGAAAGTGAGAGCAGAAAGGAGAGAAAGAAATAAGATGAACTTGTGAGAAAAACAAATCCAGCCAACAGCTAAGACCATGTCTCAATAAAATAGTATCGCATAATGTAACAAATCATACGAGGTTGGCAAGCTCTTTTAAAGGACGACATTCTCCAAATGCTTTGACCAAAGTAGTAATATTCTTTTTAGGATCTGGCCTAGCAAGAGCAAGTATCATTGGTTTACGAGGATTGGTAAAGAAGCGCATTATCTGCAGAAACAGTAACAAATAAGATCACAAAAAAGTACAGATAACTCAATCACTGAGACTGGGTGTATTAATTGATAAAATAAATGGAGGAAAGGAAGAACGAAAAAGAAGGGAAAGGGAGAGGAAAATGCAAGGTATCTTTCCAATCAGTCTATAATGTATCAGGTAACCAAAATGGAAAAATTGGAACCTCGGACCAGATGGCTGGATCGGGAGAGGTAGGATGGTCTTCATTTCCTTCTACTTCGCCATCCATATCACCATCTTGAGGAACAATATGACTAAACTCCATTCCAGGAGGAATAATCTGCAAAGCACCACATATGGTCAGTGCAACAGTAAGCTAAATAATGTCACAACAATAGAATACCATAAGTATATACAGATAGCATGGTTTGGTTTCCGCTCCCATATTGGAATCAACCCCACCCCAACCCACCCAGATCCGTCTGAAATTTAATATTTCAGCTTGTGGGTTGATAAACCTATCCAAGACTCTGACAACTGATGTGCTACTAAGAAAGTTAACAAGGCTGTTTAAAGCTGTTAAAACAATATGTGATAGGTAAACACAAAGCACAAAACTTACTGCCATGCGAGGCATGAACCTTCCATAACAGCTCACATTTCGTTTGATTCTGGCTCGCAGTTTACGCTCCAGTATTGGGTCAAAACCATCATATAATCTCCATTGTTCCTCTATCTCCTGTCTAGTGCTAGTTATGACGATCTCAGAGGCATCAAGAGCTAACTCTTCACCCTCTATACGGCGCATTATTTTGTATGTCAAATTTATTTCATCCCTTGATAGGCGACCTTGTTTAAGTAGCTGCTCCAGCTTATCACGGCCGAGTGAGTGGCCAGTGAAAAGCATGGGTACATTTAAAGCCCCAGATAAAAGTGCAGCAGAATCACCAGCATCGGCATAATGCCCATGGATGGCAACGGGCCAGATAGGCTTTCCACCACCAATTTGCTCTCCCAAAACTTTGGACATTTGAATTATGTGGCTAAGTGCAACATCAACAAATTCAGGTATGTGAGGCCACAATAGTTCTTTAGCAATATATTTATCCTTTGGTCCAAAAGGTATTCGAATAATGTATGCACCACTGCTCTCCCCTGTCTCGTCCTCAAAATCTTCTGAGTTTCTAAGAGTCAGCATCTCTGTCGGTTCACTGTAACTCCAATCCACATCTGGTGCTAAAACTTGCCTGGTCAATAAATCAACTCGACAGACTCCAGGCATTGAACCCAAAGCCCTTGCAAGTTCCACTACATATTTCACCTATGGAACAGAGCCCCATACTTCTCAACCTCTTGTGGGCAGACAGGCCCATGTACAACAAAAAAGAATTAATAAGAAACAATAGTACCTGTCCACCAGTATCAGAGTCACGCCCAAGCTCCATATTTTCACCTCGTATTAGACCATGAAGGCTGCATGTGTGCTACTAGTTAAAAATGGAGTACCAAATTGCAAACTGAAAAATCATAACATATGTCCCAAGATATACATGTTTAGTATCTAATTTAACTGTTCTTCAAAAGCTTGGGAACTAGGGTTAAATAATGGTAGCAAAACTTTCTTAATATATTGAAGACAACATTGAAAAGAAAGAAAGTTTCACTGAATGAATATAATGAACACTGAAATACCAACTAAAGCTTTTCTGGCTGTCTTGATGACTACATCTAGACACTAGAGAATTAAAGTTCAGCTCATGCCTTATCAGTACAATGTACATCTTTTTGCCCTTCTGTTGGCTAGCCCATGCCTCCATTGCATCAACAGAGTTAATCCTGGGCAGTCTACCTCTGTTTCTATCACCATGGGCAGATAAATCACCAGCAGTATCCCCCCTTTCACCCTCAGACAAATCTTCAGACATATCTGCTGTAGCTTCTCTGCGACCTCTCTCCCTTTCAAGGCGGCGTTTAGCGTTCCTCTGTGCTAGCTCTCCCTCAAGCTACATGAAGAAGGATAATGATGAGCAATTACAGCATCACACACAGAATGCTCAAAACTTGAGAAACCAAAGGCAAGAATTAAATAACTTTATCAATTGCGCAAACGGCAATCATTCAAAAGGTTTTTCATTTGATATTTAATCAAAAACCAATCTGAAACATGAACTTTCTTGCTAATAGTAAGTTAAGCCCGAAATAATGTGAATCTAGCAGTAGCAAAAACTCGTTTTATCAAAATTTTGCACGTTCATATTACTATCTCACTAGTCACAACTAATCTTGATGAGTGTTGACAACCATTCAAAGGAGGATTTCCAAGTAACTAGCGTCAAGTTCGGTAAAAAGAAGACGAGAACAACTGAAAAAAGAACGTTTCTACTTTCAATATTAATCCATGAACCACTAATATCAACAAAAACACTAAATTTGATCTTCATACATCACAAGAGCTAGAAATTCAACAAATAAACAAACATGAGAAAGAAAAAAAAAACCTGTTTCTTTTGACGAGCCAAGTTCCAAATCCTCCAACACATATTCTCCAATCTAGTGTTCCTCTCCTGAGGACTCCTCGTGGCCTGAGCCTAAAAACCACAACCAAAACCAAAACCAAAACGATCATCACATAGATACAGCCAAAAGAAAATGTCAAGTTCAACAAACAAAACACTATCACGAATCAAAGCACCACACACACATACCCGAGCCCACGATCGATGAAGATCCGTCTCATCAAATCCGGTGATGACCTCTTCGACGAAGTAGCGAGTCGGGCTAAACCTGCCTCGTTCTCTGAGCAAAAGAGAGGATTTTTTATCTTCTAAGCTCGGACCCACATCGAGAATTGCCTCCAAGTAGCTGTTTATCCAATCGTTGCCCGCCATTAAAATGCTCAAACAAAAAAGATACCACCTTTCCTTTCTTCTTCAAATCAAGCCCACAACTTGCTTGTCAAAGAAGAGAAAGAGAGCGAATTGCTTTGCCTTGGAGTGTTTTTCTTAAGCTACTACGATAAGGACTGTAAATGAGAGAGTGCTTTCGAGTTTCGAGTGTACTAATAAATCAGATACAGTTACAGAGTCGCAGAGAGACAAAGAGTCAATACAGGACACCCTCGCAATTTGGTCCCTTGAAATTCGATATTGTGTAATTTTCTTTTTTTTTCATATTTTTTTTACTTTTTAAATTATGATGTAATGTTGATTTTGCCCTTCATTTCAAAAAAAATTAAAGATTATAATTTAATTAAAATAATTTTACATAATATTTACTGAAATAAAATATTGATATTTATATCATCTTATTAAATTAATATTAATGCTTTTAATTACTAAATTTACTGTCAATTTTAAAATGATAATAAAAATAATATTATTTTTATATTAAGATTCTATTCAACTACTTATTTTCCAAATGGCCTTTAAATAAATAGTCTTAAAATTATTATATTTCAAAATTATTTTTATTATATACAATTTATTAGAAAATGACTTATGAGTATTTTATAACCCTTAACAATTAATATAAATTAGTACAAAAATCCTAAATTGATTATAAACAATTAAACAATTAATTGAAAGCAATCATTCTACAGCTCTCCCCACTACTTCAAAGCAACTAATCAAATACCAAAAGCAGACGTCTTGCTTGCTATAATCTGTTTTTTGGGTTTGATGGGACCTCACCTAATACCTGAATATTATAGGAATATACCTTTCTAAAGCTTTTATTTATTTAATTTGTTAAATGGTGAGATGATTCGTGCAAGCAATTTAAGTAATTTATATGTTAAAAAAGTTATTTTGAGATTCAAAACAAAAATTTAAATAATATTTTAAAAATTTCAAATTGATAACTAAATTTTATTTTTAAATTACTAATGACATATTTATAATTAAACTTTATTTTGTGAATTAATTATTATTTTTATTTATATCTCTTTAAATATTTAAGAGTATTAAACTATCAATAAAGGAGATATTGTCTTTACTTATTGAAGATATTAGAGTTCAATCAAATAAAAACTAATTAATTTATCCTGTTTTATAAAAGGGTTAGTTTATAAAAATTAGTCAATTAATTAATAAATCGATTGATTAATTTTTAATAATAAAAGTTATTAAATTGAATCAAACTAATAAGTTAAACGATTCAATTGAACTTATTGAATTTTTTAATCGTTGACTTTAAACATGACTATTAATTTTTGTTATTATTGTGAAAAGATTTTAAGTCTAATTTTTTTTATTTTCTTAAATTGCTCAGTTTTTCTTGAGATGACTGGAAATAAAATAATCCCTCTACATAATTTTAATGGAACTTCAATAATAAAATAATTAAAAAATGTTAATAGGACAAAGCAAAGACAAAGGCATGTGATAAGGTCCAAAGCCAAGACATGGATGCACATGAACAAAGGCCGTGCCCTGCGTTGAATCATTGAGAATATTTCCATGAGAAGACCGAACGAAATGTGTAGACTTGTTGCATTTTAAAGGGAAATTTTATTAATTATATTGTTAGATTCTTATATTTTATTTTATCATATTGTTGAGTTATTAATTTGCAAATTTAATTTTTAATTAGTGAAATATTAAAAGTTAAATACACTTTATCATAAAGTTCAATTGAGTGTTTCGTTTGAATTAAATATATGAATTTATTATGTAATGTATACAATAATTTGAGAAAGAAATCCAAATCCAAACCGTGAGTTTGGAATCTATCAAGACAAAAATGACAAAGCAAGAAGTGATGGAGGCGATGGACAAGGGGTTATAGAAAACGAGTAAACAACACCGCCATGGCCACGAAGGCCTCCAGCTGCTTTTGTCTTATGCATATCACAAGAGATTGATGAATTACTTAGGAAACTTGAACATGCAACTCTGAGATATTTGTAGTTTGCAAGTTCTTGATTTTAACTTTTAATACAAAACGACGGTATGAACATCACACTCTTGTATGCTTGTGTCAATTAATGCTACTTACATGACAATTTATTCCAAATTTAAACCTGGATTGGGTTGATTAAATTATATTTGAATTAATAATTAATTTAAGTTAAATTTAACTGGTTTAAATCGAGTTTAATAGCTGAGTTGTGTTACTATATTAATAACATTTATTAGTCTATGCCTAATATTCATATCACATACGTTTCGTTATTATTTCTTAATTAGATATGAAAAGAAAAATTTTAAAATTTTAAAACTAAAGAATTTTTATTATCAACATGATCATTTTACAGTATTGTTATTAAACTTTAATTTACTCGTTAAATTAATTAGTTAAATATACATAATTTATAAATTATTATATATACTTAAATATTGATTTAATATGAATTCAAATTATGGTAAAACTGAATCAGTGGAAATATATAATATTTATATTATTGTAATCACATTTTCAATTATTAAATTTCACGTAGATAATTAATTGAGATTGGGTCTTAGGTTTTTTAATAGTCTTGATAGAAATATACGTGTAATTATTATTTTATATGTACATTAAGTAAGTTTTAATGTCAATGATTTATAAATCAGGTATAAATAATAAAATGTGTATATGCTTTGCTTCCCTTTAATAAGGCCTACAACAACTTACTTCGAGTTTGGATCTTATTTGTACGAAATACCCCATAAAAGTCCAAAGGCCCATTTAATTACTGGGCCTTGGCATCTCTGTTTCTCCTCCTCAATAATCCTAAAGCACATAGATTTAATTTATAATGCAAGTCAAATGAAATTAAGTTATTAATTTTTATAAAAATTTATTCAACTGAATGAAACAACAAGGAATAGCCTTTCTCTTTTTTTGCAGTCAAACTAAGTGAAGATGATGCGGATCCCACTAAGGTCTAGAACTAAAAATACAAGTTCAGTGCAGAGACCTGTTCATTTATGAGTTTCATATTTATGGGCTAAGGGCATCTCCAACCATTGCACCAAATTTGATCCAACCATTGCACCAAATTTTTACACCAAATTTGGTGTAAAATGAAATATTCTCAGCATCTTTTTACACTAAATTTGGTGTTGTTCTAACCATTTTACACCAAATTTTTACACCAAGATTTTTACAAAGAATATACCACAATAATTTAGTTATTAACTAAATTAATTTATATTTACATAACCACAATAATTTAGTTATTAACTAAATTAATTTATATTTATACAAGAATTTTTATTTATTTATTTATTAAAATAAAACTAAAATCATTATTCTTAATTAATTAATATATACTTTAGCCAATATTTTGATTTAGGAGGAAATGGGGATGACCTTCCAAATTATTAATTATCTATGTTAAATTAATATTTCAAGTGTTTTAGTTTTATTTTAAGTTTATTGTTGTTATTTTAGTTTGCTTATAATCTCAAAGTCGATTTCGTTGTAATTTATTTAAGTCTAGATGTAATTTCAAATATTTATGTTGAGTTTTAATTTTATGTAGTTTCAAATATTTACATAATTTCAAATATTAACGTAATTTCAAATATTTATGTTGAGTTTTAATTTTAAAATCAATTGTGTGGTTTAAATTTATGTACTTTTTATTTCAAATTTACTTTTTGTTCTTACATATTTTATTAATGAATTTATAACATTTATAAATAAGAATTAAAAATAAATATTAAAAATAAATTTAATATTATATTCAATATTAGTCTGCTTTTAAATGTCTCAATGAAATATTTGTAATGATATATTTTGTGTAAAGTAATAAATAAGTTAAATTTAATTATTTAGCCAATTATGTAAATAAATTAATTTGTGAAAGGGATATAAAAGGAAAAAGTTAAAAGTACATGGTTAAAATTGTCTTTTTGTATTTTTGGTGCAATGAATAGTAACACACCAAATTTGGTGTGTTACTATTCATTGCACCAAATTTGTGAGTACATTTGGTGTCTTGATTGGAGAAAAATTTTTACACCAAAACACCAAATTTAATGTTTCGGTGTCTTGGTTGGAGATGCCTGAGTCCCAAGTACAATCAGTTTAATGCCTTTCAGTTTCACCACTTTGCAGGTCTGTTCCGATTTACGTGTTTTCAACTGTTAAATAAATAGGAGAGAAAAAATGGATGAACAAAAATTTAATGAACACAATAAATAGAACAGAAGATTTGTCGCCTCTGGTGAGCAAATCTAGCCATTCAATTCAGATTTTTGTTTTATTTGAGTCAAATATCACTAGTTCCATTGAAACAGAGGAGGGACAGGGGAGAAACAGAGCCGAGTTTGGTATTCTAAGAAACAGAATAAGAACCATCTACTTGAAAACTCCCATAGCATTATCTAAAATACTACTTAAAATACATTGATATTAAAATATTGCGTGAACAATGACCATTATAAGCAAGTTCTTAGAAAGTTCAGTACTCTAAGAAAAAAGAAAACTATTTTTGTTTGATAAGGACTATAATAATCTGGTGGAAACTACATATTCAACAACACGTGAAACTGGTTTTACACTTCCAAATTCCAAAACAGGCTGTCAAGGACTGAGAGGATTGATGTCCAAATGTCGTAAGAGGAAAGTTCCAACCGAGTGACATAATGGCCAAAATACAGCTCTGAAGGTTCTTGTCATCTACTTGCGAATAACAGTTTCAATAATTCCTAGAGACAGCTAGTATAGTTAACATCATTAGATTGCTTTTTCTCTTCCTGCTCCAAAGCCGAAGACACGGCCCGGCCTTTGCTTGTTTTCTTTACTTTGATTAGGCCTCTGATAGCTGCTTTGTCTCCTTCAGGATTGGTTTCGTACTAAAGCCGTTCGCTTTATTCCCTTTGTAACTTTTGGTGGGCTGCGGAGGTTTTTAGTTGCTTTTTCTCCTTCAGGTTTGGTTTGGTACTCAAGCTGTTTGCTTTATTCTCTCTGTAACTGTTGTTGGGCTGTGGAGGTTTGTAGCTTCTTCTTTGTTGATCTGGTGATATGGGTGTGAGATAATTCTTTTTTTTTGGCGAGTTTTTGGTCCGTGGGGATTCAGGTTTTGATCTCTGAGCTTTTTGATGAACCGGGTTGTGAATGTTTTTGTCAGTTTTTGGAGATATACGCGTCAATTGAATGCTCCTGAATTTGCGGAACTTGGTCGGAAAACTCTGCTTGGACTTTTGTGGCGACGGTGAAAAATTGAATCTTGCATGTTTGGCGTACTTTCAGTCCTTGAAAGTATTTGTGGGATCTGAAGTTTGAGCTTATCCAAGGCAATTGTTTGACAATAGTTGTCCGGAGTTGAGCTTGTTTGGTTATTGATTACTGAAGATGGAAACCAAGAGTGGTGCTTTATGAACTTCTGGCGCTTTTTCTTCTTTGGGGAACTCCTTAAACTTAGCTGAATGCACTAATTGTGAAGCAGATTGGTCGGATGCTGAAGGTTTGTGGCAATAACTTTGCTTTACTTAGCTTGCAAATTGAGAATCTAGAGATGATTCGGTTGTTTCTTAGTTGTCAAACTTTGAATCTTGGCATCTTCTTTTTGAGAATGGTTATAACTACATTAACTTGGTTGCTATTAGTGCAAGTTATCAGAATATCTGGCTCTGGGCTTGAAATTCAGTCAAAGCTTTGTGATACTGATCACCTAGCTTATTTAAAATTTAGCGGTAACGAATTGCTTTTGGTTAATGGTAATGTTATAGACGAAGATTCTTTTTGTAAGGCTCTTCACTTCCACGATGGGAATGAATGTGTTCTCCACAGTTATTGTAGAAGTAGAAGTAGCTACTGTGATAAATTGAACTTTTCATTGGGTATGCGCTTAGATGAGAAATCTCTTTTCCTTTGTTAAAGTTTCTCTCATTCGCAAG
Organism: Erythroxylum novogranatense; assembly: GCA_029891385.1. Taxonomy (NCBI): domain Eukaryota; kingdom Viridiplantae; phylum Streptophyta; class Magnoliopsida; order Malpighiales; family Erythroxylaceae; genus Erythroxylum; species Erythroxylum novogranatense. Next base: position 95,932,073 of record CM057233.1, read on the forward strand.
ATTGTGTCGGGACTATTCTAATTGTATACTTGTCTTAGTTGCTGCATTACTGTTCAAGCAAGGAAGAAAACTTTTATAGAAAGAGGCTAGCGAAGATACTAATGCTCAAGATATCCCTTCAAAAGACAAGAATGCTGGTGTGAATATTTCAACCTCCAAAAAAATTGGCATAGCTGCAACCGGAATAGTTGTGATGTGTTGCAATTTTCTTTGTCCCTGTTTTTGTGCGAAAAGGCGGCCGACGACCCATGCTGTTCTGTCAAAGGATCTAAATTCATGTGAGTATGAAGCCAATTGGTTTTTAGTTCAATACTTTGATGATTGACTCTTCTGGTATTTCTAAATGTTTGCTAATGTAACTCTTACCAAGTTCAGAAAATTCTGCTGTAATTTCTTTTTTCATGATATAGTCCACAACATGCTAATTTGTAATTGTCTGGTAGATTCAACTTCCTCTTTTGGTGTGAATTCTCCCGCTGAGAAAGTCCCTCCGAGTCCACTTCGTGTGCCCCCTAGTCCTTCAAGATTTGCCAATTCTCCAAAACTCAGTAGGTTACATTCAGTTCATCTAAACGCGCGTCAGATTGCGAAAGTTACGAGCAACTTCTCACCATCTCTTAAGATAGGAGAAGGGGGGTTTGGAATTGTCTACAGGGCCCAATTAGAAGATGGACAGGTGGTTGCAATAAAAAGAGCGAAGAGGGTATGAACTAATGCTTCATTTGTGTGGTAGATAATACATGTACTTACTTGCTGCCCATGCAACAAAACAGATAACGATGTTACTGGTGCATTGAACCATTTGATTACTTCTTTCATTTCGATCGATTCGGTCATTCATCTCTTTCAAATTAAGATGATATTTTAATCTCTTTGGCACAAAGTCTTGATTGTCATATCTGGAACAAGTTCTTAAAGTTGACCTGACAAGCATTGTGTAGGAACATTTTGAGAGCCTGCACTCTGAATTCAGGAGTGAAGTTGAACTCCTGGCAAAAATTGATCATCGAAATCTGGTCAAGTTACTTGGTTATGTTGATAAAGGAAATGAGCGTCTTATAATTACTGAATATGTACCAAATGGTACTCTTAGAGAACATTTGGATGGTAAGCTTATGCAGCTTTAATGTTACATATTTCAAAGCAATGACCTTTTGCTAAAAGTTCTGATGGGAATTGCTGTAGGTCAGCGGGGAAAAATCCTAGATTTCAATCAACGGCTTGAAGTATGCATTGATATAGCTCATGCACTAACCTACCTCCATCTATATGCAGGTCAGACAAATTATCCATGTTTTATCATATTGTTCACAGAATACGGACGTATGAGATGATGATGATGATGCTACTACTACTACTAATAATAATAATAGAACTTGAATAATCAATCAGAGAACAACTTTAATAGTTTATAATCAGTACAGCAGTTATTCTTATATGTGGAAGGAGTAATGAAAATGAGAGTTTGAGTCTAATGTTTTGGTAATTGAGATAAGAATGCCCGTGTTATGATAACATTTCTTATCATATTCTTCACAAGTGCAAATCCTACTGATTTCTTTGATGCCTTACACATTGTTTGCATGATAACAGAGAAGCAAATTATCCACAGGGATGTCAAATCATCCAACATTCTTTTGACAGAGAGCATGAGAGCTAAGGTTGCCGACTTTGGATTTGCTCGACTTGGAGCAGTGGACTCTGATCAAACTCATGTTTCAACCAAAGTTAAAGGAACAGTGGGTTACCTTGATCCAGAATATATGAGAACCTATCAACTCACTCCAAAGAGTGATGTATACTCTTTTGGCGTTTTACTTATAGAAATCCTGACCAGCCGCCGTCCGGTGGAAATGAGGAAGCCTGCTGATGAGCGGGTGACCCTTAGATGGGTAAAGTTTATATCTTTATTCTCCAGGCTTTAGTACGCAAGAATCTGATTTCCTTCAAATGCAAAAAGAAACTTGCATAATTTGTGGTATTGAACTTTGTATAGGCCTTTAGGAAGTATAATGAAGGATGTGTAGCTGATATGATGGATCCCCTGATGGAAGAGACGGTTGACACAGACATACTAATGAAGATGTTTGCTTTGGCAATCCATTGTGCAGCACCTATCCGATCCGAACGGCCAGACATGAAAGTGGTTGGAGAACAGTTGTGGGGAATAAGGGCAGACTACCTGAAGAGTGTGAGGAGAGCTAGTATGTCATCTTCGATATAGTGTTCTCATGTTTCATGGTCTTCTTCTTGAAGCATATGTTGTCTGCAAATCCTGTGGACATATTCTAGATTTGAAGTTAGACATAAAAGATGACTTCTGTCTTGACCTTCAAGACTTGTTGGTATTGCCCCAATTTGACGTACATACTTCGAATATATGGATTGCCTTTGGTTTTGTATAGAGAGCTATTGTTACTTTGATCTTCACCTGTAAAAGTTATTTTTGCTGATCGTCATTTGATATTTCACCTTTTTTCTTTGCAAATCAACTTTTAGAGATCGGAATCAATAACATATGGTCTTTCTTAAAGAAAAAGTACATATAGAAGTTTCAGTTCTACAAAGTATCGATCTTCCATTATTTTCTACAACATAAAGCAATCATTTTGGTGATCAAAGAATGTCGTTACCGTCTGATCAGCGCCTTGTTATCCCCATTGATGGACTGATTCTTAACATAGATTGTAGATGTGTATCCAACCCAGACAAAGAATCCTAATACCATGTTCTGGCTCTATATGCGTACTTTGTACCAAAAAAAGGCCAGAATTTGAGAGTCATAGAAACTAGAAAAGAAAGACAATAGAAGTAACTGAATAATAGAACTTTATTGATAAATTTGAGAGTAAGAATCTTAAACTCCCAAATCAGTCCATATTGAGAGATCTAAACTCCAAAATAAAGGAATTAATTTTCTCAAAAGCTTCCCTACTTGCTCTAACTATCAAATATTTATAATGCTAGACTCCTAATCGCAATAAAAGATAAGGCTCCTAATCACAATAAAAGATAGACTCCTAATCTTAATAAAAGATAAGATTTCTAATCGTAATAAAATAGACTTCTAATCGTAATAAAAGATAAGACTCCTAATCGTAATAAGACTCCTAATGTGTTGGAGGTGTCGTATCAATGCATCCCTCCTAAAAATTAGCCTTGTCCTCAAGGCGAAAAGAGAGAAATCTTGGCAAATTTTCCTGTTCCGTCCAATGTTATGAATACTGCATCAATTTGGTATCAGATTGAACTCTGAACGAATCTGCACTTATTTACCGATACCGGCACTGCTTTCGAATATTTTTAAATTTATAAAATAGTCCCTAAACTTTTTAAAAATTGCAAAATAGTCCATATTAATATATATTATACAACTGCATCAGTATAACATCAACCAATAAATATAATTAATTTTAAAATATATAAATTTTGTTTTAATAATTGAAAATATATAAAATAAATATTAGTTTATAAATAATAATTTTAAAATTATTTATTTTGAAAATAAAATATTTTTATTAATACTTTATTAATAAATATTATATAAAATATTAAAATAAATTTAAATAAAAATAATTTATTAGTAATAATTTATTAGTAATTAAAATTAAAATATTTTATTTTAAGTTTTATTTAATTTATAATTATTATTAGTAATAAAAATATTTATTATTATTTTAAAAAGTTTGAAAAAAAAGGAGGGAAGAGATTTTGAAATTTTTTAAAATTTTGCAAAAAAACCCCCCAAATTTTTTAAAATTTCCGGTACCGACCGGTATTTAAATCCGGTACCAAAACTTGAAATCCGGTACCGAATTTGGGCCAGTACGGTACGCAATCCCATACATTGATTCCGTCGCTTTCAGCCAAAGCCTCTGTTGGTGCGTCGTCGTCGTCTTCATTTGCCATCTCCATGAGATTGAGGGTCGTGGCCTTGCAGCGATGGCCGGGAGAGAACTTCTCGTTGCAACCAAAACACAGCCCCTTCGAAATACGCAGTTGTCTCTCCTGATCCCAAGTGCGCAGCGTCGTTGGTCGAGAAGAAGCAGAAGCAGATGTGGAATGTTGTGTTGTTGGGTTGCTAGTGAATGGACCTACAGGTGACAAATTGGAAGTTTGGGCCTGTGAGATATTGGACATATTAGAGTTGACCAATTGATTTGTTTTTGGGCCACTTTTAAGATTGGACTTTTGTTCAAACTCTAGTGCCAAACTCATAGCTTTGTAGATGGTGCCTGGCTTGTGGATGCGAGCTTTCAAATCATCTTTAAGACCGTTTACGAATACCCCTAATAGACAATGATCCGGCCAATCTTCAACCCGGGCTGATCTCTGTGCAAATTCCTGCCTATACTCTTGGACTGTACCAGTTTGTTTGATGTTGCAGAGGTATTCATCAAGATTTTAAAATTCAGCAGGACCGTAGTTCTCTTGAAAGGCCTGAACGAGTTCCTCCCAATAGATCATGGTTTGATCGTTGTTGAGCCAGGGGAACAAATCCAAAGCATCGCCCTCCAAATGCATCGCGGCTATGTCGACCTTGTGTTCGTCTGGCGTTTGATAATAACGGAAGTATTTTTCCGCTTTTAGAATCCAAATTTCTGTCTCCTCCGTCATATTTTGGAAACTCGATCTTGGTGTAAGGACGTTGTCGTCGCCATGACTGAGGTTCTTCATCTTCTTCATTATCATGTCCGTTGGTTCGACGTTGATAACGTGGTTGAGGATTGCGTTGATCGTGGTTCCGAGTGGGGTTCACGTATTCTTTTCCTTGTCTGTGAACAGAAGAAGATAGGATACTGGTGGCTTTTTTATTAGTTTCCAGTGTAGCTATTTTTGTTGCCAGAGTGTCAATTGTTCCTAATCTGGATGCAATAGCAGCGAGTTGAGTGGTGATTTGGTCATTGGAAGAATTGGGTGAGGAGGGACGAGTGTTTTGTGGATCGATGGGTTGAGTGATGGGTACGGAGGTTCGTGTGTTTACCATTGGAATCAACCTGCTCTGATACCAATTGATAGAAACCAGAAAAGAAAGACAATAGAAGTAACTGAATAATAGAACTTTATTGATAAATTTGAGAGCAAGAATCTTAAACTCCCAAATCAGTCCGTATGGAGAGGACTAAACTCCAAAACAAAGGAATTAATTTTCTCAAAAGCTTCCCTACTTGCTCTAACTATCAAATATTTATAATGCTAGACTCCTAATCGCAATAAAAGATAAGGCTCCTAATCATAATAAAAGATAGACTCCTAATCTTAATAAAAGATAAGATTCCTAATCGTAATAAAAGATAGACTTCTAATCGTAATAAAAGATAAGACTCCTAATCGTAACAAGACTCCTAATGTGTTGGAGGTGTCTTATCAGAGAGCTTCTTCTGATTGAAAGTGGGAGGTTCAAAAAATGATCCTTGGTGATTGGATCTTTTCAATTTCATTCTTGAAGCTAAGCCATTGCTTGACTGAGCCACCTAAATCTTAAATGAGCGTGGCAGCTTGATTCGTAACCTTTTCCACCTACTCCTTATCAGCTGAGGATGCAATCCCAGTATATGTTCTGGCATGAAATCGTGCCTCGTCAATATACCAACGACAGGGGATCTCTGCAAAACATTAATCATTAGCCAAAAGCTCCAGAATATGGGATATTTAGATTTAGAATTACATTGCATGTACAGAAGAAGAAATTTATTAGATAACATAAATAATAATAACCACAAAGGAAATCATACCACCAATCCAAAAAGGAGTCGTGTTTGTGTCGAAAGCACATGATGAGCAAATAAAACATTATCGAATTTGAGAAATCAACTGGAAAGCAACAAAAGTTGTGATAATGAGCAAAGGCTTATCATTGCAAGTTGTTCAAGATAAGTGGAGTACTTTGCAACTCAAACCAAAAGCTGTAATGCAGCACTGATATAACGGAAGGATTTCAAAACTACGTAGATTCAAGATCAAGATACTAAACATAAGTCAATCAGTAGGAGCAACATTCAAAGGAAGTGAAGAGGCAAATTTCAAGGTAAGTAATTTGAAAATAGAAAGAGGATGAAGATTCTTACACTAGAAATCTTGGGTATGACAAGCAGGTGTCTCAAACCAACTTCTCGGAAAAGTATGAGGGCCTTAGCAAGTGACATTGTTTCAACGACTGTATAAGGTGACGCATTTGTAAATGGGTGTAAATCTACAAACATCTCCATCTCTTCTTCAGTAAAATCTAGATCTTCTATCTTGTCACCATTGCCTGAGCCCTTCTTTGCAAAATCGCCAGCAGAGAACTGCTTCACGGAATCAGAACCCTGTGGCACTCGAGAAGACGAGAAACTTTTCTTCTTCAATAGTTCGACAAGATGTGCACGGAGGATTAGACCATAAAGAACAGGGGACTCAGAGAGAGGAGGTTCATCAATTACAGGAAAACCATTATGCCTTGAATTTCTGAGAACATGTACCACATTGCCAACCTTCTCGATGCCTTGAAAGAGCTGAAGTGGGCCAGTCACAACATCACCAACTGTCAGCTGCCTCATGTAAGGCTCAGCATGAGTCTCCAGATAAGGAAAACCCTTTGCTTTCATGATAAGATCATAAATATTTCCATTGAAAGCATCAGCGACAGTCTTAGAAATAAGAAGAACAAGCATTATCAATGGCAGCAACAACAGATTGTTGGTCAACTCAAGAATAATAACGCACAAGGAAACTGTCATCCTCATAGATCCACCAAGAAATGATGCTGCGCCCAGTACAGCATAGAGACCGTGGTTTAGACTTGAGCGCTTACCAACTAACAGTCCAACAAACCGTCCATAAGATGCTCCAGTCACGATAACAGGAACAAACAGACCCGCTGGAGCTACAATTCCGTAACTAAAGATGCTGAGGAAAAAGCAAGTTGTGAAAAATATAAGGATTGACGAATGTTGGAACTCAAAGTCAGTGTCCCTGCTGAAAAGATTTCGGATGGCATCATCATTTGTGTTAAAAATAAGACTGGCAAGATCGTTATAATGATTATCAGGACATTGGAATTTCTTGTAGTTACCAGACCGGCCTATTGTTGGACAGGCTTCTGATGTGTCAGATGGACAGGGTAGGCAAGATGCAAACCAAGGTAACCCAAAAAGAAGGCAGGATGTGAAAATGGAGATAGAACAAGCAAGAGAAATTTTGTAAAAGATGCCTTTCCTGGAAACAGAGAAAAATAAACGTGATCATTGTCAGAGTATATTTTTCCATAATGACGAGAAGGCGCTTGGGAAAAATTCAAAAGCTAAAATAAGAACTTACTCATTAACGAAGTTGTAGATGCGAAGTACCCTATCTAAAAGAAAGTTGTAAAAACTTCCCAGTACACCCCCTATGATCCCAAGGGCAAGCACAGGAGGCACATCACTGAGGTGATATGTAATATTTGCTGAATAGGCATCAAACATTATGAGGCCCCCAGTACCAAAAAGTCCGCATTTCCCACTGAAACAATAGTCAATAAAAGCTCGGAGAACTATTGCAACTACAGCTGCAGTAAAAAACGATCTCCAGAGAAGGGCACTTCTCCACCTGCAGAAAAAGATCATGGCATTAATATCTGATGAAAAAACCCTGCTTTCTGCCATTTTTCATGAAAGAGTATCGTTAGCAAGAGCTAAAGATATAGAAAAATATTTCCTCCGGTCATGAAAACATCTCAATGAAGTTAGTGTAAATGGAAGGAAAATGTTCGCTTGAAGCCTTATCATTTTCTGTAGTCGGCTAGGAACACAATGAATATGATTGCTACGGGTCAATAGCAGTTCAGTGAATATTTCCCTCACGAGGGGCATACCATGATGCCATTTCTTCAAGAGCAAACAGCACACCACCAACTGGGGACCGAAATGCTGCAGTGATTCCAGCAGCTGCTCCACATGTAACAAGATCTCTTCGGTCTCGATCATTTCTGAAGAGCCGAAGCCATTTCCATGTCAATCCATATTTCTTCGATCCACCCTGACCCAGCAATGATGCAACACATGCTCCAGTATGCACCATGGGCCCTGCCTTTCCAACAAAGAGAGACGATGACACTGCAGTAATGCTCCCAATAATCTGCAAAACAAGAAAAATAATGTGCAACTTTCACTTGTCATTTGTGTAAGATAACAAAGACTCAAAAAGACCTGCACGCCTCCACAATCTACTACATACAAGAAGCACTTAACAAACCGCCTTGAGCAAGATATCTGACAGGGTTTAAACAATATATCAAGGAGGAAGGTACACACTGGATGGGCATAAAAGGGGGTTGTTATATTGAAAAGTTAGGAAATTACGCCGTCATATGTTAGCATTACTTATTTCAATAATGCTATCAAATTTAATTGAATTATCTTAGTGCAAATGCCTTCACTTATATTTGACAACCAGAAACTTTTCCATGTTACAGATAATCTTCATTTCCTTGATCAAGATTGAAAATTTTGGGGTATTTCAACTTGAGTTTTGAATGCTAGCTATAACCCCTTAATGGACCCGCACATCAATTTTGGGAGCATTGAACAACCAAAAATAAGGAAACAATAACTAACTACTACTTCCTACAGCAACACTCAGGTAAAGAAACAAAAGCTTAAGCTTGTCTATATCAAGTATCATATTACTATTCAAATGTCTTTATAGATCAGCTATATACACAAAAAAACTCCCTCGTTGACGGTGAGAATGCGATCAACCAATAAAATTACGTAAACAAGCCTTGAGAAGACTTTTCTGAAAAATCGTTTACCTTTACAACCAAAGTCCTCAAGGAGAAAATTCCTGGCGTATCCACACCATTCAGGTAAGCCTTAACTTCTGGAATACCCGAACCAGACGCAGCCGGAGATATAAAAGCCGTAATGAGAGACGCAAACAGCGTTAGAACAAAATTAGAAGCAGAGAACACAGTAAAAGCCATTCCAAATCTGCAAGTAAAACAAAGAAAAAAGGGTGGGAAAAAAAAAAGCGTTAACTCCAAAATAAATCAACAATAGTAACAAATAATTTTAAATAACTTACAAAAGAAGATTAAAGCTTAAAAAGCAGAAATCGAACACAAGCACTACTAGTACCTTCTAGCGAGCATCATATTGGAAGTAACAACGAACTTGACACCGGCGAGATTTTCAACAGCGAGATTGTTGGCGAATCCGATGAGACTAACAATAACGCCGATGAAGAAACAGAGTAGCCACTTCATGAACACGTACTGGAATATCCTGATCTTCGTGCGACTCCTCCAATCCTGCTTGAAGAAATGATTCTCCGCAATCCTAAGCAAACAAAGAAAACCACATCACGAAACATTTCAGAGTCAACGAGTCACACACACTCACTCACAGTGAGTTTCTGTATCATACTCGTAGTCGAGGCTTTCGATGGGACAGACATTGGAGCCGACGATGGCAACCTGAGAGGTGGAGTTCGTGACGGAGCGTAGCGACGGAGAGGAAGAGAGAAGCGGTTGAGTCACAGACTCGGGGTCATGCGAATTCAACGACATCGTATCTCAGATTTCGGATTGATTTCCCTGCAGTACTACCTCAGCACTTGGTGGTGGATAGGAGTGAACGACCGTTTCGTGACGAACAGTTTCAGCTAGCGGAGAAAAAGAACGAGTCGAGAGGGTGACGTGGCGCATTGCGTCAGTGAAACCGTGAATTTATTGTCCAATCCAGTAAAACCAATTTTTAATTTCCAAGCATAGGTTGGGTCTACATCATCAATCAATGTTACATTATTAAGATAATTTATATTTTATACATTATATTATAATTAAATAATATATTTTATTCTTAATTTATCTTCTAAAGTAGACAGTATTAATGAAAAATAAAACGTATTAAGTGACTGTTTAGATAAGTTTATACTAACAAAGCTGCCCTTATAAAAGCTTTTATAAGAGATTAGTTAACTGTTTAGATGTTAATTAAAAAATATTTTTAAAATAACTTAATATTTTAGATTGTTTAACAACATAAAAATACAAAACACTTTTATTAATTTTAACTATATTTTATTATGTAATAAAAATTATTTATGCATGAAAATATTATTTAAAATATATTAAACAATATACAAAGTACAATATATTAATTATTATATAATTTTAAGCCATATGAAACATAAATGAAAATGTATATAACCAAATCTTTTATATAGATTATAACATAAGTAAAATGAATATTAAAATAAATATTAAAACATATAAAAAAGTCAAATGATATTATATAAATCCTAAAATAAATGTAAAGATGAGTTTGTAGGTATTGTAGAAATTATGTATAAAATATAAAGACAAAATAGACTAAAATATAGGCTCATTAATTGATCTGTAAAATATATCTAAAAAGGTATTTTTATAGTTTCAAATTTGAGCCTTTAAAAAATTATATTTTAACTGTCAAAAAGTTATATCTATTAAAAATGTTATTTTACATCCAAACTCTCATTTTAAAAAATAATATTTGAGGTAAAAATGCTTATTTATCCTCCAAAAGTTCAACCAAATAGGCACTAATTTTTGTGGTTTAGACATGAAACATCCCAATATTTAAGTGAAAATATTAAATAAAAAAGAAAATTTAAGAATAATTGAAAAATATATAAAAACAATATAACTTTATTGAAACTTATTGAATATATAGCCTATAATAAATAATTTTGATATATTAAAATACAGATTAAAAAATTCAATTGGAGTAAGAGTGCAAAATGGTAAACTTTTATAGAAATGCGAGGGACTCACGTTGGATTTGTTGTTATTGTTGTAAGATTATGAAATTGATAAGACGCCTCTGAGGCAAGTTCGGTCCTGTTGAATTTATCATGAGACTTTTTGTGGGTGAGAAGCTTCGTAGGTGGAAGAAGCCAAGGGATGGAATAAGCAGGTGAGCACGTTGATCCATGACGTTTTGTGTTTTACTTATCTATCTCCCAAAGTGGTCGAATTCTGGAGTCTGGACCTATTCACCACCACATATTGTACACGTACAAGCAGTCGGCACACACAACATATATTTTTTACAATCATACTTATCCACTTTGAAGCGAAAATCTGATAGAATAATTGTATGGTTGGAATTTGGAAAGTTGTAGGTATGAGATTCTTCTCTTCTATGCCTGTTCTCATATTCAAAGGACGAGATCATTTGTACTAGAAACAGAGTTTGGGTTACTATCATAAAGCCAAGAGTCCCGCAAGGAATGGGAATTGGAAAATTAAAAGGCGAAGCCTATCACTTTCTTTATGGTAAATTTTTAAATGCAATTGTAAGATGAACCATTGTGCTTTTGGGAGTAATAGCAGACGATTGATGTGGTCCCCCTTTTGTAGATTTCTGTGAAATGACATGGATGCAATGTCTTGACACCACTAAATTTTTACTGCCTCTCGTTCCCATCCCAGACCAAGTTCGTCCTCGGTCACGGGTTTCTTTATCACATAGGTCACAAATGGAAGTTTTACCGTGCACGTGGATACCATTGCATGTTCTTCTTCATTCATTGTTTAGTGGTTTGCAACAAGATCCAAGAAAGAATCAATTTCGATGCTGTCTGTCGTAGCCTGTGCTTGGTAATTCATTTCCTGACAAGACCATAAATGAGGTCAGAAAGAATTTCTCACTTTCTGAAAATTATAATGACCACAAAAAATAGTTAATTGGTTTTAATCAAATTTAATTTTATATTAAATTTAAATATTTTTAATTTTTCTCTCAATTTAAAATTTAAAAACTAAGTAATTGAGTGTTGATGATAATATTAATTTTTAAAAATAATTTTAAAGATCTAAATTGAATAATTTGCATATAAACATAACCCATAATTTAAAATTTTAAAAATAAACCTAACTCAAAACTTGAAATTGAGGTTATTAACTTAGAATCTTGCTAACCCCAAACTTAATTGTGAAGCCTACTGATGAACTAAATACTCCTTCCGATTCATAATAAGAGTCGTTTTAGAAAAATACACGCTTATTAAGAAAGTTAATAAAATTATAGATATACCCTTATTAATACTCCCATAAAATTACCTCGTGACTCCAGCATTTTAAATTAAGATGAGAGAGAAATTGCCTTACAATTATGATCTGTATAATTAAGATGAAAGAGAAAGAAAATGTTAATTTTGAAAAAAAATTATAAATATGCATACAAAGTCAAGAATGATACTTATTTTGAATAATTAAAATGTATCTAAAACGACACTTACTATGAATCAGAGGGAATAATATGTTACTGTCATTTATTTGAGTTAAAATGACTACAATTTAAGTTGTATTTGTTATTTAATTGGTACATTTATCAATTGTTTTTGTTTCCGCGGTTTAATTAGAGCATAATTAAGAAATTAATGACTACGTATTGTCTTATTAAAAGATACTCCCTCCGTTTCATAATAAGAAATGCTTTTAGATACATTTTAATTATTTAAAATAAGTCATTATTCTTGACTTTGATGACGTTTATAACTTTTCTTCCAAAATTAACCTTTAATTTCTCTCTAATCTTAATTATACAAATCACAATTTCAAGGCAATTTCTCTCACAATTTTATTTAAGATGCTGATTACCAAGATAATTTTATGGAAGTATTAATAAGGGTATATCTATAATTTTATTAGCTTTCTTAATAAGCGTGTATTTTTTTAAAACGACTCTTATTGTGAAACAGATGAAATAATATTTTAGGATTATTCTTGGGTTAACATGTGCATTAAGCCATGGCTATTTTGAAAAATGCTGACATGGAAGATTATAGGACAATTCGTTCTTCGTTAATCTTCTTTTAACACGAAAAGAGAATTAACAAACTGATTGTACCGTAATATAATAACAACAATGGTAGTTGTAAAGAGTGTTGGATTAGGCCTCTCGTTTGGGCCGATTGCGTAGGCGTGTTCTTGTTGGAAATGGAGGCTCTTCTTCTACTACCACCGCTTTTTTCTCCGCAGGAGCTTCGACAACAACACCAAGATTGTCATTATCATCGTCATCGTCATAGCTTGACCCAGCTTCGTTTCCTTCTTCATATTCGTCGTCATCATCTTCTTCTTCTTCTTCCTCTTCCTCTGCTTCCCTTATTGCTTGATTAATTGCAAGCTGTTTCAGAGAAACCATGTTACCATTTTTAAGTTCACAGAAGAACTAAGAATTCAAACACAAGTGATTCAGTCGTTCAAAGCCCGTTGAGGACTTTCGTCGAACAAGTGGTATACTACCAAAAACACAAAAGGAAACACACGCACATCTTCGAGAAATTGTCTGTCAAGCCTATCAGCGACTTTAATGGAAGCGAAGACGGTGCCCGCGAGAAGAGATAGGGGGAGTAGGAACGCCACAATATAGCTGTTCGTGCTGGGCCCCGCCCGCGTTACCATCCTCAAACCTCTCGTCCTGCGGATGGGAGAAGGAGGAGGAGAAGTCAGAAGACGGAGAGGAGGTTCAAACGATGTCGTATTGGAATAGGGGAAGGTAAGCGTAAGAGTAGAGCACCAACAACCGGTACTGTGCATTGCCATTTTATCTATTGCTCCCTAAACTATCAACCCTGCGTATAGAAAGCCATGGGTCTGATCATATCTTTAATTTTAAGCGCATGAAACGACACGTCGTTCATCTACAACGCTTTCAATGGGAGCTTGGTCATTTATATCATAGTTTTAAACCGTTTTAATCTTATTAATTAATAATATTATTAAAAAACAAACCCGTTTAAAAAACACCATTTTATTTTTAATTTCAGTTAAATTTATTTTAATAATTTTAATTTTAAAATTTTATATTTATTAATTAATTAGCCAATTTTATATTTTATTTTATTTAACAATCTTTTTTCAATTAAATTTCAAATTAAGAGTCTTTTTAACTATAATTTTAATTCTTTAAATTTATTAAATTTTAATTAATTTTATAACAATCTAATATCGATTTAACTTTTAAACTTTAAACTTTAATCTTATTGATTTAATTTTTACTCTAAATTTTAATTTTCAAAAATATTTGATATTTTAAAAATTCCAGAGCATACAAAGTTAATTTTTTATATTAAATCAAACTTATTTAATGTTAAATTTTTCCTAACTATTTAGAGTGAGTGAATCCATTAATTATTAAGTCATTATATGTTCCTAATAATTTGTGTAATACGTATCCAAATTCTATAATTCAAAATATTTAAAATAATCTCAAATTTAAGAATATTTACATGTAAATTGAATAATTTTGCCCAGCATAACCACAAAATTCTAAACTTAATTCTTTGAGAGTAAGCTTTTTTTATCCTTTTCATTTATGTTATATTAATGGGAAAGCTCCTAATGCTTTAATGGGAGTGCAAATTAAAGCAGGCACTCAACTGTAGGAGAAGGGATATTATTATGCATGTCTGAAGAATGAACTGCTACGAAATTTACAGAATAAAACATCATTTTGTACAGTGCTCCATTACAACTCAGTTTGTGGTGCTTATAAGCTTCATGCACCTGCTTGAATGGTGGTTTTTATTTATTTTTAGTACAGTACTTCTTGGCTTGGAAGTTCCATCAGGAGCTGGCAATCCATCCAACAACATCCCTCAAATGGTGTTTCTTCAGCTTTCTTCTTCTCAGGTTGGTTCCCCTGCACACAAACACAGTTCGCAGTAATAAAAAAACATCAATACAAATTCCTCCAGTGCGTTAATAAGTAGATTTGGACTTACCAGTGCTGATTATGCAACACGAACCCATCAGTTGGCACTTTTGTCCCATCATCATTGCGATTCCAGTGATAGATTGCATGCGTCCTGTTCTTTATCTCCAAGGTTGAGTGTCCATAACTAGCCTCTCTGAATGCAGAATAATCTGGTTGTGGATCTCTAAACCTGTTAGATCACATATTCAATTCATAGTTCATAACATTGCACATATCCATCACAGTAAACCTCATAAGAAACTTCCATGAACGTAGCCGTCACTCATCAACTTCACTCACTTTCCAGCTAGACCTTCTTGATTTCCTCCATCCCCCACAGTGATGTAAACTGGGGCAGATTTGTCTGCTATTGGATATCTATCACCAGCTGACACGTTGTAGTGTATGTTTGAGATTCGATACTGAAATTCAACAACTCAGTGATCTCTTTTATGGCAATTCAATTATTGAAGTGATTATGGGAAGTGTAAGGAAAGAATCATACTGATCTTTCATAAGCATGGACATGGCCAGCGAAGACAATGTCAACTCTGTAATGAACAAACCATTCCTCGAAAACTGCTCGCATGCTTTCTCCTTCCATGAAGTGGGCTTCATTGCTGTTGTACATGGGCACATGCATAAGGACAATGAGCCAAGGTGTCTCGTCTCTGTTAACCTTCTTAAATTCTTCTCTGAGCCACTGCCACTGAGGTGTGTACTTCACTGCTCAAGGTCAGAACACCAATGGCATGTGTTACAATCTCAGACCTTAAACAGAATGAATGTACTCGATGCAGGACGCCATAGCAGAGAACCAAGAAGGCAATGTGCTTATTTAACAACTTATGGTGTGCATGACAAGCATGAATGGTTTAAAAGTTGTGAAGATTAGGGATGAGAAGTTACCAAATGGAGAATAGCTGGATAAAACGATGATATGGGCAGATGCACGTCTGATGGCATACCAGAGAGGATTGCTGCTTTTAGAGGCCATATATGGCGTAGGGTACCGATGAAGATAGGATTTGAAAGGAACAACTTCCCCCTGTGTAAAGAGTATGATTTCTAAAAGAGTTCAGGAATTGAAATGGAAAGTGAAATTGATACGTTAACGTCAAAAACTAAGCAAAACCTAAGCATCATAGTTCAACGTCACCAACTCTGTCAGGTATTTCCCAGCAGAATTCATCATTTACAGATTAATGTAATAAATACAGATGGCAAGAATTTTAAGTAACCCTGACCATGTAAGGCATATAGTCGATCTCATGATTTCCAGCACACCAAATCCAAGGCTGATACGCTGCACTTCGCTCCGCTAAACGACCCCATGAATCCCAACGTATTCCAACATCATTGTACTGATATCTATCAGCATATGAAAGATCTCCAACAAACAAGACAGTGTTGGCTCCACTTTGGATGTAATGTTCAAGAGTGGACAGAGAGTTATATGTTTGTCCCAGATCACCTGCAACGGTGCAAATAGCAATGAGAAACAAGGGTGAAGAAGATCTATCCCATGAAACATCATCCAGCTTCATGGACTAGGAATTGTGTCAAATATATAACAAAATTTGAAGCAGTTGCACCTAGAAGATTTAGCAGATAGAAGAAACGAACAACTTACCTATTATTCCAAACTTATAAGAAGCATTAGGATTTATCTTTGGAGGTGTTCGAAACCAAAACTCACGAGCAGATTCACCATTACCGATCTTGTAATAGTACTTGGTGTCATACTGGAAAAAGAAACAAGAAACTGCTGACTCAGAACACAGAACATTCACAGCTGATTTCAATACCCAGTTCAAAGGTTGATCACAAACCATCATAAGTAAATTGCTACCGGCTCCAGTCCTAAAGTAGTGAAATTTTTTGTGCCTTTTTCAATGGTTTTAAGCTGTGAATTACCTGAAGGCCATCAAGGAGACACTGGTGAATGTAGCCAGACTTGTACTGGTAAAACGTATAGTTTGAAAATATCCCCTCTGCTGTAAAATCATACTTCTTCTCTGAGGTGCCATAGTGAACTTGGCTCAGACCTGGCTCATCAGGAGTCACCCACGAGACAATCACAGCCTTCCCATCGTAATCGCCTTGGGTTATGTGCACCTTATCATTGGATCAAACAAGGAGAGTTGCAGATAAGGTGTTTCACATATTGAAATAAACAACACCAACCAAGATGATAGGGCATAGGCTAATCACAGAGGAAGATCACCTGTTGAGGGGCATTAGGACCTTTTGGAACGGCGAACACTTCATGGTCAAGAGGGATGTCGACGGAAGGCCACTCTGATCTGACAAATCTACTTGTCGTTCCGGCGACCACATTGGTAATAGAAGTAAACAGGAGAAGAAATGTCAGTACCAAACGAGGCAACACCAACTTCCTCTTGTTAACCTCTGTCATCATCATTGGATCAATAACCCAACACAGGTTCCTGCGCAGCAAAATCCCGTATAAGCTCAAATGGGCACAAGCTAAAACATGTATCGAAATCAAAACGTGGATCTTTATTCAATTTACAGGTAAAAAACCTAAATTTCTCAAAGACCCGTTTGCAACAACTCCTCCGAGACCCCAAAAATGGAATCAGACATGAAACATACCAAGTAGAAGTAACTTCTAAGGGAGAGATATAGGGATTGATGTACCAACCAAACCACCACTATACAGAAGAGCTAGATGTACAAGGGAATGTTTGTCGTTTAGCAGAAGGATTGCATGGCCACATGGGAATGTTGAGATTCACAATTTCAGGACACGAGGCATGCCATAATTAGATGTTTATCACTGAGCTTGGTTACATGTATCCGTGACTGTGATAGGCTGTTAGATTCACCAAGATCCCATCAACTCCGGTTGAAGGTTTCTTAAGGATACTGTAAATTTACCAATATAAAAAAGAAAAAAGATAATTAAAATACAAACTATATCATTAGGTTGGATTTTTGGTGTGGTGTATTTCACTGTCATGTCATCATCCCGTCTTTGTGCCCTGCGAACTTGATTGCTAGAGTTGGTGTATGGTATGTGTGCGTGTGTAGAGTAGGTGATCATGGTTGAAGAATCTTGGGCTTAAAGGCCTTTTCAGGACTCCTAGTTTGTAGATCCTTTAATGCCAGCGAGATATAAATTTGAAACAAATAACATAATTTTGATAATAATAAATTAATTGTTTCATCAAGAAAGTTTATTTTAACATAATTTTGATAATAATAAATTAATTGTTTCATCAAGAAAGTTTATTTTAATTAAATAAATAAAATTAAAATTCAAATATCAAAATTACAATATATATTCAATTTTGTTATTTATCGTCTGTAATTTGTAGCTTATATTTGTTTGTGTTGTTGTGACTTAAATTTAGTTAGTTTATTTTGCAATTATCTGTTTTATGTAAATAATTTAACTAATATCATTTTAATTAATATAATAAAATTATAAATTAAAAAGTAATGTTTTGGTTATTTATATTAAAATGATATTGTTTTATCCAACTCCCAAAATTGAACACTCTCTAAAGCTCAATTGTTTTCAATCTAACTCATTAGTTTTGAATTGAACCATTTTGCCAATCTTAGAATTTTTGATAATTAGAACTTTAAACCTATCAATTATAAAATTACAAACCGATTTGAAACCCTTTTTAGAAAGAATAAGCGAAAAGAGGATACTACTAAATAAAAGATATTAATTTTAATATTTTTAAAATAATTATCACTTACTTTGAGTTATGGATTGATTTATTGAAAATTATTATAAAATAAATAAGTTGTCAAAATCTGATAAACTATGTCTTGGTTTCCTATTTAAATGATGATCATATCATACTTTATTAAAACTCATTCATATATTTGTTAAGAAATTCACATAAATATATGAATAAAATTTAATATAACATTTTTTATTAGTGAAGTTGGTGATTGAAACTCCAGAAAATGACAAAAAGCAACCTGTAGCCTATCTCGAACGTGTACCAAATCCTCCCTGCGATCATAATAAAGAAAGACTTTTTTGAGCATCCAAAATAACAAAATACCAAAAGACAATATCCGGATCCATCACCAAGTGTTCCCTTCTCTTTATTCCATGCCCTCGTAATAATGAGATGTGAATATGCTGAGTCATTGGAATAGGTATAATCATCTAAATTTATGAAGATGAAAAAAAGAAAAAAGAGTTTTGAAGAATTGTGTTTTCATTTTGATTTGTATTTTAAATGTAAGTTAAAGGTTGAGATAGTTGCATCCTTATCTTTTACTCCCTCCGATTTATAATAAGAGTCGTTTTAGATACATTTTAATTATTCAAAATAAGTATCATTTTTTACTTTATATGCATGTTTATAACTTTTTTTTCAAAATTAACCTTTCATTCTCTCTCATCTAAATTTTACAGATCACAATTTCAAGGCAATTTCTCTCATAATTTTATTTAAGATGCTGATTACCGAGGTAATTTTATGGGAGTATTAATAAGGGTATATCTATAATTTTATTAGTTTTCTTAATAAGCGTGTATTTTTTTAAAACGACTCTTATTATAAATCGGAGAGAGTATATCTTTAAAAATAAAAGTGGTAGTTAAGTTGATAGTGTGAAAGAATGTGAGACTTCTCTTAATTGAGCCTATTATACAAGACTTATTTAATATTGAGTACCTAATTAACGTAATTTATAAGTTACTGTATCCATCTAAAATTTACCGACCAAGTATTCTTTTGTTTGAAAAAAATAAAACAAACAAAATCTTTCATTTCTACACTCTTTCTTTTCTTGAAAACAAATATCACTTTTACTTCTACACTTAACATCATTGCTTGTACTTCTTCGTAAGAACAAATACTTCTTTAACAATTTGTGATAATTACTGATTTAATGTTAAAGAGCGTAATTCTAATAAATATATACATATATCTTAAAATTGGATTATAATTAATTGCACGCAACCCAATTGCTTCATGAAAGTCATAAAATAAAATATTGAATTCTTGTAATAAAAAAACAAACCTTGCTCCAAGTGGCTATCTTACAGGAATGGTCGTTGCCAATCCAGAGATCATCAAAGTGTTGTGTTATAGTAGTAAGTACCTATGACTGGTCGTTGAGCATGTTTCCTCTAAACTCTCTTCTGCTAAACAACAACTCTACAGCTCTCAAGCACACATCTTTGTGACTTTGTGTCTCTCTCTGTTTGTTTTGTTTTGTTTTGTTTGTATTATACAGACTAAGAAGAGAGTTACAAAGACATGGATCAATCCTTGGAAGACTCATCATCGAAAGAAGAAATATCTCGGGTTCTTGAAGTTCTCGAAGCTCTAAAACAAGCTTCTCATGAGCTCCAAACCCACGCAAGTCCCATACGCGGCGAGTCCAACTCACCCGCCATCAAAGCTCTGTTGGAGCTCGAAACAGAATCTGATGCTATCCTCTCCAAAGACCCACATCTCTCTACTCTCTCCCGACATCTTGCAAACCTCAAGTCACTCGTTGACACTCTCGAGAAGTCGCATGGGCTCAGGAGCTTCTTGACTCGCCGAGTCTCAACTCACTCTATATCACGAGTCGCTAATTCGATCGAGTCAGAGATTCAAGCTTGGATCGACCGTGAAAGCGTCGAGAAGCTGTCGAAAGCGTTGAAATTTTCTTCAGAGAACGAAGAGGAGCTTGTCGGTTTGTTGGAGCAGTTAGAGAAGCGATTGTCAGAAGGGTTTGATCGAGAGTTGCAAGGCTTGGTTTTGAAGTCGAAAATGTTCTCAAATCTTGAGAGAATTCTCTGTGACAGCAGTTGTTCGCAGAGACTCAGAGAACAGTGTGCTTTTGTTATAGCAGCTTTGATTAAGTTCAACAAGGATGTCTTTGCAGGTCAAGTGTTAATGGGTCCAATGGTTCATGCTCTTTTATCAATGGCCTCATGGAAATCGTTGAAAGTTCTCTGTTCACTTATCAAGTCAATTAAATCTCCGCTTGTAGATGAGATCGAGTCCAACGGAGAAATACCAAAAATCATATCTTTCTTGGACTATAAAGACCTGCAAATGCGTGTTCTTGCAATGGACGTAATTCTTGAAATCGGTTACTTTGGTAGAAAAGAAGCTATCGATGCTATGATCAAAGAAGGGTTGATAAAGAAGCTTGTGGAGTTACAGAGATCAGAACTAGGTGGTGATTTGATTGATATAGGAAGGTTTGATGAGAAAGAGAACAACAACAACAACAGAGAGAATGAAGGAAAAAAAGAGAACAGAGAGAGTAGGCAGAAGAGATTCTTAGAAAGCCATCCTTTTGCGAGTTGTGTCGCAAGATTTGCTGTACAATTAGAGGTTGGAGAAGGGTTGAGGCAAAGAGAGAGGAGAGCATTCAAGCAAGAGATATTGGAGAGGGTGAAGGAAGTTTCTGCTTCTGATGCAGAGGCAGCCACTATTGTAGCTGAGGTTTTGTGGGGGTCTTCGCCTTGATTTTGTAATAAAGTTTGTCATTGGTTTTTAGCCAAGGAAAAAGATAAACTTGATGTGTATTGGTTTAGTTGATTTGTAATTTAATTCTTTTCTCCTGATTGTGTATGAGAATGAATATGTTCAAGCTTGAATCAATCTAGAAAGTAAAATCATATATTTTCTGCTCAAATTCAGTAGTTTCCTTTTGTATTATACTTTTCTTTATTGTTCTTCATTTACGGTAGTTAGCAGAGAAAGAAAGAAACTCACCTTCCCAGCTGAATTGTATTTTATTTATTCCAGAAATCATAAAAGTCGATGTTATCCTGTACAATTACAACAAAATTTACCTACACTCTGCCAACAATGGACATGAGACACTGTCCATCTCTAAGCTTTCAACAAAAAGAAAGCAAGTGTTACAGTCTAGCCTCATCCTGGTAAGCAAAAGGGTAAATTTTCGAGGCTGAAACAGTTCGAAACAAGATCAGGAAGGTACATCTCATCTCACCCTTCACAGTGGTGGAGTGTTTACATCCATTCCAATACGTAAATTGCTCTCTGGGCATATCTTCTCTCTGACCACAGAAATAATGAACCAGAGAAACCTTAAACCATCATCCACTTTCGATCATTTCACTGTTTATATTTTGGGTCGTCTTACGTCGCAAAAGAGTCTTAAAAATTGTGAAAACTGCGATTAAAGCAATCTGGAGGTGTTCAGAGCTATTCATCTTTAAACTAATTTTGCCCATTTTCTGACTATTTATATTGGCATTAACTGCAAAATGCATTCCACGGCATGGCCTAAATTCAGACTGGATGCCTCCGACCAACACCATCTCCTTATTAAAGTTAAGAGCTGACAATGAAAGAGTAACATTATCATTCCTTACCGGGTAGTCGTTTCCTCTCAGTGTAGCCTCGAAACTTCCACCATATGCCACTTCAGAAGGACCAGTTATCTGTCCAGCATTAAATACAAGCTTCAGTCTCTTCCCCACAAGTACAGTATCTTCAACCTTGACTCCAACATAATTCCTCTTCCCAAAAGATGTTAGAGAAGCCCCACAATCAGTTACATTGTTTCTGAGAATCCTCAGCTTTGTATTGGCATGAACTATATAGATGAGATCTTTACCAGCGGATTGAACATCAAAGCTTAGAGCATAAGTAGGTCCCCCAGATTCAGCATAAGCTGTAGCACATTCAGACTGTATGCTGAAATCCTGCTTGTCCTTGCGCATCTGTCCAGAGATTGAAGCAAAGACATTCCCATTAATTTCTGCGGTTGTCTCCAGGTTTACACCATCAAAGCCCACGTCATGATCCCAGCCTTGGGGATCAAGAACCGGTCTCACAAGCCACTGGTCACTAGTCACGAGGCAACGATATCTATGCAGCATGTAGTCTGAGTCAAAACTTGGAGGCACCGCCATATCTGGTAACAACACAGCCTCCGGAGTTGCCTGTTGATCATTAGAATTATTGTCTTCTCCATTATCGTTCCCTTTCAAAAGCTTCTTCTTCCTCCTATTCCTACACTCTTCTTTCAATTGTTTCTTTAAATATAGTGTTTCCCGGTAATCAACCTCATCAAGGTAATCCTTTTTCTGAGCATTTGTCAATTTCCTAAACTGAGACTTTGTCAGGATTCGAATGGGAGGTAGTCTATCATACTCATCTTCTTCATCTGAGTTTGAAAGGAAAATCTCATCAGCCTGATCAGTTGCTTCACGTGGGGGTGATAAAGAGCGATGCTGCAGAAAAGAAGAGAGGAGGTGTGGCAGGGAAGGCACTCGTGTAGCAGCAGATGGCCCCAATTCGATGCTATCTTGAAATTTCAAAAGGCTATTAGCATCTCCAAGTATTTTACTGCACACAGATAAGAGCATAAACTCAGATCTCCAAACCTGTCCATTTGGAAGAATAGCTTCTCCTATGGAATTTTTCCTACACCGACGGTGATTCTCAACCAAAAGTACAGGGTTCTCAATTCTAGAATCAGTTATTGCCTGGTGAATGTGGTGCTGCATCAGATTGGAACGTTGCGTCACATATGACTCATAACTAACTGGACGTCCACTAAGTTCTTCAGGAAGATTGGAGGATGCATGAGTCAGGACAAGGGTTGTGTTAAACCAAATTGCAGTACCAAATATATCTGTCATAAGCTTTAGAAGGGGGAAGTCACTATAACCCAAGTTGATGAGGTCAAGGCGTTCAAAAAATAAAACAATGTCTGGTGGTGACTTCCTAATAAATCTCTTCACAGAGAGCATAATCTTCCTATTTCTTCTCAAATTACAGGAAGATGAAGGCAAGAAACCAGGGGTGTCAATAAAAGTTACTTTGATCCCATTGATAGTCCCCATAATCTCATGGATATGATCTGTGCCTGGTCTAAAAGCATCAGTCAGAGTCTTGGTTTGATCAAATATAGAATTTATGGTTGCACTCTTCCCAACACCTGTTTTACCCAGGACAAGCACTCTAAGAGAGAAATTCAGTTCTGGTCTGCCAGATGCCTCCTGTTCTGCAGCTAGTGTTCTAGCTCTATCTTTTCTGACTCTTTTCAAATCCGATTCTCCCGCCCGTATCAAAGTTGCAAGATGTAACCTATATAAAACCTTCAACACCAGAACATTGTCCTGAGGCAGCCTAAACCGTAGAAGAACACGGAAAAGAGTGATTCGCAGATTCTCAGTCTTTGCCAAGAGATCCAAGCCTTTTTCATCAGTGCAATTATTAGAACGGTCAGGAACTTGAACAGCTTGCTGCGAAGAGGGATGAGGCCCATTCATTTGACTAATATCAGAAGGCTGTGATGTA
The DNA here is from genome assembly GCA_029891385.1 of Erythroxylum novogranatense. Taxonomy (NCBI): domain Eukaryota; kingdom Viridiplantae; phylum Streptophyta; class Magnoliopsida; order Malpighiales; family Erythroxylaceae; genus Erythroxylum; species Erythroxylum novogranatense. Next base: position 95,956,059 of record CM057233.1, read on the forward strand.
GCACTAAGAGGTGGCATCGTTGCTTCTGGATGGGCTGCAAATATCTACGATAGTGAGCTCCGGGCCAACAAAATCAACAAAAGAATTTTCAAGTAAGACCAATTTGAGGTATAAAGGTTCAAGCCATGATAACAAAACCATAAGGGTTTAGCATCATATAATAACCACGATTCATATCAAACATACCTGGAAGAACTCAATTCAAATTATCCAAGATCAATATACACATCTAAAACAGCTAATAGTTGAATAATTTAACCTTAAAGCTTTCTTATATCATTCCGGCATCATCTAGCAAAGTCTAGAACAGACGTTATAATACTCACTTTTGAGTAAGAGATACATTTTAGGTGCAGGAATGGTAAAAGCCAACAAGAGGCTATGCATCGGCTGGTAGCAACAACTAACATAAAAGAATAACAGTTTTTTGCTATCCCAAAGATGTTTTGTGTGAATCACAATAATATCCAATATTACTAGCATTAAAAAATGTCATAAAATCTCGATTAAAAATAAAGCAAAGAGGACATACTAGAGTGGTCGCCACCAGAATCATCATTCGCATTTCTCTCAGGAAAAAATCTCCCACCACCCATCAAAGGCCTAGCAATGTCCAATGAATTGGACGACGACAACTGGGCAAAAATCCAATCTCTAATTCCCTTCATCTTGTCAACTGCCAAAATTCCAAACAACTCCAAGTTACAATCTTTTCATTAAAAAAATCATTAATTTTCTCAAACAAAAATGAAACCCCAACCCATGATGTTCCCCAATCAGAAATACACCAAACCCCAAACTGTCCGAGAATTTGCATCAATTTCACCACCCCAAACCCTAAAACAAGAACCAAAAGAACTATATAAAACTGCAAGAGATTGAACCCAATTCTGATTTAGACCGATCAAGCCGCCGGATTCATCGGATATACGAGTCCGCAAGCAAGAGAGAGGCCGAAATGGTGAGGTCTGCGAGAGAAAGGGAGAGAAGAAATGATTGGATTTTGTTAGATAACAGACGAACACATACTTCCCTCCCTTGTTTTATCTGCAAGCTCTCTCCGACCTTATTTTCCATACAACAAAAAAAAAATTGTAAAATCGGTGGGTGTGATCAGCTGCTTTGCAGACTCACAGTTGTCGTTGACCAGAGGTCAAGGTATCTTTTATTTTGAGCAAAGTTACCATTCGGGGTAGGTGATATCATGGTCCCAATCTTAGGGAATGCCGGCCCGGAATCAAACACCCAGGCTGTATACTTGACACGTGGCGGAACATGAGGCGACTGCTAGTGCTAGGATTACGAACAAGTTCTCGTGCTCAGTGAAGGACAAAATGATGAATGATTGATGATGCTAGTTTGCATCTCTTAAACGACCGTGTCGTTTAGACGCCCGTTGGATTGTTGGGTTGCTGTTATGAATGGCAATTGGAGTTTAGGATATATTTGGAAAAAAACACTTTATTTATTTATTGAGATAAATTTGAGTTTTTATATTTAAATTTGACTCAAAACTTAAAAGCCTAACATTTCTAATATAATGTATATGAGAATATTTTAAATCAAATTTAAATTAAATATAAGTTGATTCATAAAATAGCTTAAATAATATGATTAATATGTTATTACCTAATCTCGATAATTCATCAAAAGATAACAAATTTTATAGTTGATTACTAAATATTTGTATCATATTGTAAAAGTGATACAAAATTAATAAATAGCCATTATTTGGGCATACACAAAGTTCGATTGACATACACAAGATAAAAATCACTTGCTATGAATTATTAATTATGGATATCTTAAATTGAAAATGATTGAGTTGATAAAAAATCACTTGCTATGAATTATTAGTTACGGATATCTTGAATTGACTCGTGATTTTTAAATTCAGTTCTGAATTAATGGGGTGCGAATTAACTATAAAAGAATGAAACCAACTACCAAGTACAACTTCTAAGAATAATAAATTAATAAGAAAAAAGAAAACGTTTTTACACTTTCCATTCTTACATTAACTTTGGTCCGATCTGTCATGCTTCTTAAGTTATTACACTTTCCGCTCTTACGTTAACTTTCCTCCAATCTGTCATGCTTCCAACCTTCTTCCTTCCCAAAATTTCAAACAATGGGCTGGAGACCCTAATTCTAACGAAACTTTGTTCATTGCAAAAACAGCAGAGACCCACTTCACCGAGAAGGCACATTTTGGGCCATAGCCCATAGAATTGGGGATAAGGTGCTGAAACATGAACTCGTGAGTCTTCCAATGTGTCGAGCAATCACAGTCATGGCTTTCCTCAACCAACAAGAAGCAATGGAGGAAGTCTTCAAGGGCTTTGAAGGGGGCTAGAAAGGAATTGAATCAGATTCCAAATGAGCCTATATGTAATCAAAATATCATATGTCAGTTTAAAAATTTTAAAAGAATGGCTTATAAGTTTAATTTCATATGTAACTAACTTTATCTTTATATCCTTTTCTTATATGAGATTACTCGCTTATAAATTTATGATATTTTTATTTCACAATTAAATCTATCCATATCCGATTAGCTCTTTGTTGTTGTGAAAAATTGCAACTCGGATAGAACTGGGTTACAGCTAAAATGAAACTAAAAATATTACAAATAAAATATAAACACAGGCTTTACATAAAAAAAACTCTTAAATTAAGGTAAAATTATGAAAATGATAGAAAAATTTACTATTACAAACTAGAGAATTATATGGAAAAAATTAAACTCACAAAAATACACAAGAATATTTTTCCCTCTTTTTTTAGTTTCTCTCACCTCACATTTCTCTTTTTCTGCTTTTTGCATGTTTTTCATGCTACTCCTACCTTTTCTATGGTAAAAATGCCTTTATGTGAATGACCGGACAAAATGATCAATCATTTTGTCCTTATTAGGCACGATAGACATTAAGTTTAGTGTCTGCTAATCACAATTGTTGACATTTGTTAACTCATAGCTCATGTGAAATCATTTCAGTCACTTAATAAATTACTCATTCATTTGACCTAAATTTATAATTTTTATTCATCCAAATTCGTCAACCTGCTTCAATGATGGAGCTACACAGACCAGTAGTGATTTGAGTCTCCCAAAGTTTTTTACCAAAATTATTTTTAATATATATAAACGGAGTTATTTAAGGATCAATAATGTACTGAGCCTCTTAAAATTAAAAAAAAATAATATTAAGACCCTCTTATATTAAATTTTTAGCTTCGTCACTAATCTACTTTGATATCAATAAGATCCAAGTGAACTTATATACAAATAAGACATCATATCTCATCATCGTATCCAAGTGAACTAGCAGGTGCATCTGTGACGGTATCCAAGTGAACTAGTAGGTGCATCTTCCAAACCACACGCATACCTACCGTCACAGCTGAACGTATGGCATGATAGCTAGCAGAAGGGGCTCTGTGCATCTCATCATCTGCATTCGAAATTTGGTTTGATCTGCCCATCTTTATTTGGCAGTCATCCTCTGATATGTAACCCCGACCTTTTTCCCTGGTTTGATTTTAGTAAAAATACGAATTCTGTTTAATATTTCTTGAAATATTTAAATTAATTTTTAGCATCAGACGGCGATGAAGTGGGAAACTTGAAATATTTAAGTTTAATTTTGATAATTTTAAATTTGTAATTAAATTGTTTTTAAATAATGTTTAATTAAATTAATATCATTTAAAAAATTGAATCAAAATAGCATTAAATTAAGAAACGATGTGAATCAATCTCACATTTAAAGATTAATTAATTTAAATTCAAATTTAGTAATTTTAAATTAAATCGAACCACGATAAATTAAACTAAGCTAAAAAAGGCATTCCTAATTCAATTCCATACACAAGGTACGTTTACATTCACGTGTAAGCGTCTCAACTGCTGAGACCGACATGTCAGGGAAGATTTCAAGAATTGAATGAGACAAAGCGACTTCTTTTTGATCTTATATATGAACGTGCCAAATAGTAAATGCAGTGTGTTGATACGAAAGATCCAAATGAGTAGGACAAAAACGAAGATTTATACACTAAAAGTAGGTCATTAGCTTTCAATGGAGGCTTTATTTCAGTATAAGAAAGATTAGCAAGCAAAAGCTAATTGGGATACGTAGTCCAGCTGTTTGCCTGATCGGAGAAGGAATCTTCAAAGAGCCTCCGGTACAAATGTCTTGAATAGCTGGACCATTATTAGCTTTCCAGACCAGACCGCGGACCGCGGTCCGCAACAACTTATTCGTCATTATGTCCATTTTCCAGGAGCCACGCGGCCAAGCTCTTAATTACGGGTAGAGGCTGGAGACCCGTAGGCCCTAGCCAGAGCCGAGAACTTGTTGGTATTGTTAAAAACAAAAGCCCCACTTGGTGAAGTTTTAATGCTTTTGACCACTTCAGTACATACGTACAACATCGAGTGGTCACTGGTCAGTTCTCGAAAGGTTAAAATATGATTTACACCTCAATAATTTATACAAAATTTAAGTAAATTTATACTGCTGTTTTCAAATAATTTTAAGTTTTAATGCTATTAAAACAATTCTGATTAAAATTAATATTATTAAAATAGTACTCAACTGAACCGCTATCTTTTAAATACGTATTAAATAAATCTTCGAATTAACATAATAATATGCAAATCACGTTAATCAAGTGTTTCATACTAAGCAAATCTTGTATCGCAGGCTCGATCGCAAAAGTGTAAGTAGGGAGAATGGAACATAATACTATTTAGTCTCGTACCTCTCTACTTTATCAACTCGATCATCCTTAAAGATATTATTTAGAAAACGTTAATACTATTTTTACAAAGATAGATTAACTTAAATTTTTTACAAATGTTAAGACCTTAGAGACAACAAAAACATCAACTGCAGCTATCATGTGACATAAAAATATATGTTTTTAGGAAAATTATATTTTAATATATTTAATAAATGAATTTCTACTTTGTATCCAAAGAAGAATATACGAATGTATTATATAATTACATAGCCTTTATTAATATATTAATGTATTAATAATTACAAAATATGTCAATATTAACATTTAAACTCTTTATTTTTATCAACATTGGTTCTGTCAGATTCTGGCGGAAATGTACGTTGCCGTTTGGATCCATGAAGTTGGCTGCTTTCTGTAGAAACTTTGACGTGAAGGTCCCTGCAAAACAAAGAAAGCACGTCGGGGGTTCTGTCCTGATTAGCCCCTCCGACGCTCAAGTAAGTCGTTTTGATGAAGGTGAGATTGTTGTATGCAGGGAAAAACTAGGTTATGATTGCGTACATTTGTTATGACAAAGTCGTACCTTATATACGAAGTAATAATTAGGTTTAAGTCTTTACGTGCGTGCATGGGAGACTTTCACTTACGGATGGGTCAAGGAGATCGTGGGCTGGACCTGGACTTGGCATAGCCCGTAGGTATAAGACTGATCTTTGAAGATTGGACCGATCGGCCCATACGTCGTTATGACTGGGTTCGAGCCCAGCTCGACCGACCCGACCATAAGCCCCCTACTCCTCGAGTCTGAGCAAAGAGAAGGGTCGAAGGAGTATGCGTGAGTCTTGTAGCTCGTCCGCGAGATAGCTCGGGGTAGGCCTGATCGGTCGAACATTGGTATTATAGCTCGTCCGTGAGATAGCTCGGGGTAAGCCCGATCGATCGGATTTCGACGGGTAGTGCATGACTGCTCGCATTGGGATCGGTCAGCTGAGTGTCCCACTCGATCGGCATTGGCGTTTATTGCACTATAGCCCGCGCCAAAGTAGATCGGGGGGTCATCATTAGCGAGCGCGTGGTGGCATTTGGAGCATTTATTGTTTGACGACGCGTGTGACGACTTTTCAGAATCTGAAGCGTATCGTCTTTATAACCGTTGTGCAGCTGTCCCGTACGTCCTTTCAACTGTCGCGCCGCTCCGGATTTTGAACAACCCTAATTCCCCTTGGCTCAGATTATGCCGCATGTCCGAGCATAGCTCGGATTTTCTCCACGCGTCGAGTTTTGATTGGATCGCAATTTGAACGTTTCCTCATATATGTTCAGGATCGACAAACTGTTTGATTTTCTTCACGCTTGTTTCGTTCTTGCTTCCACTTTGCTTTCATTTGTTCTTTCTTGCTCTCAGTTCCCAGAAATTTCCTTCAGTCGTCGTTCAATTTCCCCTTCTCCATTCACTAAATAGGTACGTCCTTTTTTCCTGTCTCCTCTAAAGTTGTTTTTTCAAAAATTCTCTTCTTGGTAAACATGTCGACGGCCAGTTCTAGAAGTATGGTGGAGGGTGTCGAAGAGATATCGACGAGAGAAAGGAATGATGGATTGGTTGTGGAGGCGCCACCGAGGAATGAGTCGACGATGACCCCGTCTGAGCTGAGATGGTGTGTCATTAGGAATAACATCCCTACGGCTTGGGGGTCCAGGCTGGCCTTGAGGAACGAGCGAATCCACAGCAACTTGAGTGGATATTTTGCCGTTTCTGAGAGTTTTTTCTTGGTGGGCGGTATGAGGCTTCCATACGCCTCGATTATCGACGAGGTGTGTGCCACCTATCAGCTGATGCCGAGCCAAATTCCTCCGAACGACTGGAGGTTTATCAATGGCTTGACCTTGTTGTGCCATCAGTTCGGCTGCCCCCCTTCGATTGGCATTCTACGCCATTTTTTGAGGATGAACCAAAGCCCGATCTCTGGGGCTGGACCTTCGTTGCAGTATAAAGATGCCAAGTATCGCCCGGCGGGAACAGCTTCAAAGGTCTCCTCTTGGTGGAAGAAGTATTTCTTCGTGAAAGCCCCAGGGTCCTCCTTCGAGTCTCGGCCATGGAGGTATCCTTTAGCTGAGCAGTGGAATGACGTGTCGAGCATATCCCTTAGCAGAGAAGAGTGGGTAGTGGTTGGTCGCATAAAGGAGCTCGGTCGATACGACTTTGCTCGACTCATTCTAGGATACCGTGGGGGGGCTTCGACTGATTCTTTTCTGCTCGAGCCCCCGTCATCAATTAGCGGGCTAGGCGAAAAAACCGCCCCGTCTGGTTAACCCTGCGTAGTTTAGTTATTTACTGCATTTTTGAGCATTGGTTTTGCTTTCTGACTTGTTTTTATTGTTGTGCAGCCATGGTGAGAATAGAGGATTATGACGTGCCAGCTGCTCCCCCTAAATCCAAAAAGCAGGTCGCGGGAAAAAAGAAAAGGAAAGAGGCGGAGACTGGTGAAGGCTCGCTCATTGGTGGAGCTTCGGCTTTTTGCGGTGTCTCGGCCTCTTCACTGCTTGAGGATCTGCCTGGGGTCGGCGTTATTGCCGATCGTCTGCGAAGTCTGGTCGGCGGTCTTGATCGAGGAGGAGGAGGAGGAAGTGGAGCCTCCTCTTAAGAGGAAGAGACTGATCCGACTCCGTGATCTTCCATCCGACCCGTCTGATCAAGGCGGGAAAGAAAAAGAGAAGAAGGGCAAGGGGAAAGGGCGAGTGACTAACGCCGAGCAGTGGGAGTCTGCAATCAAGTTGTCCAAGGCTGCTCGATAGGGGACCTCGAAGTGTCCCGCCATATTGTCGAGAGGATTATTCCCCCGATGGACGAGCAGATGATGGACAAGAAGAGTAACTTGGAGTTGGGGTCTCATCTCATTCGTAGCGGTGTTCGAAGTGCGGCGATGTCCTTCGCAGTGGTGCAGCGTCTGGAGGCTCTGGACCAGGAAGTACAGGACCTTCATGAGCAGATGAAGGCTTTGAAGGACGAGCTTTCGGAGGTGAAAGAGGGGAGAGACCTTCTTCAGGCTCAGAACTCTTCTTTAGAGGAGAAGAAGAAGTCTCGGGAGGAGGATGTGAGTGCTTTGAAAGCTCAACTCGTTACGGGGGAGGAGGAGAGGATCAGGGCGATAGCAGCGAAGGGCGAGCTGATCAAGGTGTGTGAGGTCTTGGAGGGGAAAATGGAGTCGGAGACGAAACTTAAAGAAAAGTTCCTCCAAGATTGTCATGCAACGGTGGAAGACAAGCGCAGGACCGAGGAGGTGTTGGGGAAGTTGCGATGCTCTGTTAAGAGGCAAAGAATCGAGGCGATCAAGCGGTGGAAGAGAAGAAACCTAAATGCGGAATGCCTAGAGCTCGCCTGCGACGTAACCCTTTCGGTCCTGAAGAAGTGCCATAAGATTCACGTTTTCGATGGGTCGGAACGGCCTTCATTTGAAGATTATGCCGAGTCGCTGCTTCCTGCTCTCGGCCTTTCGTTGGAGGAATGAAGAAGAGGGCCTTGGGGGAGCTTTTTGCCTGACGGCTTCCGATCGAGCGGCTGCTCTATCCCTGTCATCGCTAAGAAGCACGAGTTCTGCTCGGCGGGCTTCATTATTCCGTTGTTTTTCATAGCTCGACATCCTTTGTGTAACACCCAAATACCCCCTGGGAGGATACATGGATGCCACCCAAGACAGGACAAATAAATCAAAACGTTTCACACATACATTTTTAAAAACTAAACGGAACACACATATAATACATCTCATAATTTCATAAACAAATCCAAACAATATTTACAGGCCCAAACAAACCAAATAAAATACATTTTCGCGCGACACAAAACTCATACTCTTTTGGCCACTGCGGATGACTTGTCCCAGTCCTTAATCTCTTCGCTCAAACTACACAGGGCAAATCCACGTGCTAAGCATATAACTTAGTGAGTAATAACTAATCTATATTAGCGATTTGATAAGCAGAAAGAATGCATTTGAGCAGATTTTATACTAAGCAAGCAGCGAGAACACGGGAGATCCTTGAATCGAATATAATTTAGTTGATGTCAAAATCAAGCGAGATATCGAATCTGAACAAATCAAACTATAAATCCATTAATGAAGTGGGTAGCGGACTTATACGGAGATACCATAATTAGTATCGGCGGGAGAGACATATGTCTCGATATCGAGACACCAAAGTGTCAATAACGGGAGCATTGCAGACCCTTCTAGGCATGCCTATTTACCCACAACTAGGACTTAACAGGTTTAAAAGCGAACAAGGTCATTTCGGACATTTCATATGCGAGCAAATAGCACTTCAATAAATCAATCCTAGACATCATCTAGGTTGACTCACAAAAATTATCATAAAAATTACTTACCTAAAGTACTTCTGAAATTTTCTACCGATATTATGTCTTCAAATTATCGACCAGACATATTACTTACAAAACCGCCTTCTTGTTTATTGCCTCGAAGTCCCGGCAATATCCGGCAGTGGTCGTTCCTCTATAATAGGAAACACAGATACAAATCACTATTGTGCATGATTAAAAATTCACTCATGTATGATGGATATGTAGGATGCATGTTCATGACAAATTTTAGAACCAAACCCTAAATTCTTAACTTTATTCCATAATTCACAACTTAAATTATTAAATCTTTGATTGTTAATTAAATCTAAAAATTTACAAATTTCACATAGAGAGGTAGAAATTTTTTTTACGAATCCAACGTTTCGAGAATCAAGGCATTCGGAGGTCGGATGACAAAGATATGGTCAAAAGAGTGAAGATTGCGGATTGGGATTTCAAAGATTGAAGTTTATCACACACAAGTCGACTTATACTTACACAAGTCGACTTATCCATTAAAGCAAACACAAGTCAACTTATACTTACACAAGTCGACTTACATAACACCACAAGTCGACTTACACTAGCATAACTCGACTTATTGAAGAGCGGAGATGACATTTTCATGCAAAACGTTAATCTAAGTCGACTTATACACCACAACAAGTCGACTTATAACACTGTTCATCGTCTTCTTCACCAAACCATACGAAACAACAGACTTTTCTTCCATTTTTCTTTAGCTTCTTCACTTCAAAACTCATCTATCTATCATTTCTATACTATTAGAATCATCTACACACTCCAAAGATCACAACACTAACATTCCAACTTTCTCTCTCTCTCTACGGTACACTTTCAAAATCCTTATTATTACACCTTCTTTCATTTTTTTTATCTATTCTTACACTTCATGTACCTCATCCCAATATCAAACCTCACCAACCAATTCAGAAATAATTTTCAACTTCAAACAGAGCATATCCTATGTATATATATTTATAGCAAGAACAGAGCGTGATTTTACAACGTAGGAAAACAGAGCATATCCCAAACCATATATCCATATATTTATATAATCTTTTAAACCAAGCATGCAAAACAATTTAACAACATAACTATAGACAGTTTTTCTCTAACATAAAACAGAACCCACATATATATATATATATATATTTATATCATCTTTATTAACTTACAAAATTCTCGTAGCCTCACTTCTAAGCCAATGTAATAGTTTAAAGACAACCCAACATCTACATATATATAGGAGAAAAAAAATAAACAGAGCATGCGTTTTCAACTGTATATTAGTAAAGCTACTTACTACTTTCCGCTTATGAAAACAACCAACTGAGAGACACAAAGCAGTGAATGTTTTCGACAATCCAAAAGCTATAATAACTCTTGTCTTAACCAACTTCGTGGGTTTGCTCGTTTTAATGCCACCTTTCCTCCATGCATGATGCCATCTCAAAGACACAAGTTAACGTGTGGACATGCATGTCTTATGTTCAATCCAGATGTTACTATGAATATAAACCTCTTGCCATAATGCCATTCGTCCATTCATTTAATTATTATTATTTTATTAATAAATTATTATTCTTAAACAACCAAATACATTGTTATAATTCGTAAAACAAACAATTACCCAAAATTTCCAGAAAACTTCCGAAAATTCACCAAAATTCCATTATAAAATAATGACTCTCAAAATAAATTTTCAACTAAAAAATAATTCACCAACAATTTCTAAAAATATTTGAAGTATACAAAAATTACTAAAATTATATTAATATTGTCCAAACAATTCAGAAATCTCATTAAACCAATTTATCCGGAAAATGTCATGAATGCATGCCAAAATATTTATACACAATAAAGCAAATATTCCATATGCAAATAACAAGCATAATTCGTACTAAATTTCGTTAATATTCTAACTCCTAATTTGGGGCGTTACACTTTTGTTATGCAACACCACTTCTACTGGAACTAGGGCTTCTGCCCCGAAGGTCATCCTGAAAGGGGTTTCCCCTGTTGCTCCGTTCGGTGTGGTTATGTATGTCCACAACACTTCGTCTAGTTCTTCCACCCAAGTCTTTCGGCCATCTAGGCGTTTCTTGAGAGCACTCATTATCTTTTTATTGGTGTTCTCCGCGAGACCGTTGCTTTGGGGATGAGCTACCGAAATCAACTATAGCTTGATCTTTAGTCTGTCGCAGAAATATCTGAACTTATCATTGTCAAACTGCCGATCGTTATCCGTAACCAACACCATAGGCATCCCAAAGCGGGTTAGTATATTTTTTGTCACGAAGTTCTCCACCTTCTGCTCGGTAATTGTAGCGACCGCTTTCGCTTCTACCCATTTGGTGAAGTACTCCACCGTCACTAACAAGAACTTCTTCTGTCCAGGACCGAGAGGGAAAGGCCCTAGTATATCCATCCCCTATTAAGCAAAAGGGATAGGATGACTCACGATTTGCATCCTCTCGGTTGGCTTATGAGATAGGCTGCTGTTTTTCTAGCAAGCCTCACATCGGTCGACTTTCTCCTGGCAGTCTTTCCTTATTGTCAGCCAATAGTACCCCTGTCTGATCAGCCGGTGAGCCAACATTCTGTCTCCTACGTGGTTTCCACACATTCCTTCGTGGACTTCGGCCATTGTTTGTTCTGTTTCCTCTTTGCTCAAGCATCGCAGCAATGGCCAATCATAAGATCGCTTGTATAGGGTGCCGTTATTGACCTTATACTCGGCCGCATTTATTCTCAGTTTCTTGGCCTCCAATGTCTCTTCCGGCTGTGTTCCCTCTAAGAGATACCGTTTAATCGGTTCCATCCAACTCGATCGATCGGTACTTACGTTAAGAACTTCCTTGGCTTTCTGAATGCTAGGTTGGTCTAGTCGCTCGACCAAAACGTTGTTTATGGCCTCTCGGTCGGAAGCCATTTTGGAGAGCGCATCCGCTTTAGCATTTTCAGCTTGCTCTATCATACTGATCGAGTACTGTTCGAAATTACTTAACTCCTGCTTTACCAGCTCCAGGTACTTGATCATGTTGTTCCCCTTTGCTTCGTACTGTCCAGTAACTTGGCCAACCACTACTTGGCTATCGCTATACACTTTGAGATGTTTTATTTTCATTTCCTTAGCCAATTGGAGGCCGGCTATCAAAGCCTCGTATTCTGCCTCGTTATTAGAGGCCTTGAATTCTAGCCGAAGGGCGTACACCACTTTTTCTTCCATATGCGGGCTAACCAACACTACTCTTGCTCCGCATCCCTCAGCGTTAGACGACCCGTCAACGAATAAGCTCCAGGCAGGGTATTGCTCATCTTGGGAGCTGGGCTGGCTCATTTCTGCAATGAAATCTGCCAATACTTGTGCCTTAATCGTCGTCTGAGGCTTGTATTGTATGTCAAACTTTCCCAGTTCTACCGCCCACTTTATTAGTCGACCCAAATTTTTGGGCTTTTGAAGGCACTGTCTGAAGGGTTGGTCGGTCCATACCTCGATGGTATGACTTTGGAAGTAAGGTCTTAGCTTCCGAGCCGTCGTTATCAAGGAGAGGGCTAGTTTTTCTATAGGCGTATACCGCGTTTCCGGTCCGGTCATCACCTTACTGACGTAGTAGACCGGGCGCTGCTC